>CM023451.1:171151767-172351767 GCA_013339765.2 Haemaphysalis longicornis | reverse complement strand
CTCCTATCTCTTTCACTAATTCGGCAGTGCATGCTTTGGCTGCCTGCGTACGTGGCGGGGTGTATCACGATTGCCCCGCGCGCGGAAACCCCGTCACAAAAGCCCCGCCGCGGCGTTAGCTCCGTGCCGTAATCCCCGCGTGCCAAATGCCTTGATGCCACTTTCTCAGAACCATTCTCCTGCGGCGATACGAGGAAACGCCATTTTTGGTGCCTAAGTGCTTTAGAAATAGCACGATGATGTCCAACGAACGTATCAACAAAGAGGTAGCCAGCAAACTGGGCTTAGAAGGAGAGGGGAGGGGATGGGAGCTGTAGCAGTACTGGGGCAGCATGCCTTACATCCTTAGCAGCGCTCATTTGGATGCGGGGTCTGAGTACGGTGGACGTGAAGCCCACCACTGCGGAAGTGATAACCGCGCAGTGAACTTCGTCATGCCCGCATCCGTACGAAGCGACACTCCGAGGTCCTTGGGGGTGGGGGAGGGGGCGCTGCGATCGCACCAACAGAGCTGCCGTGCGTCGTGTCAGCTCCGAATGCATTCGTTTTCCGCCTGAATTCACTTCGTACCGCCCGAAAATCAGCTGGACCATTTTCGGGAAGCCTCCGATCTGTGGAACCAACATACAGGAGGCCCAAAGGCACTACGGCCAAGTGGCACGAACACGCACGCTGCGCTAAGCCTAACCACAGTCAGGTTGGCGGGACGGCAGCGCCGGGCGGTCGGCGCCATGACGACTGCGACGGATATGATCCAGACACCAGGCAAGTCGTCGAAGTTTAGACTTCGCCCACAAATCAACCAGTATTTGACGAGTTCACCGAATACGTGATCAAGAAGAAAACGGAACGCCAGCAGGAACGTCTACAACAGGAGCAACTGCGCCAAGACGGTGGGACTAGAGTACTCTAGGTGGGACCACTGGGACGCAGCGCGCTGGGAACGCACACCGGCGCGACAGACGCCGCGCAGCGCCAGCTTAAGCCAGCGTTCATGCCGAAGCTGGGAAGGGAAGACTCCGTTGTCGTGATTAAGCCAAGAGACACGATAAACCTTGCCGCGTACAAAGGCACGAACAAACTTGGAGCTGCCATCAGCACGGCTACAGGTATCCCTCTAGCCTCGCATGAATTGACCATCTGGCCTGCGTGGGACCAAAACATCATCATCGTGGGAGTGCGTAATTCTGAGCGCATAAGACAAGTGCTTTCTGTGAGAGAGCTCATCATCGACGGCGTACGGCAAGGAGTACAGGCGCATCTCAAACCAGCCGAAGATACGTGCCGGGGCGTTATCAACGTAGACCCGGCAGGGAGCAAGACATCTCAGGGTTCATATATTCGCCCGAAGCCCAAATCCTCAACATACGCAAACTCGGACAAACAAATGTGGCGGTCCTGACTTTTGAGCGGCGCAAAGTGCCGCGTCACATTTTTACTGGAACGAAGCCATCCCGGTCGCCCTTTACGAAAAACCACCCGGCCTGCCCGCGATGCGGGGCGGTCGGACATTCGCGCGGACGTGTGCCCTACGCCCAACGACAAACGGTGCGAGGCGTGCGGGGAAGCGCAGCCGGGACTTGAACACAACTGCACGCCCACCTGCCTCATCTGCGGGGACAGTCACCTCACTGTATCAGCGGACTGTGCCGCCAAATTTAGACATCGCAGACCAGGGACAGTGCGCAACAGCGGCACCAACAAAAGCACCAACCCGAGAGGCGCCTGTAACGACCGGCCCTCAGGCGTGGAACGACAGCTACAGCATCAACGAAAAGGACGCGGAAAGATCCAGGGAAACCAGGGCCGAAGGCACGCCAAACAGAACGCAACGAACCCGCCAGCAGCGCGATCACACAAAGGTGAGCAGCTGGGCACGAGTCGCTAGTTCCCCCCTCCTTCGTTGGCAATACAGGCACTTAAAGCCGAAAATATTGAGCTAAAGCGGGAGCTGGAACAGCTTCGCCAAGAAATTCGCACCATCAAAGCCGAACGTATAGCCTAGTCACAACAGCGCCTCCACAGGACGGGGATGCTGGCAGTGAAGAGCCTATGATCCAGACAGAAGATCCAGAAGACAGGCAGCAGGTAGAGAACACACCTCTGGAGAACCAGGGTGTCAGGGGCTCTATTCGAGAGGAAAACACACAGTTTGAACTTGCCCTGCTTCAAAAAATAGAGGTCATTGAAACCGACCTTGAATCACATTCAGATCACCATTCAGAAAGTCCTTCCTGCCATCCTCCAAAATATGATGAAACCTCTAATGGAACCCATAGATGCGCGGCTCAATGCTTGGGAGGTCAAAATTAATCGGCGACTTGGGGAGAGTGGCGAACGCCCGGTCCCATACACACTGCAGTTCGTCAGCGGACCTCGAAAACCGAAGACAAATAATTGGGCTTATGGCGAAAGTGTAAAAAAACTCGGGATGCATCCAAATTTTACAATGGAATTGTAGGGGTTTTAACAAAAAGCCTCTCAATATTTGGAAACGCTTGAGACGATGCCAGACGTTATTGCGATGCAAGACGTGGGAATATCAGTAAAATTCAGGTCGTACAGCACACACCAGTTAGATCCATCCACCTGTATCCTTGTGCACAAACAATGCACGGCAACCGCTATAGACCTCGCCTTAGACCGGGATGTTGAACACACGGTCGTCCAAATAATGCCCACAAGACGCCTCCAAGGCGGCGTCTACGTGCTAAACATCTATAGCCGCCCAAGAAACCGGAAAGATACGTTTGCAGAAATCTTCCACAAAGCCATCCGAATTGCAGGAAGGTCACTACTTGTAATTGTAGGAGATTTCAATGCTTACGGCTATCAAGGGGGTATCACAAAGAAGACATCAAGGTGCGAAAATTAGCGGCAAACATAGCAGACATGGGTTTTAACCTCCTCACAGACCCTTTTTATCCGACCCGCATAGGCAATAGTGTGGCTAGGGACACGTACGTGTCCTGATCTCTCCTTAGTTCGCAATGCAAAACGCTATGCATGGATCAACACGGAAGAAACCTTAGGTAGCGATCACCGCATCCTCATGGTAACAGAGACGCAAACATTGAGGCACGCGAAAGGGCAGGCGGAACTTACGGACTGGACCAAATTTAGGGACTCAGACCTTCCGGCGCTTGATCAGGCAATGGGCTACCATGCGTGGGCTGCTGCTCTCATAGAAAGTAGAGATCAACATACCACTACTATACAGACGACTGAGGAAACACCGGCCATCGACACACATCTCATGCATATTTGGGAGGCCCGTCGGTCCCTCACAAAACGCTGGAGCCGGCAAAAGCTTAACAGAAGGATATAGCACGACTCACACAGCAAGCCGAACAATACTCCATGGTGCTGGCTCGAAATAATTGGATCGCTAAGTGCAACTCACTCAGTGGAGCTCTCAGCTTGAAGAAAACCTGGTGCATATTACGATATCTTATCGAGCCGAGCAGTACACGGGGTGAAAGTGCACGAAGCCTCAGGCGCGCCTTTCATTCCTTTCAAGGATCAAGACGCGTTATCTCTTTCTTGCGAAGGGACGGTAAATGAGGCTCTCGATATATTTTTGAGGAAACAAAGGCAGCGCTTGCGAACTTGAGAAAGGATACGGCTCCGGGCGGAGACCGCATCACGGTCGCTCTGCTAGCAAACCTCAGCAAAAAATCTATTCAGGAGCTTACAGACTTCATTAACGCAATCTGGGATGGCGCCCCAATTCCGGACGAGTAGAAAACATCAATCGTGCACTTCATTCCCAAACGGTGGCCTTATCCCCAGCAGTGACCCACGCTTGGCCTGCCCGCTATCATTCACCGTTTGCGGACACTTGTCCCTTTTGTACGGTCCCTGCGTCCGAGGGCCGACACGCGCCACCTTCTGTGGACCTGCCCTGCCCTGCAAACCTCTCGCCTGCAACACCTCCGAGGCACAGGGCTCCATCCTGGGAGACCCCCTGATCTACAGCGGTGGATCTGGGGCCCGCAGTACCGGTCTCTGCTTACGTTTCTGCGTGACACAAATGTGATGTTGTATATTTAATTGTTATGCCGTAAGGCAAACTCTCGCGAAAAAAAAAAGATAAACACGGACAACTTACGGCCTATTTCTCTAACTTCGTGCGTTGGAAAACTCACGGGAAATATGGTCTGCACGCGTCTCTCTGCTTACATCGAAGAACAGGGTCTCTTCTCCCCAACCATGTTTGGTTTTCGTGCACACTGTGAACCCAAAATGTCTCCTCCAGCTTAAACGGGAGGTGATCGACCCCCCTCACGGGAGAACAGGGGACAGGGCCATCCTAAACACTAGACTTGAAAGGTGCATTCGATAACGTAACGCACAGCAAAATTCTTAGCAATCTAAATTCCACGAATTGCGGGCACAAAACCTCTCGTTATATTCAGGATTTTCTTCAGGGAAGGAAGGCATACATAAAAATAGATGACACAAATTATGGGCCCGCACACATTGGAACTCGTGGCACACCTCAAGGGGCGGTGCTTTCCCCCCTTCTGTTCAACGTGGCCATGATGAAACTTCCCGAGAGACTCAAAATGGTGTGGGCGACAAGCGGAAGCGTCGGACAAATCGAGGAAACCCTCCAGGCAGCGGCTACTTTAGTGCACACGTACGCTGATGAATGCGGACTCAAGTGCGCGCCGGCGAAATCCGAGCTGCTTCACATCACCCGGGACAAGGTAGAAGTACCTAAAATTCACATTAGTTTGGGCGGCACTCAGATATCCGAAGTGGAGACCATCCGCGTGCTGGGCCTGCAAATTAATAACAAAGGCATAACAAACTTAAATCCACGTGTGAACAAATCAGCCGCATGATCGGTCGAGTATCAGGCAAACACGGGGGTCTCCAGGAATGCGAGACGCTCCGCCTAGTGCAGGCCTTCGTCATCAGCCGCATAACATATGCAGTGCCCTATCTCAAGCTACGACAAAACTTGACATTATGATCAGGTCAGTTGTTAAGAGAGCCCTTGGACTCCCTTCTAAAACGTCCACCGAACGTTTAACACAGCTCGGGATGCACAATACGATCACTGAGCTCATAGAGGCTCAGTACACGAGCCAAATCATGCGACTGTCAATGACTACTGGCAGGCAGGTCCTTGAGGATCTCCGCATCGCTCTACCCCCTACCACTGAAGACAGAGCGGACATCCCTCCCGCTTGGCGCCGCAAACTAATCGTTAAACCTCTGCCCCGTAATATGCATCCTGACCGAAACTCAGGAAGAAGGCAAGCCCGAGCAACAGCCATAACAAAACAATATGGCACCCGTAAAGGCGTGTATTATGTAGACGCAGCGGGGCCCACACCGGAGGGCATCTGTACGGTTGCGGTCCTGCACGAGGGAACACAGGTGGATGGACTATCGGTGAAAACGAGTAAAATTGAGTTTGCTGAAGAGACGGCTATAGCCCTGGCCGCCACTCACTCTGACGCAACGCACATAATGTCTGACTCGCAACAAGCTTGCCGAAATTTCATCAGGGGTCGGATAGCACTCCTAGCTAGAAAAATTCTCACAAATGCTAATCCAGAAATATCCGACACCATAAAACAACTTGTATGGGTACCTGGCCACCAGGGAGTAGAAGGGAACGAGGCTGCGCACACAGCCGCCCGAGCGTCTCTCCCCCGGAGTTCCTCTGACTTCCCAGGCTCTGACCGTACACTCGTACCTTACCCGCTAACCACATTCTCTGAGGTCACAACATACCTGCGCCTCGGTAGGCGGGCGTTCCCGGTGCCCGCCAAGGGCCTGGATAGAACTGAGGAGCGCCATCTTCGCCGGCTGCAGACGGGCTCATTCTACAGCCCCGCAATGCTCAAACACATCAACCCGTCCTTCTCGGGTTCGTGTAACTTCTGCGGTCAGTGGGCAGACACGTATCATATGGTATGGGCCTGCCAGTATAATCCAGGGTTAAAAGTCAAAGTGAAGCCAACGAGGGAGGGCTGGGAGGCGGCCCTGTCCGGCTGCTCGGACTATAGAGTCTCAGCGGGCTCTCGTCCAGCGGGCACGGGCGGCGGCCTCGACCAATGGGATCCCGGTCCGCGATTCCCCCCTCTCCACAAGTTTACAGATGCTGTAGCGATGGGGCTGGCTCCCCTTGGAGTCGACCACCGCTATTACCGATGCGTTCCTGTCTTGATATGGGGCGGCATCGGTGTATACCACAGAAGTCAGCTGTTTGGTGCTGTTTGGCAAGGGCCTTCGCTCTTGCCTCACGGTGTTCCTTATTGTGGATGGGGTGCATTCGCCTAGGCGTTGGGGACACTCGATGACATTCCTCAGAGGAGGCGGAATGGCAACTATAGTCGCGTGTAGTGTGGTGTTTGTGGTACCCGGCCCAAACACCTCAGGATGCACCGACCGGCAGAGCTGCGATAGAGCCTCTCTAGCTGTGCGGTTCGCTGTGCCTCTATAAGTTTGGAGAAGGTATTGTGTATGATGTATCCCGAGGTGCAGTAGGTTTGCAGTTGATGTGTGTTGGGAGAGGCCGAGCGCTCGCTTGTGTGCCATACGGATGAGTCTATCAACTTTCTCCTGCTCCATCTTCCGCAAGGTGAGAAACGGCAAACGTATGTAACGCGCGAGATGACGAAGGCCTGCACCATCTTTATGAGGTTGTACTCCTTGATGCCCTTGTGCCTCGTCAAAACCCTGGAGATGAGTCGGGTGGTTTGATAGGCCCCCTTCTCGATCCCCCTGAGTGCATCTGTATGCCGGCCATTAGCATTTAGGCGGAGTCCCAAAACCTTTATGGAGTGAACTATGGGAATGTTGGCTGCTGATGATGTGGTTACGTTCATTATCGGTGGGTTTTTATGATTTGGTTTGTAGATGAAAAGCTCCGATTATTTGGGGGAACACGAAAAGCCGCGCATGGCTGCGTACTCCTCAACGGTTTTGGTTGCCCTTTGCAGGGCTTCCTGGATTTGGCCGTCGGAACCTCGAGCCATCCACAGGGTGATGTCGTCTGCATAGATGGGATGATGTAGGTAGGGTATGTCCGAGAGAAGGGCCGGAAGGTCCCCCATGGCGAGGTTAAACAAGAAAGGTGACTACCGATCTTTGGGGCGTTCCTAGGCTACCCAGTTTAATGGGGTCCGAGTGGATGTTTACGAAATGAAGGGTGAGTATACGAGATGAGAGGAACGATTTAATGTAGTTGCACGTGCGCTCTCCAAAGCCATTCTTGTTCACCATCTGTAGTGTGGCCGAGGTTCGCACAGTGTCGAAGGCTTTGGAGATATCTAAACCTCAAGGCGACACCCTGAGATAATCTTATGTAGAGTTTTGGTGAGTTTGATTTCTGGTTTAATTCGCCCACGTGAGTTGATCCAATCAACTGGTAGAAAGTTATCGCGATTAATGCTTTGATCGATTAATTGGTAGGGTAATCTATTAATCGCCCGCCTCTAGCTTTCATTGCAATGGCCGCTTGATACGGTCGCCGGCCTTGACTGTACACCCTATCCTGGTAGCGTGTGCTCCAGAAACTCGACTCCACAATTCAAGCGCGATATCGTCATTTGCAAGGGGTGATTGCTTTATTTTGTGTGTCCTGTTTTTATTTGATACAGATATTCTGTTACACGTGTGTTGAAAAAGGGAAAAGAACTCTGAAGAGACAATCTACATGTTCTGGTTGTTCTGGTTTAGTACTTCGTGAATCAACCAAAGTAGTAGAAGAAAACTTTATTTTTGTAAGGATCCCCTAGTCCGGAGCTCCCGGGATAGCCGACAGGGCCTTCTCTGCGCGTTCAATGAGTGTTCTTTGCTTTGCACTTCCGCGCTAGAGTCGGCCAGCCTTCTTTCCCATGAAGTGGGGGTAGGATTGGGTATGGGGGGAAGGTTAGGGTTCTGTGTACATGTCCAGAGAGTGTGATAGATGCTAGGGTAGCCCCCGCAGTTAGGACACTTGGGGGTGCCCGGTAATCGTTGGAATCGGTGTGTTGGGTGTACAGTAGGTAGCGTGTTTGTCTGAATTTGCCTTAGTACAGCGGATTCCCGACGAGTGAGTGTTTTGTGTGGTGTTGGGTACTTTTGTCTGTTTTGACGGGCTGTCCGTAGCAGATCCCTGGTGTCAACTGAGTCCGTGATACTTTTTACTGTAGAATATATTTCTAGCTCAATTATACGCATTTCTTTCCTAAATAAGAGTTGTTTGGTATACTTTAGGGCCGTGAGGAGCGGGGCGCCGCACTCCTACACGTTTCATTACTGTTACGCATAGCACTGGACGTACCAGGATTATACCTACCTCGGAACGGAACATCGCGTTGGGGACATTATGCTCAGAAGGCTTCAGTTCGGAAACGTTGCTGCCAGAAGCCATCCCTAGTCGGTGGCTTCTTCTCTCGTTCGGGACCTAATGTAGCTGAGAGCATCTCTTTCAGGTACATCTGTAATATGCTAGTGTGGCCGAGTATTCGTGGCTTATTCGCCCCCAACAGCTCCCCCACAGTTATGACAATGAAACACAAAAACCTAAAAATCAAATATTTTTGCGGGGCAGCAGGACACCGGACATGGACAGTGAGAGGTGGAAACGATGTATTTACACTATTTACATGGCGGCTATCATAGAGCCCGCGCAGGCTCCGTGCACACACAGTGTCTTCGTTTCTACCGAGACGAAGCTACAGCTTGGCGCTGGCTCCAAACGAATACCTACACCCATCCCACCCGCCTACACTTCATTTTCCCCACCCAACAACCTTCCCACTGTGCTCACGTCCCCAGCCTGGCGCCCTGTATCGTATAGTATGGGAGTGCGAACGCACCCCAGAGTTGCCTCCACTTCCCAACCCCACCTTCGGGCAGGTAAGGGCTTCCCTGGCCAGCCTAGGACCCGGAGACCAAGCTCAACCTGGTGACCCGGCCAAGGACAGCCAGCCGAAGCCGAGGAATCCCGGACTATAGGGACGCTTTCCACGGGGCGAGGCCCATACACCAGCATCTGTTCGATATAGAAAAATATTTCTCTCTCTATTACAAACCCCTTACGCCCCCTCTCCCAAACCTACACTGACATATCCTCTACCACTACAAAGCAACCCGACGAACCCTATCCCCCTCCACCCTTCCCTTTATACCGCTGACGCCCGCATTTTTAGCGCCGACTTCAAACCAACACTATTACAATCACCCTCCATCTCCACCACATATCCCCTACTAACTGCCACTTAACTGCCCCCAATGCGATGAGCCTAACACCACAGCTCATCTCGTCTGGACGTGCCCCCACCAACCCTCCACCACCAGATCCCCTACCCTTGAGCAGTGGGGAGCGCGCGTTGCAGAGCTGCCAGCTCGAAGACCAGGAGGCCCCTGATCTCTCGGGCGAGGATGGCAGCCGGAGACACGTGGCCTACCGGAATGGGATGGCCGCCCACAGCTCCTAACTCTTTTTCTCCCCTACCCGTCCCTGCTGTTTCAATAACGTTTTTCTCTCCTCTCTCTCTTTCTCTCTCTGTCTTCTCTCTCTCTCTCTCTCTCTCTCTCTCTCTCTCTCTCTCCTCTCTCTCTCTCTCTCTGTCTTCGTCCTCAACGGAATGAGAGCACAGGGCTACGTTCTACTGCCCCTCTTCGTCTTCTCGTGGCAATATGAAGCATTGAATGCATACGAATGTTCAATTTTGTTACAAGCCTACTCAGACAACGACGAAGGCGAAGAAGAACGGTGGCATGGCCGACAACACTGGCTCACCAGTTCAGCGTTCGCGGATTTCGAAATTTACGTCTCTTCACAACCTTCTTACAGCGGGGGAAAGGTCAATTGCGGCCTAATCTGCACCGTCTGCGCCTTCGTGGCAGCTACAGCACTCTTCACAGCCATCGTGGCGGTCGGAGTCTACATAAGCAAGGCGCCTTATCCCTACCACAAGTACGAGTACACCATTTTGCTGCCCGGAAGAAGCCGAAGAGATGTCCAGACACGTGAACGCCAGTGTAGAGCCTTGCAACGACTTTTCGGCGTACGTGTGCGCAAACCGCACTCATGGATCATCGGAACTGGGCAGAGGACAGTGGGTAAGGATAGTGGTGACGGGAATGCTGCCCGAGGGTGCGCAGAAGAGCAACGCTTGGCTCTTTCTCAACGCCTACACAAATCGTGTGTGGAAACCGTTTATCGGACGTGGACTTTTCTTCTCTGACCTGGCCTCGGGTGTCGTCGACGCGATGCGCCAGCTGCTCTCGAAGCCGGACACCAGAAACGCCATGGCGTACGGCCTCAGAATGTCTGTGACGTACAAGCTTCCGGCTCTATTTGAAGCACACGTCTTCGGGTTGTCATCGTTTGCACTGTGTCCCTCAGAATTCGTGGTGCGAGCCAAATTCGCTCTCACATCTGGCTCTGGAAGCGTCGGCTTCCGCCCTCAGAAATATACTGAACATGACCGTGACTGAAGGAAGGGCAACAGAAATTATGGATAGTCTTTGCACCACGTTTTTCAAACGACTTCTTTGACTTCCGAAACTACACTTTCGACGGACCATTCCCTCAACAGTGTCTGGAGCATCAATGACGTTAAGGCCAGGCTGGGAAATATTCGGATACCCAGCAACCAATGCTACTAAACTGGCTATATTTGGAGTAAGTGCAATTAGGGCAATTTACGACGTTTTTTCTGCAACGGCGAAGACCATTGCAGACGGACAAAAGGCGGTCCTCCTTGTATGGAAAAGCGTCGGAAAGCTGGCCAGACGCAGTTTAACATAGCGCCTACCGCGAATTCTTTAATTGTGTTTCGAAGCTGCGAAAAAAGTCTCGATTATATGGGAGGACTCAAAGATTCTGTCAATAATTCAACTCTTTTGAACACGTCGACGTTGAAGTGAAGGTGAAGGTTGACAGCCATATTCCCTGCAATCAGGATACCGTTTACGAGGACTGCCGATCCAGTTCCCTCTTCCAGCCTGAAGACCATTCACGCCTTGAAACCTTGTTCAGAAGTATTTCCCTTCTTACTCCTTCCGAGATCGTGAAATCATCAACCGAAATTCCGCAGCCCGGCAGCAGTTTTGCCGCGAATTTATTGCAGGGGCGCGCCTTATACCTTTGCTGTATTGCAAAAGGGTATTGCAGACTTCGGTTAGCCCAGCCATTACCTACAAATCTGTACGTATTATTTTCAGAGGCCCAGAGTTGTTCCATTTTCCACCCGGAAGCCTACACACGCTCAGTAGCCGGCACGTCTTTCCGATCGGAACTGGTCAGCATGACCGTCCTGGGCCGCCTCATGGCAGAGAGTCTCTGGTACGTGGTCCTGAGCGACGACGCTTGGGGGAGCAAGACAAAGGACAATATCAAACGCTTCGTTGACTGCCTTGTTTCTACCTACACTATACGTCGTGGTCACCTACCCGTGGAGCGTCGACGACGCAGTGGATGCAAGCAGTGCTTTGGCTGCTGATGCGCTCGGCCTGGCGTCCGTCGTCAGGGCACTGAGCCGACCAGGCTGGCACACTTCGAAGCACGCGTGGAGCCTGTGGTTACCTCTCCCACGGCCAGCTCTTCCACATGCTCACCACGTTGCACCGCTGCCCGGAGGAGTGGTCCTCGCGACGGGTGCGCATAACCAACGTCCCACTCAAGCAACTGGAAGACTTTTGCGAGGACGTTTCGCTGCCCGCCAGAAGCTCCGATGAATCCCAAGAATCGATGCACGTGGTCGGCGGCGCGTAAACTGGACCAATGACGGCGCCCATCGATGAACGTGGCATCTCCTATTTTTTGTCTACCCCAGTATTTACGACCTGTCATGACATTTTTCTGTGACTTGTGAAGTGAAAGAGCCTTTGCAGATGAAGTTTACGAAATTTTTGTTTTGTTATAGACGACACATCGTTAGCAGCTCGCAGGCGGCGTGGGTCAAAACAAGTTATTTTTACGTGTGCTAATTTTGAACAATTTGCTTATGGAGGACCAAGACGTGTTTTCTGCGGCCGGTATTATAAATAATTGTTTTTAACAGCGGGTTTAGCAAATCGTATTTTTCGTGCCCGCAGTTAAAAATGCCAAGAAGTTGCCGTGCGCGCGCGCGTGAGCGCGGGCCTCGCGCGAGCCGCCCGACAGTTAAAAAAACCAAGAAAATGCCTAGCGCTCGTGCGTGCGTTTCTTCGCGACGACCCCGCCCAGCGTCCCGGGCGCATGTCTGCCAAGCCAAGCATACCCACTTAGGGAGATTGGCCGAGACTGCGGCGACCGCCGGCATGTTAACAAAACCAAGAAAATGCCTAGCGCTCGTTGTGCGCGTGCCTTCGGGACGACCCGCACAGCGCAAGTCTGCCAAGCCAAGCATACCCTACCACTTAGGGAGATTGGCCAAGATTGTGGCGAGCGCCCGGCCGTTAGAAAAACCAAGAAAATGCCGAGCGCTCATGTGCGAGTGCCACGCGGCGACCGCACAGCGCCCCCGGCTCACGTTTCGCAGGTCAATCATACCCATTTATGGAGACTGGCAAAGATTGGCCAAAAGAAACTAGAGTTCGTCGTAATCGCGGCAACACTTGCTCGGAACGAAAAAGACACGTCTTTAGCGTACGCCCCTCCAATGTGATGTCCAATGATTATCACTTCCCAAAAAAGTGAAGGAATATTCACACCTGTAGCAACAATGATGGAGTAAAGGTCCTTGCGGCGTGCGAAGAAGCAAATGGGCTGCAATCGTGGACTTAAACCTTTCGTGATGGTCGTGAAGGTTGCGTTACAGCTTCGCTACCTTCATAGTCTTACGCTCGTTAGTGTTAGCTTCCTTCACGTTTAGCTCTATCGGGGAGGCCTTGTTTCACGGTACTGTATATTTTCAGCTCGTCTGTCACCGTCGCATCGTATATAGGCACTTCTTTGCAAGCTTTTTTGTTGCCAGCATTGTAGAGACGAATTGCAGGTTTTGTGTGAAACGGTATTATTTGTGGAACGGATCGAAGCTTCGTACCAGGTTAAGTGCAAACAAGTAAACAGCCACAAGCGTATTCTTAACCAAAACAACGTGGGAAGCATTGGTTCGGTACTTATAATTTTGCCTGAAATGTGCCTGCGGTTTCCTTTGCGCTTAATAATGGAGACATGCAGGACAGCAGTTTTAGTTGTTTGCAATGGTTCTGCACATATATATGCGTCTTTGTGACGAATTGTTTGAACGTTTGGTTGGAAGACTGTATCAGGGGTTCCCTCAGGAATTGAATTAAGGGGGGGGTGGGCCTTCGTCTCAAAGGCTGGGGGGGGTGGGTTGCGGCAGGGGAGGCGGGAAGCTAGATAAACTATACAAATGCTTTTTCTTTTTTAGTAGGTAAATAATAGACGTCCATTAACCAAATGCTCATCCCCGTGAGGTATGTTTCTATTGTTCTCTATATAGACCTGGGGGCGGTGTTTTCTATTTGATTTAGTAAAAAAACACTTATTTTTTAGGAATTCAATTTTTACCGAAAAGGTCAGTATTCAGCTTTTAAATGTCTGACCCTTTTTCAACGTATAAGGACATTTTCAAGCTCGTTGCCAGGGCCAATGATGAGATTTAGTTTTTGAAAGAATGTTTATAGAGTACACGAATTATGCAGCACTTATAAAGCGGGTACCGATTGTCTTTCCACGCTCACAATTTATTAAACGCAAGGATTATAGCTTCCGTAGCCCTTCGCCTCGCCAAATTGCCAATTTTAAATGTGGATGCTGAAAGAGCTTCTTCAAAGATCAGAGTTGTAAACAAAGAAAGGCCCCGAATCAACGAAGAAAATAAATTACATATGTGTTTACTACACTCACTTTAAGTCAGAGGTGGCCTCAGTGAATGAATTTTTGGTGAGAGCTTGTCGGTATATGCTTTGCTCGTACTTCTACGCTGGCTTGTCCTTGTTCTGTACGATTAAATTTCGACACTTTTTACTTGACGCAGCGTGAAAGCAGCGCTAATCATCCAGGCCTAATAATAAAATCAATTGAAGACCGGACATATGATAATGCCGTCCACAACAACGACGAGGTCAGCACGGCTGACAAGTTTAACTACTTGAGCAGCCTCGTGACTGGAGCAGCTGCATCAGCCATAGCCGGACTGCAAGCTACCGATGGCTGCTACAAGGACGCCATCGAGATCCTGAAACAGCGCTTCGGAGATGACCGCATCATCGTGCAAGATCACCTGCGAGGCCTCCTGGACTTGAAGCCGGTGTCATCGTCATCCGACGTCCGACAACTGAGGCAACTTTACGATCGGGTCCAGGTGCACATTCGCAGCCTCAAGGCGCTTGGCACGAGCTCCACGACATACTGCACCATGCTTCGGGAAATCCTGCTAAGGGTGTTACCGACAGACATGGTCCTGCGGTTCCATGAGGGGCTAAAGACGTCACGTTCCACAGCTGACGCTTCGTCAAACGAACTCGGCGACTCGACCGGTTTAACTGCCTCCCCCGGACCAGGAGCTTCAAGTGCTTCTGGAATTCTTCGACCACCAACTTATGTGTCGAGAGGTTGTTGCTGAACGCGCGGAACAGAAACTTCATCGCACACCAGAGAAAGAAGCACGAAAACAAAACCACCCGTGTGATGTTCCCACGCCCACGGCAGCTGCTCTACAAAGCTCAGTGAACCGGCCGCAGCAGTGCTTCTTTTGCCACTCTGGAGCACACTCTTCCGAAGCCTGTGATGCCGAAGAACTCAGCCTTTCGTGCAAAAAGCAGATGCTCGCCAAAGCTGGACGATGCTTCCGTTGTCTCAAGAAGGGTCACTTGGCGAGGGATTGCAGAATCCAGCTAAAATGTGGCAAGTGCACGAGAAGACACGCAAGATCCGTGTGCCCCGCAGACACCACTAACAACGACATGGAGAACGTGACGTCTGCACCGGTCAACCTGGTCGCGAAACAAGCAGGCTCCGTCGTGCTGCTGCAGACACTCTCAGTCCACAATAGCAGGCACGAAAACGTCAGGGCGCTACCGAGTTCTGTTGGATGGAGGAAGCCGCGGAGCTTCATTACTGCCAGTGCTTCTGAAAAACTAGGTTGCAAACCACTTGGCGACGAAACGCTGACCATAGGTGTGTTCGGCGGTCAAAATACGCGGAAAACAATGAGAAAGGTGCGAGTCCTCTTCCTCGCTGCAAACAGGAAACGTCAAATTTCTATCGAAGCGCTGGAAGTGGACACGATATGCAGTGAAAATATTCCTGTACCAGGAGAGAGAGTT
This sequence comes from Haemaphysalis longicornis, assembly GCA_013339765.2. Classification (NCBI taxonomy): domain Eukaryota; kingdom Metazoa; phylum Arthropoda; class Arachnida; order Ixodida; family Ixodidae; genus Haemaphysalis; species Haemaphysalis longicornis. The sequence goes on along the minus strand of CM023451.1, from coordinate 172,336,533 downwards.
TTTAGCGGAAATGAACAAAATACACCTGGATACGCAGCCCCTTTCAGTTCAAGGCGTGGAGGATAACCAGATTGTGGTCCTTATTGGGTCAGACTATTACTGGGATCTGGTAACCGGTACCGTAAAACCTGTGCGCGGAAAACTGAAAGCCATAGAGACCAAACTAGGATGGACTGTACAAGGCCCATTGCCGGTAGCAGCCGATGTCATTCAGTGTGCCAGTGCTGTTGTGCTGCGATCGTCCGTCGAACATGGAGTGGTCTCGAGACTTTTCCCTCATTTCTGGGACGTTGAAGGCATGAGAGCCAAGTCCCAAGACGGACGAGTGACGAACAGCGATTCAGTGCTGCCGAAGTCAGAGCGCAATGCCCCTATTAAAGTCAACCGGACATCGGCACAAGCACACCAACCACTATCGAAAGTTAATGGGATACCTTTTCGAGCTACGTCGAGTCCTGTCCTTATAACAGCGACTCTGAAGCCCCCCATTCAATCCGGGGAAAACCGCTACCTACGGGCAGACCGACTGTCGTAAGATCCGATGTGCATGAACCATCCGCTCATAGGAGCCGACACCAATGAAGAAACAATACAGAAGAAAACAGAAAGAAACATCCTTCAAGAAGCTTCCACGAACTTTTGTGAACCAGCCAGTAATAACCCTGTTGTAAACGCCCCCCTAGAACAAGGAATGTCTCCGCCAGAAAAGCCCCTCTGCTGGCCTCCCGGAAACCTAGAAGTGCTGAGGCCTCGGTGCAACAAGCAGCTGGACACCTCTTCGTTCAAGGAACGGGGTATCGGTCACGGCATCGAGGAGCACCAATGCACTATTGAGGCATCAAAGAATACTGCAAATCTGCGTGAACGAGTTTCTCCAACCCCATCCGAGTGGAGAAGACGCTGCAGAAAAAAAAAGGTGAAAGCTCAAGACAGAAGATTTTATACCGAGCCCAAAGAGAAACGTCGAGTAAAATTTTGACCAGCTTTGGCCATTTTGACCATTAATTTTGACCAGCTGGGGATATTTAACGTGCGCCGAAATATCGTACGCACGGGCGTTTTTGCTTTTCGCCTCTACCAGAAAAGCGGCCGCCGCGGCCGGGAATCGGACCCGCAACCTCGTGAGCCACCAAGGCGGGTAATACGAGGTTTATAAGGCGATGAGGGATGAATAAGGCATGGCGGGAAAATTGGGAATATCACCAATACAGAGAACGCGCCCGGCGCTTAGGATGGAAAAGTCCGGGACAGGTTGAGCTTCCCTAGCAACTTCTCGCCCTAGAGCGTGTAGATGTGGATTCTACGACTGCCTACACCACAGAGGGCACCTTTCAAATTTCTATAACGTGCCACCATGGTACACACACATTCCATCCATCCACGCACCCACCCATCCGTCCTTCGTCCCTCCGTCCATCCATCCATCCATCCATCCATCCATCCATCCATCCATCCATCCATCCATCCATCCATCCATCCATCCATCCATCCATCCATCCATCCATCCATCCATCCATCCATCCGTGTCTCTGTCTGTCTGTCTGTCTCTGTCTGTCTGTCTGATGTGGATGATGGTTGGATTTTTATGGCGCAAGCCTAGCTAGGGCAAAAGCGCCAAAAAGTAGTTGTTAACCAACACAGCTGAAGAGGTAACTAGTAAAACGTGAGCAAAAATAAGTGTAAAATCATTTAAAGACAATGAAGACGGCTGGTGTAGGGGCGTAGGCATGATGTGAAATCCTCTGTGTGTGTTTGTCGGTCCTGTCCATCTGAGTTGTTACCGATTTTCCAGGGGGCGGCTGGGGGCTAGGTTTGATTATTCAACACCATTAATTGATTGCAAGTATTGTATTGAGATTACGCGTAGTTGCTAAGGTTTCCTTAGGCTATAACGTTCTGACTTTACGTTCGCAGCGAAAAAATGCCTGCACCTAGTGGTAGGTGACTGCTGCTGCATTTCTTTTTCAGACGTTTGCATCAACGAGAAGCCTTGGAAGTAGAGTATACGGGAAACAAAGCTGCAGCAGACAGAATCCATTACCAACACAATGCTTACAAAAACTGCGGGCACCTTTTGCTTCTTGATATTGTTCTTGGATGGCGGAGATCTACACCTTCCTTCAAACTTCAACAGAGTCCTGGAAGATATGCTGTACAAAACTGTATCCGAAAAGTGGAGGACTGTGACGTTGTTAACAGTGTGCCGGTTTACAAGTTCCATGAAGGAAGAGCTTTCCGTGATTAGGTCATGGCGTGCGCTTACAGTCAACTCCTGTCCCTCCTCTGTGCACTGGCGTAGAGCCATTGTTAGAGAACACTTGCACAGCACACATAACGCTTTGCTTTATCCTCGGGGACGGCCTTCACCTCGTAGTTTGATGTGGTTTAAGCGCCGACAACACATTGTCCCTCATACAACGCATATCTACTTTCTCGATCCAGAACATAAGGACGAGGAACAGAAGCTTACACAACATTTTTATTTGCCCTCAGTCGTTGTTACAGATGGAGCAGCTCATGTACGTGGTTTGCTGACATCAGTTTCTCGTCGCCATGTTTGGTCCGACTTTGGGGGAGTGACACTGCGAGTGGAGTGTGGGCATGATTACAAATATTGCACAAGAGCCCCGAACGCGGTAATTATTCAAGCCCTCGAAGCTGCCAACACTTCCGTTAACTTATGGCCTGACTTCAGACTGAAATTGATGGAAAATAATCCCGAAGAAGCCCCAGAACCTGAGATTTCCCTCGTGTACCTCGTCTTAATGCCTATAGCTCCTCTTTGGTTCAATCTCTGTCCGTATATGCGCGAGTGCGACATAATTTTCTACGCTAACCGAATACTAGCACTTTCTCAAACTTCTATGTTTTCCACATTCCGGCGACACCTGCCGGCGAATCTTAGTTATGTTACGGGGCACTAATGGTTTCCGCGATATTGGTGAAATTTGTCGCCACACTCACAAGAAGATACCTTCGGGAACCAGATCTTTCGTTTTTCTGGCTTCTGATCAGTACTGCTATGGCGAAAAGTTCAACCGTGACCAAAAATCAACTATATTCGCACACCCGGAGGCTCATTTTTGCCTTCTGGTTTTTCGCTTGCGGCTGTCTAGCGGTATATATTCAGTCGGCCCTGACTTCTTCAGTGATGGTTCCTGCAAAGGAAAACGCCGAGTTTACCCTCCAAGATTTCGCCACCGTCGTCAAGCTCAGGAAGGTCTGTGCATGCGGCGACATCGGCAGTTTTGCGTACTTGGTTACCGGCCCATCAGGACAAGATGTTCAACACATTCGGAGATCATTCGATGAAACAGTTGGTCACTGCACTCGAGACACATACAGTGATAAATGCCACGAAAAAGTTGTCAAGGGTTCACACATTGGAGTTAGTTACGATCATTCCGGAGACGGATTTTGTGAATTGCAACCTAAGGATGAGTTTATTGTGGGTGAGAAGCCGCTTGGAAGAATTCTTAGTGGTGCGTTTGTGAGGAAAGGGTTTTCCCTGTGGCCTCCTTTTCAAGCCCTCATTGGCAGAACGCTAGAGACCGGCTGGTTCCAACGCAGAGAGTCCCTTGATCAACACTTTTGCACGGACACACGCTATGACGAGCACTCGTTCCCTTGGCACACTCCTTTCTCTGTGCTTATGGTCGGATGCGTTCTGTCAATCGTACTGGTAACTTCTGAAGTTTTAGTTGCGAAGTCAAATGCTACTAGTAGGTGGTTTTAAAGCATTACGCGCGTCTGAAGAAGGGTTAAGTGGAGAAAGACAATGCTTTTGCCAGTGTTTGCTTGCGACGGACATGTGCGCGTGTAAAATTACTCGTACCTTGTGAAAACTTTGGCTACGGACTCCAGGTTCACGCGACAAAAATCACACCTGCAGTAGTAGATTCAGTTGTTTCGAGTCGGTTGTGTTCCTTGCTCCTCTCCTCCTCTCCCCCCTATGATCTAGCACAAACATTTCTACAGGCCTCTAAACACCTAAACCACTTCTCGTCGTGCCCTAAGGCACCTGGAGTTTCTTGCCTCCCACACTATCATTAGCCTAGCTACGCCCACGGCAGGCAAAGGCCTGTTTCATAGATTTCAAAGTATCCCGGTCCTGTGCTAACTGCGACCAATTTATCCCCGCAAACTTCTTGATCTCATCTGCCCATCTAACTTTCTGCCGACCCCTGCATACGCTTGCTTAATTTTATTAATATGTCCTTCACACACGTTTGTTCCCTGACCCACTCCGTTCTCTTCTTGTCCCTTAATGGTACACCTATCATCTTCCGTTCCATTGCTCGCTGAGTCGTCCTCAATTTAAGCTGAACCCTTTTAGTGAGCCTCCAAGTTTCTGCCCCGTAGGTGAGTACCGGTGAGATGCAGCTGTCATACCCTTTCTTCTTCAGGGACAGTGGTAGGCTGGCATTCATTATCTGAGAATGCCTGCCGAATGCACTCCACCCCATTCTTATCCTTCTAATTATCTCTGCCTCATGGTTGGGACCTGGGGTCACAACTTGGCCGAAGTAGATATATTCGCTTACAACACTATAAAGGTCAGTCGATGTGCCCCGACAGTGTAGGTTACTATGTGTAGGTTACTATTACTATTACTGCGAAAGAAATAAAAAGCGCTTTGAACTGAAGTAGACACGTCACCGTGGTCAATATTAGTGAAACAGCTGCTAAACTCGCGTCACCGCGCTTTGTTTTACTAGCGGGCGCTCCGAAATTTTCAAAACACAGAGTATATGGAATACATGGAAACGCCTGATGTGAAGAGACAAGTAGAAAGCGAATAGTGCGATTGCATTCGCTGGCCGATCGGCGTTCGCCAACAGCATCACACCATTTAGCAGGTTCTTCCTTGGCTCGCTGTTTATCTTTACAAGCGCGTGCTACATTACTCTTTATGAGAACCCCTCGCGGCGGTCCTGTTTCGCTTGTCGGCGCTATCGTATTTTCTGTACCTTAATTAAAACGCTGCCTTTAAAGATAGACACTTGGGGCTTGTTGTTGTGCTTGCGCGTATTTCACAGCCTCGGGGCTTAGTGGACCCGAATATACTTTGGACTGCATCTGCAGGGAGCTACTTTAGAAACCCGGATGTAGTCTAGCGAGACAAGGTTGACAGTACCGTGGAACCACCGATTGTAATGAGTATCTTGCCACAAATTCAGGCCTACCACCATCAGATGTTTTCTTCACATGAACCTGCACGTCCTGAATAGATGGCAAAAATCAGCCGGAGTCGTGGCATCTGAGCAGGTTGAGTATTTCAGATGTCCGGGGTAGTCCCTTTCCATGCGTGCTTGCTTCATCCTGACGCCTTCGAGGGCTTGGAGAACTAAGGGCAGAGGTGTAAGAGCACGCGTTCGCGGTTGAAGGCTCTATTTTGGACCCGTTCATGCGGCATATGGGTCACTTCACAGCTGGCTGGGCGATGACGGGGTTGGGCAATTATGCCACAGGAAGTACGCTCGTTCATTGGCTATATTATTGGCGTGGTCAGGCACCCATGACACAAGCACCCGCACAACCAACTGCAGTGGGATGACACATGGCAGTCTGCGGAAGCAGTTTTGAGACAGTAGATCGTTTGCAGTAAAGCACATTGCTGGGCAAGTTGGCGCATAAGATAAAATTAGAGCACGACTGAGACAACGACAAGAGAAGAACGGCGTGGCGCCTGTTCCGTTGTTCTGCTCTTGTTGTCTCATTGCGCTCTAATTTTAAACCATTGATCGTTTCCGTGAGAGTCTGTGCTGACATGTATGACACACGAGACTAGAATGGAAGTGGCTGTGTCCTCAAATTATATGTGTCATATAACACCATAATTGGAGGTGCAAGTTGTTCCACTAAAAAATCTCCAGAAATTCAGAGAATTGTCTAGTAATAAGTAGCAGTCATGCCGCTTGTCTTAATTGGGCTTTGTATAAATTTTGAATCTTGGTTTTTGTTGCGATAAGTACTTTACCTTTTATAACCTGTAGAAACTTCATTTGCTTAGCGTGCGACGGTTGTTTAATAGAGGCATTTTAATGCGGCCAGTCGCAGTTTTCGGTTTCAGGGCGTGTGCGAAAGATGATTTTTGGATTTTGTGTGAACAAGTGACCTTTTACGTGTTCGTCGGTTTCTCAGTTAGCAGTCATTTTTTGGCCGTAGCATGTAGAATCCGCATCGACGCAGTTTCTGCAATGCCCCATGTACTGATCTCGTGAGGCGCTTAATTAAAAAGCGATGTGAATTTGTTACGCAGGGCTGCGAGTCAAATGCTACCGCGTGCAATAACCACGCGGACGCTCGAGACGGTGGGTGGCAAGACGCGCGCTGGAGCAGCCGGCCGGTCTGCCTACAGGTCCGCCTAAGATGTGTTTCCGCATGCACTGCGGCGGATATTCGAGTGCCGCTCTCGTAAGCGGTGCAGATGACAAATTTTTAATGCAACCCGCCATGCACATTAACTCCTTTCTCATTAGCCACCATGGTCGGGACTTGGGGACAATTTCGTGCACCGGTAACAAGCATCACTCGAGCTACCTGCGCCGGGCCGGGCCACTCGCGGCCGTGGCCGCCGCCTGCACAGCGACCGTGCGGCTAGCTCAGTGGCTTTTCGTGCCTCCGGCGGTTTTCGGGCCAATGGTAAGAAACAGTAATAAAACACAGTGCCTGGAATCGCTTAGAACTGGTCCGCGGCGCTTGCGCATGTAGCTGACGGAATCCTGTTCGCCTCCGCCGCAACGATTTGGGTCGTTCGGTTTCGAGAGCAGAAGCTCCGCCCTCCGGCCCTCCGATTGGAGCAGCAGAAAGCCGGCGCAGCGCGAAAACGCAGGGAGTGCGGAAGCGGCAAACACAAACTCGGTGACGTGTTTGGATGTTTTGTACAGATGGGGTGATTGTCGATTACGGACCGTCCCTCTGCTGGCTGGCTCGGTTGCGTTTCGCACACTTAAAATTGATTTTAAATATGTTCTAGGCTGTATCCCTGATATTTTGCAGGATTGATGTATATGTGTTCCCACCAATCTATTTCGAAGTATGATCGCTTCAAAATTTTGTGTCAGTGCCCCTTTAATTGCGAGTTCTTTGTAGTTAGATTTTGGCAAGAGTATCCAAGGACATTGGGTTATTTTATTGTTTTTATGTTCTCTTCGGTTTCTTCTCGCTAGTGATATAAATTTATACACTTATAGAGATGAAGTGCCTTTACTTCGCCAATTACGCATTTTTCCGCTGATGCATGGGCGTAGTGCAGGCTTGATCTGTTATAGTTATTTTTCACTCGTGTTTTCAACGTGTTTTATTGCTCTTTTCTTAGTTTAGTCTTCATTTTTTTGGAGTAGACGTATAAGACACATATTTTTGATTTCGTCTAATCTTTTCTCTAATAATTTTATTTCTCTATTTCAAAAATTTCTCGTTTTTCAGAATTCTGTTCGGTCAGTTGTCTCCATTGACGCTATTATTGAGATTAAATGTGTTACTTCCACAAGTTATGCATTTTGAGGACATGGAGGGCGTCACACGGTTCGCTCATTTACCGGATTTTTTCAAATCCTATTTCCTATTTCCAAATCTCTTTTTCGGACATTTTAGTTTAGTCGTTTTTTTGGAGATGTATAGGATGCATATTTCTGATTTCATTGGATCATTTTTGTGAAAATTTCGTTTTTTTAACAGCAGAGCTGTTCAAGCTTTTATTCCGCCGTCCAGCGTTACCAGAAAAAAAAATATCCAAGAAAATTACCGAGCGCACGTGAGCATGCGCTTCTTGAGGTCCTGGTTGCGCCCTACGATGTGGAAGTGCATGCTCAGGCGCCCGGTGGTTTAACGCTCGGGCGAGTGCGTGTGCGCTATCATTTCCTGCGCTATCATTTCCTGGCATGCCTTCGTGCCCAGGTACCCAGATTACCTTGTAGCACTTTTGACTTGAAGCGAGGACCTTGTTCAGTATGTGAGCGGTATTTCTGTGCATTCGGTTGCAGAGAAGTTGCCGGCATGCAGATTGAGAGTCGGTGTAGATGTACACTGTACCGGTGTCTGTCACAGAACGGCAAGAGTGCTCTATAGCACGCGCGATTGCCCCAGTCTCCACATCGACGGTTGCATTGAGGTCAAGTTCTGTGGCTGCTGTGATGAGGGTATGACTTCCGTCTACGACAACGGTGACACCCATCCCATCTAAAAGGCTGGCGTCAGTGTAGTAGAGTTCGGGTTGTGGCTCGGTCTTGTTGATCTGCTTCAGGATAGCCTTAACACGAAGGGTTCGTGTTTCCCTGTTCCTCTCCGGATGCATATTGCGGGGTAGAGGAGCAGTGCAGATTTTTCCCCGTATGTAAGGCTCCAGTTGTCCGTACGTGCTTCCCTCATATTGGCTGGTGTATCCTAGGTTGTGAAGGATGCTTATGCCCTGTGCCGTGCTTCGCAGTCGTTGTAGCTGATTGATTTTGTGCGCGTTAAGCAGTTCCTCCAAAGAATTTGTTGTGCCGGTGTCTTCCAGTGCCTTTGTTGAGGTATACGTGGGCACCCCGAGTGCGATCTTATGGGCCTTTCTTAAAAGCACCTCTATGCTTTTGAGTTCAGATTTGTTGAGGTTTTGGTATGGCAAATTATAAAGTATCCTGGAAGTGATGAGAGCTGCGTTAAGGCGAAGGACATCAGCTTCCCGAAGACCCCGGTGCCTGTTCGTAATTCTTCGGAGCATGTGTATCACCTGATTTCCCTGATCTAAGAGTTTCCGGACTGTATGGTTGGCTTTTCCGTTGCTTTGTAGTGTCAATCCGAGTACTTTGATGTGCGAACGCTGGGGTATGGCTCTGCCTTGCAGTATCACCTTCAGTTGGACTTGTTGTTGCTTGCTATTGTGCTTAGTTACTACGAGAAGCTCTGATTTTTCAGCAGAACAGGCGAGGCCACCGCTACTGGCGTAGCGCTCGACCTCTTCGGCCGATTGTTGAAGTGCTTCTTCGACTTGTGCTGGGGAGCCTTTTGTTGTCCATATGGTGATATCATCGGCATATAGTGCATGCTTGATATCACCGATGCGGTTAAGTTGCGCTGGTAGGTTCTTCATCGCGATATTAAAAAGGAGGGGCGATAGTATGGAACCCTGAGGTGTGCCACGATTGGAGGCTTCCTTTGCACGGGACTCGATTGGTCCCAACGTGAGTGTTGTCATCCGGTCACGCAGAAAGCTCCGCACATAGTTGTAAATTTTTGAGCCGCAGTTTGTTTCTTGCAAGTTGGCCAGTATTAGGTCATGCGAGACATTATCAAATGCCTTCGAGAGGTCTAAGGCGAGGACCGCTCGGATTTGAGCAGTGCTGGGGTCGTCTAATATATCTTCCTTGACTTGGAGAAGGCAGTCCTGTGCCGAGATCCTCTCTCTGTAGCCAATGAGCGTGTGCGGAAGCGCGTTCGTGTCCTCGAGGTACTTGGTGAGCCTGATTAATATTACCTTTTCCATGAGCTTGCCCAAACAGGACGTTAATGACATGGGCCTTAAATTGTGGAGATTGATTTTTTTCCTGGTTTAGGTATTAGTGTGACCCGAGCCTTCTTCCATGCTATCGGGATCTCGCCTTGTTCCCAGGCTTGATTCATGAAGGCTGCAAGGCGGGCATAGTCCTCATCCGAGAGATTTTTGATGAGCTTGTAATGTATTCCGTCTGGTCCCGGTGTCGTGTTGCGTTTCGCGAACTCCAGGACAGCCTGTATTTCCTCTATGGTAATATAGGACCATTCAAGTATTGAAGATCGTCTGCATAGTCTCGATATTCCGGGTCATCTTTGGGAGGTAGGTATATGCTGGCTAGTTCCTCCAGTGTCTGCCCCGGATCTTTGTTGTGTCTGTGTAGCAGGCGAGTTATGTCCTTAGCTTTGTCTGTCGTGGACTGGTTTGGCTGTATGAGGCTGCGTAAAAGTGACCACGTACGTTTGGCGCTGTGGTTGCCGTTGAACTTCTCGCACAGGTTATGCCAGTTGGTACGTGTAAGCGCCTCTGCATAATCTTGCGCTTCTTTGGAGATACGGGCAATCCTGAGCTTGAGTCTTTTATTGTATTTTTTGTTTTTTCCACCTCTTAACAAGTCCATGCCGCGCTTCCCATATATGTAGAAGATGGGCGTCTACATCGGGGTACTGTTCGTTGGCTTGGACTTCTGTGAAATTTTTGTCCATTCGCACTTGCAGTTGCCCTACCCACTGATCGAGAACCTCAAGGGGTGCTTCTTGATCCTCGCTGTGCCGAAATTTGTGCCAATTTGTGAGACGGATGGACTTAATTTCTCTTTTTCTTGAGTCCTCGAATACTTAAGTGGGTCCCTATAATGAAGTGATCACTCGTTAGTGTTTCCCGTGTGTTCGTCCAGCTACACTTGTAGGCTCCCCTGTACAGCGTCAAGTCTGGGTTGGTATCTCGTTCGACTGAGTTGCCTTCCCTGGTGAATTCGTTGGCATTGTTGAGGATCGTATACCCGGAGTTGCAGATCAGCGTTTCCAGTTTCCTCCCCTTGGCGGTAGTTTTCTTGTACGCCCATGCGGGGTGTTGCGCATTAAAATCCCCAGCCATAATGCTGACGGCACCCTTATGCGTAGTGTCTACAAAAAGTTGTTTGAAGTCCGCGTTGTAGGCTCTCGGTGGGCTGTACACATTCGCTACGTACAGTTCACACCCCTTTTTGCCCGTGCGCATTGGCTGCGGAAGTACTTTGATTGTAATGGCACTGAAGTGCTGTTCATCGTATTCGGTAATTTCCTGCGCAGTTAGGGCTTTGCTGACCAGGGTTGCAACGCTCGCTACCTTCCCTTGGGTTGTTTGCGGTTCGTATGTATTATACCCTGCTATCTTTGGTGAACCCATTGTCTCCTGTAATAATATTATGTCTGGTTTTCGTTGCATTGCTTCTATGTATCTTGTAAGGAGGCCTCTCTCGCTCCTGAAACTCCTGCAGTTCCATTGCCAAATTAGTACTTCCTGGTTTGTTGGGTTGGTTGGCGTGCGCATACTATGGTTAGTTGTTGTCCCCATTGCTGCTAGCGTTTTTTTCCGTTGGGACTGTAAGGGTGTAGGCGTTATTTGATGTGAGGCGGCTTATCGTTGAGCTTTCGAGCGTGAGTTAGTCTCGAGTCTGGCTATGCGAACCTGCATGGCTTCGAGCGTTTGTTGCAATTTGCCCAAAGTTTCTCCCATCGTGATGGTGAGTTGAGCTAGCTTGGTTAGGCGGTCATTTCTGACTTGCTCTTGGGTTGCGAGGGATTGTTGAAATTCCAGGAGTTGCTTGGTTAGCTGCGCGAGATAGTCTTCCATTGCGCAGACCTCACTACGGGATCGTTTTGCGTGGGGTTCCTCCGCTTGTTAAGGCTGAGGCGCGGCGCTTGCGATAGGTGGCGTCGACGCCTCTGCGATCTGCATAGGCGCCTGTGCACTATTTGCTAAGGGCTCTGAGGTCTCTTCTAGGGTAGGAAATGCAGCCGAATTTGTGGCTGCCGGAATTTCAGTGGTCTCCATTGGCGTGAGCGCTTGTTCTTTTATTGCCAACGACTCTGCTATTGACGGAATCGTTTTTTTTTTCGCACAAGTGCCTGCTTGTAGGACTGGGACTGCCATATCGGCTTGTGTTCGTTTCGGTGTGTGTGCTTGTCTGTGTGACGAGTGGGGGTGAAGGGGAGGAAGGCTGGCCGACTCACCTCTGTGTTTCGACGTCCTGCACTGAGGCTCCGAGACCGTCGGGTTCCTGGAGTTGAGTTGCAGCTGTTGCTCCTTCCTTGCCTCGCGTCTCGTTGGTTCGGCCGACTGACTCGGCTCGCATGGTTCCTTTGCAGCGGCTGGCTTTTTGGTTGCTGCTCGTGGGTCTTGGGGTCCTGTACTTGAACTTGCTTTTGTGTTAGTTGTTCTTGCTGGTTCTTCCTAAGCTTGATTCTCTTGAGGTAAGCAGCCTTCGTTGTTTCAGCATCTGCTTCTCGCCTGGCGGGGCAATCTTCGTAATCGGCTGGATGCTCACCGTGACAGTTGACACAGTTCATGTGGCACTCATGCTGCTGGTCGGGTTCATCGAGGAGCTTGCCGCATTTCTTGCACTTGTGGGAGCCAGCCTGTGGGCACACGTCCGCACGGTGGCCGATGCAGTAACACGTGTTACAGAATTGCGCTTTTGGTTTATTTGGCTTGCATCTGTACTTGGCCATGTAGAACAGGATGTAGGGTGGGATGTATGTTCCTCGGAATGTTATGCTGTTTCCGATCTTCCCATCATGCGGGCGTTGATGATGTCGGTCCCCGGGGCACAAAGGTTGGCCATCAGCTCGCTGGTCGGGGTGCCTGCATCGATGCCATGAACAACTCCTTTGCAAGAGCCCTCCGGGGGCATCTCGTAGACGCATACTTTCCTGGCTTGGTTTGCAATGTATACAGATGCTGCTGGTGCGGGTGATCTTCGCCGCGGCAGTTTTTTGCAGGGTCTTGATAACAGCGATGTTCTGGTGCTGGTGTATGGTGATGTAAGTAGCATTTGCCTCTGATGGGAGTAGGTTCCCCGCATCACGAATGGCGATCATAAGTGCCGCTGGCCGAAAATCGGCTAAAGTGAAGTCTTCTTGGGGTTGTAGGATCAAGGTGGTTTGATTGGCCGGCACCTGCCCTTTTCGAAGGACTTTCATCCAGCCGTCTTCCTCAGGCACAAGTCTTGTAGCCATGGAGATGAATTGGAGCCAGCAGTCTCGAGGAGTGACGAAGGCTTGTCAGCATGCGCCGATGTGTGGTCGTCTTCGGAGCGAGCGGTGAACGAACAGCACGTGAAGAAGGGTAGGGAGGCGAGTGCAGCTACTTGTTCGTTGTGCCGGTAGCAGCGGCGGCTTTGTTGCGGGCAAGCTCGAGCGAGGTGGCGAGATGGCCAAGGGAGCCACCACGACAGCGCAGCTAACCCTCCATTTAGGGTTAGCGTGGCGGTCGCCGCTTCGAAATTTCTTGACCTTGTCAGATGAAAAATAGTGGCTTGCCTGGCGTATGCTTGGTATCCGGGGGACGCGCTGACGAGGCTCTGTCGACCGGTGATAGTTTCGTCGCCGTGGAGGCCGTTGGTGGGTCTTTGCGGCGGTCTTTGACGGAGCCGATGTGAAGCAGGCCCGCATCGGTCGGCCACCGAATCAACCAAAGCAGCTTCCTGTTGTGATACATTTGCATACACGGTGTACCCCTCATATGTATATTCAACAAAACTGGGTCCTATTTGTCACATGTCATGAATATGTGTCGTGTTTTGCTCTTTGCAGTTATATCTGCCGTAGATTTTGGTGCAACGCTCCTGTTTCTGAGAAACTGACGTCACACTAGAAAGAGGCCGTTCTGGTAGGTTGAACAAGACGGCTTTCAGTGTAGGCGATGTTGTGGCGTCAGGGGGTCTACATGCCCATAGAAACAGTGAATTGGCGTTTTGGTGAGGGAGTCGGTATACGAGCATCTGTGTGTTGTAATAGCTTAGGTACACCTTGTGAGTTGCTGCAAGCCGAACATTGGCAAAGCGGACCCAGTCCCCAAAGGCGGCCCACTATAGATTGTGGTCTAGGCCACACCCACAGCAGCTGGAAGCACAGGGCGGAATTAGTTATATGGGCTGCATAAACTTAACTAGTAAAATAATTCAATCAAAGGAAACGGTAGCAGAAATCTACAGTCACCAAGTACTGGGGAACGTATTCTAAGCCGTTTGGCCTTTTTCTTCTTTTGTTCCAGTCCAGCTGGAAAAACAGATACCTCAATTGAAACAACCCACCTAAAACTTCGCTTGGTAGTAGAAGCAACGTTTGCTCCTCCAGTATATCTTTCACGTAAAAAAGAACACAAATTGTCACGAAGGCAATACAGATGGGTCACAAAAAAGAACGCACCCATTAAGCATGACTGTTTATAATGATCCAGCTAGTTCACCGAGGTAGTAACTGGCTACTTCATATTTACGCTAATATGACGCAACAGCCCGTAGTCTACGCTCGCTCCCTATTAAAAAGTGGTGAGTATGATAAGCTTGCAACTTTCCGCTGTATTGTGCTACCGTAAACATTACTGCTCGCACTTTTGCCAACAAAAATACGAATAGGGTGTGAAATTTTTTGTTCACACAGTGCGCGGTGCAGGAATTTATAATTAGGGTTGTGACAAAAGCTCCAAAGGGGCTTTTGTATCAAGTATTCTTAACGCTGGAGTAGTTCTTCAAGGCATGTTATCAAAAACGCAGTGTCTAGAGTTACGTCCGACGGAACCCAAAACTGAAAACGAGGTTACGTCCGACGGAACATTAAGCCAGTTTCTAGAGTTACGTCGACGTAACCCAAATTGAAAACTAAAGACGTCCGACGGAACTTAAGCCAGTTTCTAGAGTTACGTCCAACGAAACCCCAAAAATTGAAAACTAAAGTTACGTCCGACGGAACTATAAGCCAGTTTCTAGAGTTACGCCCAACGGAACCCAAAATTGAAAACTAGAGCTACGTCCGACGTAACTTTAAGCCAGTTTTCTAGAGTTACGTCCGACGGAACTTTAGGCCAATGTTTTCAGTTACGTCCGGCAAAACGTAAAGCATTAAAAAAATTACAGTTAACGGCACCAAATACCATGACGCTTCATAGGTGTAATCTGTCACTTGTACGATACACGATGTACGATGTACGATTCAGCGCTGTGGGTTCGAATCTCAGCTGAGTTGATGGATTTTTCAATTAAATAATTCAAAAATTTTCTGTACTAGTCCTTTTAGACTTATTTCCATATCCAACACATGCAAGGAAAGGAGAAGGCAGGAATTAACAAAAATAGAATGTCTTGCCCTGGGCCAGTGCCAGTTTTTAGGGTCTGCATTTGGGGCCGAGAACGAATTTGCATGGGTCAAAAGTCTTTTTAACACATGTAATTAATTAGGCTGGGTGTCGGTTAATATTTTACCCCAATTAATCGGCATCGATTAATGCGATTATGCATAGATGTTGTGTTGGTTTTGGGAGAAAAAGACCAAAAATAATTATTGATCAATATGCTCACATGCTTGTTCAGACACATTGCAGATGAGGTAAGTACGTCTCATCACGACTCATGATGCGGGCGACACGCTTGTCAGCTCGTTCGTCACTCACACTTTTCTAGAATCAGGAACATCAGCACCCGCTGTGAGTGCCGATGGCGCCGATTAATCGTGCTTTTCTTAATACAGAAATAGTTTATACAATGGGTACCGTGTAGATTTGTAGTTCTTATTTGAAATTTTGGCCTGTGGCATGAAAATACACGAGTTGAGAGGTACAGTCTAAGAGTTGTCGATGAAATATTAGAGTTTTAGCAGTCCGTCTGTTCCGCAGTGTACGTACTTACCGCGTTGACCGGGACCCGTCTGGGCACTTGTGCATTTGTCGCGGTAGGGGGATAGTTCCGGGGGCCGGCCTTCGCCATATCCGGCATTCGTCACGCCGGGGTGCGCCTCCTCGCCCTTCCGCGCGCGCAGGCACAGTCGGGTCCCGGCCAACACGGTAACTACGTACACGACGGAACAGACGGACTGCTACAGTCCGTCTGTTCCGTCGTGTATGGGTTACCGGGTTGACCGGGACCCGTCTGGGCACTTGTGTATTCGTCGCGGTAGGAGGATTAGTTCCGCGGGGCCCGCCTTCGCCACGTACCCCGCCTCCTCGCCCTTCCGCGCACGCGGCGCAGACCGGTCCCGGTCAACCCGGTAACAATGTAAGCAACTGAACGGACGGACTGCTAAATCTCTCTATTGAGTAGCTATTTTCCCGTCTGTCTTGGCTGTGAGTTTTCTGTTTTATTCACTGCCGTCTTTTCGCATACTGGCATCGTTTTCTGTGTTATTTGTTATTTGAAGTGCGGGTTATTTGAACCCGAATATGATACTCGGCATTCTTGCACATAATTTCAACATGACGATTTTCTTTCTGTTGCTCACAAGATTGAACCCGGGTTTTAAAACAATTAATCATGACTAAAGCATTCATCTATTAATCGGGAGGTAAATCAATCAATTACATACTACCAATCATAAATAATTAATCGATGCCAATTAATCGGGTTGAAATATTAACTGACACCCAACCCTATTAATTACTCTTGAACCATGTAAATTGGTTCAAGAGTCTTCAAGAGCTGTAAATTTTTGTGCTTTACGTTATGCCAAACGTAACTCAAAACATTGGCCTAAAGTTCCGTCGGACGTAACTTTAGTTTTCGATTTGGGGTTCCGTCAGAGGGAACTCTAGAAACCTTAAAAGGTTCCGTCGGACGTAACTCTAGTTTTCAATTTTGGGTTCCGTCGGACGTAACTCTAGAACGGGCCCTTAAAGTTCCGTCGGACGTAACCCTATTTTTTCTTTTTGGGTTACGTCGGAGGGAACTCTAGAAACTGGTTAAATTCGTTCCCTTTTTCGGCCGGACGTAACAAAACTCTAAGCGACTTGGGCGTACACCAAAAAAAAAAAATTCCCCCCGCATTTCCCCGAGGGGGAGAATGTGAAAGTGCGAATGCACGGTTGTCGGCCCGCTTGCGGCGCTTGCGCTCGGCCCCCCGCAGCCCACCGCCCCGCCCCTTCTCTTCCATCTCTTCCATGGGGTTTGTAGTATCACGTGTACACCACGCAGTTATCAAGCCGCTATAACGCCGCTGAGTCGCCAACGCACGCCGCTGACGACGTAGTTTGAATGCGTTAAAGATATAAGGCGCGTCACTAACACTGATATCAGCGTCGCGTCCGTGGCTTGGTCGGTAGAGCGTCGCGCTGCGGCCGCACAGTCCTCGGATCGAAACCTGGCGCCGGATGCTGTTTCTTTTTTAAATATAGAGAAGCACTGCGGACGCCGCCGCCGCCGCCGCGGCCGGCGGTGGATGGTTTGGGGTCGCTTATAAAGTGCATTCGCACTTAAAAGCACTGAGGTTTACAGCAAGTACAGGTTCTCGATCTCTGATTAGAAAAAATTAGGACTATAACCGGACGTCCGGCGAACATCCAAGACCCGTATTTTGTTATTCCCCGGACGTCCCCTGTACATTTATGTCCGGAAATATCCGATTTTGAACATCCGCCGGATGTCTAAAAGTCAGGTTTGGACGTTTGTCGGACGTTCCTAGGATGAGAATTCCTTTGCACCGGACCATCCCACGTACGAGTACGTCCGCTGGCTTTCTGCGGATCTCTGACGGATGTTTAATGGACAGATTTGGTCCAATTAGGCAGCTTCGCTTAGACTCCGCACTACGCAGTCTAAATCAAATAGGTGTGCGCGGTTATAGTGAAATCGCCGTGTTTTATGGGTCTCTTCAGTGGCGTAGCCAGGAATTTGTTTCGGGAGGTAGGCGGTATCGCGCTCGACTAAAAAATTGGAGGGGGGGGGGGAAGGGGGGGGGTAAAGGCAAAGCTTTTTGCGCGTTAGTTTTCAAACAAAACTTAAAATAATGTTAAACGCTAACAGTAAAGCTCACCTTAAGGAGCTTACGTGATGATGACGATGATGATGACATGAATACACGTTCGTAGGTCTATGGGTAGGCCACGGGTGATTAGTTCGGCCGAATAGCAGGTGGTTCTGCGGGCATGCGCTCGTGAGCGTAATCGTGAGAGCGCTCTTGAGCCTAGTGCGGACCCCGAAGTTCTTCAGGCGGGAGTGGAGGCCAACGAGCAACGAAGGTTCCAGTTGTCGTTGTGCATAGCGTGGTTACCATTAAGATTCGCGTGTTTTATATTTTCCTTAAGGTATAGGGAGGAATAATTTTCTGTACAGCTACAGTCGACCACGATTTGAAGGTTATCGCGCGAGCATCGACCGCCCAAGCGTGCCAGGGGCCATTGGCGGTTCGTCAGTAGTTCAGAACCATGACAATCAAGGTTCCGCACTCTTCTCTCCCTTGTTGGCTATTTCATACTACAACTATGTCCCCACTACCAACTTCCCACCCTTTCTGTTTTGAGCTTTACATTCGTTGGGATGAAGCAGGCTGGGTTGCCCTTTATCATTTTATCTACGTTGACGATAATAAAATCGGCAGGGAAGATCTCCCAAAGCGGCTTCTTCGTCTGCTTCATTTGAACAAGTTGCGCTCCCGCAGGCTTCAAATCGCACTCGACTATACTTGCGGCATATTCAATACTTCAGTGAAGGAAGAAAACAAGCGTCTTCGTCTTTAAGCATTCGCCTTTCTGCATTTTTATGTGCTCATAACGTCACTAAGTACCTACACTCAGCGGAGTACCTTTTTGCACTGCTTAGCTTGTGTTGAGCTTGTTGCGCGTTTTATAAATTTCATTCTATTTCTAGCTGTTTAGTCGCAGGCATGGTTTCAGTAAAACAGCGGTTAGGCAAGTACAGAATGCTGATTTTAACCAAGAGAGCGGTCAAGGAATCAATGGAATAGTTCCAAAAAAGACAAAGCTCTGGAATAAAGATAATCGTACAGTTCTTATGTGGAGGCAGTACAAGATGGGCAGATAGGAATGGTTTTCATACAGCAGACTATATTTCAAGGGGGGGGGGGGGTCCAGTGTGCCCCCGCGTGCCCCTTGGCTACGCCCCCGCCTCTACAGAGCACTTAATCATTCATTGCTACTACACCCAGCCCAAAGTACAGTCTCAACAAAGTCCTACGCAATGAACTTCTAATTAACGTTCCACGGCAACGTCCCCCTTCCCTCTGTACTCCTCACCCCACTTGGAACATAAATTTGGCCTTCCCTGGATAAGTGCGAAGGGTCGGGTCGGCTATTTCCCGTTCCTCCACTCATCGCGTAGAACGAAGCCGATCGAGGGACCCACGAAACACGGCTGTTTCAATCTAGCCGCGCACACCTGTTTGATTTCCGCTCCGTAGTGCGGGGACTAAGCGAAGCTGTGCTCTCACGAAGCTTTCCTTGCACATCCCAACGTGGCGCCACATTCCCGAGCGGCTGCCTGCATTGTATGTTGGCCTGTCACTTGCGTTATAACAGCCGAAACGATACTTCGGGCAATCTTGCTGAAGTTGCCGGGCACGAATTTACACTTCAGTAAAACCCGTCATAAGCGAAGCGGCGACACTTCGAGGAAGGAAATGTAGAAGAAAGAAAAAGACTGCCGACATCAGGCAAGCGTTGAATGTTGCCGCTGCGACGCTCGCTGACGGCCGGGGGTCGTGGCGAGCCCCTGTAATCCAGCTTCTCGGAGGCCGGGTCTAGAGGGCGAGCTGAGGGGCCCGGGGGGCCTGTGCCGTGGTTGGCCATGTTGACGGGACGTCCGCGCTAAGCGGGGGGTCGATATGGTGACCCCGGGGGAGCTCGGGGCGGCCAGGTCGCCTAAGGCGGAGCGAACCGGCCCAGGGCGGAGACGCAGCAGGCAAAAGCTCCCGCGTCTCGCAGTAGCGGGATAGCGCCCCGGAATGGGCGCTGCGGCGCAGCCCGGACGTCAGTCTCGGACCTAGGTCTTTTTGCTCTTTTTTTTTTTTTTTTGCGTGCCGTGTCGTGGTTGGGAAGCCGAGGCCGCGGTATTTTCATTTCCCCTGGGGCTCGCTTTTTCTAATTATTTGCCGGAGCTCCGCTTTTCCCTTTTCTTTAGCATTCGCTTGTGAGGCCCATTCAGATGCACGCTCACCGTCTTGCAATATTCAATTGCCTTCGCGTCTAATAAAATATAACGACAATATAAGCTGCTCACCATTTTGGCGCTCGGGAACTACGCTTTGTCAGTTGCCTGCAGGCCCCCCTTTCGCTGATGGACCGTCCAAACCTGTCCAAACCGGTGGCCGTCCAAACCTGGCAATGGATGTTCGACTGTTTTTCCGACGTTCAACGGACGTCCGTGGCATGCTTGGGGGGCCCCACACAAACATATAGGGACAAGTAGACGGACAGCCAGACCAAAATTTTAAGTAGCCCGAGAAAGAATGTCATACCTTTAAAAGTGCGTACTAGAAGCCAAAAAAGAAACACGGGTCCCGTGGTCCAACCGATTCCGTACCCAAATAAGCAGTAATTAGGGGAATTCCATCAGCGAAAGGGGGGCCTGCAGGCAACTGACAAAGCGTAGTTCCCGAGCGCCAAAATGGTGAGCAGCTTATATTGTCGTTATATTTTATTAGACGCGGAGGCAATTGAATATTGCAAGACGGTGAGCGTGCATCTGAATGGGCCTCACAAGCGAATGCTAAAGAAAAGGGAAAAGCGGAGCTCCGGCAAATAATTAGAAAAGCGAGCCCCAGGGGAAATGAAATACCGCGGCCTCGGCTTCCCAACCACGACACGGCACGCAAAAAAAAAAAAAAAAAAAAAAGCAAAAAGACCTAGGTCCGAGACTGACGTCCGGGCTGCGCCGCAGCGCCCATTCCGGGGCGCTATCCCGCTACTGCGAGACGCGGGAGCTTTTGCCTGCTGCGTCTCCGCCCTGGGCCGGTTCGCTCCGCCTTAGGCGACCTGGCCGCCCCGAGCTCCCCCGGGGTCACCATATCGACGCCCCGCTTAGCGCGGACGTCCCGTCAACATGGCCAACCACGGCACAGGACCCCCGGCCTCAGCTCGTCCTCTAGACCCGGCCTCCGAGAAGCTGGATTACAGGGGCTCGCCACGACCCCCGGCCGTCAGCGAGCGTCGCAGCGGCAACATTCAACGCTCGCCTGATGTCGGCAGTCTTTTTCTTTCTTCTACATTTCCTTCCTCGAAGTGTCGCCGCTTCGCTTAATTATGACGGGTTTTACTGAAGTGTAAATTCGTGCCCGGCAACTTCAGCAAGATTGCCCGAAGTATCGTTTCGGCTGTTATAACGCAAGTGACAGGCCACACAATGCAGGCAGCCGCTCGGGAATGTGGCGCCACGTTGGGATGTGCAAGGAAAGCTTCGTGAGAGCACAGCTTCGCTTAGTCCCCGCACTACGGAGCGGAAATCAAACAGGTGTGCGCGGCTAGATTGAAACAGCCGTGTTTCGTGGGTCCCTCGATCGGCTTCGTTCTACACGATGAGTGGAGGAACGGGAAGTAGCCGACCCGACCCTTCGCACTTATCCAGGGAAGGCCAAATTTATGTTCCAAGTGGGGTGAGGAGTACAGAGGGAAGGGGGACGTTGCCGTGGAACGTTAATTAGAAGTTCATTGCGTAGGACTTTGTTGAGACTGTACTTTGGGCTGGGTGTAGTAGCAATGAATGATTAAGTGCTCTGTAGAGGCGGGGGCGTAGCCAAGGGGCACGCGGGGGCACACTAGGCCCCCCCCCCCCCCCCCCCCCCGTAATTTTTCATCCGCGGTTTGCGTGTGGTTCCAGTCGCCTGAAGAAACGCCTGAAGTCGCCTGCAGGGGCGGTACCTGCAGTTTTAAGGACATGCTCGTTCATGCAAGACTTTTCTGAAAACAATTAAAGACTAAGCAAACGCCTATCCCTGTGGCCACTCCAAATGCTGTTCATGTAAACGCGTACTACAGCACGTCGCCCGGCTCCAGACAGCTCCTGCTGCATTTCGCGCCAAATGCTGCCGAATTGCCCGGGTACCCGCCGTGAGCCGATCGACTTGGTCGTGCTGTATTGCTGGCGGAACAGCAAGGCCGCGAAATGGTGAAACAGCAGGAAACCCCTCATATGACATACATATGTGATCTGAATTTAAGCGTCATATTTATTTATTGTCTTTACTATAGTACAAAGTGTAATAGCATGACGTAACTGTATTTTGTTCAGTCAACTACCAATCCTTGATATGTTTATTTGCCTACTGACGTTACCCTTTATAAACTACTGCAGTTCAATAAAGTCTGCTGTATGGAAACCATTGTTTTCTGCCCGTCTGGCATTGCCTCCACACTGACAAAACGCACAATTCTATTTTTTTCTCAGGGCTTTGTTTTTTTTTTTGGCACTATTCCTTTAATTCCATGGATTAGATTCAGCATTCTGTATTCGCCTAGCCGCGCTTTTACTGTAACCACGTGTGTTCTACTAAACAGTTAGAAACAGAATGAAATTTAAGAAACGTGCAACAAGCTCAACACTCAACAGCAGTGTAAAAAGGTAGTCCGCCGAGTGTAGGTACTTTACGACGTTACGAGCAGAGAAAAAAATAAAAGGTGGTTATTTAAGGATGAAGACGCGCCTGTGCTTGCTTCACTACCATAATATACGAATAACATACGAAACCTGAAGCAGACGAAACCCCACCTTTAGCTGGTCTTTCCCGCCAATTTCGTTATCGTCGGCGTGGATAAACGGCAACCACGTCTGAGCTTGAT
This sequence comes from Haemaphysalis longicornis, assembly GCA_013339765.2. NCBI lineage: Eukaryota > Metazoa > Arthropoda > Arachnida > Ixodida > Ixodidae > Haemaphysalis > Haemaphysalis longicornis. Next base: position 172,314,299 of record CM023451.1, on the reverse strand, counting down.
CACAACTAATGTAATGCTTATTAAAACAGTAAGGATGGCAAGTTGGTCGTCGGGGTCATTGTTGCAGCAATGAACAGCCAACAAGAGAGAAATGAGTGAGATATCCTAACTTTCATGGTACCGAAACGAACCGGTAGGTCACTGGCACGCTTGGACCGGTCGATGCTCACGCGATGACCTTCAAATCACTCTCGACTGTTTGGCCGTATAGAAAAATTATTCGCTCCTTTCCTAAATCAGGATGTAAAACACGCGAATCCTGATAGTACAGCTGAGGCCTTCGTTGCTTGTTGGCTTCCACTACCGCCTTGATGAACTTCGGGGTCCGCACGCCGATCACGAGAGATCTCAGGATTACGCTCATGAACGCGTGCCCGTATAACCGCCTGCTCTTCGGCCGAACGAATCACCCGTGGCCTACCGATAGACCCGAGAACGTGAATTCAGGTCATCATCATCACCACAATCATAATCATCATCTAAGCTCCTTAAGGTGAGCTTTACTGCTAGCTTTTAGCATACATCGCACGTTCAAGGCAGTTATTTTAAGTTTCGTTTGAAAAGCAACGCGCCAGAAGCCTTGCCTTCCTACCTACCCCCTTGGCAACCAAGGGTTTATCCAGAATTTCGATTTTGGGGGGTGTCGAAATCCTCAGGGAAGGGGGGGGGAGGTTTGGGGGGCAGTTGGGGGATGTATAAATTCCTGGGCAGGGTGCTTGTGGTTGTGGAAGCTATTTGGGGGGGGGGTGTCGGGAGTGAAGAGTTTACCTGCAGTGTTGGGTGTGGAAGTATTTGGGGGGGGATGGATTGGGTGGTTGTGGGTAAAATGGTGCCCTTCATAAATTGGAGGGGTTGTGGTGAGAGCTTTGGGGTCAAACCCCTCCGCCGGGGAAAGAAGGGGGGGATTATAAATGAAAGGAAAATTTCGAGTTTTGGATCCGAACATCTAAAGTGGGTTAGAAAGGAGTAAACATAACAATCCGGTAGGGAAAGTGGTTGCTAAATTGGTTTCTGTCGCTCGGAGGGGGGGAGTTTGTCGGCTTGGGGGGGTGTTGGGGGTTGTGTGTGTGAATTGGGGTTCGACTCTGGAGGGGGAGTTGGCTGGGGGAAAAATCGGTGCTTGATGCTTGGGGGTCGCAACCTCACTACAAGGTAGGGAGAGGGGAGGATTTATCCTGGCGGGTGCTTGGTTGGAAGCTATTGGGAGGTGAAGTATCGGCACTCTTATAATAATCATGTTTATTTCTGCTTCAAAAGACACAGAGAGAGACAGAGGAGCTACAGAAAAAAGATGTCATGCCAGCTTGACTAGGCCGCAGCTCCCGGTCAAACGAGCAGCAGCCGCAGCAATAAACACCGAAGCCGTCAATGGCAGCAACAAACAAAATTACACACGCATATCAGCTTCATGCGTTACATAAACAAATGGGTGAAGGAACAACACATTCCTCAAACAATAAATGGAAAGAAACACACATATTTAGAGCATAATAATACACAGAAAAATTATACTGGAATGCATTCGTTATACCTGCAACGCAGTTCCCGGTGCGTACATCTGAACAAATCAAAACCAGTTTCATTGCATTCTGAAATGGTAATTTGTTTCCTTTTGAAGATTGACCAGATTATATTCCTTTTGGTTTCTATTTTAAATCGAACACTCAGCCGGTATTTGTACAAGTCATATATTGCAATTACACCTGCTTCAAAAAAGAAACATTTGCTTGGCGCGCAGTACTTCACATTAAAAACACAGCGGAGAGAGTATTAACATCTTTCATTTCGAGCTTAATGGTGCAGGAAAAACTTTCTTTGTAGAATTTTATGCAGAAGTGAGTGCGTGGCAGTGCCCCATACAAGCTGACAGTAGTTGATATTAGAGTAGAATAAAGAGTTATACAATAGTAGCTTTAAAGATTTTGGAAGAATATATCTGATACACCCAACGGCACCGTTTATCCTTGCAAAGCGCAAGACAATATGGTTCAAATGATTTTCCATGACATGCATAATGGACGAAAATACAGCACCAAGGCACTTAAAATGGTCCACCATTTCTATTTGTCTACAGCTAAACATAATGGGATCGTGTGAGTGATGCTTTTGTCTTTTTTTTTGTTGTTTACGCGCATGTAATTAGACTTCGACCATTTTTCCAGCATGACCATCAATGTGTAACAGGCATGCATCAGTCCATGAACCTCTCCACGAGAGACGAAAACGCTCACATCATCAGCATACATAATAAATCTTGCATCCCGGTTGATATTTACAATGTCATTAAGGTAAATATTGAACAGCAACGAACCAAGCACGCTTCCTTGTGGGACGCCAGAAGAGACCGTTTTTATATTTCGGAATATGTGCTGTTTATACTGACGGTTTTTCTTTTACACAAATATGACTGAGTAATGCAACTTGGCCCCTGATTCTGTAGTACTCTAGCTTCTTCAGAAGTAATTTATGGTTCACCAAATCAAATGCCAGTGAAAAATCTATGAATATTCCCACTGCAAAGGCTCTATTTTCAAATTGTGTAAGAATGTATTCTTTTTGTACCAGGAGGGCAAGCTATGTAGATTTGTTTTTCTGAAATCCAAATTGGCGTGGTGTAATTAGGTTGTGTGTATCTATAAATTTAATAAGCTTGGTATGCAAAACCTTTTCTAACATTGCTCCCTGCCGCCGCCATGATCATTGGTCAGTTGAATCAGTTCCCATTACGCGACAGAGAGAGAGAGAGAGAAAAAAAACTTTATTTGCTCAGAGCCATGGTCGGGCCCGCTAATCCGGGGCTGCCGGTGGCCGACGAGTAGCTCTCTCAGCCCGGTCCGGGAGCCATTTTTGGCAAGCTGGATGCAGGTTGAGCAGGGTGGCCTCCCATTGTGTCGTGGATCTGTTGTTCGGTGTAATGTTCTTTATGTTGGGATTTTGGTGCAGTTCCACATCGTGTGGAGTAAATCTCCCGTCTGGCCGCTGTGCGGGCACTGTGGTGTTGGGTAGATTGTCCGGGTAGTATTTATAGTAGGGTTGCGGGAATCGAAGTGTGTTTGTGTGAAGCTGTCGGAGTAACACCTCCTCCATTCTTGCGAGCGAGGGATGAGGGGCTGGAAATCTCCTCCTGCCGAGCCTCTGTTCAAGCAGTATCTCCCTGTAGGCGGTACGCAGTGAAGGGGGTGAAGGGTGATCGGATGGCTCCCTTGCCTGGGGGGCAATCAGCGGGGGTGAACGCCCGGAATAAGGAATCGCGGGCTAACGCGTGCGCGGCGACGTTCCCCCCGGTCTGTCCCTGATGACCCGGTAACCATATGGTCTGTGCCCCTTCAGGCCTTAAGCCGGCTGATTCGCAATTATGCGAAGGGCCTGGCGACATATCCTGCCTCTGAGAAAATTTCGGCAACCCTCTTGGGAATCGGTTAGTATAATGGTGCGAGGATGGGCAGAGATAGCCAGGGCGATGGCGACCTCTTCCGCGCGGGTCGGATCCGTCGTTTTGATGGATGCCATTGCAATGGGGTTACCACTGGACGAGCAGGCTGCTGCTGTGGTCACCCCATTGGTGGGGCCGGCACCGTCCACGTAGATGGTAGCAGGGTGGGAGTCCCACGTTTTGGAGAGGTATTGGGCCCGGAGTGTTCTGCGGACTTGATCGTGTTCCGGGTGCATGTGTCTGGGGAGGGGATGGACGTGAATGCGTTCTCTTATTTCTCGAGGGATGTCGAATCGATCCTGCACCGTGGTCGGAGGGGTTATGTCCAGTCTATTTTAGGATGGCTCTGCCTGTTTTTGTCCTTGTGAGGCGCACCTTTTGCGCTATTCTTTGAGCATCTATGAGCTCTTTTGTGGTGTTACGGACCCCTAGAACCATTAGACGCTCATTGGACGGGGAGGCCCAAAGGTTGACGCACTTACGAAGAGCCCGGTCTAGTCTGTCCTCCTCTCTGGGTTTTGAGGTTCAGAAAAGGAGCGACGTACGTGTATCTAGAGACCACAAAGGCTTGTACCAGCTTAGTGGTTTCAGTCTCCTTCATTCCGTGGTTTTTGGAGGTCACTCGCTTGATCATTCGGGCTACCTGGTTGGCCGCCGCTATAAGGCGATCTCACCGCTGTGGTGTGTGTGCGATGTTGGAAAAGTGCACGCCGAGGACACGGATCTCCTGCCTGGCGGGGATAGGCATGAAATCCACGTGCAGCTTGATGGGGTCTTGTTTCGGGTATTTGGGCTTCTTGGGCTGGACCACCAGTAGTTCCGACTTATCCGGTGCACACTCCAGGCCACGGGACCGGGTGAAGGTCTGCACGATTTCTATCGCTCGTTGGAAGCTGTCCTCTATGTCGGCCCTAGTTCCTTAATTTGACCACATGGTGACGTCGTCCGCGTGCGGTGCATGACAAATGCCTGACACCCGGTTCAGTGTGGCGGCAGATCCTTCATCGCCAAGTTGAAGAGCAAAGGGGAGAGAACTGCACCCTGAGGTGTACCCCGCGATCCCAGCTCAATTAGATCTGACTCGAGTCCCCCTATAGAGATCTTGACCTTCCGATCTTGTAAGAACGCCTTGATATAGTTGTAGGTTCTGGAGCCTCCGCTAAGGTGCGTAGTATGGCCGAGTGCAGGACGTTATCGAAGGCCCCTCGTTCAAATCAAGGTCCAGCACCGCGCACAGCTGCATGCGGACTGGGTGAAGGTATATGGCCCTGCAGACCTGGCAAAAGCACATCGGCAGTGCCCTAGGTGTGGTCTGAAGCCAAACTGTGTGTGCGGTAGTTGGTCTGTGCCGTCGAGAAACCGTTGCAATCGATTGTTGATTACTCGCTCGAAAAGTTTCCCCAGGCAGGATGTTAGCGAGATGGGCCTAAGATTCTCTACCTTCAAGTCCTTTCCCGGTTTCGGGATAAACCGAATTTCCGCTGTTTTCCACTGTTGCGGTAACGAACCAGGGGATCCAGTACTCCTGATTGAAATGGTCGACCAAAGCTTGAATGTCTGCTTCACCTAGGTTTTAGAGGGCTCTTGCTGTGATTTGGTCTGGTCCCGGGGCTGTGGTCTTCTTCATGTTGGCGAGCTCAGTTTTGATTTCGTGTATAGTGACGGGTTCGTCCAAGACTTGATTGGGTTCTCCTTGGTAATCTGGGTAATCACCCCGGCGGTCTGTTCGGAGATACTTGGCCTTGAGGTCGTCAATAAGTTCTTGGTCCGTCCCGGGATATTCGTGCACCAGCTTAGCAAGTCGATTGGCATGCTCAGTCCTCGTGGCAGTCGGCTCCATCATTGCTTTAAGAACCTTCCACGTCTTCGCCACGCCTAACTGGCCCGACATGCTGTCGCAAAACTTTCGCCAGTTTTGATTAACAAGCTTTATGGCGTAATCTTCTGCCTCCTTACTAAGCTGGGCCACTCGACGTCGTAGCTTGCGGTTGAGGGGCTGTCTCCGATTCTCTGGCATCCCAGATATGGAGCAGGTGCGAGTCGACAGCTGGCATGCCGTCTGGAGCTTCGATTTTTCGCGTGTGGTGTTCCACGTCCAATAACAGCTCTCGGGTTCACAGCTCGATGTCCACTATGTTGGGTCCCCCCTGTTCCCCAAGCCGTCTTTCTCTGGTTTCTCTCCACTTGTGCCAGTCTGTTAGTCTGCAAGCTCGACGTTTTCCCATCTGCCACAAGCATCGTCCATACTCGTCTGTAAAAAAAGTGGTCGCTTCCGAGACTCTGCCCTAGGTTTTCCCATTTCTCCTCCCTAACATTTCGTACGAAGGTCAGGTCCGGGCATGAGTCCCTGCTGACGCTATTTCCTGTCCTAGTAGGATGCAGTGGGGTCGGTGTGAGTAACGTGAGAGATCCCGGGCTGCCAGTTCTTCCAGCTTCTCATTTTTCGTCCGTTCGCTGGTGTAACCCCACGCCACATTGTGAGCATTGAAGTCCCTGCCACCATCACACGGGCACCACGGCCGGCCGAAGTAAGGAAGATTTTGATTAGATAGTCCAAATTGGTGGGTTGCGGTTGCTGGGCATGCTGTATACGTCAGGATGTGTAGACTACGCCCATCCCGTTTGGCTAGGTGTATCTCCACATATTCGTGAGGGGTATCCGAGTCAAATTGAAGATTGCACACAGCTAGTTCCTTTTGCACGAGAATGGCGGTATTTCTGTTCGGTTGAAAAGTGTTGTACCCCTTAAGCTTGATGGGCATTTTGTGCGCTTCCTGTATCAGCATGACTTCCGGGGAATGTACAGCCTTTTCTACATATAGTTGGAGGGACGACTGCTTCCGATGGTATACCCCCGGCAGTTCCACTGCCAAATCCTCAGTTCGCGGCTGAATGCATGTCTAGTCCGTATCTGACCATTGATCCTCTGTCGGTCCTCGCATTACCATGCGCTTCCTGCGTTTTTCCTGCATCTCACGTCGAAGTGCCGTTATTGCTGTTTCAGTGTAGCGCCGCGTTACCTCCAATTTGCTCGCTCATCTGTCGGAGTTGAGTTTGCACCTCTTCTTGATGTTGTTTGGCTTCCTCTTTGAAAGCCTTGAACTCCTGTAAGACAAGTTGGTACACGTCTCACAGAAGAGGGGATTGTGAGGTATTAGGGAGGTCACTAGGAGTTGACGCAGGGGCAACGGGTTCTCTATAGGTGGTGACTGCGTGCGGAGTGGTTGGGATTTTGATAGTACCGCCATTTGAGCCTTTAAGGCTGAAAGTTCTGCTTGCAGCGCTCTGATTTCTGCCTTTTGCGATTGGTTTTCGCTCTGGAGTGTTTGTATTTCTGTGTGTACAGAGATTGGGGGTAAGAGAGGCCAGTCCCTGCTCACCTGACTGTTCTGTGCTTTGGCTTGATCCTTGGCCTGAAGAGATTGCTGGTTGTCTGAGGACGTCTGCTTCTTTTTCGTGTGCTGCTGCTGCTGCAGCTGAGTGTTGCCCGGCAGAAAGCTGGCCCAGGCCCTGTCCCGGGTTTTCCGCTCCGGTCACTGCAGTCACCCACTCGTGTGTGCGGCCTCATGACGTCGTCCCTTTGCTATCTTCACAGCAGGTGCTACTCGCTCCCGTCGCCAAGGGTGTATACTCTTCTTTCCCCGCGCCAGTTGTTGCTAGGGATCCCGGTTCTTGTACACTACCACGGTCCGGATTTTGAACTACGTTCTTGTTTTTCCCCGGTTTGTCTGGTCTTAAGAATTTCTCCTTACATTCACTGGAGTATGTCTTGTGCGGTCCCTTGCATAGTGCGCACGTGAGAGTGCACGAATGGTCTTCCATGGCGTTTGGTTGTCCGCAGTCTTCGCCGGCAAGCCCTTGGGTTTCGGGCATACGTCCGTTCTGTGTCCCGCCTCTCCACAGTTGAAACATGCGGCACGCGTCTTCCGAGATAAAACACCGCTTCTCCAACGATGCGTAGCGCACCGTGTAGGGAACTCGTTTGCCGGAAAAGACGATCACGGCCGAACTCGATTTACCCAGTCGTCTGGCGCCCAAAATCTCGTATTCTGCTTCCAAAAGCTTGTGCTCGATTTCCGCGTCGGTCGCTCCGTCGTCCACCCCGTGAATGACTCCTCGGCATACTTCCTCTTGCATCGCTGAGTACGTCCTGACTTGTAGGTCTTTTCCTTGTATGCGCAGGTGTCCTATCTTACGTAGTTCCTTCGCGTCATCGAAGGTTGTTTGTGCAGATCAGGGCAATGTTTTGGCTGTCGTGCACTCGTATGAGCGGGAATTCTTGTAAGGGAGTTAGGCAGGCTGCTCGAACGCTGCGAGTCACCTCCCCGTCCACTTCACACAGGTTTATGCCTCCTCGCGGTTTGACAATCCGGTATTGGAATGGCTTGAGGATGGGAAGGTGTCTTCTTAGAGGTTTCCCACCTGTATCAGTCGTCTTGCCCAGTGTCCCGCTTCTTTCGCGGGCTCACGCAGTCGCTCTCAACGTTTGTAGAGCCGAAGATTCCAGTCTTGGGTGTCTTCCCCGTCGTCCTTGACGCCACTAGCAGTGAGTTCGTTTGTTGGTGGTATGGGTGTTGTGGTGCGTCTCACCTCACAAAAGTCCATGGCCACAGGGTCATACCCTCGTTGAGAGGTCACTTCTGCCATTTCGTCGTGGTGCGTGCACGTCCGGTGTGTTCAGTAGTCTTCGCCGGGCATTCCGCTGCCTGAGTTACGTTGTGGTGCAAGCACTAGGCCTAATAGGCCCAGCCCCTGCTCACGGGAAGCTGGAGTTCGAGGCCTTCTTGCCGGTAGAAACGGACGTCTTCTCTTATAAGACGGGTTCCGGACGAATTCGTACACTTTGGTTCGTTAAAGCAGCAGAGTGACACGCTGAAAAAGCATTTTAACCCGAACAGAGCGCAGAAAAACGGCGGAGCCCACCCGAAGTGCGACCACTCGCTTGAACATCAAAACAGCCACTTGTTTACACTGCGACGGTTCATGGGCGCCGCCATTTTGTTGTTTATGCGTTTTAGTCGGTCAACTCTAGTAGGCTTAGCTTGTCCTCCCAGCTCTGTGGCTGCGCGCAACTGACGTCGTTCCGAATGCGAATCAAAGATAACGCATGTAACAGCGTTTCAGCAGCATTGTCCATTGTTCAGCAGTGTCCAAAGTTGCCTTTTTGCTTAATCTTCGGTAGTGTTGTTAAAAAACGACCCGGTCAAAGTTAACGGCGAGGCTGCAGATGCGGTAACCTCGCAACACTTATTAACGACAAAATGGCCGCCGTTGCTGACTTGCGTGCCTCAATGGCGGTACTTAAATACCTTATCTACTGACACTACGCTCGGCTTCTCTATGGCGGCAAATGCTGGGTCCTGCCTAGCCTGACGCATGCGCTCGGCGTCTTGGGCAAGAACTGCTCTATTTGGTGACACTAGTCCTGCGTAGCCTTCAAAGATAATTCTGCAAACATAATTTTTACCAGGAACACAGGTGTGTGAGGGAGGGGGGAGGTTGTCTCATTGTTCACAGGCGCCTAATCATCCATAATGCGGTTTCGATGCTTGTTTTGTGGTTTTCTTAATCGAATTCTGAGCTCTATGCTGTATGCTTGGTTAGCCTGCCGCATGCGCTCGGCGAATCAGGCCACGGCGCCTTGGCGTTTTTGGCCACGAAGATGAAACTTTTGAAGGTAGAGGTATACAGCTTTGCTGTAATTGTTCGTTTATCCCTCAACCTTCGTCCGTGTCTCTTTGCTCCTTTTCGGAGATGCACGCGGCAGGACTTAGTGGAGTATCCAGTCCTTCTGCATGTGCGGGGGACGGGGTCTGGGTAGCAACAAATACCCGTCCCGCTTATCCTCAGCAACGAAACTTTCGGCTAAGAGAAGTGAATAGAAGCATACACAGGCGCTGAACCAAAAATGATTTTTGGTGCAACAATGCAAGGTACAACACACTTTTTCGCATGTGCAATTCCACGCTTCTATTAAGTTATGGTTTACAATAACTGAAATGGTTAGGTCAGCGGATAAAGCCAGATAGCACGTACTGGTTCCAAGCCAGTACAAAATACGCTTCAAACGGTTAACAATATGCTGTCGCGAAGTATTCCGTCATCATTCGCAACACCACAGAGTTCAGCACACACAGACGTTCACGCGGCATTCTGAAGCCGCTCGGGCCGTGGCCGGCAAATAACATCAGGCTTTGGTTCTAATTAACGAGCTCTGAAGAAGGTAAATTTACTACTGATGCATAAGGCACGCCAGATCCGCAACACCCGCCACACGACCTGATTGAGGAGCCACTACCAGGGAGATCGCAGAGAGAGAGAGAGAGAGAGAGAGAGAGAGAGAGAGAGAGAGAGAGAGAGAGAGAGAGAGAGAGAGAGAGAGATAACTTTATTTCTATTGAAAAGGGAAGGGGAAACGGGGGTGGTGGGGCAGGCTAAGAGCCGCCTCGTTCCAGGCTGTAGCTTCTGGTGGCCTTCATGATAAAGCCCGCCAGGCTCCTCTGCTCCTCCAACTAGCTTGCAGTAGTCAGCCGTTCTCTAGTATGGTGTGCCCTAATTGACTTGGTGTTCGGGCAGGCCCACAAGATGTGGGTTTGATCCTGCGGTACCTTACAGCATGCGCAGTTTGGGAGGGGTGTGTCTTTATGGTTTCCGTACAGGTGAAGCAGAGCTGGCGTTAGAAGCGTGTTTGTCTGTGCTTCTCAAAGGGTAACCTGTTCCTGCCGGGTCAGTCTGGGGCGAGGTGACGGCAGAAGTCTCTTATCGGGTAAATAGGTCTTCAATGTGAGGATGGGAGGACTTCGGTTCTGGACTTGGACTGATGTGCCAGCGGTAGCCGTGGTAACATTGATAACGTGGCAGGAAAAAGGAAATTTATCGATGTGTGGTTGCGGCGGGGCCCAGAGGCAAAGAAATCGACTCCTGAAGCGGAAAAGGCAGCTGCTGACAAGGAAAAGCTTTCGGAGGTGTCGGAAAGCAGCGGGAAAGCATCAGTGGACCACCCGAACTGGTGGGCGCAGAAAAATCGCATGGATCAGGGTAGGCATTTTTTTCTTTATCTCATGTCTTGGCCGAAGGGGAGAGAAATTTGTTATAATCTTCTGCGGCGTGCATTGTAAATTACCAATCAGAACTATGATTTACTGTGTTCGCCGGTGAAGGTTGTCATTCCTTTGTTTAGCTTTCGTTAAACAAATGTCTTGTTCAGTAGTGGCTTGGTTTCGTGACCAAGCACATGAGAACTTCACAAAAGACAGCTCATTACGCAAAGTAAACGACTGTCGATTTGCTTCTTGAAGAGCTTTCTCGTCTCGTTCGACTCCAAAATCTAGCTGGTAGTATTTCTCTGTGAAATGCATTGCAATGCCTTGAGGATACGCGACTTTGGCGTCTGCTGCCATCACGACAAGGCAGTTTTAATGCCCCTGTGGTTGCGGCCCTCCCCGAAGCAAAATCCTGCGTACGCAACTGGCCTGTAGTGCAGAGGGCGTAAAACTTAAAAAGCATAAGGGTGTAAAGCATAAAACCCGAGACATCGTTCACTTGCGCTGTCAATGCAGTTTACTTTACCACGGGTGTTTAATTTAAAAAAAAAAAAAACCTCGTGAAGAGTCAACAGTTCTTTTCTGTCTACACTAACAGTGCATATCAAAGGTGCGGTGCGCAATGGCAAAAGCAGCGCGCCTTGTATACCCTTAGCTGCTGTCTGCCTGTTCTCAGCTCATGTGCCCGATTTTTTTACTTCCTACTTACCTTCAGATGCACTGTGAACACTAATGGATGCAAAAATGGGCGAATTTTATTTCTAGGCAAGGTGTGTCTGTTCGACACAACTGCTGGTCTTCATTTCGGCTCGTGCAACGAAGTATCCGCTAATAAACGCTGTTTTGTCACAGCCGCAGCTGGCTAGATATGATTTATTTGTTCGGTTCGTCACGTGGAAGTTGATGCATTTTCTTCATTTGGATCGGGAGCGTTCTTTGCATATCCAAGCTCAATGAGAGCTGCCTTTACTGCCTTGTACACCAAGGGATCTTCAATTGTCACCGGGATCTGCAAGGAAAATCACATTAAATTTGTCTGGGCTGGCGTTGTCTTTGTTGCAGTGCTTTTTTTCTTTGATTTCCCAACCATGCATGCTTACACCGGTTTAGGTCAAATGATCAAACGATAGAAGCCATAGTACACTGCACTGCTTTTGTTCTCACTGCTGGGAGTTCTGCTATTTTCCCTTCAGCTCCCGGGGATCTAAGTACGAATGCTGGCATGAACTCCCCGCCGCTGTCAATACTTCTGCAGAAAAAACATGGCTACCTTTCAAACCAGATATGTAACACATAGCACTCGGCAAAATCACTAAGAGTAAATAAAACGGAGGCAACCTTTGTCTTTTCTTCCAAGCTAGTTCTTACTCTTATCTTCTGATAAATAAAGCGTTTTGCTGTAAATATAGATTACACTGCTACTGTGTATGCCTCTTATGCCCTGTCTCTGTAAATCACAGGCAGTAATCTTCAGCAGGGACATATGGCCTACCACTCTGCTCTAAGCATAAACTTTTTTGTGTGCTGATGGGACCTGAAACAACTCCTTCGCACACCCAAAACTTATCAACGTTGGACGATAGCCATTATCGCCGTAATATTAGCAGAATAGTGATCCCTCCCGAGAGGGAGTGGTCAGAGGACGAGGAAGGCAACGTGCCTTGACGGCTTTCCCCCGGGCCAGATCGGCGATGGTCTTGCGGGGAATCTTTCCCGAGCGGGTCTTGGGCAGCGCGGGCACCCGGTTGCAGAGGCTGAAGGCGGCCACGGGGCCCACGTCCTTCCGCACCAGCTCGACCAGCTGCTGCTGCACCTCCTCCAGGCTGCCCTGGCTCACTGCGGGGGAAAGAGAGGCCATTGCACGCAACCACCTCATCTCTCTGCTTGAAAAAGACACCCTTGCCCCATCAACAGCACGTGGAAGACGTATGCCGATTTTGTTTCTTTGCGCCTGCCGGGAGACGAAATCACCGAATCTCCTTTGAAAAGCACTAAGAGGAAAAAAAGAGCACTACAAAGTCGGGATAGCGAAAGTGCATTGTAGTTCGCGCTTGCATGGACACCGTGGTTTCAACTGCGCAAGAAAAAAAATTTCCATTCCTTCCTAAGGAAAGGTGAGAGAAGCGCGAAAGCTTCCGCACATCAAAAGTGCGCCAAAACCTTTGCGGAAAATGCGTCCAATCGATCGTCAAACCTTCAAAAGACCCAAATCGCACACGAAGAACGAACCCATGCGACGATTTTTCGTGCAATAAGTAAACGCACCTACGAACGATCTAAATGTATAGCGATACGTGCTTTGTGAGAGAAATGTGTACATATTGTACTCCTCCTTCATGATCGATGCGTGTATTGTCTTATCTAGAACTGATCCTTTTACCGAGTTTTTCAAGTAACCGTTTTGACACGAATGGAAGCCTGGTTTCACGCATGCGCCGTGTGCCCAGAGATTTTATCAGAGCTTCTCAGTTGACCGACCGGCCTATATAAAAATGCACGGAAAGGACACCATCGATCCCACTAAGAAAGCTGTAAAAACACTGGACAAAAGTTAACAGAGAGGATCACAGCATCAACTAGCAACCGTTGTTAGCCTGCGCTGTGGTCCTGTCCTTCGCTTTCATCCAGTGTTTTTCTTGCGCAATCGAAACCGCGATTGTAATGGCCAACTTCGTGCAGCTGCATGCAAGGACATTTTGCGGACTATTGTTCAACGAGCAAAAATTGTTATGAAAACTGCCTAGCCTGGCAATTCCACTTGGAACTGTTGTTCGCCCTGAATGCGGACAAAAAATGTTCACGTGAAGTTCTCGTCGGCTCAAAGACCAATAGTCTTGTGCCGTACAACACTTTTAGCATCGTACTAATGTTACCTGACTGCTCAATAATGTGCAGACCATTTTTATGAACTCTGTCGTGCTCTTTTTCTCTATTCTTCCACATACTGTTAGTAACCCCTGAGCTTAGTCATAAGCACCCATCCTCCTGCGTCGATGGAAGTGTAATTATTTTTATTGCTGAAACCTTGCACAATCTGAAATAAATTTGGTCTGTCCAAATTGTGGGGTTTATTTGAAAATGTAGATGATCGACTAGCTTAAAATTCCGATAATGGCGCCAGGCTCCAGTACGGGTAATTTGCAGTTATAACTGTTTGGGTTCCACTAGTATCCTAATTTCCTTACATTCAATAAAGTATTGCAACATGTCTCTGACTACAAGCTTGCTACATACTCTTTTTCGCTGCCAAGTTCCGAGGTAGATGACTGCGCAATGTGTCCCTTGTCGTACGGCAAGAGTCATACTTTTCCTTTTTGGCCGCACACAAATCTTGCAGCTCGATGAGTATGGGCAGATGGTCGCTTCCCATGCCATCAGTTGCCACCTCCCAAGCACAGCGCACGTTCCGTGTCGTCCACGTCAAATCTGGCGTTGAATCTGCTTGTCTGTTTCGACCGATGCGTGTGGGGAGGTGGGGTTCGTTTTGTAGAACAAACCGGTTGCGCCTCATACGCTCACGCACTAGCTCACCCCGAAGACGGTTTTGGCTGTAACCCCAAGCCTGGTGTTGCGCATTGAAATCGCCACCTATGACAACGACATCGTCGGGGTAAAGAGAACGTACATGATCTATCCATTCCCAACGTTCTAGCAGTCGTGCCACTCGTCTTGGCCTGGCGTACACTGAGATGAAAACGAAATTCCGCTCCTGAATTAGCGTCCGGACACCAACGACCTCTTGCTGCTCGTTGCACCATCCTGACAAATCAATCTTGGCGTGTGGCAGCGCCTTATCGATGTAAACAGCTGCCTGCCCACGAGCAACCTTAACCGAGTCTCCGGTGTAGAGTACCTGCCCGTTTCTTCTTGGAACGATGCAAAATCGTTGGCTGGGTGTAGTGGTCGAAGCCCGGGATGGTGATGTTGGGGCTTTTAACTTCTTGAAGCAGCATGGCTGCCGGTTTCCCTTGAGTTTGGAAGCGGTGCATGATTTTGGCTTTTCGTGCGGCCAGCGAGTTGCAGTTCCATTGTAGTATCCACACATTGAGTGCCGCATCCTTGGCCACTTGACGTTGTGGCGAGTGGCGAAGTCCTGGGTTAAGGTTGGTGTATGTGGTTTTTCCACCCCTGCTTTTTTCTTACATTAAGATGTCTATGGCGGGAGCGGCAACTCTAGTCAACGAGGGTATTTTGAAAACAGAGGGAGCACTTGACGAGAGCCCAGTTACAGCCCATCAAATTTTACGTTTCCGAAAGTGAACGACGAACAGACTGCAGAAAACAGCAAATGCATTAATGTGTGCAGCAGGAGACAAACTTTTTGCTAACAGAAGCACAGCCAGCAAACTTAATGTGTAAGGTGACTTTGGAAGACGCATAGCAGGTAACGTAACAATTATGTCCTCGTATCGAAGATGTGCAGACTTGATAACGGAAAAAATCGCTTTAGCACAGCATGTGTTTTCTCTCTGGTAGGAACAGGTTTACTGGGTAGGGCTGTGCAATAATGTAGACAGTGATCCGCTGTCTGGATGCAAGCATCCTCAAACGAGTTTTTACACACGTAACTGTTCTTGAACTGAAAGTGGGAAGTGGCGATGATGTTGCGACAATAAATGAGCCTCTTTAATACGCAATTTTCCTTACGCAACTGAGTGTTGCTCTGCACTGGGGTTTTGCACAAAGGTCACATTTTACGTTTCAGCTTTTGGTTTAAAAACGTAGGATGACAGCAATGCATGAGATTTTTTAAAGAATTGCTTAACCCTTTCAGCCCCAATTTTTTTTCAAGCACAAAAATGTTTCCTTTGTGTTCTACTAAATTGTACGGCTCCCCGAAGCCCGAAAACGAGAAATAGAGCTGGTGGTGCAAGTAATTACTGATTTATTAATGAGGCAAATAACTAAGACATCGGGCAATTAAAAATGTTACTTCGAGCGAAAAAAAAATTTTCTCTGTTTTCCTAAATTGTATGACCACATGAGCCAAGCAGAAAGCGAAAAATTGGACCCGCTGTGCACATATTTACAGATTTACAAGCCTGGGAATACAACTAGGGCCTCTAGTTTTTCTTTAGCCTCGACGTCGTGATTTCGTGTTCACTGGAGCTTTTTCTTCTTTGCAGCGTCCGACTGCGCTAAAACGCTACAATGGTGTATACCGCAAAAGTCATCCTTGAAGGACAATCCTTGAAAAAACTAGCAGTTTTGGTTTCGTTCTCTATGTGCTGCAGCGACTAGAGCGATGTGATTCCATTTGGAATCACCGGGACAGAAAGTGTGAAAAACGTGCTTTGTCCTAGGGGGATGAATTTTCTCGGATGAATTTTTTTCCCATGGGGACACACGTACAAAAGAACATAACAGCTTAGTCTGCGGCCAACACAAAAACAGGCGGTTTTTCAATTGTAACAAAGAAAAATGACATCGCGGTTGGCTGTTAGAAAACAACAGACCATAAAATGCGACCGTTTTGCGAAGGTATCAGCAAAACAAAGCCAGCCATTCCTCCCCTAATTTTTTTGAGATGCTAGTTTACCGCACGCAGCACAGAATAAAGGAGGCTGTGAAAGAGCCGTGAAAAGAAAATAAATCCGACGAGGATGGGATTCGAACCCACGCGGGCAGAGCCCATTGGATTAGCAGTCCAACGCCTTAACCACTCGGCCACCTCGTCCGGCTGAGTGCGCTTTCCTGCGAGGCCTAGCTCTCGAGAGATAAGATGGACACCCTGACGGGAGCTCCCCGACATCTTATCGAACGCTGTTTTATCAAAGAGATTTTAATTTTATCGACCCTTCTGCGTTCGTCTTACCGAAATCGCTTTTTTATTGTCTTTATAGCCATTCTAAGTCTTTCAATGTCGGAGAAGCGATCTGTCCTGCGCGGGTCACAAGTTACGCACTCAATAGTGTAGTTTTCTAGCATGCAAGCCTCGGGCGCGAATCATTTTGTGTGTGAAGTTAATCGATGTCCTGTTACTACCTAAAGCTACGAGTCTGAAGTGGAAGCCACGCGAAGGCCGGTACAGCGAACGATTTCAAAGAAAAAAAAAGTGCTGTTTTTACGTCGTCGAAAGTTTACCCGAAGGGCCAAGACTTTGCATAGACATTCGGATTCATGGCTTTTGCAGTATATTCCATTTATATCTGTGGCATATTTTCTGATTGTTTTTCCAAAAATGAAACAGTTTCAAAACAGTCTAATTACCCCAGTGGCTGCGTCCTACTCGAGACGAAGTTAACTTGCAGCGTGCCACCACACATATCGCACACGAAAGAATATACACTCCACATGTTTTCGCCCTTACTCGGAACTTTTGCAGCATTGCAGCTCTGCTTAGTACACATGCAGAACTTGGTGATAACAAGCTTTCACATGGTCTTTACACAGCTTCAAAATTAAAACTCAGAGGAGCTGCGTAAAAACAGCCATTGCAGTGACGCGAGCCACTTATTTTCATGTTTTCTTGTTATAACCAGTGTTCAGGAAACCTTGTTTTTGAGTGTCATTTGTGCTGTGGCGTTGCACCAGATGAAACATAATTAAAGGAAATATAAACCATGATTAACGCATGCATGCTAAGAATTTTGGTCAAGGCATTACGGCGTGCTGATATTGTTCGCCAACGGTTATGCAAAGCCAATGGCTCAATTGAGCTTATCTTTATTAACAGCAATAGCCTAGTCAGCCTTAAATACTGAATACTGGAATTTTATATCCGAATATAAAACAGGCAACCTTTTCATAGCGAAATTTTTATTTCGCCTATGAGAAGCTAGATCAAAGCACTGGACTCGATCGATGACCTCATCTAGGCTGTTTTCAAATGTTCACGTCGCCATTCAGATAAGCTGACCATGCATCAATTTCTATCGCTGACCATGATTAGATTGTTCGCAAATAGAAGTTATTCCTTTCACATTTGCGAGACTCCGCGAGAGAGGAAAGCTTTCGTGACCTGGCTTTGCCCAGTGCAGCGAGAGAAAAAAAAATGGCGGTTGACTTTTTAGAAAGGAAAGTCGCCGAGCACACGACATGCGGTAATTAATTTCCGATTAAGGAAGTCTGCCACCGAGCAAGCGAGCAATTGAAAAGCACCGTTGAGAGCGACGGCCAAAAAACGAGCCACGAAGCGATCGTAAAGCGGCCAATGAAGCGGGCGGTTGTTTGCAAGCACCAAGCAATGGGATACGCGTGACGACACCGAGGTCAGCGTGTTGATATATATGGCAACGCCGACACTCGCCCTTCCTGGCCTCTCCGCGTGCACGTGCTCCTACCGATTGTTGGCTAATCTTCCGCGTGTGACGAGTATTGGCTTAGATAAGTTTTATCTGTCTAGCGGCTGCCTCTGTTTAGCCGTTGTGTTCAACCGAAAAGCGCTGTTTTTAAGTGAATGCTGTTATAAAGACGATAGTCGTCTGTCCTGGGCTACTTAAACGCGGAAATTTTGGTCTGTCTGCCTGTCCTTCGATTGAGCCGCCCGGCCAAAAGGTAAAATGAACTGTTGAACGAGAAGTTTATATAAGCAACACTTTTCCAAACCACTAAATCGGGAAGCTCACTTCCCACTTGTCAATGTTGTTCAGTAAAGAGAAACATTAGGCACATTTGAGGAAAAACATCAATACATAAGTGGTATTTGCAGTTTTCTTTTAATTAAAAATACATGGCTGCTTGATTTTTGCGATAGCAAATAAATAAACGCGTGTAGAAAACAGCCTTTTAACCAAAAAATACAAAAAGTGCTCGCGCCGACACTAGACCTGGTGGCGGCATTCCAAAAAGTCGAACATTAACGAAAGGTTCCAGTACTATATGGAGCGCGAGCAGTGGAACGCGGTAAAATTGAAATTACTTGAGCAAACCTCCACCGTGGTTATCGTGGGAAGAGCGTGAGCGGTGCGACACAGAAAAGAGAAGAGCGGCATTTACGTGGAAGGGGCGGGAGTAGAATGTCGTCTTTTGATGACATTTGCAGCGAAGCAAGCGGATATGCGGCCAATTTTGAGGTCTACACAAGCAACGGCGATGGGGTATACTCCGCTTATTCGACGTTTTAACCGCCTATAAACCGATATGTAAAACACAAAGCCACGACTAAAAGATTATAGTAGTGGTAAAAGAGCGGTTATAATTCGCATTTCCTGTATATGCTGAGGCTGGGATGTGACTTTTAGCGCAAGGAGCTCATCAGTTACATTTTTAATTTACGTCTTTTCGCGCAGAAGCCCGCATGCGAGCATTTACAGCAAATACGAGGGCTAGTAGGGTACACCGATGAATGAATTTTAAGCCTCAAAAACTGTTAGATGATATTGTAGAACCAACTAGAAAGCAAGCAAGTTCTGTTGTAGTTATTATGTATAGTCACATAATTAGTTTGTTTTGTATGCCACAAAGAACCAAATGCGGCAAATAAAGCGCCGACAAATTAAAGAGCACTTTCTTACAGCATGGCTAGGACGAATGTCAGAGCATGTTTTCAGAAGGTGCAGTTGGTTATATGTACGGGGGAAATGAATAAAGCGACTGTTGCTACTGTTACGAATGCTACAACCTGTTACTCCTATACTATGGCATTATGCCTACAGCACTTAGTAAATCTACGCAAGGAATAAATCTGCCAGTTCGCAGTGAACAGCATCGAAAGACACGAGAAACGTTGGCATGCCTCGTTTCCCTTCCCTTCAGTGTGCATATTGGTTCAACATTATTCTTAAGTAATGCGTTTTCTAAGCGTATCCGGCATTTTTCTCTCTCATTGATGAGCGCGAGATTGGTGAAATTACGGGGATAATCAGAACTTTGTAATAATGTGAAAGCGAAAGTCTAGTTAGACCTTCTGTTGACCTGCTGTTGAGAACTTTCTGTTGAACTGTCGCAGCTTCATTCATGGCCGCTTCCTCCAGGCGTACTTTTTCGGTCTTCCCCGCCCGCGACCAGGGCCTGGTGCGTCGTCATCCTTCGCGATGTGGAATGAGTCCAAAGCCTTGCGGTGACTATCGCGCTCACTATGACCTACAACGCTCCTCTGTATTCAGGTGAGCATATCGTCAAGACATTGACTATGGGCATGTACGTGGTATAAAACTTGATTCATTAGGACGTTGTGCTCCTAATGCGTGCTTGATCTTTAACCTCGGGTACCAGACAAAGGTTGTATAAAGCGGTGAATACTAATGAGTGCTGTAGGTGATAGCGCGATAGTACACAAGGCGCAACCTAGAAAAGAGCGTTAAAAAAGGCAAGGGCAAAGAGAGAGGAAGACGGGGACTGCGCTAATTGTACACAATGCGCGTCCGGAACATTCTACGGGCGCCGCCATTCCCCTTCCCCTCAACTCGCCTGCTAAGCTCAGTCACACTTTCTCAAAACCCTCCTCCGGCGCTGCTGTGTCCCTTTCCCCCGGCGCACGCCCGATTTTCTGTACCTCACAACGCGACCTTGAAACATCTACGATGTTTGGCAAGTACGTCTCCGTATTGCTTTTTTTTTTTCGTGTTCCCGCAGGGGATACAATGTGACAGCCCACTGTAGTGAATAGGCATAGCTTTACAACCGAAAATAGAATTAATAATTTCAACATGGTCATCACTATGAGGGGTGGGTAAAAAATCTGCAGAAATTCAGAGAATTGTTTACGAATGCGCAGCATTCTTATCCCTTGTCTCGAGTGTGAGTTCCTAAAAGCTAGCCAAATTTCTAGTTTTTTTTCCCTTCTAATTCCTGTCCGACAGATTATCTCCATTTACACTGTTATAACGATTACACGTGTTACTTGCGCCAAATCTTCGTTTTTTTGTGAATGAAGGGCATTACACACGGCTCGCCATTTCCTGTTTTCTTTTAAATATTTTCTTGTTTTAGTTTTTCGAAATTCTGTTCAATAAATTACCTCCATTTACGCTGTTACAGCGATTACAGGTGAAATTTTCGCGAAATCTGCGTTATTGTGGAAGTGCAGGGCATTACACGGTTCGCGATTTTCGGCAATTTTTTAATATTTTTATTTTTTCTAATTTTTCAAAATTCATTTCGACGTATTATCTCCATTTACGCTATTATAACGATAGCAGGGGGAAATTTCGCGAAATGTGCATCATTGTAGAAATGCAGGGTGTTACACGGTTCGCCATGTTTGGTAATTTATAATTTTCTTATTTTTTAGTTCTCAGAAATTCCGTTCGACCAATGATCTTCCATTAACGCTATTATAACGATTACAGGTGGAACTTCCGCGATATCTGGATTATTTTTTTTTTTTTGAAATGCATGGCGTTACACGGTCCGGGCTTGGGGGGTACTCAGCAAAGAATGCTACGCATTAACATTCCTGCCGTAGGCGCTATTAACTCCATCGGTACACGCCACAGTTCCCCGCATGCCCCTTCCAATATCATCACTACCCGACGCCTTATGTACGCAGAATTGGGTCTTTGGGACGATCGTTACCGTCTTTGAGAACGAAGAGGGCTAGAGGCACTTCTCCCTTGATCGGATCTGGCACTCCGATGACAGCGCACTCCGCAATGCCGTCATGCTTCATGATGGCCTTCGCGCCGGGACACGTTTGGACGGACCATGCGAGGAAGGCACACAGAGACGGAACGTTAAGGATGCCGCTTCTTACAAGGTGACGCCATTGCGGCAGACGTCACACCACGGATGCATCGGATTCACTTCCATCTTGGCGGGCCCAGAACTGGCGGGTGTCCTACCTCTTCAATCTGTGACGTGGACAGGCGGTGTCCGGCGACGTTGATGACGTCATCACTCCTCGAGAAAATGCTGACGTAGCCGTTTTTGTGGAGCATGCCGGTGTCCATGGTGTCGTAGTAGCCCTGCCAGAGACGCGCCTCGGTACGTCATCTCCGGGTTTCGCGCTTTTGTGGTGAAAAGCGGCAGTGTGCACAGAACCGTTTGTCTCACCGGATATTTCTCGAAATACTTGACAATGAAAACGTCGTCGGCTCGGAACAACGTCGACAGGGCTCCCGGAGGCATCGGCAACCTATACGGAAACCGTAACACGTCAACCGCTACACTTTGTACGTACTCGACTATCATTAGTCGTTAGTTCATGCACGAATGGACAAATGCGCGTCACCCACGATTCCCTCCTGGACCTCGAAGAACTCAATGAACCACGCCTGCGTGGCTCTACGCCAACGTGGTGACGTATAATAGCCGCGAGCATAAGCGTTGACTGCGTTCCTCGACATGTGCGATGAACTTATATTTTTTATAGCATTCACAGTCATGGTGGAGTGCCTCTAGCCCTTCTGAAAGAATTCACGCAGCGGAACGCATGCATATCGAGTTGTCAGTACACGCCTGTTTCTTGCCTCTGAAAATTATATGGCAGGAGCGTTATCGGAACCATTGGTTTGGTTAGTTGCAGATCTACCCGTTACCAAGCGCTGCATGTAGTTTGTCGACACTTTTAAGACAAATAGGGGTTCGTCCGCAACAGACCTGTCGCAACCATTAATGCCGTTTGAGGCTGCTTTACTTAGCACGCAAATATTGGTAGTGCCGAAACAGGCTCTACTCACATATACTACGTAGAGAAATTTATTAGTTCGAAATAATGAGACGTAAGCTACCATGGATGCTTTTTTGCGCCGCTACAAGGCATTTATGCCTTGCACATAACACCAAACCGTAACACCGTAATCGTAACACCAAAACGCACTGCAGTAAAGCCAACTTTGCAGAGTGGTTCCTGCAAAGGAGACTTAAGAAGAAGAAGAAGAAGAAGAAGAAGAAGGAGGAGGAGGAGGAGGAGGAGGAGGAGGAGAATGAGAATGAGAAGAAGAAGAAAAAGAAGAAAAATTAGAAGAAGAAGAAGAAGAAGAAGAAGAAATGTGAAGACTCCCGTTGTCGGAATCGAACCAGGTTCCTGCAAGTTACGAAGCCGACGCCTATCCCTATCCGATTGTGCCATTTCGGCACGGTCGCAGCAGTTTGAATTTTGGACTTTAACTTTGTCACAGGTTGCATGGGAAAATTAAAGCTGCGCATTTTAACCATCTTTTTCCGCTTTGCAGATGGAGACAAAAAGCAAGAACGCCCGTGTGTCCGAGATCTCGGCGCACGTTAAAGATCCCCAGGTGGTAGAAATTAATCCGGAGCCCCCCACTACGGCGCGCCTCATTGCCTGCGTTGCGTCGGCGCGTTAAACCCTACAATCAATCAATCAATTAACCTAAGAAAGGGGCCTTCAGTGCCTTTTTATCACAAAATGTAGTTAATGCCGGGCTTCAGCGGGAAAATTTACCCGTACGTACGTCATTGCGTGGTGGCGTAGTTGTTGCACACAAAGGGAGAGAAAACTGGAGCAGGAGCATTGATGCACGTCCGGGAGTATTCAGCGTATTGCTCACCTGATGGCTACGTTTCCCAGCTGGTTGGGGGCTGCTTCCAGGCCATCTTCCAACAGGACTTTTACTGAAAAAAAAAATAACGACAAGAGCTTGATTGCTTTCTCTTGCATTTCGCAGCACATGGGTATAGAGCAAAATTTTCCGGAGTGGGATTTGTGTCCTATAGTAAACTGCGGACGGAAGTACTTATTTGTGCCCGTACTGTGGCTGTTGCGAAAATCAGCTCAGCCCGGGCTGCCATCTATGGGACGGTTGGGGGTCTATTGTTCTATCTACGACACCTTCAGCTCGTGCTGAAGTACACGCTCGAGGAAATTGTCTTACGGCAGTTCTTACTTCTGGTACTATCACCCTGACAATATATTCGACGAACAGACATAGTCGGTCCTTCACTCCTTGTACAAGGCTCACTCAGGTAGCTCAGCTTATATTAAAATTCCGGCACACACTGCGACAAGTGTGTATCTGTGGAGGCCGTTCAGTAAATCTTCAAGCAGCGATACTCAGCTCTGAATTTCTCTGACGGCTTTTAGGGCTTGCATACGGTGGGGTGTTTATCGTGCTACTCGCCTGAAAGAAAGAAGCTGTCGTCAGCACTGAGGAACCTGGACTCTCAGCGGCCATTTTCGGAGGAGAAGATTCTGTGTCACTGGCGTTCTCTACCATCCGCTCAGAAGGCGACTATCACTTCAGTGCTTCAGAGCTGGGCATACCTGTCTGCTCCCACTTTTCTCCATTCTTTCCTTTCTCTTTTTGCCTATTTTACCTTCCCCACGTGCAGGATAGCAAAATAAGCTCTAGCCAGGTTAACTTTCCTGCCTTCCTTCTATACCGTTCCTTCCTTTAGGGCTTGCAAAAGTGATGGCGGACCACAGAGGCAAGGCCAGTAGGGGGGGGGGGGGGGGGTGCGTGGTGACCCGATTTTCTCAAAGCCACCACTTGCATACGTCTGGCTTTTTTGCACGTCTTTGGTGTTATGCAAAGAGCCAACTTCCCTTGCAAAAGAGCCAAAACGCCTTCATTGTTCGTATGCAAAAGACTAGACATTCTTTACGTGCTGTTGACACCTTCCTGTTCATTCTTCAAGTCCGCGTGCACCTGTTTTGTATGAATTCAGGGCGTGGGCACGGCTGGTTTCGCGTGAAAATAAAGCTCGCTGGAAGTTCCCGATCAAATGTACGTCGTCTTCATCTGCTAATTAATTATAGCAGGATGCGCTTTTTGAGACCAAAAGGTAGCAAGCAGGCAATAAATGGGCGTGCTTGTGTGTTTGTCCTGTAAATGATATCCCAGGCCTACCGTTCCACCCTGGGACCGGCAGTCCCGTAGCTTCTTCTGGAACCTGTGTCGTGTTGCCAAGTCCAACGCATGTGGACGTCACTGGAGAGCCAGTCTCTGCAGAAAAAAAAAGTGTGGGGAAGAGGGGACGTTAGGATCGAGCGTTATCGCTCGTTCCGCGCAAAAATAATGAACATAGAGCGTGAAAGTAAGCGAACAAACAGGCATGTGACTCGCCGTACAGAGCCTGTCTGTAGCATAGTCTAGCGACAGCGCAAAGCAACCACGTTGCATATGCTTTAACTATACAACTGACTCAGATACCGCTCCCAATCAACAAAATTTCTATTTCAATCGGATTCTCTAATTTAACACCTAAATTTTCGGATTTTACAATAGGTAGTAAAACGCTATCAAATAACTGACAGACAGTTTGCCTGCGCCAACCACGGGATATCACGCGGAAGCTCATTTTCTATGGCGAAATCAGCTATTTTCTTGCACTAAGCGACGTCCGCCTGCGCAGCGACGTGAGCGGACGTCGCTGCGCACAAGGCGGGGCGGAAGCGTCTGTAGAAACGTGCGCTGCGCGGGTACGACGTCCAACGCTTGCCTTCAGTTCGAAGACAGTCCCGGCAACGTTTTATTTTACGAAGATTCTGCTGACGTCATATCCGTCACGGAAGTGACGCCTGTACAACGAAGCAAGCGGCCTGTAAAGGGTGCACCCCTGCACACAAGGTCTTCTTGCGGGGAAGCAACCCTTTTTTTTAATTTTTCACTATCTCGGAGCAAAACTCATACAAAGGTAAATCATCATCCTCAAAATTCATCAAATAATACTAATTACTGAGCCCTTTCCTTTGTAATACGGCACTGTCAGGCACACGCTAAAAGGTATAGCCTTCTGTCAAAATTATCTATGCCAGGCCAAAGATTTCTGGCCCCGAAGAAATCAAAGCACAAGCTCAACGTTTGCTAGCCTCGTCCGCGCCAAAAGAGTTGCGCCCGTGGGCCAAGCTCTGTCGTAATGCGCTGTAAATACCACGACAGGCTCGACTAACTCATGCTTAGGACAGACGTGTGGGCTATTCATGCAGAACTTCATGCACCACGGTTTGCCCGGATGATAACGGTAGTCGTTCGAAGCTGCTCACCAGTTTGCCACCAGTTGTCGAGCGTGGGCACTCCGAACGCCTTCTCGGCCCAGTGCAGCGTCTCCTGGTCGCACCTCTCGCCCGCCAAGAACAGGTGCCGCAACCTGCCGGTAAAAGTGGGGCGTGTCAGCCCAGAAAGCTCTGGGGACCCTGCTGTCCTCCCGCAACCTTCGGCGTCACGAATTGCTGGCAATGGCTCCTACGCTTTATTACGTTGGAATGCCCTCATAAGTAAGCATGGAATGACGGAGAAAGGTGGGTGTTTTACGTATGCTGCTGCGTGTTTACCACATTTTAAACATCGTCACATATTCCGAAGCTAGCGTTGTGGATGTATGTTTTGGAAATTGCGAGGTCGTTTCAACTTATATTTAGTTCATGCGCATGGTGGATTCGGCTCACTGGTGGAACAGAGCAGCACTGTTACAGTGCAAAAAGCACAGTGGACAAGAAAAGCGCCGGCACTAGTATGCTTTGAGGATCCAATCACCCGCTGACGTCCAACCTGGCGCTGACTTGATATCAAATTTAAAGCGGGAGCATAGGCTGTTCGTGCCGCGGTTTTATCCTTCCATCTTTCGCGCTCTGACAGTGTTTGCTGAACTTGTGGAAGGAACATAGAGAAAATGTAGTGTGGATGATGCAGAGGTTCTCCGTTTTATGCTTGAGACTTTAAAGTAGGGGAAGCCGGTAAGTGAGAGAGCCTTTACCTCAAAGGAACTGAAGTAAAAGAGAAACTTGCTGCTGGCTCATTTGTAGATAGGGAGTGAGAAACAACTCCCTTTGCAGACATGGCACTGACAGATGCAACGACACCCCCGGATGTCCACCTGTTAATGCTTTTGCACTTCAAAACAGATTAATATTTCGTTGGAGATATTGCTTTAATGCCATGTACACCCTAGATATGCTTGCATAGCGGGTACCACGCGCCAGAACGGGGACAGAAGGGGCTATGTTATTGTATACTTACTTTTAAGCATAATGTATCTGTTATATATTTTAGAGAACCGAAACATAACTATTGCAGCAAAGGCTGTCAGTGAGAGAGGCGCACGTGTATTTTGTTTCGTACGCTGTGAATCGCAGAAGCAATGACGTTAGGCCTATTTTGACGGCGAGCTTTTGCGTTATGAGACAAAGCCAGCTTTTTGAAGGCAGGAACGGAGGGATTTGATTGATTGATTGATTGATTGATTGATTGATTGATTGATTGATTGATTGATTGATTGATTGATTGATTGATTGATTGATTGATTGATTGATTGATTGATTGATTGATTGATTGATTGTAGAGTTAACGCGCCGACGCGACGCAGGCGACTAGGCGCGCCGTTGTGAAGGGCTCCGGATTAATTTTGACCACCTGGGGATCTTTAGCGTGCGCCGAAATATCGCACACACGGGCGTTTTTGCTTTTCGCCTCCATCAGAAAAGCTGCCGCCGCGGCCGGGAATCGAACCCGCGTCACGGAAGGATTTACAGGAGGCTTTCGAATAACATTCAACCACGAAAGCATGACAACTAAACGGAAAAAAAGACACGGATGGTTTGTGGGTGTGTGCTTTTTAATGATCCCGGAGTTCGCACCGCTCATCAAGTGGTAGTTACTGAGTCATTTTCTTTGTAATATGGCACGTCAGGCACACGCTAAAATGTATAGCCTCTGTCAAAATTTGCTTGGACCGGCCAAAGATTTCTGACCACGAAGAAACCAAAGCGCAAGCTCTACATTTAACTGTGACCAAATTATTTTATGGCGCTAAGAAAAAAAGGTATGTTCTCTTCAATTTCGACATAAACATTTTCGGCTCCACTCGAAAGGTAATCTTGTACCTCAATATTTTTGTAGCGTATACGCATGTTTGGCACGGTCTAGGGAATTTTGACAAAGACTGTACGTCTAGTTAAGGATGAAAATTAGGTTAAACATTATGCGGCTTAACAACCACTGCAAGGTAAAGAGAGGGTTGCCGGGGTTGAGGTAAAGAATTTAGCGATGTTTTAATGCTGTACATGCGCGACGCACTAATCCCGGTCGCAAGCCCACTAACCAGCAGAGGAACAAAATGAGGTTAGTGTACACGCCGTGCTTACTTCTTCCCGGGGAACTTCTTTCCGAGCTGGCCTTCCGGATCCTGCGTGGGTGCGAACAATTTCACCGTTGCGCATCTCGTCGTCAGCGCCATGAATATGGGAAGCGCGCGTAGGCAAGCACAGCGTACGTACCTCCTTGCGTATCACCCTCATGGCGGTGGGCGCGGTGAACATGCCGCACACGCCGTGGTCCTTGACCACCCGGAAGAAGCTGCTCGCGTCGGCGTACCCACGGGCTTGCCCTGCACCGGAGGAACTAGGCCGCTGCTCTTTCCGCCCGGACCTTGTGCAACCGACGCGGTAGCAGATTCGAACTGTAAAGTCGGGACAAAAGTAGAGACCACACAGGACACAGTCTTGTGTGGTCTCTACTTTTGTCTCGTCTTTACCGCGCTACTTAACCATGTTTCAGAGTTCGAACCAACTAGCCCACATTTACGCGTTGACAAGCAGAGTCGACATTAGCCCAAACGCTAACGTTAGTGCGCTCTTGTGGTGCGCGACCATTTAGTTGGACCATTACAGTTTACTAGCAAGTTCTCTCCAGATGCGGCTTCTGTAGGGAACAACCGGCAGGTTACACCTTAGACCTACAGAACGAGGCAACGAATGGACCTGAGGCATTATTTGTTCTTCGATCTTGGCTTATTGGGTTCGTATTGTTGGAATAAACGAGTGCCTGATTTGAGCATGTTTGTGTGCTTGAACCTTAATCCTCCGCTCGCTCCTTCACTGGCTCACTCACTGAGTCCCTCGCTCGCTGGCTCCCTCACTGACCCGATCACTCACTCACCCACTCACTCACTGAGTCACTCACTCAATCAGTTAACTCACCACACTCTTCACTCGCTCAGCTCACATCACTCCTCACTCCATTCACACTCACTCACTCACTCACTCACTCACTCACTCACTCACACTCACTCACTCACTCACTCACTCACTCACTCACTCACTCACTCACTCACTCACTCACTCTCACACGCCCACCCACCTACCCACCCACCACTCGCTCGCTCGCTCGCTCGCTCGCGAAGCACGCACGTTTGCCTGCTTGTTCTCGCTCTTTGCTTCGAGTGAGCGCACTCTTACAAAAACTTACGCTTTGGCCACCGCTTGGTGGAAGCAGGGAATTTAAAATGGCAGTATTGGCAAGCTTTCGGCTATCGAATAATAAAAAAGGAACTAGCCTGAATTCCTTCAAGATGTATCTCTAAATTGAATAATAATATATTCGGGGATAGTAATTTCTCTAGGGTCATGTACCCGAAAAAATAAATGTACCGAGCAGGATTGCAAAGCATACAAATATTCAATCTCGTAAGCTTGCCGAAACACTTCTGTAGCTAAGGCGTTCTTCCACTAGCTTAAAAAATCGTTAAAAAATTTAACACGCAAATTAATATATGCAGGCGCATCAACGTTCAATTATAGCTCTTCCAAATTGCAGTTTCTGGTAGCTAGCAAGAGAGAGTGTCAAACGGTACCAAACCTACTTTACCTAACCAGCAGTTATCGGAATTGGCATTCGCAGCCGGCAGAGGGGAGATAATTTCGCCCCCGAAAGTTTCGCGAAAAAAAGAAAAGAAATGATGGTGAAAACAAAATGACAGCAGAATATTTACTGAGATAAAAAAACGATTCACTAAAAATAGTCATTAAATAAAACGTTTGACACCGAGAAGCGTAAAATATTGCTGAATGCTGTCACGGGCATACGCGTGCGGCCGCGCCATTTCAGGAATACCTAGTTAACTTTCTTCGATTAACTAACTGGGACACCATACGACTTATTAACTTAATAACGCGGTATAAGATCCCTACAGGAGCATCATTGGAACGACCTTACAAATTTTCACCCCCGGTACTCCTCCTGTCTGGCCTGCATGCATATTTTGTTGCACATTCCCCATGATGAACATGATGGGGAATACATTTCGTCGCCAGGGGCCTGAAGGAGCACTCCTGGAGATTGCAGGTGAGCAAAATTTGGTGTTGATAGAATTGCTTCCTAGCGACATTCTCGTTATAACAAAATCGCTTTATTCGAAGTTTTTTTGAGTCCCAACTGCAGTGCGTAAAGAACACCTCATCACTGCTTTTAGCGAAATACCGCTTATAAGAAAGTTAGTTTCCTGTTGAGAGGGCTTTGTTATAACGAGAGTTTATTGTATTTGAATGGACAGGAACCTCTCTTCGCCGTTTTCCTTGACGCCACTGGATGATTATGATGATGATTATGGCAATGATGATGAACATGATGAATTCGGGCCTTCTGCTCCCCATATACCGCGACGAATTTATCGTCTGATGGATTATTTGGTCGAACGTAGCACAGGACCGGAATAATGGGAGATCTATGGGAGAGGCCTTTGCCCTGAAGTGGGCGTAGATATGATCGATGATGATGATGATGATGATGATACCTCGTAGAGGACGGTGGTGACCCCCTTGAGGAGCGGCGCGTAGCAGATGTACGAGTGGCCGACCACCCAGCCCAGGTCGGAGGCGGCCCACCACACGTCGTCGTCCTTCACGCCGTACACCTTCTCCAGGGTGTACAGCAGGTTCACCGCGTGTCCGCCGCACGGACGCACCACGGCCTGCGTGTGAGGGAGGTGACCACCCGCCACCTTTCTTCACAGCACCTTTCTTTTCTTATCGGAGTGCGAATAAAGCTGCAGATGTACCGGAAATGTACACTAGCTGAGAAAATCGTTTACATCATTCCAGGACATTGTGTTGGCTCCCCCCCCCCCCCACTCAAAAAAAAAAAAATCACGCCATATCCACGGAATGAATGATAAGTGGGGCGAAGTTCGAGAGGGGGAGATCATCGGTAACCGTAACTCTCCCGTGAAAGTTCGCCCATTACATCATTAAGAAAGACGTAAGACTGTGTGCGTACATTGTACAAATCAACTTTTATTTTGTTCTTTTATTTTGTTCTTGTTCGTTTGTTGTTTCGTTTCTTCGTTTGTTCTTTTCATTTCGTCGTTGTCATGACTGGATTGCGAGGTCCCTTCATTACGACGGCTTTATGATCTGTGAAATGAAGCGAGAGAGGTTCTTGTACTGGCTGCAATGGGAAGTTTGCAAACGCTAAGTCTATACACGCTCCTCGGATCGTGGTATGGTTCATATGGATACATCTGAGTGCGCATTTGAAGAAAGAACTTTTATTTAGGGCGAACTTGTGCCCGAACAAGACGAGAGGAAACGAGCAAAGGTCCTTGCGTCTCGTTCGATCTCCGAGAACGACTGCCTGCGTTCGTGGCGTGATCTCTTGCGTGATCTCCCCCTCGCAGTGCACGTGCGCTCGCGTCTCCGTTGGCGAACACAGACAAGCTCGCGCTCCCGGTGCCGAGTTTGCGCTGCCGGTTGCAGCCGGTTCTTGCGCGTGCAACGCGGCCCACTTTGCGACATCTCCGAAAGCATGCGGCGGTCACGTACCACGAGACACAAGGGATGGACAGACCCATGGCTTTAGGAGCTTCGCCCCTAAAAAAAAAATCCAAGGCCACCGCCACTAACGTGAAACCTGGGGGGGAGGGGCGAAGCATGCCGTGTATAAGTGTATTCTTGGCGGCTTGATGTTTTTGCCAACGGAGATGAAACCGTTGGTAGGTAGAGGTGTACAGCTTTGCTGTAAAAGTGTCGTGTCTTGGAAGCACGAAGCGTTCTAGCACGAGGCGTAAACGAGTGTCCCGGTGTTTTTTTAGTACGCGTTACAAAACATTCCAGCGCGAGGCGTAGACGAGTGTCCCGGTGTTTTAAATGCGAATGCATTTATTAGCCGGGGGTTGTCTGCTCCGTTGGCCGGCGTGCGCCTGCAATTCCTCCAGCGCTAGCGCACGTGAGCGCGCGCACGTGCGCTCGCGCCTCGTAGTTCTGCCTTCGTCGTCGTCGTCGTCGTCCGTAAGTGCGAATGCATTTCTTCGCCGTCGTCGTCGTCGTCGTCGTCGCACGTGCGCTCGCGCCCTCGTAGTTCTGCATTCGTCGTCGTCGTCGTCGTAAATGCGAATGCATTTCTGGACGCGGCTATGGAAAGTGTGCGCTTGCGCTCCAAACCCTCTGACCCCATAGTCTTGGTTGGCGACTTCAACGTTGACGTGCGCAAGGAGAGTGGCGAGTGGCTGGTCGAGTACATGCAGATCAGGCACTCTATGCATTGTCTCTCTGACGTGCCCCACTACCATTCACGGGAGTTGCATTGATCTGGTCTTTACGCGAAACTGTTACGCGCGTATGCTTCTCAAAGACCCTTTGACCGTGCACTTTAGCGATCACAAGGCAGTGATTGTGGCCGTCAGGTACAACGATAACACAAACAGGTGCTGATGAATAAATGATTACGTTCACACTCTCGTCATTAATTACGCCATTACTCGCGACACACTCATCGGTGCACCCAATGCATTCGCATTTCTGCACGATTCCCTTCGGGAAGTGCGGGGGAATTTTTTTAGTACGCGTAACGTTCTAGCGCGAGGCGTAAACGAGTGTTCCATGAGACGATGGTTACAACGACGACATGAGACGCCGACAGCCCGAGCCCCTAAGGGGCTCAACGTGAAGCTCTCCAATAAAGCCCTAACATTCAACTCGGTCACGATGTATCAGATAAAACGTACCAAAGAGCCGCTTTCTGTGCGCTGAACTTTGGCCGCGAGTGAGTGACCAGATTAGTGAATAAATTTGCCGTTAAGGAATTTATTAAAATGAACAAAAGCCGTCATATCCCAATTATGTTGCACACTCGAAAAACGAAATTTTTTAGAAGTAATTTACCTCTTAAGAGCGTTTTATAATGCGACATAACTCGTTATGGAGCACCATTCACACATGCGAGATTTGTGTGAATTAATGTAGAGTGTTGGCTGCACCAATTATTTTTTACTGTTGACAGTGAACATCTGCATTTGGCGTAATTCGATCAGCGCCGTCTGGTGCAGAGTGGGGTAAGAAGTGATATACCATTTTCTGTTATACAAACACCAAAAGCATGCAGCTCCCGTAACCCTTATTTATTCAATTCGTGCTTGGTGCACGTTCCCTTTCCCCGCTTTCCCTTTACTGCACTCTAACCACCCTGTCTTTTTAAAGAAGACGGCAAAAGGGAAGAACTGAGCATTCCTTTCGTGGAGTTATAATCCTCAAGGTCGGAGCATGGTTTCGGAGCGGGCCGATGATGCTGAGCTTGAGGACGACCAGCATGTGCACGATCAGAGACCTCGCATGCGACGGTGAGGCGCTCAGAGTGTGTTGGTATGGAGCGAAGGCTCTCTGCGGCGGTTACCTTTGGCAGGCCTGTGGTTCCCGAGGTGTAGAGGATGTAGAGCGGCTCCATGGCCTCGAATGGGAAACGCAGTCGGTGGGCTGCGCGGCAGGCACGGCTTCCTGCCACACTTCGTCCCTGCCCGGCGTCATCGGGACGTCGACCTGCGGTTGCGGTGGACCAGAGATGGCAAAATTACTTCTAACGATTAAATAAATTACGTTACTCATTACTTTCCTAGAAAATTTTAAAATGTAATTAAATTACATTAGAAATTACAGGTGGCCGAAAGTAATGACATTACATTACTATTACTTTTCAAAAGTAATGAAATAACCTTGACATTACTTTAACAAAAATTTATCACTCATATAATACCAACTCATATACACTTTATTTACACTCATATACATAAACACTGCAATCTCAGAAATATTCGTTTATACACCAACTTAATCACTTTTTTTTTACAGCGTTACACATTGATATCTTATATCTTTATTACATCTCGAGAAGGAGCTGCGATTCAAAGTTGGCATCAAAAAGGTGCCCCCGTTTGTAGGCAGAGTGTCTTTTGCCATGCTAAAAAGACGCTCCGCTGGCGCAGATGTGGGCAGGGTTGTGTTGAACATAATGAATAACTGTTTTATTTTCGGCTACCCTTCGAAAACAGTAAGATCAGCGATGCCGCTGCTCCTCCAATGCCGTAAGAGAACCGTACAGGCTATATTGTTGTCAAAAGTAATTCGGAAAGTCATGAGTAATTTTCATGAAATTACTGGCCTGAAGTAATTACATTACTAAATTACCAACACTCAAAAGTAATCCAATACATTACTCATTACATGCAAAAAGTAATTTAATTACTGTAATTTAACTATTGTAATTTCATTACTGCCATGTCTGCGGTGGACAGCCGCGCGAATGGAGGACGGGCAGCTACACCGGGGGAAGCCGAGCACATGTCACGCCTGCTAAACATACTGCAATAGTCCTCTAGCTTCCCCGATTAAAAAAAAATTGCTAGACTCCGCTGACAACCGGTTGAAGGAGCCGTATATCGCTGTAACTCAAACTATTTGACAAAATCAGATTCGACGAACGAATTTTGATTCTCCTAGCAGTTATTCATTGAGATTCAGCGCATTTGTGAGCTCCATTTTAAGAAACTAACTTACCCGACCCAAGCCTATTCCACGCTCCTATAATATAAATATAAATATAAATATAAATATAAATATAAATATAAATATAAATATTATATAATATAACACATTATAATATAATATAATATAATATAATATAATATAATATAATATAGCAAATATAACCTCATCCGTAACAACGCTTTGTAACAGCGATAGGTGGAGTACGAAAGAGAAAAACACAAACCGGAGAGACGACGCACGTAATTAGCGGTGCATCCACGAAACGAGGGAAGTTGGACGTAAAAAGAAATTCGTACTGTTCACTCGAAGAAATTCGAAGAAATTAAACTTCGTACAAATGTGCCTTATTAATGGTTAAGAATAGGTGTTTACCATTACAGCTCCATATACGTATCATCACGCTAAGAAAATCAAAGCCCTAATGGCTGCCATAACTGTAGTCGCAACAGTGCGATTCCTTTTTTCTTTCTCCGCGGCTTTTGAAGCGAGACATCACTAAGCGCCTTTGGTGACATGTTGCTTGATAAGAAGCAGGGGTTACGTAAATCTCAAAACAAATACATTAGGAAAGCCGTGTGCATTACGTAGGAAACCTGAGCGGGTTTCTATTAAATGTATTTGCATTTAAAAAAATAACGTTCACTGAGCGATATGAAGCGCGCCGCAGAGGGGTGTTCCGGATTAAAAAAAGGGGCCCTGCAGCACTTACCATCGACTACTAGGAATGTATTTTGGGGTAAAGTCTATTGTCCCAGCAATCTCCTCCCGCAAGAATTATGAAAATCCGTTCACTATCAACGAAACTACGCGCGATGAGAAATCGCGCATAATCGTTTCTTCTCTCTCTCCCAGAGATGGGGCGGCTCGCGGCCTGTTCGCGGCCTTCTCTTCCGCGGCCTTCGATATATCACAAGCCGGGGAGTTTACTCCTTGCAGACATGGGTGCCTGCTCGCATATCGCCGTATATCGCCGCAAGCGCGCGCTCGGGCTGGTAGGGCGTTTTTGAAGCAATAAACGTCTGTTGTCGAGTGGTCTGGTTGAAAGGGAAGTATTGAGCTCATCACTCAAACTCGGCGCGCACTCAAAAGACAAAATAAACGGCAAAACTGTGCCTACAGGTTCAGGCATAGAAGAGGTTTTAGTGTAATATTTGGCTCAGGTATTTCTGGTAGTGTAAGCTAAGCGTCGCGCAGGTTTACTTGCACTGCTCAAAGAGTGTTGCAGGGTCCCTTTAAATGACCTTGGATCCCATGACGCGCGGCGAACAACGTTCGCGCAGACGACTGCACGACCCAGAAAAAAAAAAAACCAAAGCCAATTTTGACGGTGATCGATGATCGATCTGAATAAGTAATACAGCGATCACAGTAAATTCCGCTCGGTGCGGCTCGGCCTCAGTTTCAGAGGAAGCGACGTTGCCAGCAAACGCAAGCGTTGAGGATAAAAGCCGACACGCGAACCACGTTACGGAACAGCTAACTGCGAGGTAGGCGTGTTTTGCTGCCATTTGGGGGCAATCAATTCAGGCAAAGGCTTTCCCGAAGTAGTAAATGGTGCTCTGGTGAGACGCACCTGCAAAAAGACCTGAGCTTAGTACAAGGGGAAGGACACCGGTGTAACGTACGCTGGCGTTGACAGTCGCAGGTAACCGAAGTGGTGTGGAACGTTTTATTATTGCGTGGGAAATAGATGAGGCTTGTTGGCAAAATTTTTCGCCGCCGATCCGTGAAAATAGCGATGGAAGAACAGAGGACGAGAGGGCGAGTGCTGCGGCTTCACGATCTGAAGCCACACCATACTTGGGGTTCGTTCTCGGGTAAAACTCTATTTTGTCATATTTGTACACCCCGAACATGTTTCAGGACAATCGGGTTAAATCCGCATTTCTCCCCGAATGCACCTTTTCAAAGTAGCGATCTGCACAATCGTGGGCCGACGGTCCGCCGTGCTCAACCAGTACTTGCTGGAAGTAAGCCCCACAAACACAGCTTCCGAACACATTGAGCATTGGCATGACTCTACATACAGCTCGCTACATGCTGCACTGACATTGTTGTGCCTAGCTAACAGTGATTTCGAGAAAGCTTCCTCCCAGATGAGATACGTTCAACGATTGGAGTGGTCTCGAATGGAGACCGACATGCATGTCGCGCATGCAGACGATAATGTAAGTACATAAAAAAACAAAAACAAGGATGTGTAAAAAATCGATGACCAGCTCTTTGTGAATCAAATGTTTCACTCCTTAGAAGGGATCAATGTTATTTATTGTCATGATTACAGATCCATTTCCAAACAAACGCCAATATTTTAGTGTATTTGCTAGAAAACCCCAACATCCTCCCGATTAGCAGCTTAAAACAACACCAATTTTAACGCGTTAGAGTTAAGTAGTCCCGTGATACCGACTGATAAAATAAACTAAGTGTATTTATTAACAGGTAAATCTGTAGGTTTAACCTGAAAAAACACGAATTTTGGAATGATTAGAAAAAACCTCGATTTCTTCCCGGTTATTAGTTTGAATCCCCCCCCCCCCACTTCCCGATTAAAAAAAATAGAAAGCCCGAAAACGAACAACCTTAACCATAATCTGCGAGCTAAGCTGGGCTAATATTTACCCTATACATGTTGAAATCTCATACACGCACGTGTTTCCATTTCTCGCTTCCATCAGCTGCAAACAGCGCTCAAATGAATTGTCATAATCGATTCCTCTATCCGTCTATGCGCATTCACAACTCCTGTCACTTCGGGGCGCACACCGCTTCAAGATCCTGGGGTTACGTGGTGGGGAAGACACAAGAACTACAAAAAAACAGTTCGTTCTTTGCGAAATTGTTTCTTTTAAAAAATTATCGCCACCACGAATCGGCCGAACGCCCGCCTATTCGACTTATCTCATCAATGCAGATAAACCAAGATCTCAAAAATTGTCTACTGTCTTTAATTTTACTTTTTCTCAATAAAGAAAGTTTATTCTCTCTCCCTGATTTTGGCTTGCGCAGAGGGGTAAGGGGAAGAGTGGACGAGGCGATTTTTTTTTTTTCCCTGGGTCTTTCTGCCACAACACCCTCCACCCCACCACCACCATTCTAAATACTGGCCACTGGGCCACTGTCCCCAGGCACATAATAAGCGATTGCAGTTTTTCCGATAAAAGCGGCTAGGAGCTACTGCACTGCACACAAATCAAATGATGGACTTCACATAGGGTGGGATTAAAGTTTGTTGTCTGTCTGTGGATTAAGGTATGTTCATTAAGGTCTGATCCTAAGGTCTGTGGATTAAGGTCTGTTCACATGGGGTGGATTAAGGTCTGTTTATTTCGAACAAAATTTGTTTGAAATAAAAACGACTTGACTTGACTTGTCATTAAAAACCGTGCTCTATGCAGCGTCGAATGGAATGCCCGAGTGAGAACAGTTGCGGCGAGATTTATCGCCTGCGAGCTCTTGCCTGGCCGGCCCGCATGTAGATGAGGCACTTCTTGGGCTTGTACTCCGATATCTGGATCGCTTCGTCTAGGATCGTCTTGTAAGGCACCGTCTCTTTTGGCTCGATGCCGAAGTGGCCGACAGGCAGGCGTCCGCCCTGCGAGAGCGGAATGAGGAAATCTATTACGCGACTGCTTGGGGGGAGACGTATGCCTCTGGTAGAGCGCTAATAAAAACAAAGAAGGTATACGTCTCCAGCACTTTACCTTGATTTTAAAACCTTCAGAAAACGCAACACTGAAAAAATGCGAAAACTAGCCCAACTCGCCATTCTGCGGCAGCATACTTTACCTTGACGTGGTTTGGTTTCAACTTCTTCACATTTTTTACAACGTGGAACGAGTGTGTTGGCTGGTCACGTGATGCGATTGATACCAAGGGGCTTGCAAATGAAATAGGGGCGCCAAAGCCCGATGGAGGAATGAAACACGGAAATTTCGGGGTACGTATAGGTTGTATTCACTGGCGAGGCATGCATGCAGGCAACCATGTCAGTGCGCCGTCACTGGTTACGTCGGGCTCCGCGGAATGACGGTAGTAGTCCGTGCTAAGCAATATGTGTGTTGGACGTTCCAAACCGTCCCCCACCGAACGCAAAGTAATGTCTCGACTCAAATGCAAAGTGCGATTAAATAACATCTCTGTTGACGCCACCGTTAAGAATCGGGTTGAAAAGGAGCAGACCACGCACGCCGGTGTTTTTTTTTTCTTGGCGTGCGGGCGCAGTGGCAAAAGCGGTGCCATGTCCGTGGCGCTTCGGCTATGTCCGTGGCGGTTTCCAGTGTTGCCAAGCGAAAAAACTGACAGCTAAACTTTTCAGTGAATATCATCTATAGGTTGGGCTCGGAAAGTCGGCGACAGGAGCGGTTATATGGAAAAGCCTACATCCTTCAGTGGACACAAATGGACTGTCCATGATGGTGGTGATGATTCGGTCTTGAGTACGTGGCTGCACGAGTGTCGTGGAGCTTACCTGCGCGTGGTTGATGCGCACGGCGAGCTCCTTGGCGGCGAATCCACCGAAGACGAGCGAGTGGACTGCGCCGATGCGCGAGCAGGCCAGCATGGCGTAGATGGTCTCCGGGATCATCGGCATGTAGATGACCACGCGGTCGCCCTTGCGAATGCCCCACTTCTTCAGCACGCCTGCCAGCCGGGACACCTTTTCGGGAGGGGAAAATAAACGCGCAGGGAGGGAGGAGAACCGCGCTGTAAGATTAGGACCGCGCCTCTCCCCACTGCGCAGTTTTTACAGATGAACCCTTACTAACTTGCTCAAACGCACGTGCGACAAAAACGTAGTGCATGAGCACATAGCCACACCATCCATGGCGGAAAACCGGTTCCGGTACGGTACGCGGTGGGCGACCGGCACCACTGCGCGTCCGCAGAGGGGACGAACCCTGTTGTGCGCATGCGCAGGTGCGCCGACCACCGTGTACCGGGTGCCGTACCGGGTCCCGGTACGGCACCCGGTACACGGTGGTCGGCGGTTCCGGGTTCCGGTACCGGTTCCGGTACGGTACCCGGTAGGCGACCGGCGCTACTGCGCTTGCACAGAGGCGGAAAAACTGGTTGTGTGCATGCGCAGTGTACCGGGTACCGTACCGGGACCGGTTTCCCGCCCTGGTATAACTAGCTTATAACTGTAATCATAGCAGAGCTGAGAGCTGGTCTAGGTACGGCGCCCGGTACGCGGTCGGCGCACCTGCGCATGCGCACAACCGGTCTCGCCCCCTCTGCGGACGCGCGGTGGTGTCGGTCGCCCACCGTGTGCTGTACCGGGAGCCGGGACTGGTTCTCCGTTCTATATCTCTATTGTGACGGGTGCAGGAGTAGAATTTAGAACCCCTCAGTACTTATCGCCGAAGTCGTTGCTCAAACTGTCAGTCTGTACGCCACTGCTATGAAGCTACCCGTACGGTCTGACGTGCGGACGCTGTGATGGGGCTGTGCACATCATAAAGCTGTCATGTTCGATTACAAATCTGTGGGCCTCGCGGTTCGATTAAGACTACGTTTGCTGTAGCAATTAATGAATGCTCTTTTTTTTAATTGACTATCTGCAAACCTTATGCGGAAATGAAAGCCGGAGGGAGCATTTGAAGACAAACAACTGATGACAGCGCCGGGAGTTAAACCCATGTCGCATTGGTTGCTACACAGGAACCACGCTTCGCTTATTTATAATGATAAAGAGGGTTCTAAGCGAGCGGCTGATTGGGTACCTGCATGTGATCTTATAAGCACGGTCGCTCGAGGGGGGAGACGGAGCGGCCGCTGTCTCGTTTACGCGCTGCACTGTGGCTTACACCAATGGTTGCGGTCCTTATTGGGAATCCGGGGACATCGAGGGGTCCGACAGGACCCGAATTCTTTCCGCTTCGCCGAACCTATCCGGCAACACAAAAAATGGCTTTGCTGCATGACACGTACATTTACTTCTCCGCGTAGCATGCGTTTTTAAGTCGGCTTTTTACGCTACACGCAAGCTCTGCAAAAAAGTAAAAAAAAGTCAGGCACGCAAAAGGGCGGCGTGTTAGTGTTTGGACATCTTTAGCTGCATTTGACAATGTGACACGGATCAGAATAAGGCGCGGCAGTGAATGGGTGTGTGGGCGACTTAAGCTGCAAGCACCAACTGTGTGCCGTTATGACACAGAACGACATACTTCGTAGTAGAGCCCACCATAACTTGTGCAAGACCGAAAAGCGTCCCCGGTCCACTCATGGTTGACTACCACTCGCTTACAGCCTGCGCTTGAATTTTCAACAGCAGTGCTTACCGATAAATTACGGCTACTCGGGAAGGAGAGGCTGCTACGCGCGCACCTGTTCCTTGAGTTCCTTGTAGGTGATCTTGGCGACCGTGTTGGTGACGGGGCTGTCGTAGATGATGGCCACTTTGTCGCCTTGCCCGGCCGCGACGTGCCGGTCGACCCGCGTTGTAGCATACGCTGATCTCGCCGCCCGGAAACCTGCGCGATCCGATTGGTTCGCTGTTATGCCTCATTCCAACCTAGCTCCAAATAAGGAGTTTGATGTCCCATGGCAACAGCTTTGCTAAAAGCAATATTCCGTTTTATCTAGAACAAACGTCCGCCAAAGCCCAAATTATAAGACATGTCAAAAAAACGTTTTCCTTTGGGAAGTTGTGCTTGATGTAATCGCGGTCCTCGCCAAAAAGGTTCGGCTCAGCAGTTGAAGAGTTATATAGCTCGAAGAAAAGGTTTTGGTTCGGCGCCCGGTACACTACCGGTGCACGTGCGCACCTTCACAATCCATTAGACCCTCACGCGCATAGAGCAGTCGGCCGGTCGACTACGATACCGTACGTTTTTGTAACTGCAGGTACTCAAGTCTGCTTTAAATCTCTGTTGCGTTAAAATTCTTACCGTTCACTAAAGGTCGTGATGTAAGTATGCTCTGGCCCAAAAGAAACGCTCTTATAAAGTGCGGAAAAGACGACGACACAGATTGAGAACAAACAGACGACCCGGCTGTTTCTAATCTGCGTCGTCGTCTTTTCCACGCTTTTTAACACGACATTGTTTTATTCCCAGATACATTAAAGATTTCAACTAACGTTCATTATCCGTCACGGAAATGACGCCAGCTACAATGAAGGCAAGCGGCCTGTAAAGGATGCACCCCTGCACACAGTGTCTTTTGCGGGATGGAAGCAACCTGTAGAAACTAAAGCATACGTTATACTTAGGGTTTGTTCGTTTTCGGGCTTTTCTATTTTATCAATAAAAGAGTTTTATGCTGGTATACACCAAGAATCTCCCTGACGTCATATCTATCACGGAAATGATGTCAGAACACCCTTTGCCCGAAGCTACCCGCCGCAAGACGTCGCTCGCCAAGCACACCCACAGCAAGACAGCCGCCGACCCGCAAAATCATGCTCAGCTGCACATTTTCGCTGCACATTTCACTTCGTGTTTACCGATTCCTATGACAGAGGAAATCAACCACAGACTTTTTTTCTGAGATGCATTACCCAACTCGCCAAACTTTTCAATCGTGCTTATAAAAATATTTCTTAATATCGCGTGTCAGGCAAGTTGTTAGCGGATCAAGGTTCACTAAAAGGAGAGTGAACTCAAAGTAGTAGGCATTAAAGGCGGTCGCTTTCGGTAGGGTAATGTGAGTAGATCGAAAGCATTTACCGCCTGGTGATTTTACTTAATTAGCAATACAAAATGAGGAAAACCGTTCAAGGTGGGCGTATTGCGCAGACATTTTCCGCCTACGATTCT
The DNA here is from genome assembly GCA_013339765.2 of Haemaphysalis longicornis. Classification (NCBI taxonomy): domain Eukaryota; kingdom Metazoa; phylum Arthropoda; class Arachnida; order Ixodida; family Ixodidae; genus Haemaphysalis; species Haemaphysalis longicornis. Next base: position 172,272,689 of record CM023451.1, on the reverse strand, counting down.
TGATGGAAACGCATTGTGGGAGCCGTACAGCATCGCATTGTGGGAGCCGTTAGCACCGCATCTGACAACATTTTATTAGTAACTTTGTCAGCGCGAGTATAACACATTATGACTTCCTCATCATTTGTGATATTTCCCCTCTACACGTCATTACAACGCATTGGGTAAATTACCAAGAGATAATGTCGGGTTAATGTGCAAATTTCTAAGCGACATCCAAAAGGAATGCCATTTTATCTACCGAAACAGGGCGAGAACGCAATCAAGTGTCCAACACTCGTCTTAAACAACAAACCCAGTTGGCTTTAGAGTTTAAAGATACCTCGCTATGCGTATCATGCAAAATTTGTTACGCATATGAAAGTGAAACTTCTTTAAGAACAACTATACTTTTGCTATTTACGGAACATTACGCGTTTTAGAAACTTCTGTGGTGGCCGTGGGACAACATTGTCCGAATAGTTACCCAGTTCTGTCACTACACTCCTCGTGAAGATGTTAACGCTGGCAGTTCTGGAAACAACACATGCGCCGCTTGCCGTAAAATACGTTTTACTAATGTTGACGAAGATGTTCCAAACTATGCTCGTGTGATGAGGGTAGGCTCCCGCGACGTGTGCGAAAAAAAAAAGATGTCCAAGAAAATTGAATAAAACTCGTGAATAATAGAGGTTTTACATCGCAACTTCTCTGACCGGTATAGCACCATTTGCAATTCTTCAGGAATCGCGGGATTGGAGAAAATGAAGGGAACCGCTTAATATCTACCTCAAGTGTTGAGTTTAAAGTACGCGAAAGGTTACATAACTCCAAAAATTGTGCAGCACGGTGAACGTTTATTAAAGCCCAATTAAACTGTGACGTGTAACGCTGGCGTGTATACATCAGGGTAAAAAGAAATGCAAAGAACTCTGGCTCTAGTGCGAAGCTATGAGACTTGCAGCCACAGCCTGCGGTCGGTGGTGTCCAGATATGCCCACACACGTACCGTCCGGATCAAAAGTTTACGGGCACCGAAAGCAGCAATTTTGGATTGCTTCTCTTCCGTACGGCAGGCCAGGGCATTATGTGCGGTATTTTCGCGATACTTTATTAATTATACGACATCTGCAGATGCATACTACCGTTTGTGGGCTGCTACTGGAAGACAACCTAAAAGAGCCATTTGTCGTAGTCCGTAAACTTTTGTCCCGGACTGCACATGCCCTTAGGGGACAGGCGTGATGGGCGCTCACCACTGGTGAAGGGCCTGCGGTGGTCGTCGATGACGCGCACCCACTTGCGGTCCCACACGAGCCCCATGGCTACGTCCGGCCAGAAGGCGTCCGGCTCCTCAAGGGCCATCTGATAGGCCGCCAGAGTACTCGGCGCCCACCACCTTCGCCCGCCTCGGGCTCTTCTCGACCAGCGTGCGCCCCGTGGCACAGCCGGAGCCCGCAGCCGCGCCCATGACGTTCGGCCCGCCATCGACGGAAGCGGTTCGGCGGTCGTCTGCTGAGGCCCGAACAGCCGCCGGACGAGCAGCGACGCGCCGGCACCGCGCATGGCGCGCACTGGTAGTGATGGTGGTGACGGTGATGATAGTGGTTACGAATAGGCGCACTTTCTGCTCGTTTCTAAGCCTTCCATCTTCTTCCTTTTTCAATTCCCTGGCCCTTTTAACACGGTAAACTGGACTGACTGAACTGAACTGAACAGAACAGGACTGAACTGAAAAACATTCATCATAGCTCTCATTTACAGGGTTTGGTGGCACTCCACCGGGGTTTGCGCCGCGTGCTACAGCTCTCGTCGGTGTTCAGCAAGGGCGGTACCCTTGGTCCACGGCTCCCACGTCGTCTGATGCCTCGCCAGCCAGCTGAACTGGACCGATCTGGTCTTCGTGACCGTCGCTGATCAACAGTTCCTCCCATTGCTCCGCATTGTCTTTGATCTTGGGGACAGCCATTGTGTTTTGGTATTCCCATGAGGTCTGGTAGAGGTATGCAATGCGGGAAGCGTTCATTTTGAGGTCGCCGGTTATTTTCGCCTCCGTTTGAATCGCCAGTTCCGAACCAGGCCTACCCTGATGTTGCTTTTTATTCCACGTGAAGTTTACGAACAGATGTCCTTTGGTATTTGTCTGCAGAGAAGCCGCTTATTCACGTAATAGCGAGTTCTCTATAAGCGAGACTCTTTCTCGGAGAGTGGCCGTCTCCCTCACCTAAGCGGAAACTGCTAGCCGCATTATTTGATTACCTCCACGACATCGGTGTCCCCTCGACGATGACAGAATAAATCTCACCACCATGTGAGACCACCCACTCTTTTACGCCATCCACTCAAACCTACAGGCCTAACTTAGCCTGTAGGTCAGTTAGTACTGATCTCTTTACTTCTACTTCCTCCTTCTTTCCTCTTCTCCAATGAAGCCCTGCAGACCCCCTCTGTTAAAGAACCTTCTCGCCCTCTCCTTGGGTCTACACCGAGGCCATGCTCGCGAAGAATCTCAGTTCCCCCCATCTTCTACCCCACCCCAGTCCTTCCCTACATGTGCACGGAAATGAAAGGCCGTCAGTTTTGACGGCCCGTCTTTGTAAAACCGACGGATTTGAGGGTGTCTTCCGAAACGTGGCGCATCCCAAAGTGTCGACCCACGCATACGGAACACATATCGACGTGGTCGTTCGAAGGGGCCCGGAAGTCAGCGGGCCCTCGAAGTCTTCACGCGACCACAGGGTGGTACTTAGAGGGTTGCAATAAAACCCTCGTTCGTCATGCGCCCCTGATATACGTTTTGATTGATTGTGGATTTTTAACGCGCCGATGCAACGCAGGCGATGAGGCGCGCCGTAGTGGAGGGCTCCGGATTAATTTGACCACCTGGGGATCTGGCATACAGTTTGCACCCTGAAGTAAAAATGGGCCTGTTTAACACTCGTAAGCCTATTATCACTAGCGAAAGCAGAAGCGCGCGCACAGACGGCACAGCCGCTGCACCATCCATGGCGAGACTGAGCGACCAAGCGCCGACGAAGTAGCCGTTAAACGCTCGCCTAGTCACGTGATAGCGCGGCGTCCAGGCTCCGACCGAATGCAGCTCCTCAGTGTACCACGTGGCGTGACGTCACACCTGCCACGCTTGCGCTCAAGGTGACTGCGCGATGCGATGATGACCCTTGTGAGAAATGGGGGGGGTAGTATAGCTTTCGCTCTAATATATGCATGTTTGTGACTTTCCACATCTGTTTCTCATCTTACGCGAGGGCCGTAGCGCTTTTTTTCTTTTTTTTTCTTTGGTTGGGGCTTTTTTCTTTCCTAGGTCCTCCGCTCATATCATCCCGCTTCGCAGCTTCCCCGGAGGCGTCCACTGAAACCTCCAACAATCTCGTTCCGCAGTGAATTGTCATATCTTCCACTTCACCCCTCGCACCATTTTTTTTTCCTCCCAGCATGCGTTCCTGTATTCCCTGTACGTTCAAGACTTCTGAGCAGAAGTCTTGAATGTGCAGGGAATGCAGAGGAAAATCTGAAGCACTTCAGATTTTCCGGTGCCGTGACTGTCCACCTCCGCGTTTGTTCTTGTCCGCGTCAAAGCATTGAATTTTTTTCACCGAAGTGAATGCTCCCAATTTCTCACAGTGACGGAAATAACTATTCCTGAAAGCAGAATGCGTTGTAGAAGTGCTGCAAACAGTGGGCGAATGCGAATTTTTTTTTTTTGTGCCCCTTCGTTTGCTAGACGCTCCTTGTGCATCGTTCCTTTCATTTCCATCTCATACCTTTTATAGCAACCTCTTTTTCCATTCTTTAACCCCCGATTCGCTTTCCCCAGTCTAAAGATTTGTTTTTTTACGATGCCTCCCTCCCTCCCTCCCTCTCTCTCAACCTCACATTGACGCATTTTACAAATTGTAGAGGAGCTGAATTAAACTCCTGTGTGTATCCAAAAAGGCTATTTTCATGGTGCTATACGCATTCACAAGCTTGCTAAAACAATTGGCGCAGCTTGCTGCACCAGTGGTGCAAGGCTGGAGAAACAGCAGAGCTGGCGGCCCCTCTCCCATTGTCGGAGACCCAGCCGTTGCGCCTCACATTGATGTTCTCCATGACTGCCAGGTCCCAATCGTTTTGTGCGCCGGCTTTCCCATTTCTCCACCAAGCGGACCGCTCTAGCTCGCACGCGCGTCTAGAACTCGCGGCAACCGGCTTCGGCTTCGCCAACTAGGAGTCTGTAGCGCGGTGTCTGTGTGCTCCCCACTTCAAACGCGAACACACGTGGAGGAGGAGGAGGAGGATGGAAGTGATTGTTGGGGGTCGGGGGAGGGAGAGATAGAGGCCGATAACTGTCTGGCGTCACGCCGACATTTCAACCAGCCGAGGAACACACGTGATTTGGCAAGGAGAGAAGCACGCGAGAGATCGCTCGCTCTGAATCGCTCAGGCCAGTGTGTTGTTCTTCATGACCGAGCTGGCTGACGCTGGGCGCCTCTCACGTGGCGTACGCTCACGTGCGCTCGGCATTTTATGGGGTATCATTCTTTGCTGAGTACCCGCACAGCCAGGACCGTTGTAACGCCCTGCATTTCCGAAATTACGCAGATTTCGCCATAGTTCCCCATGTAACCGTTATAATAGCATAAGTGGAGATTATTTGTCACACGAAATTTCGAAGAACTAATAAATAAATAAATATATATAAAAAATACGGAAAATGGCGAACCAGGGTAACGCCCTGCATTTCCACAAGAATGCAGAGTTCGCCGCGGAAGTTCCACCTGTAATCGTTATAATAGCGTAAATGAAGGTAATTGGTCGGACAAAATTAACAAAAACGAAAATTTAAGAAAAATACAAAAAAAACACGAAAAATGGCGAACCGTGTAAAGCCTTGCATTTCCACAATAATGCAGATTTCTGGGAAATTGTACCTGCAATCGTTATAATAGTGTAAATGGCCATATTTGGTCGAGCGAAATTTTGAAAAACTAAAAAAAAAAAACTCAAAAACGGACGAACCGTGTTACGCCCTGAATTTCCACAACAATGTAGATTACGCGGAAGTTACACCCGCGATCGTTATAGCAGCGTAAATGGAGGTAATTGAATAAACGGAATTTTTCAAAAGTAAAAAAAAACAAGAAAACAAGGGTGTCGAACCGTAACCGAACCGAATCGAAAACCGGAACCGAACTGGTATTTTTGCCGGAACCGAACCCGAGCCCGAACCGTTATTTTTTGAGTCCGCTGAACTACATAACCGGAACTGGGCCGCAAAAAAAGAAATAACTGTTACCGGTTTGTGACAAAACGGTTCGACCGTCTATTTCATTTCATTTCATTTCATTTATTTCGCCCTCAAGCGCAAGTCGCATTACAGAGGGGAGTGCGAAACAAAAAAATGCAAATATAAGGCACGATACAATCAATACAATCACATGAACAGATTACGTTAAGCACTGCTTTGACATGCCATAAACGCGAAACAAGAGCTGGCCAGGCGCCGTAAATACAGTAAAATGGATAAAAAAAACAGGCAAAGTTACAGCGGCAATAAGGGTTGTAATACATGCAACCGAGGAAAAATAAATAAAGCAACGGACAAACAGCATAAGTACAGTTCACAGGAACTTGGTGGAGAAACAAAATTGGTGATGTCGGCATGAAACAATACGTTATCCACTATTGAGACCAAATCTGAGGGGAGGCAGTTCCACTCAGAAGCTCGTACGTGGTACAAATGAAATGAAAAAATGAATCATGATTACATGCGGTGACGTATACTTTGTGGCAATGATCGCGGCGGAGACGAAACGTAGAAGGGGCGGCTTGATAAACTGATGGCTCAAGGTGGGTGATGGTAAACTTTATGAAATAGGCAAAGCACAAGCTATTTCCTGCGCCATGGACCAAGGAAGGGAGGGACAAAGTTTTTTTCACTGACCGTAACACACTAGTGCGATGATAGTTTGACAAAATGAAAGCGTGCAGAGCTATTTGTACTAATTCAAGAGAAATGTATTACCTTCGAAAGTCTGGGGTCCCAGAGACAGATGACGCATCTCTAGCTTTGAGCGGACCAAGGATTTGTATAAAATTAATTTAGTATCAAGAGGGGCTTTAGAAAAGTTCCGCCGTAAGTAGCTGAGTGAGCGGTTGGCATTGTTAATTATGTAATTAATATGGCATTGCCAACTGAGATCGGATGCGATATATACACCGAGATATTTATAAACTGGTTACTGAAGTTAAACTGGTATTATTAAGAAGGTAATCAGCTGGGGCAGAGTTGTACGGTACACGCGCATTACTTTACATTTATTTACGTTAAGGTCCATCTTCTCCACGTGGAACACATTCAGCGATATGTTAAGGTCAGACTGTAACCTGGGAGACGTCAGCACTATCAGAATTTCACGGTAGACTACACCACTCATCTGCGAATAAGTGGAACAGAATGAGGATACACAGCTCGGCAGGTCATTAATATATATTAAAAAGAGCAAAGGACCAAGGACTGAGCCTTGGGTGCACACTGACGTTACCGGGGGAAAGGGGGGACTCAACACCATTTACAGATACGAACTGAGAACGAGGTTTAGGAATTGTTCAGTCCACGTTAACAGACGTTGATCAATGTTTAGACTTTAGGAGTTTTATTAGCAAAAGATGATAATTAATTTTATCAAAGGCCTTGGCGAAATCTAAAAAAATGCAGTCGGACTGAGATCTACGGTCGGTGATAGTGTGCAAGAAATGAACTAAAGAAACTAGTTGGGTTTCGCAGGAATAATTTTTCCTGAATCCATGCTGGGAAGGTGTAAAAAAGTTATTAGAGTCAAGAAAGTTCGCTAGCTCAGAGAATCTTACATGTTCAAATAGTTTGCACGGGACGCTAGTAAGGGGAATGGGGCGGTAATTTAAAGGTGAATGCTTCACGCCGGATTTATGAATAGGGACCACCTTCGCCGTTTGCCAGTCACCTGGAAGTGCACCTTGATTTAGTGATTGCTGAAAGAGTTTGCATAGAAATATTGATGAAGCCGTTTTTGTTTCTTTAAGAAGTCTCACACTAATGCTGTCAGTACCACACGAAGAAGACAATTTTAAGGAATCTATAACCTTAGCAATACCGGGAGGATTTATAATAATGGGCGACATAGCTGGGAAGCCAGAACACAAAATGGATGGTAACGTACAATGAGTGAGGGAACAGAAGTTGTTTACAAAAACATCATTAAGTAAATAGCACAATCGTGGCGTGAAACAGCCGTTCCTTCGGAAAATCGAGTGGGGTCAATGTCATTCGGTGCTTTTCTTTTTGACGCACGATTAAACTTAGCACCTTCGCCCACTTTGCCCCTTCAATATAATGACAAAAAAATTACACCATCTTCCCGTAGGGGAACCCTGAGTAGCATGCAAAGCAACCATGGGGTCGACTCAAGTGCCCATTAGTTTTCAGTTCGTCGTTGAGCCCATGGCTGTTTCGCATGCTACTCAGGGTGCCCTACGGGAAGATGGTGTAATTTTATTAGATGCGACGGGGCTATGTCCCTCCCCTCCCTTGTCGTTTGTTGCGCCGTCCACTGCACTGCGCATGCTCGGCTTGCTGAACGCCGGTGGTGTCTTACCCTTTAATGGCTCCTGGAGCGACAGTGTTACCGGTGTCTTCTGGGCCGGCCCGAGATGAGCCGAGCATGCGCAGTGGGGTGTGGACGGCGCCACAACAAGGGAGGGACATAGCCCCGACCATGAGGATGCTGGAGCGACGGTGTTGCCGGTGTATTCTTGGGCCGGCACGAGACGAGCACACTTCCCCTTAAAGGGCTCCTGGAGCGGCAGTGTTGCCGGTGTCTTCCTGGGCCGGCGGATGGATGGACGATGGACGACGGACGACAGAGCCGAGAGCAAGAGATGCTTTGCATCTAAAAAAATGCTTTAAACGCTCTGTTCATGGTCGCAGCATTGGTAAAAGATTGTGCACCAATATTGTAATGGTATGTTGCTGCCGGTCGTGCAAGCAGGGTGCAAGGCTGGGAAAAAAGAAATGTCCCACTCTCGGCGCAGCTTGCGGGATAATTAGAGCACCCACATTGCCCTCCCCTCGCTGGGATTGTGCTGAGGCAATCGGGCTGCGAGACTGCTGCACAGCGCACCGGCCGAGGCTCAAAGCCTAAATGCGCCGACTCGTCGCACCTAAAAAGTGCTGAAATTTTGGCTGGTTGATACATAATCATAAGAATGTAAATATCACTCGAAGAACGGGTCACAGGAACAGAGAGACGCACACTTGCGCTGACTATAGAAACCGTGCCGTTGTCATGATGCATAGAATTTATACAGGCGAGGCGAACCAAGGCTTCTTGGTAACTCATTCCTCACAAGTGGCTCATTGTGCGGGAAAGACACGAAATGGAAGACACGTGCAAATGCAAAATGTCGAGTTTCAATTCGAAATTTGAGAGGTCGAGATCTTTCTAATTGAGAGGTGCGCCTAGAGTTGGAGTTGGGCACTAACGTCCGAGTTCACTGACTGCCACTAGAGTTTTTCGTGTTATAGTCTCGTGTACAGGAAAAGGTGTTCTTCACTGGCGGATGGAACTCTCTATTATGTCACTTATGTGCGTGCGCTTACGTGCATGCTGGCGTGCGGGCTCTTTACGTGGAAGTTTTTTTTTGTAGATTGTTTTGGTATAGTGATGCAGGCAGCATTCCTTCTGGGTTTACGTGGTAGCAAGCCCGATGCCGAAGGTGACCGATATTTTTGTGCTGTGACCCCTTAACGTTTGGCTTTGAATGCTTAATGAACAATGAAGACAAAGCCCACCTTGCCTTATTTGAGAGAACTAGCCTTTAGTACTCGCTTAACTAATTATAATCTCAGGGACGTCGTTTTCACCGGAAAAGATGACAAACAAATACCGAACCGATATTTTTTTCCGGTTCACCACACTAAAAAAAAAAATGCGGAAAATGGTTAAAAGTGTAACGCCCTTCATTAACAAAAAATGCAGATTTGGCGCAAGTAACACCTGTAATCGTTATAATAGCGTAAATGGAGTAAATTGGTCGGACAGGATTTAGAAAAACAAAAAAAAAATTGGCTGTAATAAACTCACATTCAAGACAAGCGGCATAATAGTAACGTTTACAATAGCAACGTTTACACTTGGGATACCGAAAAAGGTGAACGCACACTCCTACGAAAACACGACGAACGAAAGCCAAATCGTCCCGTGACGTGACAACAAGCACAGGCACTAAACCATGCATCGTGGACAAAAGTATTCCCACAAGGCCAATCAACCAAAATACCGGGAGTACCCCTAACAGTAATCTGAACCCAACCAAAAAAAAAAAAAAAGCAACTGCGCCTGCTAAACCTGAACGCTCGTAGTATAAAAAAATAACAGTGGCCAGCTTGAAATTATCTTACTTCAAAATAACCCGCACATTGTCGTAGTGACAGAAATTTGGCTCCGAAGCGATATAACAGATGATAGCGTCTCCCCCCTTGTCGTATCAGATAATACTTAAAGACAGGGCTTCCAGAGGCGGGGGCGTAGCCGTTCTTCTAAAGGGCAACATCGATTGATTGATTGTTGGGTTTGACGCACCGGCGCAACGCAGGCGATGAGGTGCGCCGTAGTGGAGGGCTGACCACCTGGGGATCTTTAACGTGCGCCGAAATCTCGAACGCACGGGCGTTTTTGCTTTTCGCATCCATTAGAAAAGCGTCCGCCGCGGCCGGGAATCGAACCCGCGGCCTTGTGCTCAGCAGCACAACGCCTTAGCCACTGAGCCACCGCGGCGGGTTAAATAAAGAGCAACATACAGGCCGTTTTGTTGCCTGGAATCGACGAACTTGAATGCTTGTGCCTAAAGGTTTTGTGTTTACAGATTTCCTGTGTTTACGCGCTTTACAGGCCTCCTGACTCCTCGTCCGAATATCTATAACTAGACTTCGAGAGCACACGTCAAAATATCTGAACAACAAAATTTTTCTGATTGGTGATTTTAACTTTCCAGGGATCGGCTGGAAACGATTGATGGATGGTTCAGAATTTTTGAGCATAAACATAAACACATAAACATAGTGTTTGATATCTTGCTTACACAAAACTTAATACAAGTTGTAAACAAACCAACTCATGTACAGGGCCCCTGTAGTTCTCTTTTGGATCTTGTATTTATTCCCCGCGATTTTTACAGATATTATGTTGCAATAGAACCAGGAATATCTTACCACCGCTTAGTATGCGTTACTGTACCCCTTCTCAAGTTAAGCTCCCAAGATAAGTCCAAGACACAGAGATTCAAAGATTACTCACGAGCCAGTGACAAACCTGTGCTTGAACATCGAGAAATATGTCTCGCTAATTTCGACGATGATGACGTTTGCAACATATTGGAACCGGTTTAGGCACATGTGCCATTTCTGCCTTGACAACTTCACACCGAGCAAGCGCAAAAAAATAAAAATTCACAAGCGTACACCCTGGATAACACGTAAAACAATTAATTTGAAACGCAAACTCACAAGATTAAAGAAGAAGAATGCACAGCCTGACGTCATCAGGGAGATTAAAAATTCTTTGCAAAAAACAGTGCGCTGCTCACAGGACTACTACTTTCAAACGCTCCTGCCAAACTTCATGAAAAATGATCCTGATAAATTTTGGCATTACATTACGGACAAAAAGCAGCCTGTAAGAAAAATGAAAGTCGATGGTGACCTAATTCCTGACCCTTGAGTCATTTCTCAACATTTTAATCATTTTTTCACAGCGTGTTTTCTCCTGCGCGAACGTATCCACTGTTAATATCAGATCCTGGCATTTATGACGCTGATTTTGTATCTTACTCTGGTGTACTATCTGTGCTGTTAAATTTGAAAACGAAGTCTTCTTTTGGTGCAGACAATATTCCAAACATCTTCTTACGCAGATATGCCGAACTACTTGCCAAGTTTCTGGTTATAATATTTCGCACTTCTTTGTCCACTGGGAAGCTACCGAGTGACTGGAAGATGGCTCTGATTCTTCCTGTTTTTAAGAAAGGTGACCGGTCTAGCTTTCAAAATTACCGTTTAATATCTCTAACGTCTCAATGCTGCAAGATCATTGAACATATTGTTTCTAAACAGATTCTTGAATTTCTAGACGAAATTGCAGTACTCACAAATTGTCAACATGGTTTTAGGAAAGGTTATTCCACGGCCACCCAAATGATGACAACAATTCATTCGTTTGCAGCGTGTCTTGTCAATAATGACCAAATTGAAGCTATATTTTTAGATTTCAAAAAGCTTTCGACAAGGTACCACATAACAAATTAATAGTAAAACTTAAAAATATTCCCATTCCGGATATTTTTGTTTCTTGGATTGCCGCCTATCTATCCAACCGCCAACCGCTTGTAATAATTAATGAAGAACGATTTCGGTGTCTTCCTGTCACCTCTGGGGTTCCCCAAGGTAGTGTTTTGGGACCATTGCTTTTTTCTGTCGTATATTAACTATTTAGTAACTGTTGTTGACCCTACTGTTCAAATTCGATTGCTGGCTGATGACTGTGTGTTGTTTCGAGAAGTCACAAGTACTAATAATCAGAACAAACTCGAGAAAAACATTGAAAACGTGCGTAAGTGGTGTGTGGATTGGGAAAGGGAATTAAATTTGGAAGAAGTGTATATCTTTGTGTGACCAGAAAGAAAAACCCCACTGAACACGTGTATAAATTAGGATCGTCTTCACTCACACAGGTTCACAGCTATAAGTACCTCGGCGTTACACTAACAAACAACTTATCATGGAACTTACACATAGATAACATTTGCTCGTCTGCCTTCCGGAAATTATGCTTCTTAAGATATAAGCTCCGAAATTCCCCTCCAAACGCTAAGTTTCTTAGTTATTTTTCTTTCATTAGGCCGAAGCTGGAATAGGCGAGTATCGTGTGGGACAAAACATTAAGAAACTTGAAAGAATTCAGCGGAAGGCCATTCGGTTTGTTTATTCTAGGTTTTTGCGAACGGACTCCCCCTCAGACCTAATACTAGCTAACAATATTCCTTCCCTTCAGGATCGTAGAAACAAGTCCCGCCTTGATTTTCTGTCTCTTTTATCTAATCGCAAACTTACCCTTGGTCCAACCCCCTTTCTTTCTTCCTTAAACACAAGACCGACAAGACATCACCAACCAAACGCACTAACTCCGTACTACGCGAGAACGGAGATGTTCAAATTCTCGTCTTTCCCACGCACTATTTCAGACTGGAACCAGGTAACCGAATCAAGTCCTTCCGATACTGGGTAACTGTGCATTGTTTTCTGTGTATGTTTTATTGTATTGCTCTTCGCATAGTACCATGCCCTCCTGCTTGGACCGAAGTGTGGTCGGCAGTATTAAATAAATAAATAAATAAATAAATAAATAAATAAATAAATAAATAAATAAATAAATAAATAAATAAATAAATAAATAAATAAATAAATAAATAAATAAATAAATAATGCTACGCGTTAGCAGGCCTACGCCGGGTGCTCCTGAAGCGGTGCATGCTCACGAGCGCTCAGTATTTTTCTTTAAATTAACTAAATTAAACAGCTCGGCTGTTAGAAGTTCACGTTTTTGCAGTATTATATACAATTTAGCAGTCATTGAAAATTATCATGCTCGCGTTGAAGTTTAATGAACGACTAAAAGGTTGAAGGTATCACAACCAGTCAGTACGAATTGTACAAGAGAAAAAAAAAAAAGGGGGGGGGGGGCTGCATACAGTGGATGGTAATAGCGGGATCGCCGACACATCAATGGGAGGTTACTCCCAGTCAGCCGGACACGTCCTGTTCGCGTCTTGCACTCAAACCTATATTAAACCTCATCACAACGTCCGCTACAAAACTCTGCTTTGTATAGTGACCATCGGAGATGTCATAGCATGCTGCCTTGAAATTGTAGTGGCGCTGCTTCTCCACAGGCAAAATGTAAAATGATGTGCAGGCATCAGAGAGCTCGACGCAATATTCAATTGCGTTCTGCCGCCCAGAATGCAGTAATATACGCATTTTCCTAACACCTACAAGCGCGTGGCGGGGAGTCGAACCTTTATTCACGATAGCCAGGCTTTTATAGCACAACACTCGCCCGCCGAAAAACAACTTACCAGGAAGTGTGCACTGCGCTGGAATAGGGGGAGGGGTGGGGCGCGGCCACAGCTGGTCATGACGCGCTTTATGCTGTGTCGCACGAAGAAAAAAAGGGCAGTGACGAGGAAACAGTTAAGTCGGGCTGACAGCGCGCTCGTAATTGCTGGCCGAACGAGGCCTCGGGAACGAGGAAGCAACGCTTGTCAAGCGGGGAGCACTACCGGAGGTCTGCTGTCAGCGCGCCGCCGCCGTTTCGTCCTTGGACGACATTTCCTCCAATTTTCTCCACAGAGAGTGTCACGAACTCTCTTCGGATCAAAACATTTTCGCGGAAACTGTCACGGGCCTTTTACGTGTGTTTATCGGCCTTCTACAACGCCGCAGTTAAAATGTTTAGCTCGTTCGTCCAAAAGTTAGCTATGGTTAAATGGTACACAATGGCGTGAAGGATTGTTTTTTTGCCGTTTAGAGTGTGGGAAAGCCAGCTTACATAGACCAAGCACACACCGATCTTCTTAAAGATGCCTTCACTCGTAAACACAAATGCATGGCCGGGAAGGCATTTTTTTTTTCTGGGGCAATATACGCCATCTTTTATCGAAATATGGAGCCCCGAAGGCGAACTGGCGACCGAAGAGGCTGTGCTTAAAGGGGTCCTGAAATGCCTTCCGCCGATGCATGGATGTACATGTAACCAAATAAAGCAATGTATTAGCAATCTCCTCCTGCAAAAATTTTGTTAAAGCGATGAGTGTTAGCTGAGAAATCGTAAATCAAAAACCGCGAATTATCGTCGCGCCGTATTTCCTCCTCCTTTCAACTGTTTCTTCGCTGTTGGCCTCCCCTCCCATGATGCTCCGCTCCTCAGCGGTGACGTACTTCCGCTATTGCGCTCCCACAGACTGCCGTCTGCTACGGGCCAGCTCTTTCGGCTTTTTCATCTCTGTAGACACCATGGACACAGGCTGGAAAAGCGAACGAATGACCTGGCCGCATGTGTGCGGCCTGGCCTTGCCCTTTCGCGGTGTACGTAGCTGCAGTTGGTATCGGCGGCGAACTCGCAGCCGCGTGGGGAGAATCGTGCGCTCGTTCCCTTTGGTGCACCGCGCACTGTTTATCCAAAAAGCGCGGTCTCAGATGTGGCCCCGCTGGTGCCGGGTGTTATTTTGCGGTGGTTGTAATTCCTACTACCGGCGGCATGTGAAAAAAGACATTTTCAACCGACACAGAACCCGTGCACAAAACGCGCCGGATCGGATCGCTTTATCAGCGGCGATGAACGTGAAGGCGAAGAGCAAACCAACGCTGCACTCGATCAGCGAGAACCCGTGTTCTGACAAGCTGCACCCATGTGTTGCATTCAACACTGACGGGAAAGCGTTTGTTTGCACTTGTTTGGATAGTCGTAAAATGTCCAAACACTCCGGCACTCCGCTAGCAGATCAGCCGGCGAGACATTTCGGAAAACATTTGACAGATGCCGCCGTATGCATTAGTGTGTCGCTACGCAAAACTGATGAGACGCTCTACTAAAACTCCCATCGCGGTGTCACGTAGCGGGACGCAAAAATTTAGCGTTTAGCGTATGCAAAGGCCACAAACGCTGTACTAAAACTCTATTAGCAGCACAATAGCGTGCATATGTGAAACCGCTTGCGTTTACAAAGCTGCACGCCGAGCGCGTATGTTTCAAACCTAGTGACATCATTTAAATACACTGACAAGCACAGTGTAACGTAGTCAGATATCAACCGTATGCTCAGGCGACAAGCAAGAGCTTGTTTTATGTGGGGCGGAGATTGCGCATAAAGGCCCGTTCGCACTTGCGACGAAAGCGAGTGAGAGCGGCAGGAATTCCGTCGCTTTGTCGCGCGACGATCGTTTTTGTCGAATGGTCGGGACAAATTTTGGTTGCGCGACAGAATTCCCGTCGCTTTCGCTCGCTTTCGTCGCAAGCGGGAATGGAAAGTTCTGCCGCTGCCGTCTGCTACGCAGCTCGGAGGTAACCGCGCGATCTGCTCGGGCCGGATGAACGCGCACACTCCCGCACGGCAGCGCCCCAAGCGGCAGACGGCCGCGTACATCGCTCCCGGCGCCCGCCTGGAGCCCGCCCTCGGCACACTAGCCAGTATATTTCAGGCACTATAATGGAGGAAAGATTTTTAAGTATGCACTTTATAAGCGACCCCAAACCATCCACCGCCGGCGGCGGCGGCGGCGGCGTCCGCAGTGTTCCTTTATATTTAAAAAAGAAACAGCATCCGGCGCCAGGTTTCGATCCGAGGACTTTGCGGCCGCAACGCGACGCTCTACCGACCAAGCCACGGACGCGACGCTGATATCAGTGTTAGTGACGCGCCTTATATCTTTAACGCATTCAAACTACGTCGTCAGCGGCGTGCGTTGGCGACTCAGCGGCGTTATAGCGGCTTGATAACTGCGTGGTGTACACGTGATAATACAAACCCGATGGAAGAGATGGAAGAGAAGGCGGCGAGGCGGTGGGCTGCGGGGGCCGAGCGCAAGCGCCGCAAGCGGGCCGACAACCGTGCATTCGCACTTTCACATTCTCCCCCTCGGGGAAATGCGGGGGAATTTTTTTGCTTCCGATGAACCTAGTTCTTTGCCCCTGTGTTTTTAAATACGTGAAGTTGTTAGCACGTCGTCCTCACGCAGCTCTGTATCGTCGTAGCATCGCTGATTGTCCGAACGAAGCTTGCAGCTAAGCCAATGCAGCGACCGAAGCTGTGTGTGTGTGTGTGCATCGCCTCCTGTGTGTTGTGGACGCGTTCGTTTCGCGATGAAATGCGACATTGTACTTCTGCGGGTGGATAGTGCTTCCCATGGTCTGGATTATCTTTCTCGAACGACGTACCACTCAACCTCGCATGGGGTATGTGCAGTGTGCCTGGCTAAAAGCCTTCTCGCTTGCGCGCCAGAGTTGTGACTTGCTGCTCGTCCCCGCAAACCGGGTGTGAGGTGAGTGCCGAATTTACGACGGGCAGGAGGAGGCAACCATCGTCTGTCAATCGCGGTTCAGACTTGCAACGCATGTTGTGACGTTGGTTCGTTCGAAACGCATCTCTGGATTGTTTTGAAGTTGAATAAAATGTACGCGTCAAACCCGGGCATTCGGCTCAGGGCGTTCTCTGCGATTGCACCAAAGAAGTGCCACGGGACTTTCTTTATGGTACGTACTCACGTAAGATAAAATCCACGTCGTGTTATGGCCGTGTTGCATTCAATACAAACGGTTAAGCGTTTGTTTACACTTGTTTCGTTTGTCGTAAAATGTCAAAGCACTCCGGCACTCCGCTGGCAGATCAGCCGGCGAGCCGACGCTGAGCAGACGACTCATCTAAGTTGCCGGAAGTGCGTGAAAAAGCCGCCCAATAGCAGGATGTCTAGCTCATGACGAACATCTGGGAATCGATGATGTAGACGTGTGAAGATGGCGGCGTCCAAAAACACGAAGGAAAGGGTGAGAAAAAGCGACAAACTTTGCAACAAAAGTGTGAGCTTCCGCTGCGCGTAAAAGAGTAATACTTGGCACAGGTGACGTTGGCGACCCAATCCAGCGATTGCGCTAGTTCATTTAGTGTGCTCAAAATGCCTTTCAGGGCCCCTTTAAGTGAAGAGGGGGATGCTTTTCTCTTCCCATGAAAAAATAAATGAACAAAAACGGGGAGTTAACCTATGACAGTTTCGCTGTAAAAAGCTCGCGCCTTCGTTGCTAGGCAACGCCTGGGCATCCAAGACACACGTGGAGGAGCGGAAAGTTCATGCCTGTTGCGTTGGCGGGAGTGGCCGGCCAGCCAGTCTCGCCTGCGGAGCCAAAGTATATACGGTGGCTAGAGTGTTGCACTTGTGTCAACTGCTGACGAGAGAGCGCTCGTCAGCAGTAATTTGAATGAGTCAAAGATATAATGCGCGTTCGTAGCGTCCCATTCTGTCCACCATAGCCAAAGAACGCTGTTTGGCTGCCGCTCTCCTCCATAACCCCAGCACTAATCAATCATGAACTGGCCCCGGCATCGGAATGTTCTGGGAAGCAGTTGAAACGCGAGGAGTTGCGATAAAAACATCGTCCTCGCGAAAGAGCTAGGAATCGTGGAGTAAGGTCTCACTGCGACGGCATTTTATAATCGCTTCGTGATCGCCTCAATTACCGCAGTATTCCAGCACCATCGCATCATTACCGTAACGTCGTATCATTTTCGAATCATAATTGAACCATTGCATCGCATCATCGCAGTATTGTCGCAGTTTCAACACAGCTGCGTGGTATTTTAAAGCGAAGCTTTCTACGTCTCACTGATTCGTTCGTGAGCACCGAAAACTCACTGCAGCGAAGCCAACTTTCTCTGACGATGATGGTGCCCGTGGAAGCGCCTCAAGAAAAACGAAAAAAAAAAACCGCTTCCCTTGTCGAAATCAAAGCTGTGTTCCTCGCGTTATGACGACGGCGTCTATCCGATTACGTCATTTCGACACGGTCATTTCGACACGGTCAGTTTGAATTTGGGAAGGGGTGCGCGGACGGGAAAAATTAGATAGACAAATCATACACCCCTCCGTCTAACGGCGATGATGGATGAACGCGAAGCTTTCTCCTTGCCAAGGCAAACGGCGAAGAGTAAGAGTCAAAGCCACTGCGTTCCGAAGTCCTCACTCCGTTCTAGTCGAAGTCAAAGCTAAATTAGTCAAAGCCCAAACCGTCTGCGAGTAAAAGTCCAAACTGAGACGACAACGAATGAATCCCCCACGAGAAAGCTTCGCGGTCAACCATCGTCGTCGTTAGACGGAGGGGTGCTGGATTTTTTTTTTTTTCAAATAATCGTCTGTCAATTATTGTGACAGATTGTGTTTATACCGGTGCTTTCACACGAAAACCGTCAAATAAGTTCACAATGTTCGAGCGTTCTACACACGGTTAATAGTAGAACTTTTTGATTGGAAAACAGAGACCGCTGGTCCCGATGAAGAAGGTAGATTGAGATGGAGTGGAAGGGAAGAAAAAAAAAAGGCAGGGAGACCCTAAGCGCTGAGTTCGTTGAAGGCATAAAGAGTGAATGAGGTCTTGATAAATGTGGGTCACGTGGTGGTGGTGGTGAAAACATTTATATTGCACTCATTTGCAGCCTCGATGAGTGGGGCCACGTGTGGTGGTGCGCTTCCGGTGTAGGACATCCACGAAAAACTCGCAAAAAAAGCAAAGCAGCCCCCTTGCCCGTATATATACCCGGATGAAGCATTTCTCAGTCTGATACACTGCCGATTGAGCTACAAGGAAAAGGCGTCCATGGGAGTACACTGTGGCACTATGGTGATCATTAGTGCCATAGTTTATGTGGCGGAAGATAACTTCAGCATACAGAAAGCCACGGCACATATCCCATATCACAGCGCCACCACAAAGGTAGAGAAGGAATCACGCACATAGAAGGCTTCTTCGGCTGCAGAGTGATAATAACTTGGGTGTGCTTTTTTATCGCAAAAGGTGCAGCATGTACGACAGCATGCTAATCTATAGTTTGTTTTTGCCGTACATGTGAGAACAAAACAAAGAAAGCATCTGACTGCATAGAGAATAAATTGAAGCGGATTTGATCGTGCTGATAGAGGCATGGGGGCTACAGAATGCTTTTGAAGTTAGATGGGTGGACGTACTGAGTGCGGAGCTGTCAGCATTGGTTAAACTGGCCAGCACATTCTTGCTCTTTGTGGTTTTTGTCAATATAATAAAGCTAACATTTTTTTCCGCATTCGGCGTCTTTTAGCTGGAAAAAAATGATCGCAGCCTAACGTAAGCGCGTTCGGACTTTGTGGAGGATTACGTGTTGCTTTGCGTGGTGTTGCTCTGAGCGTTCAGAGACTGCACACCCACCACGGGGTGGTGGCTTGTTGTCGTAGAGAAGCGTATGCTTTTCGTGGAAGTACAAGCCTGGTGGAAGCAGCGGGATATTGTCAGGCAACTATGCTTAAGTTATTCTTCGAAATAGAAACACACATGTGCATTATCGAGCTAGCACAAGGGCCGAGGCTTGTGTGCGAGGTTAACCAGCCTCGGCTGAAAGTAGTGCAGCCGAAAACCAGGTAACCCAAACAGGAAATACGTACACCCTTTGACAAGTTTCTAGGCCAATCCTAATTTTTGACGACCACAAAGAATTCAAAGAATAAGCTTTAACCTTTGAATGTAACAACAACATTTTACGACAGTAAGAAAGAAAGGTGTTCCTCTGGCTTTCCGGCACAAAAAGTTCCAGCGAAAAGTTTGCACACTGGATTTTTTGCGGCCTGCGCGTTTCCGGTTTGGCCTAGAAAATTTTGACAAAGGCTGTAACATCCAAGAACATATGAATACAAGTACAGCCGAGAAAGGAAAATGTTTTTCTTTCAGAGAACAGAACAGAAAATACTAAGCAACAAACTGATTTTATACGCTACTTCAATTACACAGAAGACAACAAATCAATGGCATTGAAAGGAGAAATAACTAATTAACTACAGACAATGCAGTCATCATTCTTTCAAACTAGTCACACATTATTTTAAATATTTCTCTATGTCCGGAAATGACGTGAGGCTACCACCTGTTTGTAGAACAGATCAATCGCGAATTCTTTTGTCGTATTTTGTATATATTCCCGGAACAGTAAATCTATCAAAGTGTCTTAGAGGGGCGTGCTTTTATTTTTGGTGTTTTAAAATTTAGAGAGAAGTGGTTGTTAAAGGGTGCATCAAACATAAATTGATCCTGAAGGATAAAGCAGCTAGAATGTTTCATAGCGGCGGAAACGTCTTCTCTAGGTTGGAACAGGAGAGATTATAAGCAATTTTACGAATGACTATATTACTTGTGTTCAGTTTGTACGCAGACGCTTGACCGTAAATAGCTATTTCTCAGTATAACTCCGGAAGGGGCTACATCTTCACGCGCTCAGGATTGCGACTGATGTTGAGACAGACGAAAGTCATGATCGCGACTAGACAAGACTCGAGGCGACGCACTCGGACCCTCTCTTAATTCAAGAACGGTAGACCACACCGCACTTCTAACGCCGGCATTTGGACGATGGGCATCGGTCCTAGAGCTATACCGGTTCGCCACAGAGTACCAATTACACCGACAGCCATCGTCAAACGGCAAAGCAAGGCGGCCAACCCTTCCTTGCCCAGTCGGCAAGAAGACCATGCAGCAGCCCACTGTTGAACTGTGACTACAAGGCACTGGGTGATTCTCAGAACAGAGTGTTGCAGCATCTTAGAACCCTGAGTCACCACGCAGACAAGGCTAACAATTGGCGTCTTCCTCGGCAGCACCATTTGACCCAAAGCAACCTTGTGTAACCTGTTGGCCTGCGTCCATGTAACCGGTGCAAAGCCACATATCTAACTCTCTCACACCGAAGTGCGGTACTCATTGCCACTAATGGACTCACTTTTCCCTTCTCCCACCAAACAATCAATCAGATGCGCTTTTACTTGAACAGTTCGTACATCGAGACAGTATAAAATGAAAGGCGTGTAGGCGTTTATTGTTGTTATCTGTGCAAAGAAGGGTATAGCTCGTTCTTGTGTAAAATAGCTCACGATTTTGATGATTAATAACGTACTGCCTTTTTTATTACTCTGAGTGTATTAAAGTCATTAAAAAACTTCTGCGTGAGACCTTTTTTTATCAAATCCGCTGTATCATGCATATCACCTTGGCTCACAATTTTTACTTTTCTTATTACGCTTGGGCTGACTCCTCTTCTGCACAGTCCATACTCATCGGAGTTTACGTTCACCGCAAACTTTTTACATTCAACGTCGCTACCTCGCTCTCTGTCTCACTCTCTTTCCGTCTCTCTCCCTCTCCATAAATGAGCGCAACACACAATGACAAATGTAGCCAGTGCTTCTCTGGCATGTCCCTTGGTCGTGTGCCCTCGTTCCTTCGCGCTGTTTCCCTGTGGCCTATGATCCGGCTTTGCCCCATTTAGTCCTATTCCGCGCCATAGACAAACAATTTCTCAGCGCTCTTGTTACTTTCGATCAAATGTCGATCTTTTTCTTCCCACGCTTGCCTGGTCCCTTTATAAACCTAACACATGTGCACAACATGTCACAGCTCGTGGCGGAACCAACGCGCGGAAACAACATATTGGACCTCATACTCACTAATCAACCCGATAATGCAGTTGTCCTGAGGAAATCACCGATCACCGCGCGTACATTGCTCCTTATCTATACCATTGCCCGATAAGACCATAACTGCCAAGCACATACTCATTACGCACGCACAAATGTCGAGAAAATTGAATCGTATGCTTGAAGAGTTTACACCCCATTTCCGAAGCCAGTTTTGAAAATTGCGCCTGCAAATGAAAACTGGATTAAATTTCGTGACATGTTAAAAACAAATCGAAGGTAGTTGTGTACCAAAACTGACTATTAGATCATACGAAAAACTGATCTGTGGTTCACACAGGATGTGAAAAGAAGTCTTAATAAAAAGAAGCGAGCATTATAGGAAGGCGTCAACGGACAAAATCGACAGTAGACTGGGATAACTATAAGAATGTATCGAGGAAAAGCCGAAGCCATCATTAAAGAAGCCAAACATAAATTTTCGATTGCACACTATGCCTACCTCCTGAAAACTGACCCTAAAAAATTCTGGCTAGTTGGTAAACCCTAAAAAACACTGATTCCCCGACCTTGCTAGACTGTGAGCATGGCGATTCTCCGTCGGCTGAGGAAACCGCGGAAATATTCACGATCAGTTTGGCAATCGGTATTTTCAAATGAGCTTCCAGTAGATTCGCAAGACCTACCAGAGACCGGCATTCATGATACCTTTCTCCCATAGAAATCACCGAAAAATGGCGTATCACGTGCCATTGAGTGACTTGAGTACAAGACGAGTCCAGGGGCCTGGTGGCATTAGCTCCAAAACTTCTGAAATTACCGCTCAAAAATCGTTGTACCTATTGAAACGAATATTTCAGCAGTCACTGGACACAGGTTGCGTCCCAGAGGATTGGAAGTCCAGCGTTTAGTGTACCTATATTCAAATCTGGCTTAAAATCACGTGCTAATAATTACCGGCCAATCTCTCTTACTTCTATATTCCGTCAACATACTCGAGCATAATTCTGTTTGTTTACGCACATCGCAGCACACCTCATAAAAATAACTTGCTATAATACCAACATAGCTTTCGCAATAACCGATCTTGCGAAACTCAGCTGTTCGAATTGGTAACTGACCTTAATGATTCTCTGAATAACTCCCGCTACACTGATGCAATATTTATAGATTTCTCTAAAGCATTTGACCACGTGCAACACAAAAGGTTGATGACTAAAATCTGTAATCTACAGCTAGGCGATAAAACAACCCAGTGGATAAGCGGTTTTCTTACTAACAGGGTTCAGTCAGTTAAACTTAAGAACGTTATCTCTAGTCCCAGACCCGTCAAGTCCGGAGTACCCCAGGGTTCCGTACTAGGCCCTCTATTGTTTCTAGTCTATATTAAAGGTATCACATCCAACATTAACTCTTCACTGCGTCTCTTTGCTGATGATTGCGTAATTTACAAGGAAATCACCGAACCAAACGACGTAAACATCTTGCAGTCCGACTTGACAAAATTATCAGAATGGTGCCGTTTATGGCAAATGGAAATAAATATAAACAAAACCAAACACGTACGCTTTTCATATGTTGCCCATCCTTCGCCCGATGAGTATGTCATAAACAACTTAGTAATTCAAACAGTTCCACCTATTGAATACCTAGGTATTTTATTCCACTTTGATCTAACCTGGACTAGCCACGTAGAATACATTAGCGCGAAAGCATTACGGAAACTTGGTCTTCTTAAGCGCCGTCTGACACTTGCAAACAAAGACACCAAACTTCACGCATACAATACTGTAATCCGGCCAACCCTAGAATATGCTTCCATAGTTGGCACCCCCACACAGCAATCCTTACTGATACGCCCGAATCTGTTCAAAATAAAGCCGCGCGATTTATTTTGTCATGTTATTCCCGCTATGAAAGTGGGTCATTCATTAAGAAAAATTTAAATCTCTCACCTCTTGCCATGCGCAGAAAATATTTCCGCTTATCTTTCTTCCACAAATTATATCACAGTGATTCGCCGTTCCGCCATACGTTCATTCACCCTGCTTTGTACATTTCCGCACGCGTTGACCATGATCATAAAATAGAACCTATATTTTCTCGCACAAAAAAAAAAAAAACACCAATACCCACCCCTTGTATTATCGATAACCGAGTGGAATGCTCTGCCTGCCAGCATTGTAACGCATACACAGCAATCATCCTTTCCAGTCTGCATTATTTGCGTTCCTTGAATGCGTTGCACAATCTTAGCCATTGCCACTTTTTTGCTGCTGTATAACGTGTCGTGCAGCTTTTTCAATCTGCTCGCCTGTGAAAACCTTGCTGTGTCCTTTTTTGCTTATTTTGGTTGACCGACTGTGTATCCTGCGCATGTTTTCTTGTCTTCTTCTTTTCTTGTTAAAAAATTGCTGTTGTCGCTGATTACTGTATATACCCCCTTATGTAATGCCTAGAGGTCCTTAAGATAATAAATAAATAATAAATAAATAAATAATAAATAACAAAAATAAATAAATAAATAAATAAAATAAATAAATAATAATAAATAAATAAATAAATAAATAATAATAAAAATAAAAAATAAATAAATAAATAAATAATGACATCCCCACACACTACCGCATCTCCCGCCGGATCTACCCACCGGCGGACCAGCAATTAGAAAGCAGCAACGCTCACATTTGGCGTTCACTACAAACAAACACTTTACCCAACCCAGCCCATCTTACTCACGTACACCCAAGCCTCTACCCAACTGCATCCTGCCACCTGTGCGGCGAACACGCCACCCTGTCTCACATAATATGGGCATGCCCCCAGGATGCGTTCCCACTAATCACCGCTTAGGAGCACTGAAAGACCGCGCTCGCAGCTCCGCTCCGTACCCTCAGGTCCGGTTAATCGACAGGGCTGACGGGGTCACTGGTGAGTAAATGCCACCAGCTAAAAGCGCGACCTGAACGACATGGACCAAAATAAAGTTTCTTTCTGCCTGTCTCTGCCGTCGACGTGTCTGCGACGGTCTCACTTGCCATTTGATGCGTGGCCGCCTGGCCTGGTCGAGCACTGTGTCCCACTTTCGGTACCAGGTGAGCCTTGCCGCAGTCTCGGTCCAGAAGAGTTCCGGTTCCTCGAGGGCTCGTCGGCACTCACGCGCGTACAGCCGCGATGGACAGCCGCCATCTTTGATACCTCTGCAGCCTCCGGCTGTTGGCGAGTCGCCCTTTGCCGTTCGTCCTCCCAGTTCGACATTGCAGCAGAGAGCCACCACAGACGCCATGCCTGTCCTCCCTCCCTGATAGGGATGTCGCACAAATCACCACTCAAAGGCGTCGAAGACGGCGGCTGCAGGAAGGTGCCAAGGCGCAACCAGTCGGGGGCAGTTACTGTCCACCAAGTGCGCTGCAGTTCAGAGCACCAATCTACCAGCGTTGTGCGTACGTGCGGCGGTAATTTCCCAGTGTCTGAGGAAGCCGGGAAGCCTTCGTGCTTGCCTGTGTTGTGCTGTGCTCTATGAAATGAATCCGAGTGAAATGGAAGCCGGTGAAGTAGGCGGGGGCTCGTTAAACGCAGGGGCGAGGGGGACACGCGTAAGTAAAGTGAGATGTATGTGAAGGAAATTTCGGTGCACCTAGAAAAAAGATTCAGAAGGGGAAGGTGGAATAAAGAAATGGACGGATGGTCATTACGGGCCCTATATGAGATGCGAATATTTAATTAGGGAGCGGAAGGCCGGCATTTTATTCATGTCTCCAAAGCATCAGGTTTACGATGCGCTT
The DNA here is from genome assembly GCA_013339765.2 of Haemaphysalis longicornis. Classification (NCBI taxonomy): domain Eukaryota; kingdom Metazoa; phylum Arthropoda; class Arachnida; order Ixodida; family Ixodidae; genus Haemaphysalis; species Haemaphysalis longicornis. Next base: position 172,247,633 of record CM023451.1, on the reverse strand, counting down.
TCCTCTGTCGAGCCGCCGTCCCGCGGAAAAGAGCGATGAGTGGCCTTGTTTGGGTCGATGCGGGCGTGTGGCTGCGTTCCGCCCCATTAGTTACCTGCGGGGCACCGTGCCGGCGCGTAACGAGCCAATGACGTGCCCGGCAGCGATTTGCTAGCGAAAGAAGTGGTCTGTGAATGCCGTGGCTTATTGTTTACGTATTGCGTATACATATTTGACCGCAACGCGGAAAAGCTATACAGTTCCTGCTCCGTCATATAAAGTAGTCATTATATATATCGCTTTTTTTTTTTTCGCGTGGCTTGTTTCAAGAGGCTCCACATAAAACAAGCTGCCGCCACGGTGCCGGGCGTTTGTATACGCCCAAAAAAGGTAAATGCCACCAAAGCAGAAGGCGAGCGCGGTTAGTCTCATAGCTCGGAGTAGCTTTCAAGGTTTTAGTGTGGTCGGAAGAACTACCATAGCCTTTTAAAGTGAAGCTGTTAGCCTCTTGTTCGTCCAGATTTTTTGTGGCGCCCGCATGCAGAAAGGAGGTGATAGCAAACCTAAAGCCTGAGAGCAAGAGAACAAAAGTAAAAATACCCTAATGCGATATTTCGGCGCAGCAGCAGTGCGCCAAGGCAGCACTCACTCGTGGATTCTCTCGACGGCAGCGATGATAAGCTCTTGTCCGACATTCGAAAGCGGCCGAGAACAGCTGGTAGCCAATTGCCCACCACCACGTACGAATGCGGAGCACCTGGATGGAGCGCCTGCGTTCCGATGATAGTCTTCTCGAACGCGTAGGAATTTATTCACTCGCCAGTGGTCTTTACAAAGCAGTGTAGAGCGGTCTGACAGCCCTATTAGGGCCTGCAAACGGACAATTTGTGTTTAATAGCGTACATGAGATTTTCATTGAGGCTTTCGACTCCCCTTCCCTCATCTTCCAATAACCCCCCAGGGCCTCAGGCCTATTTCTAAATAAAGTCGTTCATTCATTCATAAGCCTTTGCGTCGGCGGCGCGATGAGCGTCTCAGGAAGGGACCGCGAACGCACAGCATAGACACGCGCACGCCCCCCTTCCGTTTTCGCCACGGGTCGCGCCGTCGAGAGAGAGAGAGAGAGAAAACTTTATTGAAAACAGAAAACGGTCCGGTGGCGCCTAATGGCGACGCCCGGGCCGGCACTAAGAACCACAGTTCGGGCGGCCGGCGCGGCCCCGAGGGACCCGCCGCGCCTGCCCGCTGCCGCTCCAGGGCCTCCCGGACGCACTGGACGACTAACTTCTGGGTGTTGTAGTCGGACGAGGTGATGGCTCTACACACGAAGGCTGGTAGCTGCCGGAGGCTAGAGGGTGCGGGGTCTTGGGGAAAGCACTGAAGGATATGGGCTAGCGTTCCACGCGCGGCACAACACACAGCACACACTGCACTGGGATACACTTCCGGAGCCACATGTTGGCCCAACACAGGGGTGAGCACTGAGTCCGTTTGTATCTGGCGCAATAACACTCCTTCACTGCGGGTGAGTCTTGGGTGGGGAGCTGGGAGGCGACGCCTGCAGTCCCTGTACCAGCGCAGTATAGAACCGTAGTCTTCGAGCGGGGTGGGTGATTCTAGCCGTGTCTCCGAAGGGTCCAGCAGTTCCGACCCAGGGCCTATTAGTGGCCTGGGGGACCTCGCCCGAGGGGATGCCTGACTGGTCTGATCGCGGGCGGCCCGGTCCGCATCGACGTTGCGGTTGTGGGCTCTGTCCCTAGTCAGGGCGTGGTCCAAGTGGACTGGGAACCAGATGAGGTGCACAGGACTGCTGGAGGGGGTGGCGGTGTTGGTGAGAAGTCTCGCTGTCGGCGACGTGATTGTATTGGCTCCAAAGTTGCGAATGGCCGTCTTAGAATCACTAAGGATCGCAGTGCAGTGCGGATCCGTGGCTACCAGGGCGATCGCCATCTCCTCGGCCTGCGGACCGCCGCCTACCAAACCCGGACGGGTTTGGTAGGCGGCGGCGTCTACGTAGCGGGCTCCTGTGTCGTTGGTGTAGAGCTTGTCCAGAGCTCGCGCCCGAGCCTGGCGTCGTGCGTCGTGAATTCCGGGGTGCATGTTCTTGGGCAGGGGTGCAACACTGAGGCGTCGGGCAAAGGGCGAGGGAAGGGATTGCACTTCTGGTGGCAGGGCACGGATAGGGCGCAGGCCCGCTCTGTCAAGTATGCAGCGGCCCGTGAGCGTGTTGGAGAGGCGGTGGAGTTGATTGAATCGCTGGGCTTCGGCAATTTCAGCAATCGTGTTTGGACCCCCAGGGCGTCGAGGCGGTCCGTCCGGGCGCACCGATAGAGACCGAGGGCCTCTCGGTATGCCCGGCGGAGGGCCGCATCTAGACATTGCGTTTCTGTCTTGAAAGGATAAATTTATTATCAAAAAATCCTGGTATCAATGATACAACGTAACAACCAGTATCAATTAAACAAGTGCAGCGCTAGTTGCTACAAACTAATAGAGCGCAAAAGCTGCCAGTTACAGACACTTACAGAAACACATAAGCAGTTTCAAGTTGATTGTAGACAAAAGATTAACATACAAACAATTTAGAGTTGCTTACAACCAAAAGATTAACATGCGAGGAAAACAATTATACAAAATCATTCGCTTCAAGAATGCAGCAATATACAAAACAGGGTTGGTTTTATGTCACAACGGGTACTGTACGGCACTAACACTCAATTCTAACACCAAAATCAATTGTTACAACGAAAATCCCTAAGGACACAAGTCTGGAAAACTGGCATGAATAATAACCCTTTTGTTCGAAACCTCAATAAACCGGGTAGACCAATGTCGCAGAAACTCTTCCTCACCCAAAAAGGTCACGAGGTGTTGTCTGAAGAAGGAAAGCAAGGGCCACTGCATACGTAGCCTGCGATTCTGTGCTACGGCCCTGCAGCGATTACGCCATAGTATATAATCGCCAATCCCTACGAATAGTTTGCCAAGGGGAGTGCCAGGGCACTGTTCTCTCAGTTGATACCGTGCAAGCCCCAAACTTGGAGCGGCACGGTGTATGATGCGCCAAAAGCAACGCGCAACAGTGCAGCTTGAGAACGTGTGAGCCGTGGATTCTGGTTGACCGCAGTTGGGACAGGAAGAGTTCTGTGTTACTCCCCAGCGAAATAATCTATCTTTTGTGGGAAGAATTCGCCACGCTTTTTGCCACTGGATGTTTTTGGCGTCCTCTGGCAGCCTACCTGAAGTCAGCCGTAACCAGGGGAAATCTGCGTCCAATTGTGGTAGGCCGCTATGTAGGCAATGTGGCTAACGACGAACGCCTGGACCAGTCGAAGTACGCTGGCCTCCGGCATTCCCGCGTGGCGAGTGGCTACTTTGCGGATGAGCGTCATCGAGCGCTTCGTGCGGGCAGTCTGCTGTCCGCACCATTGCTGGAGCTTTACGTAGAGGCACGTTTTTCTTTTTCTAGCTAATACCCCTGTCACACGGGCACTTTCAATCGCGATTGAAGTGAATCGCGATCGAGTTTTCGAGCGCGCTCGACGTACTGCCGCTGCTACACGGCACGTTTCAATCGCGATTGAGAAGTTGCACGGGTTGCGCTCGTGTTCGCCAGATGGCGCTAACCATGTACTTGCGGCCGGCGTCTGGTAACTTCGCGCGGTCGTAGGTATAGTAACTATGTAAATATTACCTCACGCTTATTTGGGTCAAGTTATTTGACACAATTTGTGGCGTTAGTTGAAGTTGTCACATTCTGTGCCATTACTGAGCGGGGACGAGAGTATCGCCGCTTTCGTTCGATCGCGCTTGGAAGCCTCGATCGCGCTTGAGAAACGAGGATTGAGTTCGAGCGGGATCGAGCTCGATCGCGATTGAAACTGCCGTGTAGCAGGTGCCCGATCCGGATTGAGCTCGATCCGGATCGACTCGATCGCGATTGAAAGTGCCCGTGTGACAGGGGTATTACCTATCTCTTTATCACCCCCTTTCTCCTCTCTAAACTTTCATCCCCCTCCTCTCCTTCCCCTCCCCCCCCCCCCCCCCCCCCCGCACTGGGTTGTATGCAGGTGAGCCCCCAGCTGGGCTCAATAATATCCCCAGTGCACTCCCTTTCCTTTTCACCTGAATCGGCGCAAGTAGAGCGTTACTGGGAATATTTTGAACATGGCGTGAGCCGTTCCCGTGATTTTTTGGACTTAATATGCTTATAAACGACTCCAGTGACGACAAACTGCGTGAGACAAGGCAGACGATATCACGCATTCATAGCAAACCCCTTTCAAAACAAGCGCGCACTGAAGTCACGAGTCCGGCGCTTTGGCGGAGTTATACACTACATGAGGTGGTGCCGTTCTTGAGTTGTAACCGAGTATACGCCTCGAGCGTGGCCTGTAGGGGCGCCACTGAAATCCCCCTAGCGGCCTGTTTCGAAAGCAGGCGCGGGAGTTCCCGGCCCGCTCCCCCCTGTCGCCGTTGCTTTTGGGGCTCGTTCAAAACAGCGAATTACCGTTTGTCCGCGTTCAAAATACCGAATAACGTGGAGCAGGCACTCTGTTTGCAAGCGTGGTGTGTTCACGAGAGTATAAACGTTTATGACGCGATCTTAGTGAGATCTATATGAGCGCCGGGCGTGTGTCACAGGCCGGCGTCCCGAAGCCAGCATTTGCATGCAGCTGATTGCAATTCCGCTGCCCTGAAATTTAGTGGCAGTGTCTCCGTAAGCAGTGTTTCCTCCGATGGTCATGTTGCGGCCATACACACTATGATGTAAATCGACTTTGTGCACTTACAAAATCCAGCGGAGCACTCATACCTGACAGCACGCAAGTTACGCCTGCCAATATCACATATCAGATATTGATCAGTACCATGAACAAGCCAATGCGGCATAAATTTCACAAACATTGTACCAAAGAAGTACGATGGATAATGCAAAATTACACTCCGGAGTCAGCGCACGACGACAAATTTAATGCTGTGTCGTCTTGTCCCGAGGTGAGCGCTCGCAAAGATTCATCTGTTACATTTATCCTCCACGAGAAGCGCGAAGATGGGCTTATAGAGTATTCCTCGTCCGTGACCAAACTCTTCGAAACATCGTCATATGACACAGGGAGACTGCAGAATCTAGCATAAACCGAAATCAGAGGCCCTTATCAGATACGACAGCTCTTCCAACGAGCCCGTGTGTACGAGATTTCGGCGCACGTCAAGGATCTCCAGGTGGTCAAAATTAATCCGGACCCCTCCACTACGGCGTGCCTCATGGTCTCCGTTGCGTCGGCGCGTTAAACCCTGCAACCAATCAATCAACTCTTCCAACGAATGCTTGTGAACTGCCAACCCTGTATTCAAAAAATGCGTCCGCCGAGTGATCAGCCGTTCGTTGAAGGCGAAAAACAAACGAAAAGTGAACACGCAGCTTGTGTGCGTGGTTACTAAAACATTCATTCGTTGATTTCGCTCCGCATTTGTAAACACCGATAGTTGAGCGTCCTCCTCCCCCCCCCCCCCCCCCCCCCCCCCATGTCTAGCGAAATATCAGTGCATTTCGCATCTAGTTGGTCTGGTGAATACTACCTTGCTCAAACAAACGTCTTTAGCATTTCAGAAGCTGCACTCATTTTTTTTCATTCCCCTACGACTATTCTATTTATTCCTTACTTGCAGACCTTTCATTTTCCCGTGGTTTCATTAACATATACCTTGGTTCTTACTATAAGGCATGAGTGGGCACATATCTGACAATGCACAGGCTTTGAGTGTACTTAACATTTTCGCGTGGCTTATATTCCCATAAAAGGCACAAGTTTTTGTCAGCTATTGGGTTATCACATCCCCGAAACATATTTTTCTACGACGTACATATTCGAAGAAAAGTCGCATTTGTTTGCGCTGCAAAACGAACCAACCTCTTACAGTGCCAATATGAGGTCTAAACGAGGCGATCACTTGTGCTGACGTGTTCGAAGGTGACAGCGGTGATATGCTGCTGCCGTCGCCGACGCCCGCAAGAGCGGCCAAGAAGCGCGCAGAACCGCCTCCCCGGGTAGCTCTTGTTGGCGTTAGAGCGCTCTACCAAGACGAGCTGTTTTTTTTTTTTTAAGTGCCCTAAACGTGCAGTTAGCTTATAGACGTCACCAAAACAAGTTGTTTAGAGCGCAGAAAGGCAAAGGGAATCGAAAGGAACCAAAACACTGCATGACCACCTATCAGCCACGCAGCGCTAATCCCGCAAACGCCGCGGAGAAGCGGCGGCAGGCGGCGCAGCGATCGCGAATCTCGAGGCGTATAGCCGAAGTTCGGTGAGGCATACAGCCTCGAAACCACGATTGACTTACCTGCGCGATCTACTGGAAAATGGTTTCGCTAAACCTTCTCTTCATGGTTCGTGGTTCGTCTCCGAGCCCCTCCCAATTTCGCGATACTCTCCTCCTTTGCTTTCTTTCATAGTTCGCTTTTTCTTTCACTTGCATCGTTCACTCGGTTACGCCTACAACGCGGCTCAGCCCAGAGACGGCCGCCGAAGGGCTGCGCCCTAAAATAAGATAAGACGAGAATAAGCGCGACGTAGCCTTCCAGGCGCCTCCGCTCAATAGAGAGTTTTAGAACGTACGCAACCGTGCGCAAACAGTTAGCGAACGCTATTAGATGCGACGCATATCTTGCTCTGAGGCATGTCCCTCCCGCGTCGGCGTAGTCCGGCGTCCGCACGCCAGCTGCGCATGCGTGACTCTCCTCCCGTCTTCTCTCCGACAGCTGTGTGCGCAACGCTCTCACTCCGCCTCATTATCATAAACAGCTGTGTGCGCGCGCTTCGCTCGCTTCACTCCGCTCCCGTCGCGCAAGTGTGCCCATGCGCGACTCTCCTCCGTTGTCTCCTCTCCTTGAGGCGCTGTGAATATAAAGCGGGTATCGCGCTGCTCTAGTATCGCGCTGCTAAAACTCTCTAGTAGAGAGTTTTAGCAGTACGTATGCTCCGTTCGTTACGTTGCTACCGGGTTTACCGGGACCCGACTGCGCATGCGCCATTTGTTCCGTACGCGGCCGGCGTCTCTCCCGGCGCTCTGCTTCCGTGTTACCGTATCCGGAGCCCGCAACCGGCTTGCTCGGGTGTTAGAAACTTTAGGCTTAGAGTCCTGGCGAATATTTGATCGCCGCTATCTGTGCAACTGCGAATGACACTCCGTAACACAACGTTTCACCTCACTATCATCCCCTTTCTCGCATGTGAAACTTTATTTGAGCTACAACTGCCGTGAGCGACCGGTGACCGAGACATCTGCGTAGCCTGTTTCGATGCTTCCGAGGCAGGTATCGCCATCTCTCGGCCACTCGCCGCACCGCGCGCCGCGGCATCCATGGCCGGTCAGCATATGCTTGCATCGCGGCAGATATATCTGATCGCCGCTTTTAAAATAAGCCCCGAGAACAATCCCTAGCACAATTTTTCACCACACTAACACCTTCTTTCTCGCAGGTGGAACTTCGTTTTAGTGACCAGATTGATTTGGAAGAACAGCGACAAGCGGTTGCTACCGTGGTCTGCGCCGGTTCGAGCCGCTGAGTGTGCCGAGCTGGCAGGCGCGACCGGCGTGTGCGCGGACTGTTTCCGATGCAGAAAACGCTTCACGATTGCCTGCTTTATCCATTTCTTGCGTACAAACCCGCGGAATCTACAAATTCAGCTCAGCGATCGTCGTAGTTGACCATGGTGCAAAAACAGTGGGCGGAGCGGCGCCGACGAGGCATCGCACACCCGCATCGGGCCATGTGTCTCAAATTCACGCGTACGACTAGTCGTGGCACAGTCGTAACGATCAGTCGCATACGAATCGCGTGTACCAATTGTACATGTGTCTAGCGCTTCAATCGGGCAAGGCCAAGGCCATTCCTCCACGTGAACGGCGCGCGACCATGTCGTCACCTGCGCTCGCTCTGGTGCCGTCGCCGCCACCGCAGCCCCTGCCTCACAATGCGTCCGGCCGAGCGCGATTTATTTTAGATTTGCAATGCTTTAGGGGAAACTGCGTTGTTTATTTACGTATTTTTAGCGTGTGGATTTTTGCAACTACTCGGCTAATCAGCCGTCACACGGAACGAACGGTACGACGCTACGGAGTGCTAAAACACGTTTTCCGTCTCACTCTACGGAAAGAACCCGGTACGTACACGCGCATGCGCAGTCGGGTCCCGGTAAACCCGGTAGCAACGGAACGAACGTAACGAACGTAACGAACGTACTGCTAAAACTCTCTACTGTGCTCGACGACTGCGTGCTTGACGACTCCGTGCTTGACTTCCGCACTTGTACACTTTCATTTCACGTATGCATATGCATGAAAAGTAAATTACGCCCATCTTCCCGCGTATGAGAACACCCTCATGTCATGGAAATGCATCATACGCGTTCACAACACGTTTCACCCGATTTAGAGAATCAACCCAACGGAAACACCAATTGAACCCCCCGATGCGTCGCATCACACCAGGGTTCCCTCGCGGGAAGATGGGCGTAATTTTTTTCTTTGCGTTGTTCTCGCTGCGCATGCGCCGGACGTTAAGCCACTTCTGCATTTAGCGGACGGAAGCCGAGCGGACGCTATTTCAGCGAAATAGCGTGCGTACGTGAGGCCGCTTGCGTTTCCAACATGGCGGCAAGTAGCCCGGCAAGCATCCACGATTCCGCTTTTCTGTCGACAGTAATTTGCTCCTGATGAACCAAGTTCTTTGCCCCTGTGTTTTTAAATACGTCGAGTGCTTAGCACATCGCCCCTCGCGCAGCTCCGTATCGTCGTGACATCGCTAAGTGCCCGAACGAAGCTTGAAGCTTTGTAGCCAGGCAAGCGACCGAAGCGGTGCGTGCGCGTGTGCGTGTGCGTGTGTGTGTGTGTGTGTGTGTGTGTGTGTGTGTGTGTGTGGGTGTGCGTGCGTGCGCGTGTGCGCGAGTGTGTGTGTGTGGGTGCGCGTGCGTGCGTGCGTGTGTGCGTGTGTGTGTGTGTGTGTGTGTGTGTGTGTGTGTGTGTGTGTGTGTGTGTGTTTGGCCATCTTACCATCCCACAGTAAGAGAGCTGTCGCCTTCGCGCCATCGTGCGGCCGGCACTGCGGCGTAGCTGTCTTTCAACCATCCCACAGTAAGAGAGCTGTCGCCTTCGTGCCATCGTGCGGCCGGCACTGCGGCGTAGCTGTCTTTCAACCATCCCACAGTAAGAGAGCTATCGCCTTCTTGCCATCGTGCGGCTGCTACGAAGGCGACATCCATCCTGCTACGAAGGCGACAGCTCTCTTTCAACCATCCCGCAGTAAGAGAGCTGTCGCCTTCGCGCCATCGTGCGGCCGTCACTGCGGCGTAGCTGTCTTTCAACCATCCCACAGTAAGAGAGCTGTCGCCTTCGTGCCATCGTGCGGCTGCTACGAAGGCGACATCCATCCTGCTACGAAGGCGACAGCTCTCTTTCAACCATCCCACAGTAAGAGAGCTGTCGCCTTCGTGCCATCCTGCGGCTGGCACTGCGGCGCAGCTCTCGTGGCATCTCAAGCCGTTAAACAAAGCATAATCGGTTCGCGCTTCATGAGCTGCGCTTTTTTATTTTTTCTCGACTATTGTGTTTCTGTTTGCTTTCGTGTTTGTGTTCGTATTCTTGTCACTGTTAAGCCAGGTTTCCCGTTGCAAATTTGATGTGCATAATAAAAAAAAAAACTACACAGAGGGACCCGGTGAGTTAATTGTTTCTGAATTGTTTTGCAAGTCCTGTAATTGCTTCGCAAAGTTGATGCAGTTTGTATATTGTGCTTCGCTGTCAGATTTCTGTGTTATAGATGCCATTGTACAGGAAATTATTTAACGAGTGCGCATTAAATAAATAAGTAACGTTAAATAAATTCCTGTATAATGGCATGTATAAAGCAGAAATCGGGCAGCGAGGCATCTCATAAAATAGGCATTGGTCATAAAGACTGGCCAAAAAGCCAAAAATGTGCATGAGAATTCACGGGGTGCACCCATAGGCATTATCATGGCAACATACTTTGCCAAGCGTTGTCCAATATTGGCCTTCCAGAGCTTGGCCAATTTTGGCTTGTCACCTTTCCCAAGCGCCAGCCAATAATGGCGGCCGAGGCATTGCCAAGCTCGGACACATTGGCCATGGCACTGATGATTTGCCGTGCTTGGGCTTGGCAATTTCTGCTGCTTGGGAACGTGTTGGAGAGGCGGTGGAGTTGATTGACTCGCTGGGCTTCTGCAATTTCAGCAATCGTGTTGTGGACCCCCAGGGCGTCGAGGCGGTCCGTCCGGGCGCACCGGTAGAGACCGAGGGCCTCTCGGTATGCCCGGCGGAGGGCCGCATTTAGACGTTGCGTTTCCGTCTGCGTCCAATCGTGGTAGGCCGCTATAGGCAATGTGGCTAACGACGAACGCCTGGACCAGTCGAAGTACGCTGGCCTCCGGCATTCCCGCGTGGCGAGTGGCTACTTTGCGGATGAGCGTCATCGAGCGCTACGTGCGGGCAGCTGCTGTCCGCACCATTGCTGGAGCTTTACGTAGAGGCTCCACGTTTTTCTTTTCTAGCTTACCTATCTCTTTACACCCCCTTTCTCCTCATCTCCTCTTCATTCTTCTCCCTTTCTTCCCCCCCCCCCCCTCGCCGTACCGGTTTGTTGATGCAGGTGAGCCCCCAGCTGGGCTCAATAATATCCCCAATGCACTCCAATACACCTGAATCGGCGCAAGTAGAGCGTTACTGGGAATATTTTGAACATGGCGTGAGCCGTTCCCGTGATTTTTGGACTTAATATGCTTATAAACGACTCCAGTGACGACAAACAAACTGCGTGAGACAAGGCAGACGATATCACGCATTCATAGCAAAACCCTTTCAAAACGCGCGCGCACTGATACACGGGTCCGGCGCTTTGGCGAGTGATACACTACATGAGGTGGTGCCGTTCTTGAGGTGTAACCGAGTATAGTAGTAGTAGAAGCAGCATACTGCCCCCTTCCCTATGCCTCCACGCACACTTTCGGAGAGGCTGGCTTCGCAGCGCCACGGTAACCGCCCGCCCCTCCCAATTTCGCGATACTCCCATGATGATTTGCCGTCTTGGGCTTGGCAATTTCTGCTGCTTGGGAACGTCTTGTACCCATTGAGGTTCGTATTGTCTTCTAGTCATCTTAGTAAAGATGACTTATCAACATCTCACGGAGCTCAAAACGTCGGAGATCTTGCACAGGTGTCCTGTAGATATCTCTCTTAAGACATCTTTGAGACATAAAAAATAGACGTCTTATTGCTAACTCGCATAGCGCAAGATGTCTAAGACCTTGCAAGACCATGGTAGACATCTATAAGACGTTTTGTGTTCAGTGGGTTGGCTTCATCAAAAGCATGAAATATTATGCTGTGATTTTTACGCACTGTCATAACACCTACAGTATTTTTTTCTATGGTTATATTGTAAATAAGAAAAAAAACACGTAAAGAAGATTCCCAATATCAACAGATACTTATGTGCAGAATGTTCGCAAAACGTATATCTGCGTCACAATGTTGGAGCGGCATTTGAAGAGGCAACAACAGGGGTTGCCAATGCAAGTCTTTGGAAAATTGTTAGCCTAGATAAAACGTTGATGGCTGAGTGTGATATATTTCAGCTGTTTAAGAAAAAAGATTGGCTAGTTGACTTCGATATAATTTACGAGCTTTGCTTTTTTTCATGTAAAACGAGAACGCGACGATCCATCAATGGGGTTCTCAAAGAGCTCCTAGAAGGTACGCCACGGCCACTATCTCCCAGATATAGTGACCGTGGTACCGCGGTCTTGTTTCTGTGTTTGTGCGAATCGGTTTTGACTCTAAAAACGACTCGCACGAGCACCGAAACAAGTTTTCAGGAAAGAACGCAACGAGAACCGCGATCGGAATCCATAATTTACGGATTGTGCCTGGCTAGAGTAAACACATGTCAATGTCCTTGATATACAGCAACAGGTTGCCGTAATTTTTGTTTTTGAAATTCCGTCTCTGAGAGTATCCACGCGCGCACGAAAATTCGCAAAATTCACGGCCCCGCAAGTGTTTTACGCTCATAAAATCTGAGACCACTGCCTTTTAAGGGAGTTCCCAAAACCTGCATCCCCGATTGGGCGCATGTTTTTTTTAAGTTGCTAGAAGGGATAAATTTAAAGTGTCTGTGAGTAAAATCCCGTTTTACTGGCTTTTGAGTTAGTATTACCAGAGTCCGTCAATGCTTTTGAAAAGCATTGACGGACTCTGGTATTACTTTGAGCCTTATTGCTTCGTTCTATTAAAGGTGCTCCAGAAATGTATTATTAGCACATAATTCAATTACACGTAATTACGATGATAAGCGTGTGGTGGTTGTAGAAGAACGCAGGAGGAACAAGCATGTGGCAAACGCCCGGTATCTGGCTTACTGATGAAACCGAAAGCGTCACCCTGCTGTAGCAGACGACACGTTCTAACGAAACTGGAACTATGCATAACAGCTTGTTTTTATGGCGCTGAAATTTTTAAAATTTTTAATTTGCATTTATAAGTAATTTAAGAAGCTTTTAATTATTGTTACTGTGGCTATCCACTTGTTTCGGCTGGCGGGAGAGTACGGCCACCTGTTTTCAGCGTCATTGAAGTTCATTCACTCTCCGCAAGGGTGACGTAGGGCTTTGTTGGTTAAAAATGGCAGCCGACTGTGATGCGAGTATGAACCAAGGTAACGTTATTCAATTTTTCTCTTCGTACCACCTTCCTTATTTTGGCGTAATTGCAATGATCGAGCTACCATACGATTTGGCCGCTTACCCCTAAATGTTATCCTCGCACTGGAATGAACTTCGACGACATATCTGATCGTAAATCTGTTCGCATTTCCGGGCAGGGCTCCGGAATAAATCCATTTCGACATGCTCCAAGGTTAGATTCGTTTATTGTGTCTCGATAAGGAAAACCGCACGATGTCAGGTGCGTGTGCAAGGTGAATTACAAGAAGTCCCATTTTCTTGAAGCGCAGTGCCTCCGAGAACGAACGTTGCGGAATGGGTCATAGTTCGCGACCTTTCCTTTAGAATGAAATTTGTCAGTCCGCAGATCTCGATGAAAACAAAAAACCCTAATAAACACCTGTGGTGGTGTGATTTTACCAAATGAATCGTCAGATCCAGCTCTGGGTTTTTTTTTTTTTTTGTGCTAGTAAGTACGACTTTCACCTCCCTTGCGTAGGCAGTTTCGCGTACGCTGAACTCCTTTTGTCTGGTTGAGACAGCTGGTGACCAACTCTTTTGCGCAGCTAGCTACGAACTTCGTTACTGGTCGCCGTTCTGCGTTCCTGTCAGGTCGCGTGATGTCGAAACCACTTTTTTTTTTTTTTCCCGGTTATATTCACATTGCTGGATGAACGCCGTACGAATAATTGATTAAAGTCTTCGCTTTAGTTTAAAAAAAAACGAATAATAAACAACTGCGCTCCGTTTCGACTTCTAGTTTCGACGCGTTGTACGTTGCGGCCGCAATAAAAATGTTCTAACTGAACAAAAAGCGTTGCTTCTTTTAGCCTGCGGGTAATTCATTGTTCCTTTTGTCTGAAGAATTCTGAAACCTATTCTGCTTAGAGGCATGGGTTCGTGGGTTTTATTTGAACAGCTATTGAGGGCAAATTACCTTTTTTCTTGTTTAGTGCGCAGAACACACACTTTGTAGCTTTCTGCTTGTACGCTGAAAGGGGCTTTGTTAAAAATTTGAGGCAAGATTTTTCCTTTTCCACTAGCCTCGCCTTTTTTTATTCAAGTTTTTCATGTCAACTCTAATATGAGGCGGCAACCATTCTGTAAAAATATAATTTCCTCACAAGTTTTAGCATAAAAAATAGCTGGCATTGGTAGTGGCAGTGTTCATGCCTTCCAGCCAAACGTGTGGATGTAACTGCATATAAACTGTGCATATATAATGTCTGAAAAGCAGGTACAACAATCTATCCGTGTAATCCAACTTCTCTTTCGCCTTTAATTTGAGTTCAAGTGAAGTGGGTACTTGGTTGGCAAGTTTGCCAGTTTCGTAACCTAGCTCAAACAGCCCCCCCAAAAAAAGTGTTAATAGCAGATGCTTGCATTTCTGTGGAAGGTCTTGTGTGCTATTTGTTGTGCAAAATTTCTTTCTACTAAAGGACAGTTTGGAAAAAAGCTTCGGTACGCAAATCAAATTTAGCACAGTTAACCAGGTCACTTGGTAATCTTCCCCTGTTGTAGTTTCGTTGTGCATTGCTCTAAAGGGATTAATAGGGGTGTGAGCATTAGGCATTTTAATGCTGTTTCCTTTTTAGTCAGCTTCTGTTACAAGGCTGGTTTGTTTTTCAGCGAGGTGTAATTCGCACCCGAAAAATAGGCTTCTGGCGCAAATTCGTAGTGAAAAATTTCCTAAAGCAGCTGTTACCCTTGCTTGTTGCAGCTACAGCTGAATGCAGGTTGAAGTCCCTGTGTTCGTTCCCTACTGTTGCCATTTGTTAAATGAGTGACCGTTAACCTGATCACCATATGGCTTTTCACTGCTTGGAGACAACTGTAATGTTCAGCGCCAATTAGCCCAGTGGTCTTTAAATCTTCAACGTGACACTGCGACCACATTAGCGCTCAACTGGCCCTCCAGGCTTTGCATACGCTGCTACTACATTTGCCTGCGTAATTATTGTGCCTTGAATTATCACATCTGCATTGGCTTTCTGTATCAAAGGAGTCATGAAGAGAAAATCAACTTTGTTTAATTTGAAAGAACTAGGATTCAGTATCTCACTCAGCTCCATTATAGCCACAGAAGATGTTTTTTAACGAAACAAAAAAGCAAGAAGTATCTGAAAACTTTCAAATTTTGTGCCACAGTGACGTGTTATGAGCAAGATTGACGTCATATGGGCCAACAATAAAACATAATTTTCAGTGCGTTAACTGCACGTTAGCATTCAAGTGATGCGATCAAATGGAACTAGAGGCCCCATTACAGACGTCCAGTCATGTGTTGTCGCAACAGGTCAGTTAGGCGGCCGCCAATCGCACAAACAAGGTTCCGTGACGTCATAGAAAAGTTGCGGGAAATTGGCTGGGGGGTCGCGACTGCTTCACACGTTTTCTTCAATATCTCCGTTATTTGTCCGAAGACTGTGATGATATTGGTATCATTGTTATCGGGACTAAGCAGTCTTCTGATAAACCCAACTTGTATATTGTCTTCATGGCTCCTTTAAGACATAACAATAAGTGACTAGAGTCCTTGTTCACAAAATGGCCAGTTCCATAGGTACCAGGCCGTGTTTTTAACATGATGTTCCAGATAAATGTGTGAGATGTAGGCACTGAGGTCTGAATGAGAATTTAATGCAATAAATGTGTTTTCTTTTTATTCTTTTGAGAGGACTCGTGTGGCGTTATTTGAGAGCTGGTCCGCTCCGTGGGGCCTCTCGTGGTGCTTACCGTGTGCCTTGTGTTCTCCGTCTTTTCTTTGCCAGCAGAGACCATAACAGTGCCTTCGACACCCAGCAGAGGGAGCACAAGCC
This sequence comes from Haemaphysalis longicornis, assembly GCA_013339765.2. NCBI lineage: Eukaryota > Metazoa > Arthropoda > Arachnida > Ixodida > Ixodidae > Haemaphysalis > Haemaphysalis longicornis. The sequence goes on along the minus strand of CM023451.1, from coordinate 172,232,093 downwards.
GGGCGTTCCTTCTGCTGGTGATGATATTCCTGTCTTCGCTACTGTGCCTTTTTCTAGTCTACCTCAATTTTCCAAAGCTAGAACCGTAAGTATGGCTCTCAGCTACCGCGATTGTCTCAATTGTTCAGCGATGCCATCCGTGGGTGCTGTGTCCTGCCTTGGCAAATCCTTCGTAAAGATGTGGCTGTCCTCATGCTTGTTCACGAACTCGTGACATATCCGCCAGGTGATATGCCACCTGTGAAGGAAAGTTGCAGATGTTTCTCTTGTGTCGACTCTGCATTGTTCCTACCGTATAGCTCCAAGCGAACTCCCACCCCCGAAACATCACCAACCCCCCTTTAGGAGTGAAATATTAGGTTTACTTAATAGCCCACCCCCTAAAATTGATGGCTTTAGCGCTGATGACTGAACAAAATAAACGCGAATCATCTCATCATGTGTTGATGCGGTCATTTATTTGTCCTTTCCGCACTTGAGCCGAAAGTTCGCCCATCTGGTATTTTTTCTTGGTATCATCGCAGTTTTAGTTGGCGGCGCAGCACTTTGTTCTAGTTTTTCGCACCTGACCCGAAAGATTGCCTATCCCGTATTTCTCTCTCGATATCTCTGTACTTTGGGTGGGCGTTCTTTCGGTACTTTACTGTAAACATCATCATTCATGTAGTTACCTAATTATGCTTACTGGGCAATAAATTTAATCCGATAGGCTGACAAACGCACGCAGCTAACTAAAAGGTCCATGGTGACATTATACAACTTTGCCTTGTTCGAAAGATTGGGCAGCCCGCACCTTGCTACAATTTTGTTTGCCAATAAACATTACTGCCGTCACACAGGAATAAGTGCTTCAAGGGGCGGATTTCAAATCACCGACGTTCTGTGCCATAGGACGTGGCAAAATCTCTGTGACATAGTTGGTGGCCCAGCCACAAATGGACAGTCTTGGTGCCATTGCAAAGAAAATGTAATTTTGAAATCGCTTATCAAACATTGCAGGGTGTTTTAGTGTGTAATAACCTTCCTCTAAGTAATGGCATAGCCATGGACTTTGGTCTTCCCTGCGACAATGAAAGCGGCTAGAATTGGACGGCTTCAGCTCACTTGAGCCCTCGTTGGCTTACGTGAAAGTAGTTGGCATGACCTGCTTGTAATTTTTATCAAGTTCAAAAGCTATCATGCTGTTGAGAGAGCCACTCAAGAGATGGTGCGCGTCACCGTTGCTCGTAAAGTAGTGTCTGCCTCCGATTCCTGTTGATCTGCCTTGCGTTATATCACTGTATCCATTTCGTAACTGCTACAAAATAGCGTTGTTTTTAATTTGAAACACTATGAGCTCCAGCTGGAGTCTGTCAAAACTAGTTCAACAGTCACCTTATTTGGTCGGCATCTGCCATTCGCTCAGACTCACCGTGTACTAGAAAGTAACTGGGGAGCCATCAGTCGCTCTTCCTTCGCTTTTCCTCAATATATAACTACTCTCTGTTTTAAATCAAGCCCTCTCTGTTCTAAACGATTCTACAAATAGGGAAACGGTTTCTACCCGCTGGGCAGCTTATTGCTTGTACTTCCAGCATTTGATTGTTTGTAATTTTTTCAAGAGCAGGATTAACAGCTGAAACGGGGTGTAACAGTTTGCTGAAGCTTCAAACCATCCAAATTCATTTTTTTGTTTTCTCGATAAACATAAAAATTTATTGAGTTTGTTAAAGAATCAAAACTTCTTTGTTAAATTTAGAGAATTGTAACATTACACGCTGCTATACAAGACATTTTGGTTCTGCTGCGCTGCCATCATACAGTGCTTCTTTTTCTTTGACTCTTTCTCACCCACACTTTACACCGTCGTTTATTGTGCTTCCATGTTATACTATTTTCATGACCTGTGCAGATCTTTATTTGGCTCAGTGCTATTTGGGTATGCATTGAATACATGAAATTTGTTTATAAATTTCTCAAATCCCAGAAACTTTTTTTTTTTTTTTTCGTGTAATGCTTGATGTGCATTGAGCAGAACTAACTGATCCTTGACCCCATGTTGTGTGCGTCTTCATTGTGCAGGTCTGAAAAGCAACACATGAAGCTGCCGCGAGACATCGAGGACGCCAAGGGTCTAGGGCGGGTGCTCAATAGATACACAGATCGCTATTTCTTCACCGTCACATCTGGCTTCTTTGTCACGTACATCTTGTATCCTTTTCACGTGCTGTTTTCTTGGGCCATTTTGCACGCATTGCAATAGGATGTTGGGCCAGGAGCTTAGCAGCTAGCAAAGAATCTTTTTCTGTTCAGCAGGAACAGCTTTTAGTGAACACAGCAATGCTTTGAGCATTGCTACTCATTGCCACGTCGCTGGGAGGGCCACGTCATAAACTCAAATTTTTCCTTCGCATGCCATGTACTGTACCATTGAGGATATTTAATTGTAAACGTTTGTATTAAAACAAATTTCAGCACTTTTAAAATCAATAAGAAAACCCCTCTGCTCCAGTGTTGTATGACTATGTGAAAGCAGAACGTTCACTGTGGCACATTGAAGACTAACTAAACGGAAGTGTTAAATCGACATTGGGGAGCGTAAGCATGCACTGCATTTCAAATGTGCATGACAAGCAACAGCAAAGAAGATTCGTTCAAAGGTAACTACCTACCTCTTTTTTGCTCACCTAATGGAAAAAGGAATTGACAGAGCTGTCGCTAGGTACTCTTGCCTCTATTCTGTTTTTACAACTTGTAGGTTAAATTAGGGAAGGTGGGTAAGAGAGGGCGAAAAATGCTACTGCGCAATGGGAAGAAAATTCTTGCGCAGTATTAGAATTTGATTTCGATGGGTTAGCTACAAGGCTTTCATATATTTCAGTCAAAGCGTCGACTTGTGCTGTTCTCCACGTCAGTAAAAGGCCTCTAGTATTAAGCATATATGCTTGCAAGTGGGCTTCTAATGTTTCGTGAACTCCCAGTGTGTCTTTCCCTTGACGATGTTGCTATCCAGCCTGCAGTCCTTTGCCATCCCGGGCTCAATCTTCCTGAGCATCCTGTCCGGTTTTCTCTTTCCATTTCCCCTGGCACTGTTTCTCGTGTGTCTGGTAAGTGCAAGCCTTCTCACTTTACGATGCTTCCTTCTAATTTTTTGCTTTTTGTTGAGCAAATTGTCATGTCGTTATTCAAAAGCGCTGTGCGTGCAGTTGTGTATCAGCCTATGCATCTGTAACCTTTCCCTACCCGTCACAGCTGTTGGTAGTCGTCGTGCCAGCATTTCTATTGCTATATTTGATGTTGTTGAAGGTTGCATTTTATGTTTTGGTGCCCACCAAGGATGTCACACCACCTGTCATCGTACCGCCCCCTCCCTCTCTTTCCCTCCACTCACCTGAACAGCATAGATGCAATCCTGGTGTTTGGAATGCATGTTACTCCTCGTATTTGTTAGATATAACAAGAGCTTCCTTTTAAATTTCCTTGGGGAGTGATCTTTGGGAGTACATTTTACTCCGGCGGGGAGTTAATGTGCACATAAGCTGCGAGAGTGAAAAAAAGCAACCGTGTCTGGTTAGTCAGTGTGACTGAGGGGAGTGCCAGCTACGGGAAAGAGCACCGCAACACTGGGGAAATGGCGGGAGAACAAGTGTGAAGGTGGTGTGGCAAAAGTCTTGACGGTCCTTTTCATTTCTGGACCGATGGGCTTGCATAATATTCTCAATAACAATATCCGACGTCCGGGAAGGTCCCTCACCGTGTCGTGCTGGCATTTGCGGCATGCAGCAGAAGCAAGTTTCATGTTCTGAAGTGTTCCCGACTGTGCCCCCCTCTTTTGCAGTGCTCTGCGCTGGGTGCCTCGTTCTGCTACTTCTTTTCGTACCTGGTCGGCAGGCGGCTCGTGCTCAAGTATTTCCCCACCAGAGCCCTCCAGTGGTCGCAGCAGGTGAGCAGAAGGGGCTCTCACAGAGGGCTATACCACCGTGGGCATTGCAATTACGTGCTGTAGTGGGCTTCAAAGCCTTTGGGGAGCACTTTTTGGTTATCTGAGCACGGCCAATTTATTGCTGCCCACGCAAACAAAAAGTTGCCTGCGCATAGGATGAAGGCACGACGTGTAAGTGGGGCCAGTAACTGCACGTGCAAATAAAATTTAGCACGAGAGTACCTATGTGCGCTGCTGCTTTTTTTTTTTTTTTTTTTTTGTAGTTGCGGGAATTTTGATGCGAGCCTTCCTGTCTGAAAGGATGCTGTTTTAGGGGCGAAGCTCCTTAGGGGTTGGGGCTGTTGGCGTATCCTGTCATCATCGTAATCGTCGTTTGTCTCATGTAGTCACGGTACTAAAACACCGGGAAACTCGTTTACACCTCGCACTAGAACGTAACACATACTAAAAAACACCGGGACACTTGTTTACGCCTCGCGCTAGAGAGCTTCGTTCTTCAAAGACGCAAGACTTTTACAGCAAAGCTGTATACCTCTACCCCCCAACAGTTTTATCCCCGTTGGCGAAAAACGCCAAGGCGCCTAGAATACACTTATACAGTGCATGCTTCGCCTCTCCCCAGGTTTCACGTTAGTAGATATGGCCTGGGATTTTTTCTTTGTTCTTTTTTTTAATCCGCAAAACATTTTTGAAGAGGCGTTCTTTACTGAAAGTTGAATTAAAACAAATAACTCTCATTTTAGTCTGAATAAGTTATTATTCTGTTCAAGTTATTTATTGTATTCCCTGTTGTTTCTGAAATTAGCAAGCTTACTGATCCCTACATTGCTACAAATAGCTCAATACAAGAATTATGGAAGACAACGGGGCGTTAAAGCAGCCTTTTGTTGCGTGCGGTGGTGTCGACAAATCGAACCAGTTAGCTCTAGTTTCAGTCTCGCTTATCTAGTTTCAAGTCCCCATAAGCCGGTTTCTGAATGCCGCATGTACGGGACTGCTGCAGGTTGGGCAGCACAGAGACCACTTGCTGAACTACATGATCTTCTTGCGCATCACGCCGTTCCTGCCCAACTGGTTCATCAACATCACGGCACCCGTCATAGACGTGCCCATCGCCCCCTTCTTCCTGGGCACCTTTGTCGGTGAGAAAGGGCCGCTGTTTGGCCGATCTTAACAGCGCAGATTGCACGTGCAGGAACACACTACCTTGCTGTGGGAATAAATTCTCCGTTTGCATTGAATGAAAATGAAATAGCACTCCAGGTGTCGCAAGATTAAATGGTACAGTAGCAATTTTCTGTCTTATAACATCCCTTTTAGTTGAAGTTCTCTGGCTTCCATGTTTGTGTGCTTAACATAGTCTTAATATATATCGTGTTTGCATAGACAATATTGAGCGAGCTGGAGCACCAAGGTGGCATGCACACACGAAAAAAATGCTGTGACTTTGTTCAGCTAATGAACACATCCAAAGTTTTCTTTACTGCTCCTCTGACAAAGGGTGTCATTATTGGTACTTACAAGGCACATTTTTTAAGCGAATGGTTATTTATTTATTCACGTGTGATCTGAAATAAGGTACAGTGTTCACTCTATCCGCCTCTATGTCAAGGTATGTAGCTCCAGATGCTCGATTTTGAATTACTCGGCCAAATCATTGCCTGCTTTTAACCGCATTTGAACTTGAAATTGCACATATGGCATGCTGAGCCAGATCACAACATACACATGCTCTGCAGTCAAGGTAGTATGATCGGCTTTTACTCCATAGCGTTTCCTTGATCAGGGTCAGGGGTGTGCCAATCCCACAAAGTAAGAACAAGACAGGAGGGAGACGATGCTTCCCAGGGTGGCCGGATGTCACAAGCGCTTGGCATGTTGTAAGAGAAGAAATTGCACAGCTGCCGTGATCGGCATTCCGCTGCACAGCCACGTAGGGAATTCCAGCCGCTATCATATGTCCATCATGTGCCACTTCCCTCTCCTCCGCTGTTGCAGCTACGAAGCTTTGTAGTCCGTGTTGGTTTAACAACAACAAACGAACATTTATTGAAAGGGATGGCTCAAGGCCGCATGGGGAAGGGAAGGGAGGGGAGAAGAAGGCCTCAATGGTGTCCCAGCATGGAGGAGTCAAGAACGAACCGCCACAGTGAGGATAAAGTCTGTCTGATGCGGCCCTTCGGACGAATCCAGTCCTCGTAAGCAAGTACCCAGGCAGGCCGATGTGTCTCACGTGGCCCTACCAGACCTAAGCAGTCCCATACAAGGTGATGGATGGTTGGCTTCAGCGACTGCCCACATGTGTAGCAGACGTACGAAGGGTCGGATGGTGATGCCGCCGCAGATGAAAGGTCTTCGGAAGCTGCTGCCGTGGAATTGCCGCGCCTCATTGTTCTAGCCAAGGTGTGCCTCCACCTGGACACAACGTCATCAGTTAAAGCGTTTCCTGAGCGCGCCCGGTTAAGGAAGACATGTGTGGCCCGGGGAAGCCCAGGAGGCACTGGGTCCGGGTTGATGGGCACTGTTGAAAGGATATCCTGACGGCAGCGCTGTTTGTGGCAGTGGCGTTCGCCATCGGGATCAAAGCAGAACTCCTCAGTGCGGGAGCCGTCAAGCTGCGGGCGGAAATTCCGACAAGCCTCGCTTGCCAGTTCATGGGCCCACTCACTACCGAGGGGTCTTGCGTGCCTGGGTGTTAGGCGAACGGTCACAGTAATGCCAGTGCACAGTCGCAACGTCGCACCGTAAAATTTAATGCTATGAGCCACAGAGTGCCGTCTGGGTGGTCCAATGAGATCCCGTAAAGCCTCTGCGCTGTCCGTAAATATGCTGACGTTTCAGCACGTGTTGAGATCAGCTGCCAGTAGGCGTACAGCCAGCTGGACCTTCTCCTCGATGGCGTGAAGCTCCAGCGCTGTGGCAGTAGGTGGTATGGTCATCTTGAAGGTGCGGGTTGTGTCTACGGCCGGTACGTGTGTAACGGCGGCGAGGGACGCCGTTTTTAAATGGCGCCGCCACAAAGCACCTACGAATACAGAAAGTGTTGTTGAGTCTTCTGTGTTCAAGGGAGTTGCGGTGACCGAAGGAACATGTCTATGCGATGGGTAAATTCCTTGAGGACGTGGAGTGGATGCTGGCCGTTGCTCAGTAATGAGCTCATCCTCCCAAGGTGGAATGTACTTATGTATGGCAGGCACAGACGTGTCGAAATCCTCACCGGCATGGCACAGTAAGCGGCGGCCCTGGTGAGTGAGATTGCGATGGTCTTTCACACCCTCTGCCCTCGATTGGATTATGCTTTTGAGAGTGGCAAGACCAGCATACCGATAGTTGGTTTTCATTGTGACATTATCTGGTCGCTCACCCGTGCCTGCCGCAATGGGCCGTTTCCCCTCCTATATATATATTCATGATCTGTGGCCAATCCCCATTTGAAAGCACGGAAACTGAGCTAGCTGGACGGGATTCGTGGTTCACAGAGTGAAAATACAAGACTCAAGGAAGCACACAACACAAGCGCTGCCGTTTGAGCAGGGCCGGGTACTGTGGCTGGCTACCCTGAGCCATTTGAGCGAAGACACGCGATGGTGTCTGGAGCCTGCGTGGCTGCTCTCGTGTAACGGTCTCTTCTTCTCCCCTCATTCCCAGGTGTTGCGCCGCCGTCATTTGTGGCCATCCAGGCAGGCACCACGCTGCACCAGCTGAGTTCATCCAGGGATGCCGTCTCCTGGTGGTCGGTCTCCGTGCTGGCTGTCTTCGCCCTGCTCTCCCTGCTCCCAGTGATCTTCAAGGGCAAGCTCAAGCAGAAAGTGCTCTAGTAGTCTCCTCCTCCTTCTCCTCCTTCTCCTCCCCCCTCCCCCCCCAGGGGACACCTCTCTCTTGTCTCCCCATATCTTTATGTTCCTTTTCTCTGCTCCAGTTTACACGCAATGTGCCCCACTCCTATTGTGAACATTGACCTTTCACCTTGGTGCAGAAGAGCCCCCCCCCCCCCTTCCTTCCCTTCTCGTGTATCCTTAAAAGCAATGCCCCCTCCGTCTCCTGCTGCGGTACCTTCTTCATCGCGGTTTGCTTGCTGTGCATCTTTCTAAACTCAACTGAGTGCCGCGTGAGGTGTTTCGAACCATTGTGAGCTGAATGCTTCCATGTGTTTCCAGTCTTGTTGTGGTGACCATCTACACTGATGCAGTGTGGCAAATGTTATTGCTCTGTTGGTTTTTTTATGTTTCGGGCACTCCGCTTGGTTGGAAGAAAAAACGGAAAAGTTGCCAGTGGACAAACTTGAATGTCTTTGGCTGATGATGTTTTATGTCTATTGTTTGCTGAAAGTTGCTGTTTTTTTGAAAGCCCAATGGAAACCTTTGTTTGGAGGCTTGTTGTTCTTTCTTCTTTCACATTGCCCATTTTGTGTGTGTCTGTTCCCAGAGTTCCTCTGTCCTTCCATTTTGTACGAGGTAGCATTTGCCAAATAACAGGGCAGCCTTGTCTGTTACCCCTCCCCCCTTCCATGTTCCAACCTTTTGTTTTACGTTCAGTTTCGGCAACCCTCGATTGTGATGACTAAGCAGCCGCTTTTGCTGCTGCCTTTTTGCGGCTTGATTTTCACACTCGTGTGTGCAGTATTCCTTGAGCTGAGTGCTCTTTTCATCCGTTTTTCCTTTTTTCACTCTCTCCTCCACCCATCCATCCTACCCAAGACAAGTGTGCACAACTTTTGTCAACCTTCCTGTGGCAAGGTTTCTCCTCGTGTGCACTGTGCAAACTTTTGTTTTGCTTTGTCCGCACTCTTTGGTGATGTCAGCAGACGTACGGGAATTTTCACACAAGCTGTCACTGACATGCACGTGCCAGTGTTGAAAGAACTTGTGAAACTTGTCAGAAATGAAAAAGTTGGGTCGCACTGTGTCTGTGTGCTGTTCAGCTTGAGGATTTGTATTGCCTTTGCAGATATGTGCAAAAAAAAGGAAAGCAGTTTTTGTTTTTCAGATTGCAGAGTTGAAGAAATGGTGCCACATGTATAGTTGTAGCCCCAAATTGCCCCCTCTCCCTTTTCACCCTTTCTTGTCCCCCCCCGGCGGTTTATTTGATTTCTGCTTACAGCTAAGTTTGAGCTTGCGGCTGTGCATAACTGTTCGATAGCAACAAACTCTGCGGGGGACAAATTGTTCAATGCGGAAAAGCTTCAAGACTAGTGCACAGGTTGTTAGCTGTAAAAAGACGTTGCTTCTTCAAACGCTGAAGTGCAGTCCCTGCTTTAGGTTGGCTGGAACAAGCAATGCTGGTCGAGTGAATGCTAGGCTTGTCGGTATAAAAAAGAATATCAAGTTGTGTGTGTTCATACTGGGTGCGACTACTGCCTGTATGTGCAGGGTGTCCAAACCTGCCACAGTGACTGGCAGTTTTCATGAATAGCTCAAAATCTCTGCGATCAAGTACACAGCTGTCGTTAGTGTTGTGAGCTAGGATAAGTGTTTGTTGGACGGGCCTGCGTGACTGTGGGAGACATGCCTGTTTAGCAGTGCAAGTTTTGGCGCCTTGATCTCGTGGATCAACGTAGCTTGCATTTTGTATTGTCTGTATTGCAGGGGCACCTCGCCAGAATGCGACAAAAGTAATGTGTGCGAGTGGCGGAAGGAAAGGCATGCATTGGTTGTGATGTTTAGTGGCTGGATTTGCTTCTTCGATAAAAAGTGGTGCTGCCAATGTGCTATGTGAAGCGGCCCTGTGACGTGATTGGATTATAGGAGCTGGAACCTTACCAATGCTAGAAGACGCAGTACGTAATTCAAACTGTTCATTGAAACCCCACTTAACACAGACATGCCTTTTCTCCAAGCATAACATAGCAGCCATCAAGAGCTTAGTTTCATGACTGCATTGGTGAGGTCTCGCAGTTTGGTGGTGTACAGTTGCATGCCACCATATAAAATCAGTTTTGTTGAACTTTTGCTGTTGCTCATGAATAGAATCTGAACAGCTTCCAGTACTGCTACAATTGGCCTCCGGATTAATTTTGACTGCCTGGGGATCTTTAATGTGCGCCAAAATTTCAAATACACGGGTGATCTCGCTCTTCACGTCCAACTGCTAAAATTGTAGGCAAGACTATTCTTTCATGTGTGCTGTTATCCGCTGGGTCTGTGTGTCCGCACCATAAATGCATGGTCAGGATGGGAGTGTTGGAATGACCTACGAGCAAAAGTGTATGAATAGAAACCAAATTGGTGGCTTCATAGGCACTCCATGTTGCTTTTAAGTGGTAATAGTAATAATCCAACATAGAATAACACTCGAAAGGCAACACGATACAAATGTGAAACAAGTGGAGGCCTAGTTTTGGACCAAGGTACCCTCGTAGACAAAATGTAGGTGTGATAAAAAGACAAAGTGAAACCACCAACCGTAAAATTAGTGAACTAGGCTTGAGCTAGCGTGCTTCATACAAAGCAGCACTTCTGTAGCAACACCTGAAGCCACTAAACAGGCTAGCGCTTTTTTTATTGTCATCTATAGTGGCAGTTTTTGATTGTAAATCAATGCTAGGCATCTGTTCGAAGTGCTATCTGTGCACAAAGCAGATAAGAGTCACTGTCAAAGTACCACTTGTGTCAACTTGCAACAGTGTAAACTTGGATTTCCAGTGTTTGTCAGCCATTTTTTTTTTTTGTATAATGCAATAGGAGACTGGCTTCTTTTCCTTCTTTGCGCTGTTGTGAGAACTGTCTGCCTGCAGGGCAAGAAGACATTCCCAGAATTTATCCCCCCCCCCCCCTTTTTTTCCCCTTAAATTTCAGTTTTGAATTTCATGTACGGGCAGTCTTAAGCACACTGCCAATGCTCTGTAACAAGCTGAGATACGAAGCTGCTTGGGGGGAACTTCTCTTTTTGCAAGGCACATTGCCTCTTGTTGCTTTTTTGTGTGGATGGAAAAAAAAAAAAAAAGCAGAGAACAGTATTTTCTCATTTCCTTTTTGGAACTGGAATGTTATTTTTCAAGCTAGGCTTCAAAAGCTAGTCACTACTGCAGTTTGCAGCACTTGTATTTTAAGAGTCTGGAGACTAGCTATGGCTTCTGTTAATATAAAAAAAAACATCCTAATATGCAGCGTTATTAATCCCAACTCGGTGAGTCAGCACATTTTGTATCACTTGTGTGTTGGGGGTTTTGTTTAATGCTTGAATATCGGTCCTACTAGCAGATGTTTACTTCGGCTGCAGTTTAAGGCTGCCATTCTTGACCAACCAAAATATTGTGTGTGTAATACCATTGTACAATTGTGCTTTGAAGTATGACTTTATTGAGTCTTACAACAAATTTAATTGTGCGGAAATAAGGCAGCCGAGTATTTCTGTTCCTTTGTGGGCGGTTCTTCAAACGTTCACCTACAGAGGTGCAGAAGACGCCAGGCTGTCGTATTTCACCGCAGTTTACCACATGTCGGTGACACCCACAAAAATTAACATTTTTGGGCGTGGAACCGCAAAAAAGTTTTTTGTTTGCGGATGTATCTAACGTTTTTCTTGCTACACTTTTTTTTTTCTCTCAATGTAAGCTGCTACATTTTTGTGAGCAGTCACTGCAAATATGTTCACACGAAGGTCTCGTGACTCGTTGTGCATTGCATATTCGGTGTAATTTGAGCTAGAAAATAAATGACGAAATCTCAGTTGTACTTCACTGAAGCTGTTGTTGTTCTTTCGAGTACAAGGAGGAAGGGGGATACACACCAAGTCAACACTTTGCAATTTATTAGTATTTCAAATTCGTGAAAAGCTTCACAGCAGATTGACTAGGTTACATCATGAGGGAAAATCAAGGTACAGAGTTTCAAATTATTAAACCAGTATGTTTTGACAAAAGTCAGCCGTGGAGGCTAAATGCGAGTCCCTAAAATTTCTCAAGGTCTCCAGAGACTTCCAGTGTGACGACAAAAAGTTTTACCTGCTCAAAAATATTTGCGCAGGTGTGTACAAGTTCCGCGGTACAAAGGGTGGATAAGCATCGGTCGCGAAAAGCAACCTTTCAGCCAGCAATAAGGTACTTGGCTTTCGTGTCTTAAAACAAGTTCACGTAACGCTATTCGAGCTAGACATGCAAGACCAATTCAATGAAAAATGGGTACAGATGATTGCGCTGACTTTGGCCATTTGATTTCTCTTAAACTGTCAACTATCTGTTTTTGTTTTGTCTTGCATGGGTTTTGAAAATGCGTTACTTCGATATTGTGCATGTGCATGCAGTTGTGTACTCGTATTCTACATAAATCCAGGATTTTACAAGTACTTTTGAGACTGCTCGTAACTTTGTTGGTTGTCAAGCACTCGCAGAGCTTTAACTTTACATACATGATGTGGCAAACCCATTCTTTTTACTTGCTAGTTTTGCATTAATCCGTCTCAACTGTACAGGTTAAGTGCTTGTCTAGTTTAGGTTCTACGATGCACGTGGACAAAAAGGGCAGTATTCCAATAAGCAAAGCTGCAAAATACATTTGTTTTCATGGTATTGCAAAGTTTCTTACATACCGTTCCTAGGGTACTCCTAAATATGATTTTGCTCTAAGAGTGTCAACTGAACTAAAACAATAGTAGGCAACAGTGGGCTTCGTGAGAGAAAAAAAAACTTTAAAAAATTTCAAACTATGATTAACGGGTGTTGCAACAATATCTGTGCCAATTTAGAACTTCTCTTTTACACTGCCACTGTGTTACAAGTTCAGATCACATCACACGCCTGTACTCATTGTATTCAAGCCCACCTAGCCTTAATAGGATAAGATCAGCATTAAACACATTCTGTCATCAGTCCACGAAGAAGTTTCCTCCACAACACTAAATGCCATCTTGGAATTTGAAGTATAGTTCTGAATACAGGGTATTAAAAGCTTTTGTAAGTAAAAAGCGAAAATGTGCACTGGGTGAGATGAACTCGTAATACCTACCAGTTCCAGGCTTCGTACAATACTGCAATGCTGCACATTCATATTTATATTTCTCACACACACACACAAAAGAACAACTTTTCACTACAATCATTTTTTCTTAAAAGCTTTTGTAATATATCCACATTTGCTTGTTTGTGCAGTAGTTCTGGACAATTAATTTCTAGAAAGAATGTGTGTGTGTGTTTTTTTTTTTACATTGAAACTTCATAGCCTTGGTTTGGTAATGACTGAAGCTTCCTAAAGCAGGCAACAGAGGTGGAATTTCTGGATGAGTGTGGTTGCACAATGTTAACAGTGAGAGGCAATGTTACTATGCCACAATTTACCTGTGGTACCAGAACACAGAGCACCAGACTAAAAGAACGGCTCAAAAAAACTAAATGCCACACAAACATGAAACAACTGGGTCAAACTTGGTTTCAGTGAGGTGTACATCCAGTTGATCCATACTACAGATTGTCACAAGCTCAAAAGCAGTTAGCACCATTTGGGCACAGCCACCCACAACTTTGAGCAACATGACAGCCCAGTCTCGCATTACATCTACGCTACGCGAGAAATGACTCCAGAAGTTCTTGAGACTACCCAAGTCTGCAGTAAACAAAACAACCGTTCGTAGTCATGCCCGGGTAACTTTGGCACAGTCTTTGGTGACACACGGGAGCCAACTTGACCGCACTTGCACATAATAAGAGGCAGGACTAGACTTGCAGCGGGGCCTTATAGGATACAGTCAACAGTTCTACTCACTGCAACCACCACAGCTTCACTTTGCTCAGGGGAAAGGGAATGAGCTTGCCAGCAAGACCATTCACAGAAACATCCACTGCTCCCAACTAGCTGCTTGGGATGGCACCTGACTATGCTACGTACATAAATTTTTTACAACCCATTAATTCCAAGCTTTTTTTTCTCTCTCTTTTCTGTATTAACTGCAGCTGCTCTGCATCATCTTTGCCTTTCTTTTTTTTTTCCATAGTAGGCACACCACAATAGGCCCTTTGAAAGCATCTTTTGATTGTCTTCAAAAGCATTTGAAGTAGCAAACTCGTGCCACACAGGGGAAGATCGATGCTGCACGCCAAACATGCTAAAAAGTGCGTCTTTGGTGGCACTAGGCACGCCTGTGTCTACCATCGAAATATAGTTGTGCTTTTACAACCACAGCCTACACTGGCTTGTTTATAAATAAACTTAAAAATTATGACGTGCACCATCATGTTACACAGCATGCAGTATGGCATTTTCTAGCCAAACGCTTGTTTAGTATCTACTGTATAAAAAGGTGCTCTGCACTTGGAGGGCAGAGGAAAAGTGTTAAGAAAAGGACTCTTAGCCGACGCCGAGCTACATCCAAGTGAAAAGTAATAAATAGCCCGACATTGAAGCAAGGATCAACCTGAATGCCGGACTGGATGCCGGCCAAGTTGTGGACTCCTTCAGTAGAATGAACCCAGGTAGGCAATACTTGGCAACCCTCCGAGGTGTACAGGTATTGACCTTGCCTTGGATATTGTGCTGCTGAAGTACACTGAAAGAGGACAGGGAAAGGGTCACGCACTCTCAAACATCCACATTCTGCAAAGATTTAAAAACATTGAAAGCAATGTAACCAGCATTACCAAATCTTATAGGGAAACAACAGTTTAAAAACAAGTTGGCCTATACTGGTCATGAATAAAAATATTTCAGTAGCACCGACAGTTGTTTATTAACACACAAAAAAGTGCCAAAAATTTATGCACTGTTTTTTCTAGCACTGAGCACCCAACTAGCCCAAAGTCAAGCCAAAAGTGTGTTACCCATCCCCCAGCACTGTTTTTATACAAGTAGAACTATGATCTATTTCAATCTTCCAGTCCAAGCTCTTGAGCGTTCACAGTTCAAGCTACAGAAATCTCAATGTGAGTAGGTGGATGCTTTCTGTGCGAAAATTTCAAAAGATTTAAAGATGGGAACTAGTGCTGCAGAATAACTCAATTTGGAGAGCTCTCAGGGAAAACGAACTGCAAATGTTTGGCCTTAAGGCAGAACGAATCGTGTAACCTTCACAATTCACACGTGGTTCCAAACTGCGAAGCCATCAGAGTCGGCAGCATCAATGCTTTGCGCTACCCTTGCGTTCTTTTGTGGCTCTGACTAACGGCAGACAAGACAACTTATACGTTCCCCTCGCACAAGACTCCTCCATGGTGGGTGGTTTCGTGCAGGCCCTTACAGATGTCGTTTGGCCTCAGGAGCACAGACACCAGGCGGCAGTGACGAACGCAGAGCTCCGAAGGTTCGAGCACTACAAGCCGGCTTCCTTCCGACCTGCACGAGCCAGGAACTTGAGAAGTCCGTTTCAGGCTGCAAAGACAACATGGCAGCGGTTGCCTCTCTGACTTCGTCTCTCTCCTGCCAGCCCCGAGAACTCTTTGAAATTTCCTGGCCCCATTGCATCAACCCTCGGCCTCGAGTAAAAGAAACACGCGACAGATACCAGACACAAAAAGATTATCACTGCTTTTGTCACTACCGCAAAAAGGAACTTGGGGCAGATAAGGATATGTGAAGCTCTGACGGTGTAGCAGAATACACGCTGGCTGCATTTAGAAGTACAGAGACAACGAAACAAGGTCTTGGCACCACTGCTGTTTGCGTGCGAGATTCAGCAGGGCCAGAGGGCTGCACCGTGACACTCGTGATAAACCAAAAACTGCCCTATGAAGAGCCACTCTTTGAGGGGTAAGGTCCTATCAAGATGTTGACACAAGTTAGTCTCTGTTTGCTCTTTTACTGTACAAAACAAAAATTAACACTCTTTTTTTTTTTGCAATCTGTGATATTTGGTAGAGGCAAAGGCAGTGTTCTTGAAAAGCACCCTGTACAAGCAGCAGCCAACAAACACATGGTAAACCGTTATTATAATGCTTATTGAAAGTTGTAAGTGGAAGTTTTGTGCTACATTTGCAACGTGGTGTTGGTGGTGGTTGTAAGACAGCAGATACTTTAATAGGCAATGAGCCGGGCATAGTTGTGCGGCCAGCTTCAGATGATGATGATGGGAATGGAAGTGGTCGGTCACACTGGTGCGTACCCAATTGGGGATTGACCGATACAGCTGGAGGCCCATGCAACTGCTCCAAATGGCATGCACACATTCGGGTGTCTCCCCAAAACAACCATGGGTCAGTTGCTTCAGACGGCACCTTTCAGCAAATCACCAGCTGCTGCTGTAAAATGCAGCAGACTGATTGAGTGGTTGTCCCACCTTTCTTTCTTTCTTTCTTTCTTTTTTTTTTTTTTCAATGTATCACTGGACTTATCACCGGAAGTTCTGGAACGTCACAGTTCCAGCCTTAGAAAATGCACGCAGCATAAAAATGCTGCTCGCATCAGTATTTCTGCTAAACCAGTTAACTTTGTTATAATCAGTGCAAGCATCACAGTCGAGTGACCCGAAATCATCGTAATATCCATCGTCATCATTAGCCTATTTAAGTCCACTGCAAGACGAAGGCCTCTCCCATGTCTCTAGTCGCTACCGTCTTGTGATGCCCTAGCCCATTTTCCAATTTCATCCCTCCATCGTCTTTGAAGCTCTACTTTTCATCCGCATTTTAGGCACCCACTCTGCTCCACGCATGGTCCACTCAGCTCTCTGCAGCACATGCCCAGCACAAGCCCACTTATTCCCCTTAATTTCAGCTACAACGTCTTCCACCCGAGTTTGTCCCCTGATACGGGATGCTCGTTTCCTATCCTTAAGCATCACTCCTATCCTCCTGCTTTCCATTGCTCGTTGGGCTGGCCTAAGCTTTCCTTCACGACGCTTAGTAAGGCCCCAACTTTCTCTCCCGTAGGTCATCACTGGCAGTATACGCATTGGTAGTACTATACCTTTCTTTCCAGCGATAGAGGATGAATTGATAGAGTACTGTTCACTTAGTGTGCTTGCCGAGTGACTCAACCGCGTATAATAACTGACCTGCAAAATTAATTACCGACGCTGCAACCACTTAAAAAGAAACGCATGACCATCACAGCTTATTTTCAAGTGTCGTACTGTTTATTGGCAATCTTGCTGTGGTGACGAATGCTTAGCAGCGAAAAGCCAGTACTAGTCAGTAGTAAAGCCAATAGTAAAGCAAGCTAGTTGCTTGCTTGCAATACTACAAAGTGCTGCTTTTTAAAAACAGGAACAGCAATACAAGCTCCGTCGTTCAGGCACTGGCAGCAATGGACAGACCAGGCAGATTTGGTGGGGAGGGACGAAGCTCTTTTACCAAATAGTAGCTGGGTGCATCAGGGCCATCGAAGAGCAGGAACCTTTGCAATGACACCTCAGAAATGTTCTGCACAAAATATGGCCGGTGGAAGACTTTCCTCAGAATACGTGCGGCCGGAGGGGATGCCAGCTGCCTGTAACGCAAAGAGATTCTCAATATAAAAATTGCACAGTTCCAAGGAGTCTAATAAAAAAGCAAGGTGACAGTGGCGGAAAAAAAAAACAGAAGGGGGGTATTGCAAATTCAAACTCTGAGAAGGGGCAGGCATATTCATGCTTGTAACGGCAGGGATGATAGCCAACACTGCTGCAATGTAGCTTATTACCACATATCCTGGCAGCATAAAATACGCCTTCATAAAATTGTGTGGAAGACAACAGCGACTCAAGCAGCCAAATCCATGTGGTTTGACGCCACAACCTCAGTAAATGGTGGACTGCATAGCCTTCCCAGCTCGCCACTCCACATCAAAACTATCTGTACTTGAACAGGACTTCTACTAAGGTGTCGTATTATTCCAAAATGATGACAGTCACAACAAATAAAAGCAGCAAGGGCTTAGGACGTTGCATATGGCTAAACTGATCGCCTTTTCTTCTCCTAAACTTGCTGCAGTAAGCTCCATGGTGGAATAAAAAAAATAACAACAATTTATACGTATATCCTAGGTTCGAATGTGCTGTTTCTTTGGATAATGCGGAACACAACAGTGCGCATTAATTATTGGGCCGTTCCAGTCAAATAAATGGCGGGCACCTACTAACCACGCAGCGCAAAACAAGAGGAAGGGCTTTCTTACCATGTGATGTGAAAAGACTGATCATCCACTTGCTGCCACTTTTGCCAGTCAAGCAAATGGCGAGGTTCATGCACGCCATGGAGAGTTGAAGAGAACTTCACCGTCGTATCTTCGGTCAACTCATTGTGGGCCTTCAGGAAACTGTGCAGAAATTCTCCACTGACGTTGTGCCGCAGAGCATCCTAGAGGACAGAAAAAAAAAAAAGGTGCATGAGATCTTTTCAGTGAGGCCAGGGTGGTATTCATCTCATGCTGGTGTGCTGTTTACATTTTTGCAGTGAACATTAAACGGGCCCTGCAACAAGGGGGTGAAAAAAAAGCTTTGTCTTTCCTTCCTGCACGGAGGCAACACGAAAGATACAGCCGTTGCTAGCACAAGACAACACTACAGTTTGAGCTAGTTTCTAATTTCTTTGTTGTAGGCACAGCCGTAATACTTGGCTTAGATGTTTCGTGGCCTCATAATCTAACAGGTAGACACATTGATTCGTCCCATCTGGCGTGCATTTTCACATGTTCGAATAAACGGATGGGAGTGTTATGAATGCAAGCTGCAGTAGTAGAACCTGAAACTTAACAACTTTTTTTGAATTCTGGCATTTCAAATAGGTACGGAGCCCAAGGTAGTGTGGTAAAAGTGCTATGACGCAGCCATAACCGGACAAATGGTTTTGGAATTCAGCATGCCACCACCAACCTTCCCTCCCTGTTCCTACCCCTCCCCGCTTATTGAAAGGTCTTTGAAGACGAGAACACAACTTCGTTTTATTTCAAAGAACCAGCCTTTGGTAACTGAGTCGACTCAATTCCAATCCGAGAACATTTTTTAAACCGAATGCAGACAAGAAATGTTAAAAGCTTTCAAATTTCGCATTACACTGCACGTACGCACTCAAATGATATGGTCAAAATGAACTAAAGGCACTACTATCACTACATTTCCTTACCAGTGACCAGTCGCCACTGCTTTACCTGCTTCCTTTAGTATTTAGCTTGGCTGTTCGAAGTTGGCAATAAAATTGCCATCGATGTTATTGGGCAAAAAGAGTATTTTGAGTGAAACAAACTTGTATTTTGTCTTCATGGCCCCTCAACACAAATAAAATATGGGCTAGCAACATTCTTTCGTCTGCTAATTATTTGTTGATAATTCATAAAGGAAACATGAGAAAGGAAGCATTTAATCGAAGTAATTTGATGGAACAGTGTTCTATGAGGTGTTCGTTAGGGGAACAAAAAAGAAAAAAAAGGATTTCGAGGCCTGGCTTCGACAACACGAACCTTGACAACAAACGGAACAAGACTCCAAACGTAGTTTTCGGCAGTTTCTGGGTGTCCTGTCAAGTCAACAATTGCCTTCAGGTTTTCACAGGGCCAGCACTCGGATTCGTTCATTGGACTGAAGAATGGGTTAGGAATCAGACACCTCCTATCGTGGTAATCTGGAAACAAAAGGAGAACGCATACCAGTCAACAACAAAAAATATTAAGCACTCGACAACGCGACATTGCCACAGCAGAAACATCACTGTCGCATGGGCGATGCAAAAACCGCCTAGACGGTCGCTAACTTACAAGCTAACGATGGGAATCTGTTGAGCAGAGGCAGTGCCAGTAATCGAGCGGTCCGAAGTCCCGGATAAGTGTACTTGTCGTACAACCGGTCCAGGGTCATGCCGCAAAAGCAAACGTGAAGTACAACTCTGAACAAAATGACGACAACCGAGCACCACACGAGGACGTTCGTCATTCCCGCACAAGCACTCGTCCAACTTTTCCGGCATGTTTGCGTTCGCTTTCCTCTCAGAAACACGTCTTCGAGGCAGGCCGTCACGATGCTGTGCGGTATTTCACTCGCTGTTCGCAGCAAGTCCCTTAATTCACGCCTAAAGGAGTCTGCCGGGACGTTCGCAGAGCGCATGACGGCTGTGCAACTTCACCAGTGAGCACAGGCGAATGTCGACAGGATGGTAGTGAGGTTTCTGCGAAGCGGCCCACAATTTTGGAGGAAGTTGCCTTCATACTCTGTCATACGCATAATGCCAGGCAATGCGGCGTCGTACAGGATGCCACACCATGAAGAATAAGGATTCGCAAGTTTCACCGACACCGTCGCACGCACTTTTCCAGTTTAAAACAGGTTGTTGTGCTTCGCAGATTGTAGAGATGAATTTCAATGGTGAAGTGAAGATATGCTACCTAATAGCCATACGTGATTAGAAGCATGGCAATAGACAAAAACAATATAAACAATTCAAAAACTTTCGCTTATTATAATTGAACACGCGAACATATAGTGCATTTCAGATTGACCTCGTCGTCCGGGGGTGTAGCTCAGTGGTAGAGCGTTCGCTTCGCATGTGAAAGGCCCCGGGTTCGAACCCCGGCACCTCCACTCTGGACAATTTTTTTTTATGTTTAAAAAAAGAGTAATGCATGTATTATGCATTGTTTACTGTCTTCTTGCTCCATGGTTTAGTTTTTCCACCGAATACAAAGCAAGAAGCAGGATCATCGAACAATCTGAAAGCTGCTGTAGGCGTTCGAGGATGACGCAATGTGCTCTCCGCAATATTACTAAAATTTATGTCCCTTCGCCTGCTCAGGCGCATAAAGGTTTATTACAAGGGGCGAATTTACGATCTTGTGAAAGTGCACTGGTTCAAAAGGTGATCTGTCGGGGACTATATGCTCTGGCGGAATCGCAAAAAAATTTACAGTCGTTTGTCCTATATAACTTTTTGTAACTCCGTAGGCGTACGGCGTTGGCCGAACAATAAAAGTGAATGAAACTAACTGACGCGAAGCACATCGCTGCGATGTACTGCTTTGAGGGCACAGGGGCACAGTGAAAGATTGCACGAGAACTATTTAGGACAGAACGTCGCGGAAGGTTACTGTTTTTTTACTTTTTTTTGTACCGGAAATTGCTCGGCCTTTCTGCGTGACGTAGGCGCTGCTTGGCGGGATGTGACGTTGAAACAACTGCCATTTTCGTCGTCAACTTCAGCTGAGAAACATCGAGTGAGAAATGGTTTGCTCTCGGAACGTGGTTTTGTCAAGAGAATTTCAAGCGATCAGCGGTGATTACTCTTCTGTCGGTGGTTGTGAGAAGCGTATGTTTATCGCCGGTCTCCACTTTTGCCTCGATCGTCGGATGCAGAGTGAAGCTGCCCTCGGTAAGCCTTGCGCCTGTTCCATCAGCAATCCCGTGAAGTTCGAGCCGTGGTCCAAGCGGCGCAGGCCTATCTGGAGAAACCGTATCGCCATTTATAAGGGTGATTGGTGACCGCGCGGCTGCTGTGATTGCATGCGCGCGTTCGGCCAAAATTGGGGTTGCGCAGCTGACTCATCACGCGGCGTCATTTGGTGCGTCTGATGCTATGAGCGAAGCATGCCAGGAACCATGCAACCTCACGTGTGACCTGGGCGCCGTGAAAAAGTCCACGAAGAATGGCTTCCTAGCGTCCTTCAAATGTGGCCGTAGTGGGCCTTCCCTGTCTTGTGGGAACGCCGGACGCTCCAGAGTCGGCCAAGATTCCAACTTAGCGCGCAAAAGATCTGCCACTCAAGGACTGACGATGTGCATCGACCAGCCTTGCGAGGACTTTCGGGTCTCGTCTAGCCCTGACAGCGCAGCTGACAGCGCCGAAATGCCGCCAAAACCGAGGAACCGACGGCGGAAGAACCGCCGTGCGAAGCCACCGCGGTCGGCGCCTGTCGCCGCCAAGTCGGCAGCGGCTATCCCGCCAGCTGCTACTAGTATCTGCATCGCGCGGTCTCCGACCAACAAAGACTTTATACTCCGCGTTGACTCCCCGGCGCCTGTGTCAGTTCAGGACGCAAGAAAGAAGCCAGTTGAGGCGCAGGCCGCGGCGGCCTGTTCGCCCCCATACGTGAACTCCGCTATTGCGTTCATCTTGGGCGGCAACGAAGACCTCAGCGACACCGCCAGTGACTGGGACGACGTCGACGGCGATGCAGCGGAGGACGTGTCGGACTTTTGTGACCTAGTTGTGATGCCGCTACTGACGAATATCCTTTCGGTGTCTGTGCTGGGCTCATGCCCGATGGTGCAGCGTGGCCTAGGGGATGAAGTGGACGGTCACCAGCCATTGTCACCGCTCGTGCGAGACGCCAACCACAGGTGGAACAAATCGTATCGCGGAAGCGTCTCCAAGGCCCAGCGCACACCAGCAAAGGTGATTATCCAGTTGCAGAAGTGCCAGGCGTGCGGCCGCAAATCACTGATACGAATCTAAAGCGCCGTCGAAACGAGGTCTAGCCGTTATGCTGAAGGTCGTCGTAACTTGGCCCCTTTGTCTAGTCGGCGAGTTTATTACCGTGGTCTGTTTTGTTTACAACCTGACAACGTTGATATCAGTGGGCGGGGGAGGCACGTCTGTCCTGGTGGCTGCAGCAGCTATTTTATTGTAAAATCGTCGATTAATTTAAGTGGCGGAGATTATTGCGCTCATGAAACCGCGCGTGTAAAAGGCATGCTAGACCGCCATAAAGTTTGACAGCTAGGATCTTAGCTGTTCTATCTGGCAAATGAGCTTGGTAAAATATCAAGCAAACAAAACCCTGCAATAATTTCCGCAGCGTTTCAATTATCCTGTCACACGCGCATTGGGCTGAAATTAGTATTTTCTGCCCGAAATTAGGTTGCAATGGTATTGTGCATGGTGCTGGGAGGTATAAAACCGTTCAGACCGATGTTCAAAGCTGCTATTCTGGGTGTTGGTGGCGTGTCACTCTTAAAATTCAGTCCTGTATGAACATTGAATGGCTCTGCGTTTCATCACGATTTGAATGCTGGAGAACTGACCAGCACCTCACTTTAATAGAGACATACTTAAATGTCTTGTTTTGTTTGCCTTAACATCTATTTAGGAAGACCACCAAGGACTTCTGCAATAACTCGTGACTCATAGTGGCATACATGCAACATTGACTCATGCAACAGTGACTAAGCACTTTGGTGGCATGATGTAACGTTTTGATGACTTGTGGTATTGTAAGATGCCTGGGTGAAGATGGGAAAATACCTTCTTGCCCTCTTTTACCTGCTACCACGATGGCATTGTAATACAGTGTGGCACCATTCAACAGAAGCTAGGGCAGTGCGAATCAATAGATGCTGTTGTCTTGAAATTCGTCAGAAAATACATCATACATCACGTCTAATAGCTGTTGAGGACAAGAATATTTATAGGAAAGTAAAACATTATGTACGCAAACGCAGGCAAGTCACAAGGGAACGATGGCATGTGTGCCCAAATCGTGCTTCCTATACCTTGTAGAATATCTTAACGTGACTGTCGTCGCACAGAGCAAGGTTACTGATGCAAGCATAGGTATCTCGCATACAAGTAAAGATACTGCGGTTATGCATTGCAAGAGTTAAGTTTACTCAAACGGGCCTCCACTAATGTCATTGTGGTGAAAGTGCAGTCTTGCTCAATAAGGGAGTGTGGCTGTGACAGAGAATGAGTAACTTGTGGCCCGACTTGCCTTGCATGTGCTTCCAGGCAACATGTGCAAAAAAGCCTTGCTGGTGTTGATTATCAGGTCCAGATTGCAGCAAGAACGAATCTGGCCTCTGTAATGATGTGTCCTTTGAAGTGTGTTGCACTAGTTGATGTTAATCCGCATTTTAGGCAGTGCAGAACGGTGACTCCTTGAAGAGCCGGGTAGCCCGAGAGTCATTTTGCTTCTTTTGAATTGCATGTTTATGTTGAAGTAATAGAAGTTGTTTCCTTCCCGGATCTAAAGCTGCTGTTCTGAAGTTGTTGGTAAAAGGTTATTGCAGACTTATCGTGTGGCTGGGCATGCTGTCCGAAATGCAAGCTCTCTGGCAGTGGTTTTTTTTTTTTTTTTTTTTTTTTTTTTTAACCATCTCTCTTTGGCTACAATAGGTGTGCGAGTGTCGCAACTTGCCACTGCCCTGTTTTCTAGTATAGTGTGGAAGAAGCAATCCTTGTCTGCCAGTCAGCGCTTAAGAAGAGGTGCTTCGCAAACAGCTGGAAGCAAAATGCTGCTCTTGAAGAGCAGCAGGTGCGATGTGCGGATTTCCTTTTTCCCTAGTCACCTGCACGTTGTGAAGAAGCGCATGCCGTATCGGCACGGCTGCCACACAGCGCGCCTGCCAAGATGGCCCTTTTATACTCAAGTACAACTAATGAATGACAACGGTAGTTGCCCCCACACCTTATCACTGCCGCCGGCTGTGCCTCTTACAGTACAAAGACTGCATTACTGCAAGTATTTTGACCGGGACACAACTTGTTTTCGTGACTTTTCACTCTTCATCCGCTTACAAATGACCACAGCAGTGACAAACAAATGGCTTGAGAAATAGCAGTGTCATGCATTAAGCACTATCTCCTTTCATAATGTTTCAAACTGCATGCGCATGGTTGACTTCCGGGTCCGTTGCTTTGACAAATTGATACACTGCATAAACTGTTTCTGTTCTTAACTTGCACCCGAGCATAGCACACTACACATCAGCCAGCTTTATGTGCAAAAGTGCCTGAATTTTTCTCTTTTCCCCTTCGTAGGTCAAGTTTCCCGCAGGCGACGAGCTTGTGGAAGTGCACAGAGCTGACGATTTGGAGCGAAAGGGCCCATGGGAACAGATTGCACTTGATCGGCGGCGTTTCCAGTCCCGGATCAGCTCAGTGGAGAGTGTTCTGGCGCCGGTACTCTCTCCTGACCACCGGCAAAAGGTCTACGAGAAAATCCATCTGTCAGCCACGGACTGAACTAGTGGCTGGGCGCCGTGAATCGGCCGTCACAAAATTGATTGGTGTGCCTCGAACTGAACAGGTTGCACCGTTAGTACTCTCAAAGCCCCCTTGTGTGTGTGTGTGGCGCGCATCTGTGAAAAGAACTGAATTTTATACGAACACTAGGTCTACCAGCAACTTGTTGTGCAGTGGTGAGGGTTTGCAATTGCATTGCCTAGTCTCCCTAAATTCATTTAGAGCCGGATGTGCTTGTCATGCTCACTGTGATGTGAATCTGTGACTCGGCGGGACGTTAAATTGCGCCAGCTGTGGAACTGAAGGTATGTTGTAATACCTCTGCCCTTATCGTACAAACTCTCTAGTTTGCTGGCTTAGCTTTGGATTTTGCTGGGGGCTTGGCTTACGCTTTTGTCTGTGAGAACAGACTCGCTGGCAGCTTGTGCACGGTGGACCAGTGTTTTTCGCTAACTTTTGCGTTCCACCCATTTAAGTAATTTGCGTGGATGTATAAGGCAAGTGTGCTGTGAAGGGGGGTTTACACACTGTGAATTTGTTTGAATTGGTATACCCAACTGCTCTGGCAAACTCGGATAAAATTATCGGCAAAGCCATAGACAATTCAGGCAGCTGAAAGAAGGAGATGGTTGGTGACAGGTTTTGTCACCAATTTGTCAGTGCAAGAACTCCACTGTGACATGGTGCCCAGGGACTATGCATTCCACATTTTGTTTCATACTGTACAATAGCAGAGGACTATTTACTTAGCATTGTATAATTAATATATCCTTTAAATTTCAGTAAAGACTACCCCTTCCTGTTAGCAAAAACCTTATTTGCCACTGTGTATTATTCTTTGTGACAATGCACTGGACAGTGTGATGCTCTATGCTTGCTTTGCTGGCTTTTGTGAAGTTTGTGCTTTGTACTGTTTGAAGGATGTAAAATACCTTCTTCCAGTATCATACGTGCGTCTGTTTTTATTTTTCCATATCTCTACATATGCATTTTACCGAGTGATCTACATAATTGAGATGCGTGTTGATGCTTCTGCCATCTCCGTACTTACCGTGCTTGTAGAATGTCTCCTGCCATGGTTGATAGTTAAAAGGTTTCTTTGAAGTGCAGTTCACATGCCAGAAACCCCAGGTGGCTTCAATTAATCTGGCTTCCTGGCCACTACGCTGGGCCTTGTAATCCTCAGTCCATTTCAGCGTGCTAAAAAACAAGTTTAAATTTGAAAGAAGGCATATGCACTGGGGTGTTAGCATTTTGCTATCATGGCAGAGTGCTCTATAGTAGTAAATATATTTGCCACCAATTTTGGATTGAAAGAATAGCGGGAGCTTGCTGGGTTTCAGAATGTTCCACTGCTCTTCTCTTAATTACTTCGCAGACATGCAGAAGGTACTTGTTGCACTTTGCTTCATAACTAGCACTTGTGCTTGCTTACAGGTTTCAAAAGCAAGGCCATGCACTTGAACACCTAATGCACACTGCAGGTAGCTTTTTTAAGTTTGGCAAGGTGTACGTAGGATGTTCAGTAGCTGCTGCAGCAGTCATCTAAACGATGATTTTGAGCACAGCTCTGCTCACAACTTAGGTTGGGCATACGTTACCAACGTTGGACATACTCCACCCAGAAGGATTGCCTTCGCAAGCACTGCGTGCTGTTTCCACAATGACAGAGGTGCCTTCTACTTTTGTAATTCATACCACATGCACGCATGTAGTGGTTTTGGGGACAAAATATGAAATGCAGCTATTACACGAAAAATAAAAAGACATCAAAAATTCCTCCGGCAGATGTTGACATGTCGCTGTGTGATGACGGAGTGAGGTCCTCTAAGCTCATGAAGTGTGGGTTACACTTGTCGGTGGCTTTTGACAGCATAGCTGAATGCCCCTCGCTTCGTGCGATGCCAAGCGCTTTTATGCATATGGTCTCAACTGAAACCGTAGCCATTGCTCTACGTCTCAGTCTTGTACCAGAGAAGCCAGCCTTGCAAGCGCGCTTTTGCTTCACTCAAAGCATGCCATGACGTTTGTTTTCCCAAATGCATTTCCATGGGGGCGCCACTGTTGTATACAGTTTTTATAAACCCTGAACTTTCGTCCAGCTGCTCCTATTCTACCCCCTTGCAAAGTAGACCAGTTTTAATGTCTGGTAGCACCCATGTATCTCCCCATCCAGGAGTGATAACAGCAGCGAACTTATAAGCAAACGGATGCGTGTCAATTCCAAGTGATTGGCAAATTGGATAGAATGAGTACTAACAGGTAGCAGCACAATTTGTGGCTTTTTCTGATGCCACTAATTGCGCTGCCAGTCATTTTTACTTATCACCTGTCAAGTAATCTGAAGGAAGGCAAAAAAAACTTGAACAAAAGAAAATTGAAAGCCACCAGTGAGGTTTGAACTCACAACCTCTGCTTTATGGGACTAATACTATACCACATATTTAATACCCCGGCTACAGTAGGGTCCGAATGTCATTTGACTCAAATGGGGTGCTTCGAATGCCATTCAGAATCCGCCATGCTACACTACAATTTCAATGGAATTGTACGCCGTGCTGTAGTGGCGCTGTTGTCGCCCGTTCCGTTTTCGCACAATAATACAACAATCAAATTTAGGAGCCGTCTAAGCCAGTAAAGTAATGCCAAGTGAGAAGAGACACCAGTTCTGACTGCAATGTGGTGGCTGTTTGCGTAGTTTATTTACTTTTTTTTGCAACTGACTCACTGGTTTTGAGAGTATGAAAATTAAATATGTTGATTTCATATTTTAAGTAAATGAACAGTGAACAAAGTTCCACAAACAAAAATATTTGCTTGTTTTACGTACAGAAGTATTATATTTTTCATTGCCGATCGAAGATGCTGCGTGCGAGTGCTAGAAATGGCATTTGAAATCCCCAATGCCTCTCTAGGTGCTTATTTGGCTCGAATGGCATTTCAAAACCTAAGTAGCAGCACAACTTTGCATTTGAGTCAAATGACATTTGGTTCAAATGACATTCGGACGCTAGTGTAGCAGGGGCATTACAAATTTATGGGTGTGGCTACTACATAAATGAAACTACTACACACATATATACAGCACTTGCTCCTATGATGATTAACATTGGGCTGCAAGAAAGAAAAGGCAGTGTTTCCAGCCCCGACTGTCAATCTAAAAACACGAATACTGCATTGTTGTGGAAACATTTATTTGCTTACAAAATGCAGCACATAGTGAACACCACACTGCTATCAGGTGTCACAAAAAAAAAAAAAGATTCTGGTGAATGGTCCACACTTGCAGCGCAATTAAAAGCACGTGTACAGGGGTGTCATTTGGGTGCTGGGACTAGGTTGATGGGCAAAACACGACTAGGTTTGAAGTCAAGAGACCGAAGACTTAAGCCACTTCTTAGGCAAAGACTTAAGCCAAGCCACTTCTCTCAAAGTGACTGTAAAGTGCTACGATGGAGGAGCTCCTGATGACATCCTGAAAAGCCCCAATGCTGTCCCCACACTACAAATAAAATCTCCAGACAAGGGATTCATCATTGCATGCATGCTTTTCTCATGGCACTATTGTGGTCCTTTCAGATTGCACGTTGGTTCAGAAGCGCAAAAACAAATCTCAACACACTAAAATGCAAGCAACAGATGGTACAAATGTCGATATACGTGCGCATAAAACATGCTTTCGACCTGGGCAAAGAAAATGTACAACAGCCGTAAAGTTGCTCCCTGCAGTGCACAAAAGTAATGCAAAATGTAATTTTCGGAATTGTAAATGTGGTGCTTAAATTAAGAAAAAAGATTCCACTGCAAGATAAGACAGCAATAAGTCATGTTTGCCAGTACTGCAACAGAGTTTTTTCTACTAAAAACAAAGGCTAAACACTTGTTTTGACCTAGAGAGGACAGAAAAATACCCAACAGTGTTGCCACTACAACTGTTTTGGTGGGTGCCTTCTAGTCCTGGCTAAGTGATTACAGTCACGTAACACTGTCTTAGGGCCATGAAGAAAAAAAGTTAGATGCATTAAAAAGGCTGTTTTTCCATGGCCCCTATAAGTAAATCGAAGCTATCTTTTCTAGTGCTTGATTGCACTTGGCGGCAGTTCTTGTGTGAAGTGAGCAAAAGAGATTGCCTTCTAGGTGTAAGTAGTTTCTGGTGTGCTTCACACTAGGTTTCCCTTTTGTAACTGCTATGGTTAACAATACTTGATTATGCACCATATAATAGTGGAGCAAGAAATAAGCACCCCCCTCCCCCCTTTTGTTACACAGGAGAGAAGAAAGCTGCCTCCCAAATCATGATGCTTACCTCACAAAATTATGGTTGGGAATTTGATCAAAGTTAGGAGGCAGTAGAGAGCTACTTTACATTTGTGAAGAGTTTGCTTTTTGTTTTTATAAAATTTAAAGCAGTTCACAATGTCTTGTGGTCCTCAAAATGAGTGAGAAATGAAGGCTCAATGGCACTCGCGCAGATCACGTACAAACTCGCAATACGACGCACATGCACTTGCGCTTCACACCAAACACAGCAGCCAACCAAAAAAACCAGCATAACTTTGTCAACCAAGACTGCTAAGTGAGGGCTTATAACTGATGATTAATAACCTGCCTGCTATAAGAACTAAATGCAGCCCGGACAACTTGATATCAGTTGTTTTTTGTTTTTTTTCCTTGCCTGAGCAAATGCTTAAAGATGGCAGAAACGACCGTGCATGGCAGAACTTGTGCATGCTAAATGCCACAACTGCAAAAGTTGCGTCTGTTTACAGGCAGTAAGCATCCCAGTGTCGAGCAAGTTTTGCTGGTATATTTGTTCACCTCTGAAAAAACACAGCTATACAAAGTTGAAAATTTACGGTAGGAAGTTGTAAAACTAAAGGCTCGGTGTAAATACTAACAACAGTCTTGCAAAGTTTAGGGTGGAAAGGGAGGCAAGAGACATCTAACAACAGGATTTTGTAGGGCACAATCTTTGTCGATGAATGTAATGTTTTCCACATTGACTACCCAAACTGTGAACAAAAAAAAAATTAAGTCATTTCAGCACATTTCCCAGACATTTACATTCTTCATGACTGTTCCTTAGTGATAACTCATCCGTGTGTGGTCCAAACGGACCGTGCTAAAAGAGGTTCCGGATAAAATTGAGCACCAACGATGTGGAGATGAGGGACCAGACGTAGATCGTCGGCGTCATGGTCTCCGCGAATTTCCTTGAATGCCTGAGGATGGACGTGATGAACTTGTTTTTGGACTTCACACGCGATGAATCCTGCAATTGATAATCAGCGTCTCGGTGCATGTTCCACAACGATGTGCACTGGCTATGTGTATTACATGCCTCATACAAGTGTTCGCTTTATAAAAAATTTTTTATCATTTAGCCATGAAAGATATGTAAAAAATAAACTACAAACGGGCTTTCGGCTTTGTATTTGCAGCCAGCTAAAATTACTGGCTGCCAATGTGAAAACAACAAACGCCTTGGTCAATTTTTTATTTTGGTGCAAAGAATTTCGAGGTATTACATTGTACCGACAGTTTTACAAATTGGGTTAAACTCGATTCCTCCACAAAAATTGCCACCAGCATAATTTTTCACAGTCACATGATAAGGTTGCAACCTGAAGGACAATCTTACACGGAACAAAATTGAGTACAAAATGTACATGCAGTCCTAAATACGGACCAACAGTGTCGCTGCAAAATTTTTTGGCAATTAGGAAAGTTCTTGCACATTTTTGATAGCCTACTGAGGTTTTCATAAAAGTGATTTGCTTAGACACAAATGAAGAGGAAATGAGTAGGTGTGCATGCATTAGATTACAGTAAATAACTCATTAACATTATTAATCCTAAAGTGAAGCAGCAATAAGGTGATGAATTGCCTGAACTGCATGCAGAGATCACGTGAGCTCAAAAACGTCATTTTCAACTACTGCCAGTATTGTTTTTTAGCATATTATGTGTGGTTTTTTTCTTTTTTTTTCTCCAAAGGGCAATATTTCTTCAAAAGGTAATATCACAGCTCAATCACTTTTTCAATTGATAGAACTAAAACCAAATTTATACAAACCAGCCTTCAAAAAAAAAAACGACTTATCCCCAGCTTTCAACTTCATATACAGCGCCCAATTTTTGTCCCGTACCAAGATTTATGAACTAACAAGACCCGAAAACAAACGATTCCACCTATATACAACTGCAATGTTAATATTAACTTCACGATTATCACATAGTTGAAACATTCGGCACTAACATTGGTTAAACATGTATACCACAAACTTGCTCGCAATGTCTGTTCTCCCGCAAATTAACAGCAGTGCTCTCATGCTCAGTAATTTCTCATGTCTCATCTGTCGTCCCTCCACACATGCAAGACGGTCAGCCATTAATAGGAAGGAGTTCTTCCACTTCAATTTATGAAATCCTCACAGTCAAATTCTCCTCTCTCCCAGCAAGCAGTGCAGTTGCATCGCCCTCTGAATGCACTCACCATGGGAATGCCGTGCTCACTGAGGAACTCCCTCAGGAAAGGCTGGTCCTTGTGCATGGGGGCCAGGTACTCCTTCTGGCTGCCACGTGTCCACCAGCCCTCCTGACCTGGCCTGCAGCAACATTAAGGGGGGGGGAGTCAGGATGATCGATCACCCCGCACACCTCTCCGAGCAGAGTTATTAAACACTCTCGGAGTTAACACTCCCGGAGTTTCAGAATGCCCTCTGGACCAGGATCCTGGACCAGGACAAATTTTTCTTCAACTGCGAAGTTTCTGAGAAAGCTGTACAGCTTTCCTTTGTAGCCGTACAGCTGCACTGAGGTGGATGTCAAATTGTCTTTCGCAAGTTGGACGCTGACATAAAGAATAGAACCCATGTTAGCTCTGGCTATCGTATTTTTGTGCACTTTGTACACCAATAGTTGTGCACGCAATCACAACACAACTCGCTGTGCAGCCGGTACCTGGTGGGGTTCGCAGGGGTGTACCGGTACTTGTACAGCATGCCCCGAATGTACTTCGGCGGGTTTCTGGGAAACGGGTACCGCTTCACATCCAGTAGGCGCAGAACTGTGACAGGGTTGGAAGGCAAAAACAGCACCAGCTGTGAGGACAGGATTTCCTCAATGGTAACTGTCGTGCGAGGTTTGCACTCAGTTACTGCAACGCTAGTCTGAGTAGGCCTATTCCTGCTAGATTTAGAATCCACAGATTGCGATAGACTTGCTACATGGAAAGCATGAAATATGAATGCATTCTCTCAAGCAGAGATGACTGTGTTGAGTCAATGAGTTAAAACTTTGTGCTGACAGTGAGACAACTGGATAGCAAACGAAAGACACCTAGCAAGCCATTAGTATGCATGAGCACGCATCTGTACACTGAGCATTTCCAGCTTTCGTAAACCTCAGCAACCAAAAATGGTCTCTCTAGGGAAATTATTTACAATCTCCAGTTATACAAAATGAACTGAGAGATTAGTCTTCACGCAAAAGCATAGAGTTGTTCTGTATTGTACTGGCATTATGATTCTCATACTTCCCCCTTCTAATGATCTTGTTACACTTTTGTCATGTTTTGCAGATATTTAAGCGCAAGAAGCATACAGTGCAAGCTTTTAGAGCTACAAACAAATACAGGCAGTGCTGTAACGCTGCCTATGACCGCATGAATTTGCCTGGCAACGTGTGCTGGACACCAGAAAAAGAAAACACTGTGGTTGCCCGAAGTCCTTCACACACGACACAGCTAACCCAGTCATACAAGATGGTCCTGCACGTCAAAGCCACATTCAACAACGCAAAACTAAAAAACCTTTCCAGGCAGTTGCATTTTGTCCAGCCTGCTCCTTCCACCAATGCCAACATGATGCCTCTTTCATTCTGGTGGTCAGAACCGAAAAAGAAGGGGGACGTGTGTCATCCCGTATCCCCCTTTCATCTTAGTGCCCTTTCAACAGAATGAACCGATACCTACTTGTTCAAGTAATAGTTTGAGAGCAACTGAGCGTACCTGCAGCATCGCCGCTGAGTAGACGGTAAACCAGGCTGAGCAGCCAGGGGTTCTGCCTGTACGTCGACAGAGCTGCAAACCACATCTGCCAGTCAAGCCGGGGTTGGTGTGGAACTGCGGTGGTGGAAAGGGCAATTGCGACCAGTGAGCATTGATCTCCCACAAAACCCCTATTAAAGCGAGATACTGGCTGCACTCAATCAGACCTGGGAAGGGGGAAGGTACAGGAAGCAAATACCTTTTTTTTAATCTAGATTAAGAAGTATCTAGATTTTAGACAAAAAAAAATAAAATAAAAATGGTGTAAATGTCAAAAATTTTTCATCGTGTCGAATTCCTCTTAAAATATCTGATGATACAAAATGGTTATGTAATGCAATATGTAATAGTTATGGCGGGGTATATAGGTGTAATCCATACCTGTGTTTGGAGTTAAAGGGATCTTTGAAAACAAAAAATTAAAGCCGTTCACTCAATGTGAAAGCTGTCGGAAGTGCAGAGCAGTGATTTGCCATATACGGGCTGTAGCGGAGTTATTCGCTCACTGCTACCACCCAATGCAATTCAAATTTCCCGCCTTCGCAGTGCTCCCGCGCCCCCTGCCTGAAACCGCGCCAGCAGGAGTTCTGTTCTTTTTGTGCATGCTTTTCCTCCTGCATGTGGCAGCGCTGCACTGCCACTTTTTTTTCGCTTACTATCGCAAAAACCAACCCAACGAGCGTTCCTAACTAAATGAACGCGGGCGCTGGCGGTTAATTACGTATATCTTGCCTCGAATGTACCTGAAGTTTTCTTTGTGATAAACAACGGGGACATGTGCAACAAGCTCCAGCAGTTCAAGAGTTTTGAACACTTATGACTATATAAAACACTTGGCTTTCAAAGCCTCTGGGCTTTGCCGCGATGATGGAACGCCGTGAGCGAGCTACGACGACAAAGCGAGCCCCTCAAGTGCTCTACACTAATATATATATATATATATATATATATATATACAGAAAGATAGGTCAGCAGTCTACAACGCCAAAGGAGGCATAGGGGTGTGGTTAGGCTCTTTTCTTCCCCACTCTGGGCGCGTGTTTTTCTTTCTTTCTTTCTTCTGTATATTAAAAAAAAAAAATGTTTACTTCATTAACCGTAGTGAAAAAGAAAAGAGCCTAACCACACCCCTATGCCTCCTTTGGTGTTGTAGACTGCTGACCTATCTTTCTGTATTTCCTCAACGAGCCCCTCATTTCCTTACTATATTATTCTGCGAAAGCCTAGCGAGGGTCTCGGTTGTGGTAGCCTTGATGCCTAGGTAGCATAAGAGGGCTTCCCACCAGTTACCCGCTCATGACAGGCTGTAGACGTTTGAGTCACGCCCCGGGGGTTGAAAAGAAGGTCCCCTTCTCCCCGTGTAGTCAGAGTGGCGCTGGCTACCACCCTCAAGCGTCAGATACAATTCTAGTAAATGTAAATAGCCCAGAAAGTGAAGGAGAACACAGTCGCCCAGATAGCCGAATTGGTAAGGCATTCGACATGTAATCGAAAGGCGTGGGTTCGGTCCCCACTCTGGGCGCGTGTTTTTCTTTCTTTCTTTCTTCTGTATATTAAAAAAAAAAATGTTTACTTCATTAACCGTAGTGAAAAAGAAAAGAGCCTAACCACACCCCTATGCCTCCTTTGGCGTTGTAGACTGCTGACCTATCTTTCTGTATTTCCTCAACGAGCCCCTCATTTCCTTACTATATTATTCTGCGAAAGCCTAGCGAGGGTCTCGGTTGTGGCAGCCTTGATGCCTAGGTAGCATAAGAGGGCTTCCCGCCAGTTACCCGCTCATGACAGGCTGTAGACGTTTGAGTCACGCCCCGGGGGTTGAAAAGACGGTCCCCTTCTCCCCGTGTAGTCAGAGTGGCGCTGGCTACCACCCTCAAGCGTCAGATACAATTCTAGTAAATGTAAATAGCCCAGAAAGTGAAGGAGAACACAGTCGTCCAGATAGCCGAATTGGTAAGGCATTCGACATGTAATCGAAAGGCGTGGGTTCGGTCCCCACTCACTCTGGGCGCGTGTTTTTCTTTCTTTCTTTCTTCTGTATATTAAAAAAAAAAAATGTTTACTTCATTAACCGTAGTGAAAAAGAAAAGAGCCTAACCACACCCCTATGCCTCCTTTGGTGTTGTAGACTGCTGACCTATCTTTCTGTATTTCCTCAATGAGCCCCTCATTTCCTTACTATATATATATATATATAAAATTAAAAGAAGAAAAACTTCGAACAAGGTAAAAGCACGATTGTGGCCTACGTTTCAGCAAAGAGAACTTGCTTTCCTTGCTTTCCTTGCTTCCTTTCCTGAGGAAAGCAAGTTCTCTTTGCTGAAACGTAGGCCACAATCGTGCTTTTACCTTGTTCGAAGTTTTTCTTCTCTTGTGTTCTCTACCATCTTCAAAGTTCTACTACTCCCTATATATATATATATATATAGCGATGAATAAGTTCCGGGATTCGGTTTCAAAAATACACGAGAGGGTAGACACACGTATGAAAACGATGATCGAACTAACGTTTCGACCGGGGTCCGGTCTTCGTCAGAGTAAACTTCGGTAATTGAGCGCGCTGAATATATAGGCACGAAATGATAAAGGCTGACGAATAGTCTTGCCACTTTGCAGATACAAATCAACAATAATAAAATAAGAAGAGCACACGTGGTGTTTGTACACGTGTGAATTAACATGACGTTTTCAAATACAGAACTTGTACGGAATATCGGAACGGATCAGGGAGGATCAACAACTACCCTTTAGAAAGAAAATGATAACGTTCGGGGATTACAGCTTAGCACTTAATACGCAAACACATCAGGAGCAGTTTGTAGATATATATATATATATAAAAAAAAAAAAAAAGTCATCGTTTCTGGAAACATTTCATATCGCTTCCGTTCGCGTAACCACACAAATGAATCGGTAAAGCCTCATTGAAAAAGGTGGCTCTGCTTCTACGGTTCCAATGGGGATAATGCAATGACGCCAGCACATCAGGGCAAGAGGCACGTTAACGTTTCCTACACTTTCATTGATACCCCGTTTGACTGTGTTAAATTTATGAATTAAAAAAGACTCACGCACTTCCCTTTCGTGATGCGAACGGAAACCTGATTCCAGTATAGTAGCCCTAATTTTTTCGAAAGAGTGACCGGGAATATTTACATGCTTAGACAAAGGAAGCCCCGGAGAGGAACGTGCGTGCGCCCGGTGGTTATTAAAACGGAGCCTGAAAGGCGTCTCGGTTTGGCCGATATACTGGAGTGCGCAGACTGAGCACTCTAGGAGATATACTACATTCGACGTATCGCAGTTAAAATTGCCTTAATTTTTAAGGAAAAGTCAGAAGCTGTGCTGTTTACCGTTAGTGACGTGGTCATATGGGCGCACACTTTGCAACGAGCTTTTTGGCAAGGAGAACATCCATGCGAAGATGGCGATGCGATCGTGGAAGAGGTCAGCATGTCCCGTAGGTTTTTTGAACGGCGATAGACTACGCGCGGTGGCTCTTTAAAAATGCTTCTAAGTCGCTGACTTTGCATAAGGATATTATGATGCTTCTTTAAAATACCTGTGACTTTCGGCGCAGACGCCGAGTGGGTGAGAACGAGATTGGGTTGTGAATCAGCCGTTGTGTTATTCTGTGGTTCGAGAAGCGTTTTGCGGTCCAGGGAATCCGCGCGCTTCAGAGCATCGTCAATTAATTCTTGAGGGTAGTTTTGCTTGATTAGAGATTCCCGGAGTTTGCCGCAGTTATCAACAAAATCTGATTGCTCAGAGCATATTCTTTTGAAACGAAGAGCTTGGCTGTATGGTATACTAGTTTTATTGTGTTTAACATGGCAGCTTTCGAAGTGCAGATACTGATGCCTGTCAGTGGGCTTTCTATAGAGTTTAGTCGACAATTTTCCATTGACTAGGGACACGGTTACGTCAAGAAAGTCAATTGTAGATTCTGAGATATTGTGCGAGAAGTTAATAGACGGGTGGGCGTTATTAAAATCAGCTATAAAGGAATAAAGCTCAGATTCCCCCCTGTTGCCAAATTAAGAAGATATCATCGATAAAACGCCTGTAGAAAAAGGGTTGAAGGCAGCGGTCGGCAAGAAATTTGTCTTCCAGGACACCCATAAAGTACTTGCATAATTAGGGCCTATTCTTGTGCCCATAGAAGTTCCACTTACTTGAAGGTAGTGTTCATCGGAGAATTGAAAATTGTTTAGTTCAAGTATTAATTTGAGCATGGTTGCTAGCCCGGACCTGTCAATTGGTTTGTCATCATCTGAGCGTTCATATAAGTTAAGAACAGCCTTTATACCGTCTGCGTGCGGTATGTTAGTGTAAAGCGATGCCACATCAAGAGTTACAAGAAGTGAACCATGCGGAATTTTAAGATCGGCTATATCAGATAGGAAGTGATTCGTGTCTTTAATGAAAGACGCCAGAGTTGGAGGTATTTTGTTAATGAGGTTATCAACAAAGCGCGAAAGATTCTCAGTCACAGTGCCTATTCCAGAAATAATGGGACGCCCCGGGTTGTCTTTTTTATGAATTTTGGGTAACAGATAAAATCGACCAGCAACCGGGCTGAGTGGGAGGAGCGATTTAGCAAGATTCCCTGTCTCTAAGAGGCTCTTAAGAGTATTTTCGATTGTGGCTTTGAATTCTAAGGTTGGGTCGTAATCAAGGCGCCTGTAGAAAGAACTATCAGCAAGTTGCCTGTGGGCTTCATTGACATAGTCACTGGTATTCATTATAACAATGGCGCCTCCTTTATCGGCAGGCTTAATAATAATATCACAACGCTCTCTCAGTTTATCAATAGCTGCGGTTTCATTACTAGAAAGATTTCTGCGGAAAGATCTGCGGCCTTGGTAGCTTTCGATAACATCCTGCTGTACTGCTTTAATGTAAATATCAAGGAACTTATCCCGTTGCGTTGGTGGGGTCCAATGTTTTTCAGGAAGGGAGTAACGAAGGTTCAGGATTTGAAGCGGGACGGTCGTGAAAAAATTCTCGCAGGCGCATGCTCCGTGCGAAATTATCTAAATCTTTGAGTAACTGGAACTCGTTATAACCGCCAGTGGCCGGGCAAAAACTTAAACTCCTTTGTCTAAGCATGTAAATATTCCCGGTCACTCTTTCGAAAAATTAGGGCTACTATACTGGAATCAGGTTTCCGTTCGCATCACGAAAGGGAAGTGCGTGAGTCTTTTTTAATTCATAAATTTAACACATCAAACGGGGTATCAATGAAAGTGTAGGAACTTAACGTGCCTCTTGCCCTGAGTGCTGGCGTCATTGCATTATCCCCATTGGAAACCCTAGAAGCAGAGCCACTTTTTCAATGAGGCTTTACCGATTCATTTGTGTGGTTACGCGAACGGGGAAAACGATATGAAATGTTTCCGAAACGATGACTTTTTTTTTATTTTTTTTTTTATATATATATATCTACAAACTGCTCCTGATGTGTTTGCGTATTAAGTGCTAAGCTGTAATCCCCGAACGTTATCATTTTCTTTCTAAAGGGGGTTGTTGATCCTCCCTGATCCGTTCCGATATTCCGTACAAATTCTGTATTTGAAAACGTCATGTTAATTCACACGTGTACAAACACCACGTGTGCTCTTCTTATTTTATTATTGTTGATTTGTATCTGCAAAGTGGCCTAGCGAGGGTCTCGGTTGTGGCAGCCTTGATGCCTAGGTAGCATAAGAGGGCTTCCCGCCAATTACCCGCTCATGACAGGCTGTAGACGTTTGAGTCACGCCCCGGGGGTTGAAAAGAAGGTCCCCTTCTCCCCGTGTAGTCAGAGTGGCGCTGGCTACCACCTCAAGCGTCAGATACAATTCTAGTAAATGTAAATAGCCCAGAATGAAGGAGAACACAGTCGCCCAGATAGCCGAATGGTAAGGCATTCGACATGTAATCGAAAGGCGTGGGTTCGGTCCCACTCTGGGCGCGTGTTTTCTTTCTTTCTTCTGTTATTAAAAAAAAAAAAATGTTTACTTCATTAACCGTAGTGAAAGAAAAGAGCCTAACCACACCCCTATGCCTCCTTTGGCGTTGTAGACTGCTGACCTATCTTTCTGTATTTCCTCAACGAGCCCCTCATTTCCTACTATATTATTCTGCGAAAGCCTAGCGAGGGTCTCGGTTGTGGCAGCCTTGATGCCTAGGTAGCATAAGAGGGCTTCCCGCCAGTTACCCGCTCATGACAGGCTGTAGACGTTTGAGTCACGCCCCGGGGGTTGAAAGAAGGTCCCCTTCTCCCCGTGTAGTCAGAGTGGCGCTGGCTACCACCCTCAAGCGTCAGATACATTCTAGTAAATGTAAATAGCCCAGAAAGTGAAGGAGAACACAGTCGCCCAGATAGCCGAATTATAAGGCATTCGACATGTAATCAAAGGCGTGGGTTCGGTCCCCACTCTGGGCGCGTGTTTTTCTTTCTTTCTTTTTCTGTATATTAA
This sequence comes from Haemaphysalis longicornis, assembly GCA_013339765.2. NCBI lineage: Eukaryota > Metazoa > Arthropoda > Arachnida > Ixodida > Ixodidae > Haemaphysalis > Haemaphysalis longicornis. The sequence goes on along the minus strand of CM023451.1, from coordinate 172,192,872 downwards.
AAAAAAAAATGTTTACTTCATTAACCGTAGTGAAAAAGAAAGAGCCTAACCACACCCCTATGCCTCCTTTGGCGTTGTAGACTGCTGACCTATCTTTCTGTATTTCCTCACGAGCCCCTCATTTCTTACTATATATATATATATATATATATATATATATTATATATATATATATAATATATATATATATATATATATATAGCAAATCAGAAAATGGGAAATGAGGGGCTCTGTGAAATAAGACAGAAATAAGGGTAGGCAGTCAAGAAAACCTCGGAAAGCAAAGGGGAGGTTGTGGTGGGTCATAGAAAGAGATGAAGAATTTTTTGAGTCGAAAAGAAAGTGGTGAAAAAATGCCCGCCGGGTGGGATCCGAACCCACGACCTCCAGAATACCGGTCTGGTGCGATAACCACTACGCTACTGGCGGGGCTGTTTCCCCAGCACTTTCTCGGGTATTTATGTTAAGGTATTTTTGTTTCCTGCACTTGGGGGTGGTGACCAGCGCCACTCGGACTACTCGGGGATTTCTGGAGGTCGTAGGTTCGGATCCCACCCGGCGGGCATTTTTTCACCACTTTCTTTTCGACTCAAAAAATTCTTCATCTCTTTCTATGACCCACCACAACCTCCCCTTTGCTTTCCGAGGTTTTCTTGACTGCCTACCCTTATTTTCTGTCTTATTTCACGGAGCCCCTCATTTCCCATTTTCTGATTCGCTACATGCTTAGCGAGGGCCTCTGTTCTGGCAGTCTTGGTGCCAAAGGGAGCTTATGAGGGTTCAACGCTGGTCAACCACTCTCGACATGTCGTAGACACTCGAGTCACGGCCCGGGGGTTAAAAAGAAGGTCCCCTTCACCCCGAGTAGTCCGAGTGGCGCTGGCCACCACCCCCAAGTGCAGGAAACAAAAATACCTTAACATAAATACCCGAGAAAGTGCTGGGGAAACAGCCCCGCCGGTAGCGTAGTGGTTATCGCACCAGACCGGTATTCTGGAGGTCGTGGGTTCAGATCCCACCCGGCGGGCATTTTTTCACCACTTTCTTTTCGACCCAAAAATTCTTCATCTCTTTCTATGACCCACCACAACCTCCCCTTTGCTTTCCGAGGTTTTCTTGACTGCCTACCCTTATTTTCTGTCTATATATATATATATATAGGAATTTTGGCTTCACTTCGTGGTTAGGCCAATCCGGGGGACGCATTTTTCATCATCAGAGCCAAGTAATGCACGTGTGATGCTCACACATTAAAAATGACACGGGGCGCATTTCCAGGCATGCAAACTGGTTACACACAACACACAGAACATCCACATGACGCGCAGAATACGCACCAATAAATGGTGGCGGGTGGTTGACATTCCCTGGCTTGTAGAGGAACGGCAGCTCCAGCCAGGGGCCGTTCGGGTCGTTGCTTCCCTCCAGGACCAACTCTGGCCGCCCGTCAACGCCCGTCATCCTGGTGATGTCCAGGCAAGTTCCAACGTCAGCTCGGTTTTCATACCATAAAATACAGGGTATGCTGGGCTCCGCACAAAAATTTGTCCGCGCATACACCGCGACTCAACGTACTCTGCATTCCTACAAATTTCTTCTAGAAAAGATGAACCCAGATTTTTCTCGAGTTTTACGTTTTACGTTCACAACACTCACACTCACATGCAATGGCACCGCCAACTTGCACCAAAGCTATGTAAAAACATAGCTTGACAAGCCAAAGCAACAGCTCAGCTATAAGGTTGGCCATACCTGAAGGATGCTCATTGGTTTAGAACACCTTGAGTTCTTTCTGGTGCAACTAACATCATGTGCACACGCATGTCTGTCGTATCTCATCTACTATCAAAAATGTGACTCTTAAGTAAGGGAAGTAAAAACCGCGGACTTGAGCTTCACAGCACAATGCCTTAGCCACTGAAAACTGTGGAGCTAGCAGGCTATAAGTGGAGAAACAGGTTTTTAAACCAAAACAAACAGACGATGAGTATACTGGCAACATCGGGAAACATGTCCAGTGGTTACAGGCAATGGCATTAAAACCACGAATCACACAAAAAAACAATGTTTGCACATTTTTCGTGGGTACAACAGTGGGAGGCAAGAAGTGCTGCACTGGAGCAGAATTCCTTCACCCACGCTACAGAACTAGGAATAGAAGTTCCGATGCCCTTTACAGACTGGCAAAGGAGGTACCTTGACATTCCTTCTTGAAAGACAAAAGGTGAAAACCAAGGGACTGTGAAGAGCCATACCTTCGAAACAGCCCATACGAGCTGGTCAGGCTAAACGGCTCGACCTTGTAGTGCCACTGGTGTATCGTGGGCCACAGCTTCCCGCTCATGCCTGGCTCGAGCTGTGAGAAGGGCACCAGGCTGATGCAGAAGACCCACACAGCGGCCATGCCCATGGCCACCGTGCCCACGGTGGAGAACACCTTGCTCACCACACTCTTCTCCAGCACCAGCGACCTGGAGGAAGACGGGCCCAAAGCAACAGGAAAAATCAAGGGCTCCATTCCACCCACAAGCACGGCACTACCAAAGCAATAAGGGAAAGTGTAGCAGTACTACAGGTTGAGGTGAATAGATAATATCGCAGCATGCGGGGAGTTTATGCATTCAATGAAACACGTGTGAGCTAGTGTATCACAAACAGAAATCTTCCAGAACTCAAGTTAGCTCACTAAACAGGGTGCTACAATACATGCTCTCAGGCCAAGTAGTCTTAAGGAGCCATGAAGTGAAAACACAAGTTTGTTTTATTCGAAAGATTAGGTGTTTTATAGTACCCCAAGTGCTTTCCTGGAAGCAAATGATGCTTTATTCACTGAGAAATAAGGCAATTTAAGCCAAAATTTTAAATCTCCCGCTAAAATTGAACATTCCGTGACGTGTACAATGGCGTCATAGAGCCGGTCCATGAAACAGATACTTAGTATGTCGACTCCATATAGCACCCACACGCGGGAGTCGATCGAGACGGCGGCCGTTTTAAAAATACTAGTAAAACCTAGTGCACCCGCAGCCCTAGTCATGGAATCGCCTGATCCGGAGAACAAAACTCTCGCCAAGTAGCTCGGGCTTGCATTTAACAACCTCACACCACAAAAACGCTCAATGCTTCAAAGTGCACGAGCGGCAAGAGTTGTGGGATACGCGGTGGACGGGAAAGTGACCATTCCGCGATAGCCACAACAGACGAACGCCCAGCCGTCGGCACCGCTGCCTCGTCAGCCCCGTCGCGACGGACGAATATAGACTGGTACGTATGTGCCGTATTTTGATTACGGTTAATAATAGTTCAATTTCAGTAGCAGTATCACTTATGCCAGTTGGCCGGTGTCGTGTATGGAAAGCCGTTCGCGCGAGCTCTCTGCTTCGACCAGAAAGATACGAGCGTCAATGCGCGGTGTTTACGGCATTTTTTTCCCAAGGTCAGAGCGATTTGACGAAGTCGGCGACGAGCGCCAGCATGTCCCAGGAGTGAGCTAACGTAAGGGTCCCTGCCGTAACTGAACAAACTGAAGTTTTCAGTGGTTGTAAACTGGAAACGAGCTCGTAACGACAGCAGCAAGCCAACACCATTCGAAACTTACGCGACGACTGGCACTATCTCGTCGCTTCTTGCTGTTCCTTACTCCCCTCGTTTCTATTTTTACCTTTGCTGGTTGGCACTATGACGGCCAACCTCCTGTGAAGGGATTACGATACGAAGCAAGGTCGCGGCTGTGCGTGCTGGAACGGTTCGTTGGCCCCGAAGAGCCTCGAACCCGAAAATTCGTCTGTGCGACGGCGAGATGTCGAGCTCGGCCGGCGCTAGTTTCGCACGCATTGGTGCACACGCTTGCGAGTTCGTTCGGACCTTCAACCGTTTACTCCACCGTTCTTTGTCATAAAAAGAATGTGCAGTATGTTTCACGGGCATTTAGCTCGCTATGCAAGCTGTAAGCCCGCCTAACATGCGTTTGCTTTTGCCGGCCTCCGCCAATCGCAGAGCATTCCCAAGTGACATCACAGGTTCTGTTGCGGAAAATGAGCTGGTGGGTCGCATGGTCATTTCCTTTTTTCCTAATTATGTAGCTTATTTGAGCGAAGTTTGCGTTATAAGTGGTGTCGTTATGGTTCTAACGAGGCAATCTTTCGAATGAACCAAACTTGTGTTTTCTCTTCATGGCTCCTTTAAAGGAGTACTGACACGAAATTTTCGTGTTACGTTTTTTTCGCTGCTTTGCGTGCCTACCAGCCCACTAATCATAGAATGACAGATTAGACAGTCGAGCGCACCATAAACATTCATTTACGGCGTCGTTTATTCGTGCCAGTTTCGGTTTCGACTGAAAAACGCCAAGCGGCCGCCATAACAGGATGTATCACATGACGTCACCATTCTTGCCGCATCGCTGTTTCTCTGGAAGCGCGCGCGAACGAGCGCACGCGCGTGCCCAGACCGGCCGAGGTCTTCGCCGTCCCCACAGGCCCGGGCCGCATGACGTCAGTCCCAAAACCATGACGTGTACACACGCCCGAGCAGCGCCGCCAACCACAGCCAGCGCGTCGGCTTTGTCACGGGAGCCCCGACGTCGGCAGTTTGGGGCAAATAGCACATGATGTCATGTCGGCCCGCTCTGGGCTTTCTCGTGCGGGCGAAGATTAAAATGGATTTTAAATATGTTTCGCTGAACTGTTGCTGTTGAAACTTGCTGGGAGATATCTCCTGATAAAAAGGAAGCGTTTTACATAGTTATCACAGCTTTGAAATTTCGTGTCAGTACTCCTTTAATGTTCTCAACTTGGTACCGCACACTAAGTTGTATATCGTCTTCATAGTAAGCTTAAGGGGGGACACTGGTCTTGAGGACATTTTTGTTATTTTTTAACCTATGTGCTTGAGATTTACACATTGAGTGTATTTCAACATCCTGAGCACAAATATGCAGTCAGTTTTCGTCTATGGGGTGTAAGTTTAGAGTTGTGCAACATGTTATGTCACTCCGTTTCGGGCAATTTTTTCATTATGTACCTATGAAATACTCAAATAGCTTTTAACCCTTCGTGCTCTAGAAGGACCTGGGAGCGCAACTATACCACTGCAGTAATTTTAGCATGGTTTCTGCAAACGCTGTAAAATTCGTAAATGTCAGGTCATCAATTTACGAATGTTTTTGTAAAACTAACTGCATAAAATCTTGTGCCAGCAAAAAAATTCTGTACTTTTGTGGTTTATTGCACTGTTCAGTTCATAAGCTTTCGAATGCAGCAAAAATGATGTAAATCGAACCAGTACATCCCAAGATATTGTACCCAACAGCTGACGATGTGGGAAAAAAATTGGTTCTGAGAAAACAGGGCACGAAGTTTGCAAACATGGGCAAAAATGGTCATTTAGGCGACTTCAAAGGGCGACAGCTTTGTGAATACTTATGATACAGCTATGATATTTTGCAGGTGCATTCTTTGGGACCTGTAGACTGCAAATAAAATTAATACAGAAAATTAATTTTTTGGCAAATTTTCGGTGCTCAAGACCAGTGTCCCCCCTTAAAGGGGCCATGCAGACAAAACACAAGTTTGGTTCACTCGAAAGATTGCCTCATTAGAATCATGCTGACACCACTTCTAGCGTAAACTTCGCTCAAATAAGCTATATAATGAGGAAAAAAAGGAATGGCCATCTGACCCACTAGCCCATTTCCCGCAACAGAACCTACAATGTCATATGTGCCAGCTCTGAGATTGGCTGCGGCCGGCAAAAGCATACGCAAATAAGGCAGGGCTTATAAGCTTGCCGAAGGATCTATTTGCGTCTAAATGTAACTCATATTCATTTTACAGCAGTAAGAATGGTGCGGTAAACAAAGTTACAAAAATACACGTAAGGATAGAGTACCGATGCGCACTGCTGTTGGTACTGGGCGCACTACGGTTGTTTTAGCTGCACAGCATCCCGCTGCGTTGGAGTTGTCTTACATGACACTGGCCGATTGGCGTAAGCGACATTGTCTTACATGACTCTGTTTGTGGAGCATACCCCATGTTTCACGAAATTATTACTTTTTACCGTAACAGAAACATGCCAGGTGCAAATACGGTCAAAAATAAAGCAACAGTGGACAACGGTCTACGGTTCCGTACGGCAGCGCCATTGGAAAGGACTGGCGGTACGCAAGGCTGCAGAGCCTAATGACGCACTGGAAGTTCGTTTGAATACCCGCCCCTGTGACTTCAAGGCAGACGTCAAGAAAACACACAATTTGGCGGGAGAATCAAAATTTTAACCTAAATTGAATCATTTCTCGGTGAGTACGGCATCGTTTGCTGCCGGACAAGCGCTGGGGGCACTATAACACACAAAATCTTTCAAATAAAACAAACTTGTATTTTGTCTGCATGGCCCCTTTAAGGGAGCTTTGCAACAAATGTAAGTTGGGACGTTCACCTGTAGAGGGTCTGCACGATGGTGAAAGCCAAGGAAGTGGCTGCAATCCAGATGATAATGGGCATTGCAGTGCTGAGGAACTTGTCAAACTCCCCTTCCGTAAAGGCTGCAACAGTGGAATTCACGTGGGGCTAATCAGAAGCCACGCCACACGGCATCATGAAGCAGTAACGTCTAGCTCTCAGATTAGGTTAGACGCAGTTTAGATGAGGAATGAATGGCTCTTTCTCATGCTAATGAGACACAGTGTGGCGAACTACGTGCTTTTAAAGGACGTAGGCACTAGGCACTTCAAACAGTTCAGGTTAGTTTAAGATGGTGTCAAATCAAGTTCTACTAGATAAGCGAAGGTTAGGCTCACTTTAAGTAAGAAATGAGTGGCTCTTTTTCATGCTAACAAAGTACAATGTAGCTAACCAAGTGCTTGTAAAGAAGGCGCAAGTCACATTCCCAAGGGCACTCACCAATCTTGGACTGGAGGGCCCAGTTGTTGTCGAGCCGCAAGCGGAAATACTTGATGGTCAGGTAAGCAAGCCCACAGTAGACGGCCAGAGTCACGGTTCTCGCCAACACACCACTCACGGTGCGCAGGGTGCTGCTCCCCTTGCCTGAAAGTGGAACCACATTGCTCTCAGCGACACAGTGGGCAAGTAACGCGGCGACAACAAACCTTTGCCGCAGTTTCAGCTTTCTAGAGGTGATTTTTGCTAATTCAGGGCAGCTTTTGGAAAGGAGAGTAGTGAGGAACCTACAAATATACCCTGTTTATTTTTTCTATAAGAAACAGACACATCTATGGGCTTTCCATCGTAGCACAAATAATAAAAAGGCAATTCCATACACAGAACAGCTGTTGTGATAGCAGTCACACTTTACAAAAAAAAATTAAAGCTGTCCCACTCAATGTGATTGCTGTCGGAAGTGCAGAGCAGTGATTCGCCATAATGGGCTGTAGCGCCATTATCCGCTCACTGCTACCACCCAATTCAATTCAAATTTCCCGCCTTCGCAGTGCTTGCGCGCCCCCTGCCTGAAACTGCGCCAGTGGGAGTTCTGTTCTTTTTAAGCTTGCTTTTCCTCCCGCATGCGCCGGCGTTGCACTGCCACTTTTTTTCTCTTACTATCATAAAAACCAACCCAACGAGCGTTCCTAACTAAATGAACGCAGGCGCTGCCGGTTAATTACGTATATGTTGCCTCAAATGTAGCCTACAGTTTTCTTTGCGCTAAACAACGGGGAGATGTATGACAAGCACCAGCGGCTCACGAGTTTTGAACGCTTATGACTATATAAACCGCATGGCTTTCGAAGCCTCTGGGTTACGCCGCGACGACAGCCACTTTGACGGAACGCCGTGGGGTCCAGCGAGCGAGCTACGATAACAAGGTGAGCCCCTAGAGTGATCTGCACTTAATATTCTTCCTCATGCCATGAATGTATGGCGCTGCACTTCAAGAAAAGGGGATGGACCTTTCTTGTTTTTGCCGTTCAAGAAATTAACCCAAAATGAAGAGAGGGGGGAATGTTAAAAAACCTTGACACCACCCATTTCAGTATTGCTCGAAACACAGTACTCTGAGACAAACCCAACACCAAGATATCAGCTCGCACCACAAGCTGGGAGGAGGAAGCAAAGCAGACCTGCCAGTTGAGGTGGTTTCTTAGCCACTCATCGCTGACTCACCAGGGCCGTGTCGTCGAGCGGAACCAAGCAGAAATTCGTCGTCCACCAGCGACAGGCACAGCGCTATCGTGTGTATGTTGAAGAAGTTGTAGTTGCCAGTTGCCAGTATCAACAACTGCAGGACAACCTGAAATCGATCCAGCCCCAGCACGTACATTAGTAGGAAGCCAAGCTTTCACTCAGTGCAATTCTCAATGCCCTCCAACACAGTTTCTGCCGTCTCAAGATTGAATTAGCGTTAATCCAAAAGCACCACAAGCGGTAATACAGCAAGCAGGTATCAAGTGCACAGCGTGCCACAGTTTAAATTTTGAGTATAGGAGAGTGTGTTCAAAGCAATGAGGTCGCATTGTGTGGAAGTCAATTTTGCTCATCATCATTCAGCACACAAACCAATAGGAGAACCATGTTTTCTCAAAGAAAAAAAAAGCAATAAAACCTAAAGTAAATGAAATCACAGAGCAGCATATACCACGGAGAAGGGTGTGGGTTATACAATAATTTTGGCATGACATGCAGTCCTGCAATCCACAGTACATAGTCCCATGCCACAATGCGAATCATATTCCTTGCTTTCCAGAAATGACTATCTCCAACTTAGAAAGCATCCATTAAAGTCTATGATGAGGGCAGTGTGATCAGCCCCCAACAGTCACTTTAAAGTACTTATCGCATTTGCTAATCAGCAACTCAACCTTCACAACAGAGTCAGAAATTCCCACCACAAGCTCAGCGGATCGTACTGAATGGCATCCCAATGGAAGTACTGCAGAGGGAGCTCTGAAGCCTAGAACCTACTACAGCAGGGGTTCTCAAGCGTGTTGGTCCAAACAAGGAACCCTGCTAAGCTCCATTAACTGCCAAGGAACCCCCCCCCCCTTCCCCCCCTCTCCCACTATCATGCAAGCATTTTTCATTCAGTTCATGCTACATCCACGTGCAAAAAATTTAATTAAAAGCAAGGGTATCGTTTTTTTCCTGTCGACTTTATGCGAGCGCGTACGCTAGCGGCACCCTGTCTTCAAACAGGAGAAATGCGCATGGGGGTAATATAAGGCCGAGATTCAGTACAATCGTTTAACCGCGCGGCCCGTTTCCGAGCGTGGATGGTTACAAGCTGCTTGCAGGATTTATTGCACAGCCCACGCGTTTCTCTTATGCATTGAGGTGTGCTTATTGACACTCGGGCGTGAGTTATGGAGATTCCTCAGATCCATCACATCTCGGCTTAGCCATCTAAGTGACTTGGCGAGTGTGGGACCAGGGAAAATTTATCAGTGGCTCGCGGAACCCGGAGAAGGGGCCTGCGGAATCCCTCGGTTCCACGGAACCCACTTTGAGAAACCATGGCAACAGCAACAAAGTGTTCTCTACTATGCAGGAGGATAATCTTAGTTTTTTAGGAATTCTTTCCCAACTGAAATTGTGAAAACTGTTCTTTCAGGATGCCTAGCAACCAGAGCAGGGGTACGGCTTTAAGCAGTAGTGGAACAGTGTTGCTACACACGAGATCAGGGGTTCAATTCCCGGCTGCTCTGTTTCTAACAAAATTAAGGGAAAAAAAAACTCTACAACATCTCAATACATGCATCAAACGCTCTGGTTTTTCTAAAATGGTCTGTAATCCACCTGCACGCTTGCTAGCCCAGATGCCTGTCGAATGCTCCCCCCACCAATCAAACAAACGGTGTCAAGAGGGGGGGCGGGGCCCTCAATCAACAGACCGGCCCCTCACCTGGCTGTAGAAGCTGAAGATCCTGAGGGAGCGCACGGGGGCAAAGAAGAGCAGCGGGATGGGGATCTCCACCACAAAGGTGAACACCACGCCCAGCCGAAGGATCCAGTCCGGCAGGTGGTGGAAGTACCACGCAAGGGGCGTCGGGATGCACTGGCTCTCAAAGTGGTGGTTCAGCGCTGAAAGGGGCAATGAACACCACACACGCCAAATGGAAAAAACGTCCTTAGACAGCAAAGGGAGACAGATAAACAGTTTGTGCCCGCTTGGGGTCAGAGACATCGCATCAAACGGCAGGCAAGTTACAAACTTTGAAGCCGTGGGTTTCAGCAGCAGATGGCCTTCTGCCTGCAACCAATATGGCCTTCGCACCTGCAGTTCTGTGAATGTCGAGCTCGCCTGAAATATCCACTTGCATGCTTTCACACAAAGCTTTGCATAACAAGTGGTCTGTGTGCACAAGTGATGCACTACAGAATCTACAGTGGATCTTTAAAATAGTCTCAAAGACACATGGGCATTGCCATTTATGCAGTTATCCCTGGGGTCCGTCAGTTATGCAAAGTAGAAAAGCCTTCCCTTCAACCACTGACCAGCCATTCCTCAGTTCAGCGAGTGTTTCATGAAAGCGAAGCTTGATGAAGCGGCGTTATTGGCAACCAAAAGATGGTCATAAAAATATGCCACAAAGCCCGCGCCATGCCTCAGAAGTCAAACAGGAAGAAAAGGAGCATGCACCTCTGCTGCTATAAGCAACGCCTGGGTGTGTGCAAAGCCAAATGGAGGGGCGGAGAGTTCCCATCTGCCAAATGGCCTCACGTGCTGCACACAAGAATGCTGTTCGGCTGTTGCTCTCCTCAACAACAGCTCCGAATTGAACCAGTTTGATCCAGTTAGGCTGGCTCCCGGAATAGAAGAGGTTTTAGTGCCCCAGTGCTAGATGTGCCACTCGCAAAGTGCTCACTCTAGAGCATGAAATACCCGCGACACCGTAGTTGCAGCCCCAGTCGCACGTAGTAATACATGTACAGTCATGACCAAATGACATGCAAACATAAAAATATGAGCCAGAACGCACAAAATTAAGGAATACTGTTAGTAGAGTTCCAATAAGGGCAGACTACTGGTATATTTGGAAAGCCGCATTTACACAATCTTATTACCGTAATTAAGCGCTACATCAATTTGACTTTCAAGCAAAGAAATCACACTATTTGTGTCATATTTTCGTGTTCGCAATTCATCTTTTACGACTGTACAAGCATCATTCAAAAACATTTCACGGGCAGGACTATAATTTTACCTTCCTACCCATAAGCAGTCTTAAAGGCCAGCTGCACTTAAATTTTACCTCAGCCAAATTTACTGTGCATGTACAGAACGTACCACCAAACCAACTGGGACATGACTGGTAGCCTCGTGAAATGCCTTGTTATTTAGTTATAGTGTTCAAAATAGCTCTGCCGCTGGCAAAGATGCACCTGCTGGTGAATCGCGCAAACAGCCATGAAGCGGAATTGACCTTGTGGACCTTGTGGCCGGCCCTGTGCTCTTTCCTATGGCAGCCAGAAGAACCGATCGAGCTCAACTGGGCACGCTTCTCATAGGACTGCGGCAAGGGCGAGGCGTTAAGCACAGGTTTGCCCCGGCCGGCCGGCCGCGTGCCGCTGCTCGCTCGCCAGCTGGGCCGGCTAGAACGTCACTTCAGCCTGGCCGTAATGGTTGCGCGCTCCCTCAATTTCGCTTTCGAAACCTCCGATTTTTGATGGTCATTTGCTGCCACGGATGCGCGCATTTCAGCTGCCATATTTCAAATCTTGCCGTCTTTTTAGGCAGACTACACGAAAATGACGTTTCCAGGAGGTTGAAATTTTGAGTGCAGTTGGCCGTGCCTCTGCAAAAATTTTCTCTCTCTAGACACCTCAGACTTTACTAATGTACAATTCTATTGTATGCTCAAGCAACAACACCGACCAGCAAACCCACGACAAGGCGAGGTGGTCGCCTTGACGCCCCCCCCCCTCAGAGGAGTCCACCGACCTGTGAGCCCCCACCAGGTGGGGCACCCGCTGGTGAGCTTGACCACGCCCGAAGAGAACATGAAGCGGAAGAGGAGCCAGCGGACGAGCCACAGGGCCACCCGGTCGTGCGGGTGGTGGGGCGGTCGCCAGCTCGAGCTCAGGCCCAGGGTGCGGTGGAACATGCCCAGCGGGGCCACCAGCACACAAAGAAAGCCCGTCTCCAGCACCAGAATGTCCCTGCACGGGCGTCGCCAGGGAGAAAGGCCAGACGCATCGTTTAGACCCCAAAGCACGCGGTTGGCCATGGAAATGCCGAGCTGCATTTTGTAGGCAATGCCTGCCTACGAAGGAGAACCTCACCAAAGGGCCATACGGAGCTTCACTTTGAAAATGAGTAAGGTTTCAGGTTATGAACTCAGTTGCTGCGTAACCTAGCTGAGTGTCCACTCCCGAAATTAACTATCGCACAGTTACGAGTAGCACAGTCTTCTTCCTACCATTTGTCTAACCCCTGCCTCTTCAAAGAACTACTGCACACCTCTCGCCACACAAAACACCTCAAAAGCATCTCTGAAGAGGCGAAATTCCAAAACAAGAATGTAAATGAACTACAGTAGGTTATTGTACAGCATATTCGGCGAGGAGGAGAAAAAGGTCATTATGCCTAGGGGTGAACAAACACATTCCTTCTCGAAACTACCATATAAACCGTATTATGTGTCTAGTGGGAGTATACGTCGACCCCCTAAACCAAGGTGAAAAAAAAAAAAAAATGTTGGCCAACGACTGCCATATAAGACAAGCCAAGACTTACAAATTTTTCCAGGAGAAATCTCAACCTACATTCCGGTTTACATCATACATAAACAAGTCACCCTAAGCAGAAAATAAAAAATCGACAACAAGAAAGAAGGCTTCCCTTTCACAATTTTTCTACACAAGCAGTTGGCACACATTAAACATAACAAACAAAAACCCAATTCACATGCGTATTAGTATGGGCATTCCCATGCAACACATGCTGGAGGAAGATGAAAGCTCACCATTGGAACCACATGAACGTTTGGCCAACCTGCCAAGAAAAGGAGCAAGAATTCATGCTTGGCATTTAAATTTCCAGGACACTGTCTGCGAGCACACCAAGGTGGAAGGCTATGGATTATGTCTACACAAACATGCATGATGAGAATGAAGTTTTAAGCAATATGACCAGTACTTCGTGCATGCAAGTGCTTTGATTGAACTAACGCGCTCTTCTCTGCGCTGAGCTGATAATGTACATATCATACCAAAGCTGCATGAGCATTACCCAAGCTTTTCGGCTCTTTCAGTTTGTAAAAAAAGCTTTTCTTTTTTTGCACATCGTAACAGTACCATGCCAATAAAACAAAACCTTCCATTATTAGTAAAAAAATTACAAAAGGTGTAACAGTAGTGGCTACGTTTCCCAACAAGTGTGGTTGTCTTACTGCACACATTCGCACTTTTTATCCCATTTAGGTTGCTAAGAATTTTTTACAGCTGCGGCAAATAGTGTTTTTGCAATTGAATATTTTTATCCTTAATAAAACCATCAGTCTTTTCCTTACTGCGCCACACTTACAACGCAGGAAATATCCACAGCTCCACAAATTAGTGGAATTCTAGCAAAGGTAACATCCACTACTATCTCAGGGTAACTGCGAGTGAACGCAAATCAACGGCTCCCAACAGTCAGCTGCTCTCATTATATGAAACGGAAACTTTCAACAAAGTTTGTATGCAGGTTCTTGCGGTATACAAACCTTTATTTGCCACACAAGAGCTGCTAAAACATATAAAATTTTTCATTTCATATGCACAAAAAGGGCGCCTGCTCGACTGCACGCAGCATTGGAGAATGAACACTTCTACTGATACAGCAACCCCGTTGGAAGTTCCATTTTTGAACAATGTCCACTTATCACCCAAATTTTCAATTCCCAATGATTCAAACCTGTGTGCCATTGCTAACGCTACATGGGCAGTTGCAATAGCAATGTTTCTATTGCTACGATCTCTGTTGGTATAGCAACCAAGACTTCAACGGCAGCAAACCAAAATCCCAGGATGACCTCCCTTTGAGCTGTCATTCTAGTCTCACAATGCTCAGCCACCCTGTAGTTTGGTTTGAATGTTTTGACCCTACGCATTAAAGCGAAACTACCTCATGCTCCCTCTTCCATTAAAGCAGGACCCAACCCAAAGTCACCTGGTAGAGAGAGAAGTAGAGGATCCAAAGCAGCATGTAGTTGATACAGTCCCGGAATCGCAGCGAGATGCAGGCCAGGAAGGACATGACGACCCCCAGGAGGGCCAGGAACTCCGCCATGGTGGCCACCTTGAGGCCAAAGTTGGCAGCCAGCCACATCAGGGTGGGCCGCCGCGCAGCCATGTCGGCCACCTCTTTCACCGGCTTCGCATGGCTGTCTGTCAGGCGCACCACAGGGGAAAGTGTTACAGAGACCGCGCCGCACAGGCCAGGCAGCAACGGGGAAGCGCACCAAACCAACTGGTTTGGTGCGCTTCAGTGCAGAAAACAGGACCAAAGAGGAAGATGTGGACAGCAGCACTGACTAACAAACCGAGAAGGTTTGCCATTAAGCAAAGTTTCTACGGATGGTGTCCGCGCACATGAAAAAACACAATGTGGGGAAGTCAGTATACAAAGGCCAAGCTTATCGCCAAAGCAAACGCATATTGCCGCTCGCGTCGGAGCGGAAACTCTTCCCTTTTTTTAAAAGGTGAGTGAAAAAGGTAACGAGAGCAAAGGCATGTCAAAGCATAAATGCATATCACGTGCCCTTCGTGTCAAGCTATGTGTCGCTATGATTGTATGGGGTGGTAGGTGCATGACATGGTGTGCACCTCATAAAGCGACCAGGCTTGTGGCGTTGGAATACGAACGCCCCGATGTGTGCGATACTAGAGTGCAATCACTTAAAAGTCACAAATCGTCCGAAACATGATTGGGGCTTCAAGCATATACGTCTCATCACTTGGATATCCATTAGGAGTGGATTATTTATTATTAATAGGCACCACTTTAAAGATCAGTAGAGCCCCCCAAAAAAAAGATGTGTGTGCATGTGTGTACGCTCCTTTTTAGGGTATGACCACCGTCAATGCTCAAGTGAAATAAAATTTTCTTGTGCCTTTCATTTAAATTTTGTGTCACCTCTATGCTTCGCTGATCATCCTGAATGACGATTTTTTTTTTTCTGTCCTTGTGTTTTGTTGATGACACAGGGAATGTCACCCACTCAATATACCTCACAGTTCCTTTTCTTTAATCCTGAAATTTATTTTGTATAAGTAAAGCTTTTCTCAAATAAGCCTCTGCAGTTCTTGGTCAGCACTCTCGTCTGCCTTCTTTCTTTACTTTTGCCCCTCCCATTGCTGTTAGAAGTATGCGAGTACAGCGCCTCGCTTTATAAACACAAAGCACAATATGCAAAGTTCTTCCTCCCAGTACTTGTCCAAAGTGGTTGGGGATAAAAAGCTGCCATGTTAGGCAGTAGAAAAACTACCGTATTTTTGCGCGTATAACCCGCACCACAAATGCGAAAATTTCAGTGGCAAAGTATGGGTGCGGATAATACGCGGGGTTTTTCCTTTAGTGAAGTGTCACGGCAATGCGCATTGTGCTGTGAAGCTCCTGCGCAGTAACACTGGCTAAGCCTTCCACGGCACCGATTGCGCAATACCTACAAATTTCACCTACAGGATATATCTCACAAGCTATATGTAGCAAGATAAAACATGGCTACAAGGAAGAAAAAACAAGGACGAGCACACTCTAACAACTTAGTTCACAAACAACATGGATGGACAGCATCACGAACAACATGGATGGAACCGAAGATGACCTTGTGTACAACAGTGAGGACTGCAGGTCAAGTGATACAGCTCTAGCGAGAGCGTGACACTGAGTGAATTGTGACTTTCGCCTTGCAGTCAGTGTATTCTACTTAGCTAAATATACGCTTTTTCTGTCTACATAGCATGTGATGTGTTGCTTGAGCAGTAGCTTTGGTGCAGCCATTACCTGTATCAAATGTGCAGACAATACGCGAGAATTTTTTTTTTTCTTTTCTGGCGGGCTGAAAGTGGGGGTGCGGATTATATGCAGGGGTGGGTTATACGCGCGAAAATACGGTATATGCTTGCAAAACCATTTGTCAAACTGGCTGCCATTTCATCACAAAAAGAAGATTCAAAAAGTTCAAATTGGGCCTTTACACCTCAAAGCCGCACCTTAGGTATGAGACTTGCCGCGGTGGAGAGCTACAAGTTAATACCAAAGCACCCAAGATACTTTGGCATGCCCTGAAATTTCGCACACTTGAGCTTTTTCCTTTTTATGGCACCCATCAGAAATGCACCTTCTGATATCCAACCTCCACAACCTCCCATTCAACGGTGAAGCAGCTTATTCACTGAGCCACCATGCCATATGTAATGGTGTTGAGCAGTTGTTAGGAAAGTGCGGACCTGTTTCAGAAATGCTTTCCCAATGCGTTGCATTCAACCCAGTGCAGTGATGCGTCTCCAACCAATTTCACCTACAGGATATCTCACAAGCTAAATGTAGCAAGATAAAACATGGTACACAGGTGCACATATCTCTCCTTTGCAGCAGAACTTTGCGGCAAGGCAACACTTTCATAATTATTTTTAAAAGCGCGCCAATTACACTGCCCAGAATCAATATATTGGCAAGGTGTTTTAGGCATTTCTTTCCATAACCGCAACTCTATAAGCCCTAAACTTTTGCTACTCTTCTCTCAGCGGCCGTGATGGATAAGCGGCTACTGGGCATGAGCTAAGTTACAAGTTACAATGAGTTTTGCAATGAGTTTTCCAAAAAAGTCTCCGACACCAAGGATGGATCAACAAAACAGTGAGTGTAACAACATGAATGTACACAACAACTGTTGGCGTTCAGCTTGAGTGCGCCCCCTTTTAAATTCCCTTGGTCTAAGGTTCTATTACGTGCAATTTTGACTACCTGCACACCTTCGTACACTTATAACAAATAAATTATTATTTGGTTTGTCATCTATTGCTTAGTTTTATACAGTAACAGAAAAGTAACGACGTTACTTTTTTACTGTAACTGTAACAAGTTACTTCAAAAAGTTCTGTAACTGTAACAGAGTTACTTTTTGGCTTTGGTAACTAGCAACACTGTTACCTTTTACTGGTAACATGCCTATGACTGTTCTTGACCACTTTCCCTTCTGTGTCCAATATTCGCTGTAACCTTTTGGCCGGCCAAACACCATCGCCACCCCTTAAACCTCTCCAAAAGCTTTACAACCTAACTTTACAGCTTGTGACTTTTGCCTCACCCACTAAGTGAACCAAAATCAACCTTGCTTGTGGTAACAAATACATCCGTGCAAAGATCAGCCGTTGTCTTCGCCAAGTGCGAAAGCTAACAAAACTGCTTTTCTCCTAAGCAAGAAACACCTATATTTTTCTAGTCCAGAAATACAGTGTTTTACTTTTGTATAGTGTTGGATTCAGTTCACTTGAAAGTAAAATGTTATCAACTGGACATGTCTCTACTGAAGTATAAAACAGCATAGAGAGGTAACTTTTTCGCATTTTAGTGCATCACCTGGCTGTGGAACCTGACATAGGGTTTCAGGCCAATTTTACATTTCGATCATCAATGGCAGCAGTGAGGTGAAAATTACTGGGCGGATATTTACAAAGCTGTTTCCACATAAAGACATAGTAAAAAATAGTTGCGATTGATGCCTGCCTGTGCACAGTTTGTTCCCTTCAAAAAAGCGATATGACAGCCTACTAGGCGCCAGCTAACCAAAGCTGCTTTTCAATATCGTACCAGGAAGTAGCTTTGTAAACCTGGACCCACTTTTTACTCGCAATGCCAAGCATTGCTACTGCAACAGTTACTTGATACAAAAATAACTGTTGGACGGCCTGCTTCACCTCGGTTGATAGCAATATTGAAATTGCACCGATTAGCTTAGGCAAACATTAGTAAAGTCCTTCTGTGTGAAATAAGAATGCCAAATATGACGCTACCACGTGCATTTGGAGGCTGTTGTGAGCGGTTGCCAGTACTGGCGCACCTGTATCTATTCCATCACCTACGTCACGTCCGCCGGCAATGGCCACCTTTTTTTTCAGTTTCAGTTCCGACAACGCCAATCTTCATGAGCCATTAGTGTCACGCGTGTTCCTGTTTGAAATGTAGTACATCGTAGTTCGCACTTTTTTTTTGGTGTACTAGTAGATTAAATTATTTTTTCGTTGTCGAAAATTTGAGTGCAGTTCGCCTTTAACGTGCCCAGCAATCAGCTGCGGTGGTGGGAAATCACACAAGTAGTTCCTTTTGCCTCTCCTAGGCGGCAGCACCTCATCTGTAGGGAATGCACTGAAGGCGGTCCTAGAGCCACTGAATAAATCTGATCTAATGGTTCTAGGCAGTCCCTCTTCGCAATGTGTGAGGTGATTTTGCGTCATGCGACAACAGGATTAGAAACAGAGAGGGAAATCAGTTTTAATATTGTTTATTTTTTAACAAACAAAGCATTTATTACCGTCTAACCAACGCCGGAACTGCTTTGAATAGTGTGATCTTTCAGTTAAAACCAAAAGCCATTCAGCCTTTAGTGCAGGTTTTCATTACAATGTCCCTTTTAATTATGGGCTGAATGATGGTCTGAATTGGGCTGGTATCTCCTGAACTCAAGGCTTAATCTGAATTAATCCGAGCTGTGCGCACACTTCACAGCAGCAACAGCCCGTCTCATGAAACGTTTAGGCGCCGCAGCTGCAACTTCCACGAAAACGAAAGCAGATTTCCATACCTATCGGAATCACAGCTCTCACCGGCAAGATTCCATGGTCCGCGTAAAGACCTGCAAAAAATGAAAATTCTGATGAGTTTATGCAGTTCAAATTTTTGGCCGTAACTACGGCCTTCGTACCCGTAACCCGGCCGACCGATTGACAACATCGATTGGTCAGGGACGCAGGTGGAAATACATTAGCGCTTGCTACAAACAATGCTATTTCGGTGCACGCTCAAAGAAAAGCAAGCAAGCAGGCGATACGACCACGTCTACACGTAACGGAGATGTCAACAAACTCACCGGGCATTTGGTGATAGAGAGACGCAAACGCACTCAGATACACCACGGACATGGCCCAGAGGAAGGTATCTCGCGTTACACGTATCGGCCCCATGTTGAGCAGCAGAGAGCTATGCTCAAGGCGATCTTGAGGTTCGAAGCGTGCTCAAGCTTGGTCACAGAAGAAGTTGGTTGGGTATCTCGCTTCTTTTTCAGACAGCACAGGGAGCACACCACACAACCCACGCAGCGTACCACTGATCGCTTCTCCCACTTCTCCTGTTGCTAGTTTCGAAAACAGCAGCCCCATCGTGCTGAACGCAAAGCGAACAAGAGTACTGAAACAGCATCTTTTATTATTCAAATTTTAAAAAATAAAATTGTAATAAGAATTACAGCATTACCGTTGCCCCTTTGATGCTAACCAAAATGAAACCATTTATTATGGCGGGAACTTCAAACAGAACAACCGGAACAGCTAGAGTGCGTTAGAATATTCTTTAGAATACACGTTGTAAAGTCGTAGGCGAGTCTGTCTAGGTAAAAAGTGGGCAATTTATACGCTTTTTAGTACTTTTATAGGCGTTTAGTGGGGTATTCGACTTTGTGTAGACGGCCAATATGATCCGCAGCACTGAAGCGTCATTGGAGCGGTGTAGAATTCGGATACTTTGCATTCACACTCCCACCTAATCCATCCTTATAACACCCTTCTTCTACGCAATTTTTACAGCGAGATTGGATGCTTTAACCTTCTGCGTGTCGTGGTCGGTCATCAGAATGCTCGCATTGCGGTAAATCGAACTTCGTAGTCTGAAAAATTATAGTGCAGTTGGCAGCCAGTAATACCGTTGCGCCGTTTTATTTACGTTTACTTGTCATAATTAGTTATAGCGCGGAACTGTAAACAATCCGGCCGTTTGCTGCGTAGGGTTTCTACAGCCGACGAGCAAGTGTGGGGAGTGCGCTTCACGGCGCAGATGTTCGGTGGCGAGACGCGCGTCGGGGATTGGCTGCGCCTAGTGATGACGTAAGCTATGACGTACAGGTGTTCCCCTATTTGAGGGCATAGTCGGTTTTTAAAGAGCCAAGTTACAGCTAGTTAAAACCACCAGCTCCATTGAACAGAGGAGCTGGTGGACAGAGGAAGACAGGGGAAAGCCTCTGTCTTCGCATCTCAATAGCGAAGGTGGCCTTTCTTTTTTCCGTTTCATGCTGGCCACACTAGCCGGGATACAGGCCGTTCGTCACATTATAGTGAACTAGAATACTTGGAAATTTTAGTTCACTATAGTCACATGGCGTATAGCTAAGGCCTGTTGGTAATAGGCCGGTTCTAACAGGGGAACATTCGTCATGGGATGATTTGTCACAGGGGCGTTCGCGTTGAAAGAGGCCAGGTGGTTTGTTCTTTTGCGTTGGTCCCAGTGGAAGGGTGAAGGAAGCTGTATGCAGAAGAAAGAAAAGCCGGAAGACAGGCAGGGGAGATAGCAGAGATAGTGCTTGGAAGAGGGGTGACGATTAACTTTTTGCGCTCTCCGAGTTTTGGGGGGCGTGCCTGCCATTTTTAAATGCGAATGCATTTCTTAGTCGAGCCATGTCAGGCTCCGTGCGGCGTCCACGCACCGGCAGGTGTTTATCTCTCCGCTCTCACCCCCTCTCCCATAGTAACAGCTGCGAGTGCGCGCGCTCCTCCTCTCCCCTAGCAACCGGAGCAGGTGGTGCGGGCGGATCAGCTGTGAGTGAGTGGAGAGGGGGAGCGCGCTCGGGCGTGTGAGGGCGCTCGCATCGCGGGAGCTCGCCGGAGCTCCCGCGTGTGTGGGAGAGTGTAGGCGGGGGTAGGCGCGGTGCTTCGGTGCTTCTCCTCTCGACGCTCGCCCCACTCTCTCCCGTTCGCTCGGTCGCAAGTATATATAAATGGAATGTCTGCCGGCAACGGGTACCTCGAGCAAGAAGTGTAATACAATCCAGTTTCGAGCATTACACCTCTCGCTGTTATAAATTCCGCGCACTCTCGCGCAAAAGAAATGCATTCGCATTTCCTCACGATTCCCTTCGGGGAGGTGGGGTGAATTTTTTTTAGCTTGACGCGTGGTGGCCGGAAGGTGGCCCGCCGGTATCATTCTGGGGCTTCTTTCAGCAGGACAACGTGAGGATTCACCCCATCGCCGACTCCTCACGAATGAGGCGAGTGTTCACTTTGCTTGATCTTTATATATTAATCCGCGAAACGATGTTCGAAGGTAATATTTTCGAGCTTACATAGAAAGGGAACGAGATTTTTAAAAGGGGGTCATTTTCTACCGTGTTTTTTATTCGTTTCTTTTTTTTTCGCAACAGGTGTCAGCAGCTATAGAGTGCAGTAAATCAAACAAAACTTATCCTCAGTACTAAACAAGAATTTCATTATATGAGAGGCGCGTGCATGCCCTCATTCGTTGCGTTTTCGTTTTTATCCTTTTTAGCGTGGACTCCTTCGTAACCTTATTATTTTACAAAGCGCGAAAGAAGAAAAACTACCATGCGCGGTTTGCTGCGGCCGCACCAACTAAGGCTGTGACGTTGAGAGGAGGGGCGCCGTGATTGGACGATGCCCAAGGTTAGCAATCACACAAGTTTCGGTTTCGGTTTCGGTTCTGTAAAACTAACCAATGGCTTTGTTGGATGGGCATTCTCAATATCTCGGTAATCATCGTACCGCGCTTCTGCCATGTTGTCGGCTGTAAAATGCACAAGATAAGCCTCCCAGGACGGCTTGGAATCGTAGCATTCACTAGCCGAGGCCTACGCAGTGCATGAACGCCCTCCGCGTACCCGCAGACGCCCAAATGTCATGCGCTTTTCCCCCATATTTGGAGCTTGCCTCCCTCATGCCTGTATCGTAAAAAGCGTGTTCGCACCAGGCCAAGGGTCTGTTCATTCTGGCCTGTGCCCACTGCCTGCAAGCAGTCGGTGCTTATGGCAACAGCACGCCAACGAGAACTCGCTAGCGCGCCAGTGCCAGCCTGCGCGCGTTTTGTGAACTAGTTCGTGTAGCCATGAACGTTGCGGCCCCAAAAAAGGTGAACTCAATATAGAAAACATCGGCGGAAAACAAAAAAGTTAACTTCAAAAAAAAAAAGCACGTACCCGCGGGGATTCGAACTCGTGACTCGCAAAACAATTACGATGAATTCCTAGCGCCCCAGACTGCTAGAATACGGAGCGGGACGCGAAAGCTTTTCTAATATAGGGTATATATTGTACAACCGGTTTACACGTTTATTTAGTTTTGGCATTTCAAGCCGCTTATGTGACTATTTGTTGTACTGCGATCGTGCAGTAAACGTCGCCCGAGTTTCCACAGTACCTCATTTCGTAGACGGAAAAGCGTTCGCAGATGCGTAGTCGTGCTGCTGACCGCTGTGCTTGTTCGCCCAGCGCAAAAAAGTGCTTCCCGCGCCCTAGTTTTACGCTGTACGGTAAAAATATCAGTTGATTTTATTTGCTTAGTACCTATATTGACTTCGCTGACTCTTCTCCCGCCTTCAAGAGGCCTTATATTTTCCTACTGGCGTACCAGTCAGCGAAGCGTCGCATGTGCAGCGCTTGTGTGAAGCGACCTTGACTTGGAGCTAGATACAGTGTACAAACAAACCAAGTAAAGAAAGGCACATTCTTCCATTCACAAACGTGTCCTGGCTTCGTTTCAACTAAGCGAACGAATTGCGACCAAGCAATTTTTTTTAACCTCCTTGATTGCGACGACCTGCCGGCGGCCGGCGGACGAAACGCTGGGCCCGGCCGACTGACTCTGTCGGCCGGGGAGCCGTGCAGTAGCGCAGCCGTGGCGCAGCCAATTGCCAGCTCATCCCCTCCTGACGTCACACGAAAACGCCACAGAAAATGGGCGAGCGTAAAGAGAGGAGGACAGCGTTTTCGAATTAGTTTTTCTACTAAATAAAATCGCGTAAACGCGCCTAGAGTGGTCGAAACATGGCCTGGGGACTGCACTGCTGGGAAGTTACGAAAAACTGCCCGTTTCTCTCTGTTGGGATCAACTCAATTTCTGTTTTGAATGCGCTAAGCTTGTTCTGAAAGCGTTCGGCCGTACAATTTTAGCAGACACTCGTTTCTTGTTACGTTGCACGTGGAAATATGAGTCCCTTTATTCAGATTGTAAGATTCACGCATTGCCGCTGCAGACGGCGCATAAATGGATACGGCCCGTTCGTCACATGGCGTGATAGGCCATGGTTGATAGGCACGTTCCTGGCAACACTATAAGTGCTATTATACGCCCTGCGGCTGAATTCCGAACAATAGTTTCCTGGAATGAGGATACCATACCCATCTACGGCTAATATGGTCTACTGTGCGGAGCAGTTCCTTGGCAGTCCAACACTGCTTTCGCAATAGAAATTCTACAGGCAAATAAAATACGAAGCCGGTATGAAGCAGTTCTAAGTGGTCCCTTTAAAATAATAATAAAAAAAGATGTTCAAGTTCTTTCTCTGGCGCATCCCGACTACAATTTTTTGGACTGACAGGCAATTGCGGTGTTTTGCCTAGTTAGGAAAGTCTAACCCGAACTGCCAATGAAAATACGACATAGCTCATTCACCTGTTGCCCAACTGTTAGAGCACGGTGACCTTGAGGCTGTAGCGCAAGGGTGCCACCAGGAATACATTAATTTAGGATAATACATGCCGATTGGACGGCCGAGGAAACTAAAAAAAAAAAAAAAGCGGCGGAGTCTTGCGTCAGCTGCTGAGCACGTTGAACGTTTCTTTAATAAAAAAAGTTTTGTAGCCGGATGCTGAAGTTATTGAAGTACATACGTCCTCCCCAAATTTTAATATCACGGTAGCGGCGTCCGATCGTAATGTTAGCGCCTTATCACGGTGTCCATCGGTGAAGTAGGCGAGAGTGCGCGCACGCGTATGAGTGTCGTCTGTGCAACGCAGCCCCTGCTTTTCTTATCAGGCCGCTTCGCTAGGCATCAAAGGCAGCTAACTAAGCATTACAAACATTCCTAGCGCACATGCTGGGGAATTTTAACAAAAGTAAAATCAAACGCGCACCGGAGATGCGCATGTTCTTCAAACAATCTCGCTTTCCCGGTATTTGCAAAAGTATTGCAAATACCGGGATAGGGGGGGTGCTTGGCTCTCAAGGGAACAGCGTAGCAGACGATGCTCGCACAGCAAAGGCTTCTTGCGCCTGCCCGTACTCTCGCCTATTTTGCCGCTGACCACCATGATAACGCTCGGCATGCCGATCGGTCTTCACTCCCGTGAAAAATTTGGTAGATGTACATTCCGAGCCCGTATATTTTCTCACATTATTTTTGATTCTGCCGCTTTGCTTCGCTATATGTTTTTAGAAATGTTTTTACCTAGCGGTACAATCTCGTACTGATCGCATTCTCCTGACACACTGTGTGCACTGTGATATGTGAATGCTACACACTATATGCAGAAAAGCGCAGTTTTATATGCGCTAAGTTTTTTTTTTCCCAGCTTTCTTGAAAAAATATTCTGTTCAGCACTTTGGCCCAACATGAGCTCATGGGCATTTAGAAGATAGGTCAGTTTAATGTCCTATAGTTTCGATATTAAATCAAAGCTATATCGATTCTAATTTCTTGAGTACAGCTGGCCGCAGCTTAATTGCAGGAGTCCGTTAGCCGCCTTAACCACAGTTTTTTGCTTTATTATGTGCGTGGTTCCACGCGTATATGTGATACGTCATTTGCGCACCGCCCGTCCTGAGAATTGATCGATGCTACAACCAGGAGCATTGAAGGACTCTGCTACAACTAAGCAGGGGTTTATCCAGAATTTCAAATTTTGGGGGTGTCGAAATCCTCCTGGAGGGGCGGGGTTGTTGAGGCGGGATGTATAAATACCTGAACTACAATGCTCTAGAGCACTATACCTGAACTAAAGGTATGTGCAAACCGGATCGATAAAAAAAAAAACAATGGTCAGATATGCGCATGCCCTGACCTGAGACATTAGGGGTAAAAAAGGGCATGACTTGTATCCCGCTCGGGACACAAGAACAATACGTTTCCCCGTAACGCCGCCGGCGTCAGGCGCCGCAGTCGGGTCCCCTTAGGACTCGGCCGCCGACGCTCTGAGACACTATCGGGCCACCCAAAAAGTTTTGTCTCTGGGCCTCTTCTATTTACAGTCTTGGACTCACCGCGGACTCCCCGAGAAGCAGTCCGGCATTCGATTTTCCCATGTATCCCTATGGCTTCGGGGAATCCTCGGACTACTCGCGGTGAGTCCGAGACTGTAAATCTAAGAGCCCCTCTTTCTCTCCCCGCGGCCCCGTGAAGATGACGTCACCGAAAAATCACGTCCCCTAATTTTTTGTGACATCACTTTCACATGGCAGGGGCCATTGCAGGGGTATTTGTGTCGTGCCCCCGTATGGGGTACGGGTCATTACTGCGTGAGCAATGTTGGCAAAAAATTTTCGCCGTCTATACGTGGAAAGAGCGACAGGAGAACCGAGAACAAGCTAGGGAGCGCGTCAATGGAGGGGGTGGCGCTGCCATATATCGCACCGCGTCAAGTCGAAGCGCGGCTCTCCACCTGTCTCTGCCGATTCGCCCGTTACAGTGTACGCCCGTTGTCTCGACGCGTACCGTCAGCTCTTGTGCGCGTTGTAAAATAGTGTGCAGCCAATTCAGGGCGGCAAAAGGCGGTAGAATGGAAATGGCGGCGACGCATTGCCGATACCGGTCGACCACAAAAGGAGCTATCAGGAAGCCTAGCAAGCTTGTCTCCGAGGCGGTTAGAACGCGAAGCACGGTTGAGATGGTGCACGGAACAAGAATGGTCATGCTCTATGGCATGGTGTCTGAAGCTTAATTGCGCATTCGAGAAAAAAATTCCCCGCATTTCCCCGAGGGGAAGAATGTGAAAGTGCGAATGCACGAGTTGAATTTGCGCGGTTCGGTAATGTTCGCGAAAGAGAGATCACACACACACACACACCCAGCAAACCATAAAACATCTTGTGGATGTCCATTCAATGTAACTTCCCTGATATCCAATGTGCAGAGGATATTCGTGAACGCCCACGTTATGTCCACAGGATATTCAGGCGATGTCCCTATTGCCTCGGAATAGACATCCACAAATACTTTCGTCTGGATATCCACAGGATGTCCTTAAAACTCATGGAAACTTTCTGTGGACATTTCACAGATATCCAGACGACATCATATAATGTCCATATATTATTATTAGTGACATGAAACCATCCCCAATTTTTATTGCAAAGAAAAATGGTTTTTATTTCAAAATCATTTCAATATCCACCAGAGGAACCTTGCTGGAAGTCCAAGACCTAGAAAACATTAAAAAAATGAAAACAGCACCAGTTAAACGCTTGTTAAATAGCTATTATTGAAACAGCTGCTTACACCATTCTGCCAATTGAAAGAGTGACAGGTTAAAAGAAAATTGCAATCAACCGGGCGGGTCAAATACTTTACATACAAATTCACCATCAACAGGCGTGCATATATGAATCGTTTCTTAACTGTGCAGCTAAAATGAGACAAGAGAAAAAACACAGCAAAGATTTCGCTTTTGAATAAAAACAGTGCCAAATAAACCCACAAAAGTAATAAACCCACAAAATATTTTAAATAAAAGTCATCATGAAGTTAAACAGAACACCAGAGAAAATAGGAGCTGCCAGAATACCTAAGAAACAGGCTGGAAAAGCAAAGGTTTAGTCTACTATACTGCATGCTAAAATATTACGTAAAAGAAGGCACGTGCTTGGATTCATGTTCACGTCGTCTGTAAATTTGCTTCTGAGAAGTTGGGCCGCCAGTTGAAATATTGTGTTTGATCCAGAAATCTTGTTTCTTCAGCAGAAAGAGCGGCAGCAAACTTCGCAGCAGCGGCGGCAGAATATACATTTGAAGAAAGGGAAAAGGAACGAAATGCTAGGTACCCTTCTTGGAATGGCAGAATCTGGAGAAAACGCTAGTTGTCCTGCAAGAAAATGTCGTATATCTTGGTTAGCTTCAGCTTATTGCTGACATTATGATAGTTTCTTACCTGCTACTGGAGACGTTGATCAAGGGGCTGGGATGAAGTTTTTGTGATGTATTCACTGGCAGTCTCAGATGGAAAACTGGAAGAAAATACCAAGCAGTAATTTAAAGTCGCGAGTAGCATCACAATCGCGAAGAAGAAATACCTTGAACAGAGATATAAGTATACGGCCGGGTCCTTGAAGTGAAGCCGATCGGTGATCTGAGAACCGTGTGGTGCAGCCGAAGACAGGAACCGAACACAGCCGTCGATTTCCCGTCTCTTGAGACGCGAAGTCCTTCGAGCAGTTCAGTACGAGAAAATTGTGGTAACCACAATTTTCTCGTACTGAAGGTGAGCAAAGAGCGAGTGAGCGACCGAAAAGCGCGGGAACCACGGGAACCCAGCTCCCCGTCGGAGAGGGCGAGGATGGTTTCCTCCGGTCCTCCTCCTCCTCCTCCACCGCCGCCGCTTTTGTCAGACGATACGCCAAGCAAGTACGGAGAAGGTGTGCTCGGGGGGGGGGGGGGGGGGGGGGGGGGGTTGTGGCGAATGCACGACACTTGCTTCGCGCCCTCTCCGACACCCCGGCATACAACCCCCCCCCCCCCTCCTCGCCCACTCCATAGCAAGTGGAAAAAACGCGGCAGAGCTTTCTCGCGCCAACCCTGCCGCAGCCCAAAACGAAGAATCTGACGCCAAGCGCGCGCCCGCTCCCTCCTTACCCCCGAGCACGGCTTTTGAAGCTCCTTTCATGGCGGCCGAGCTCGAGAGGGCCATTCAAAATGCAAAAAGAAAAAGTGCGCCCGGGGCTGACGACATCACATACCAGGATATCGGAAACGTAGCCGAGAGGCAGCGCTCGCGCCATCTTGACTTTGCAACTTCCACTGGTCTTCCGGCACCCTCCCTGCTCAATTTGGCCTCCAACTTGTCTCTCCCGTCCTAAAAAAGAACAAATCTCCCAACCTTTTCTCCTCTTTTCGTCCTATTTCACTCACGAGCGCTGCTTCCAAAATTCTCGAATCAATGGCGCTCGCACGCCTCGAATTACCAGTATGTGCGAATCTGCAACTTGAACCCTGAGCAGCAGACGGGTTTTTGCCGCCAGCGCAGTGCCATGGATTCAATTGCTGACCTTGTCTCTGCACTAGAAAACGCGAAAGCTACCAAAAACCATGGCCATAGACTTTCTCTATGCCATGGCCAGGGGTTTCCCCAGGCATCGAATCAAGGGGGGGTGTCTCAATGGCTCTGGGGGGGGGTTCATAAACTAGAAAAGCTGTTTTTTATCCCACTAGTTAAATAATAGACGTCTGTTAACCAAACGCTCATCCCTGTGACGTACGTTTTTCATTGTATATATAATATATATATATATATATATATATATATATAATATATATATATATATATATATATATATATATATATATATATATATATATATATATATATATATATATATATATATATATATATATACACCTGAGAGGCGGTGCTTTCTATTCAATCTAAGAAAAAAACAAATTTAGAGAAATTCATTTTTTACCATGAAAGGTCCGTATTCAGTTTTTTTTTTTAATTTCTCGCCATTTTTCAACGTATAAGGACATTTTCGAACTTGTTACCAGGGCCAGTGACGAATTATGCAGCACTTATAAATCAGGCACCGATTGTACGCTCCCGATTTATTAAAACGCCAGGATTAGCTTCCGTAGCGCTTCGCCTCGCGAAATTGCCCATTTTAAATGTACATGCTGAAAGAGCTTCTGTAAAGATTACGGTTGCACAAAGAACGGCATCGAATCAATGAAGAAAGTAAATTATATGTGTGTTTACTGCACTTAGTTCAAGTCAAAGGCGGCCTCAGTCGAAGTAATTTTGGGTGAGTGCTTGTCGATATATGCTTTGCTCGTACCTCCTCACGGGCTTGTTCTTGCTCTGTACCAGTGGCCTCTGACGAATCGATATGTTATTTATTTGCAGTTCTTATAATTAAACTTGCACACGTCTTACTTGACGCAGCGTGAAAGCAGCGCTAATCATCCAGGGTCCATAAAAACGAGCTGTCGAAAAAAAGGAAATAAATACGTGCAACGCTAACAGCAAGCTCGGGGGGCGCACTTTTGTTTATTTTGCCCGAGGCTACTGCCAAGAATAGCAGACGGGCAGCCCGCGCATGCGCAGATCGATACTGAAAAAGGTCCATGCGAGGACGGACAAGAGTGAAATTTGGGGATTCAGGGGGGGGTGTCCAGAAAAACTAGGGGGGGTCTACACACCCCCTAGGGGGGGGGGGGGTGTAGGGAAATCACTGCATGGGCCATGGCCTTTGTCGTCCTTTTGGACATTCGCAAAGCCTTCGACAGTCGACTGCTTACCCAACGAGGGTATTCACGATGCAGTAAAACGCTGCAAAATTACGCGGCCGTAACCCTCATCTCCACCGACGTTAAAGACTGGACGAGGCCCGCCACTCCATCGCGCAAGAACTAAACAAACAACACCCAGACGCGTGAGTTGCATCATGCAATGCACCTGCTCGCATCCAAAGCATCAAATTTGGGTGACAAGAGTCCTGCCTACTCAGCGGGCTCCATAGTGGTTCCGTACTCATGCAGGCTGCGTACCAGTGCTCGGAGAAAATGAGAAATGAGAAAATCAACAGTCCCGCTTGTTCTTTATCCACATAAATCAAGCAGCCTAAAATATAGAATTCAATTCCCGAATCAAACAGAAAGGCAACCGGATTTCGCTCAAATTCGAAATCAAATA
The DNA here is from genome assembly GCA_013339765.2 of Haemaphysalis longicornis. Classification (NCBI taxonomy): domain Eukaryota; kingdom Metazoa; phylum Arthropoda; class Arachnida; order Ixodida; family Ixodidae; genus Haemaphysalis; species Haemaphysalis longicornis. Next base: position 172,163,036 of record CM023451.1, on the reverse strand, counting down.
ACTACCCGCTCTTCATTTAAAATATTAGTTAGAAACAGGCCAGAAAATATTTCGAAGTCGACGGGGATGAGGGGTGATTTGAACTAGACACACTTTGTTTGGCTGGGGCCCCATATGTACACCGCGTTATGAATGCGAATTCTCAGTGTAAGGAAAAATGTAACTTTGTGGACATCCTAGCAATATCGCGTAATGATGTTATACAACACACCTGCAGTGATATCGCATGGATGTCCGCAAGCAGATGATCTTGGGTGAAACATTGTATGGACATCACATGAATGTCCTGAAATGACATTGGATATTGTGACCATGCATTTGTGGATATCCTATGGACTTTCGTGGTTTGCTGGGCAACTACAAAGAAAGAAAGATGCATTTATTCACAGACACCTATTTGTGTTGTCGTTGTACTTGATTGCTAGAGCGGATCTCAGCTTTGAAATTTCGTGTCAGTACTATTTTAAGCAGGTGCATTATCCCTTCTCACGCCCGATTCTTGGCCAATCCCCCACGTGGGTATGTGCCATGTCAGCGGCCAGGCAGCGCGCGCCCATCTCCCCCGTTGCCAAGGAAGACGAGGAGATTCCTGGCCAATCCCCCACGTGGGTATGTGCCGTGTCAGCGGCCAGGCTGCGCGCGCCCATCTCCACGTGCGCGGACATCGCCGGTGGACGCAGGTTCAGGGTCGCTTAAGAAGTGCATTGCACTTAATAATCTAGAGCCTGATTAGGTCGTGCGCATCGGCCGTACCAAGCCTCAAGTCCACGAGGGAGAGGGAGAAAATGCTGACGCATATTTTCCACAGCGTATGCCCGCCTCATCCTTTGGCGGGCATTTGCTCAGACGACCTCCCAGGCAGCCAACTGGGATGCATCCGCTTGTCCGCGCCACAGCGCGGTCGAGTTCTCAATATAGAACGGCCGCAGATGCAATGTTACACGGAATTGTCAGGCATACGTTGACAGAGAGGCGGCGCTGGCGGTCAACGGTGTTGATGCCGATCTCCCTAGTTTCGCTTGAACCGCACTATGCCTGACGTTACCGCGCTGGTTGCAGGTAAGAACTAGCTCAAAAACTTGTTTTCTTGTTATAGATTTGAATGAACGAATGCGCGCTGCTTGTGGGAGTCCACATTCTACCGCGACTATCCACCGTTGAAGCGCCAACTCTTGTCCTGACTTGCACCAAGCGGCCGTTGGCGCGGAGTGCATTCAAAATGGCCTCTTCACGATCTCCATCGGGATGTAACCGGAGGTTTTCGCGGCCTGTTTGTGAACTTCTGTGCTGTTGAGTGATGCTTGAGACATTGCGCTCCGTGTTCGTTATGCGTGACCGCAAGATGCATCTGACCTCGTTAACTTTGTTTACGGCTGTTGTGCTAGCGTCTGAAGTCGCTGACGGCGCCTCGCCAAGGTGTGGGAGTTCAATCCATGTTGGCTGCTCCCGATACTTTAGCGTGGCATCGTTCAATGTTCCCGAGATCGGCGCGTTCTTCTCATGGCCTTCTCGAGTGGTCGGAAGCAACAATTTCTTAATGCATTTTAGCTGAATTCCTTCATTGTAACCCGTGCATGTTCCCTCGCGTTTGCTTTGTTTTTTTTTTTTTTTTTTGTCCTGTGTTTTCAATGTTTTCATTCTTGTTAGGGACCCTAAGTGGATGCCACTTATTCCGATTGTCACCTGCGAAACGCATTCAATGCTGTCTGCCTTTCCGACATTGTTGTTGATTTCAGTTTGTGTTGATCTCCACCAGCACAAACCGCGTGCTCTTGACTTCAGCAACGTCCGTTAGCGGTTGTTGTCTAGCGCCTGCGTTGAAGTTATTTGGATTAATGTTTTACCTTCGTTGTGACCTGCTCAGGTTTCTGACGAGGATGCCGGTGAAGTAAGCTCTTGTGCGCACAGCCAACGTGGTATCTTTGAGCGGCAGACTCGCAGAACTAGTGCACCATGCAGGCCGGTTCAATGCGACAGCAGCGAAAAGGTTAGTCCAATTTTTATATTATTTTTTTTTGCAATGTATCTAGCGGCGTGTATCCCTCGTATCTTCGCACGGCTGATATTGCTTGTTTGCATATCGCCAAACAAGACTGGGGGAGGGGGCAGCGATAAGCTGAAACAATTCGCATGTTCGTCTCTCTCTCTCTCTCTCTCTCTCTCTCCTCTCTCTCTCTCCTCCTCTCTCTCTCTTTTTCTTGGACTATCCTGAATAGTTCCGCATTAGCTTATATAGCAGCTGGAAGTTAAATTCTTTGGGTAGTAGAAGTGTGAATTTGTGTTGGAAGTGTTAAAAAGTGTGCGAGCAAAGTTATTGCAGCAGTGCATTTCATTGCTGTACTAGCTTTGCACTATTACATATTTGTATCTGTCTCCGCTGCTATTTTTTAAAATGCAGAGCTTCTGTTTAGCACCCTTCCCTATTTTTCTTGTCTCACAAGCACCAAATACGTTGCATTGTGACCACATTTAATGCAGTTACCTGGTTTCGAATGTGTGCTCTTGCTCCAACTTGTCGTGCTTAACCATTTCGGCTGTGGTGTCCCCAATCGAGGACACTAACAAAAATTCTGCTAGCTCACAGAGAACAAAACAAAAGCAGCAAGTTTCCTGGGAAATAGTTCAAGGATGCGTCTTGGGATAGATGTAACCATTGTTTGTTTTGGTTGAAGGCTGAACGCTGGAAAGACGAAGGCTGATGTTGGATGGCTCCAAGGACCGAAGTCCTAGCTTGATGGCATAACTGTAAATCAAAAAGTACTTGCACTACCAGCTTTAGTATTAGTACGCTGGCTCGGTGCTCTCCAAAATTTAGGAAAACAAGCAAAAAAAGTTTTTCTGTTGCAACATAAACTTTTAATAATAGATGACCTAATTACGTATGCCTGTAAATCTAATTTGCTCCACAAGCTCAATTTTTTCGTTTGTAAGCTTCTAGAGTCTGAATGTTACGGAAAACACTGGAAAAGTTCTTTGTTTGAAAAAAAAAAAAATCCAGGGCTAAAAGGGTTAAAAGGGGGATAAAAGGGAAAAAAGTTTTGTCATTTTAAAAGGAAATTTCCGGGAACTCACTCGGGTATTCCAGCCACAAAAGGGTTTTTTAAGAAAAATGAAGAAATATTGAAAAATTTTAAATTTTTCGCCACGGGGGCGTAATATTGGTAGGAGTGACATATTGTGGGCCAACACTAAACATTTTTTTCAGTGTTTTAAAAACTACATTGCACATTCAAATGATACAATCAAATGGAACTGGGGCCCCAATTTCAATTGCCGAGTCATGTTTCTCGGTGCTAGGTTAGTTAGGTGTCCAGTAATCGCTCAAGCAAGATTCCGTGATGTCATAAATTGCCCTGAAGTAAGGGGTCGCCACTGCTTTTCATGTTTTCTTTAATATCTCAATTTGGTTTGGAGTTCGTGATAATGGGATCAGGAAAAAGCAGTCTTTTTAACCCTTTTTTTTTTCGCCCAAATGGCCCCAAAAAGGGGCGAATTTTTTTTAATTGCCCAAAAATTCCTTTAGAAGAATTAGTTTAAAAAAAACCTTTTTTCCCATAATTTTAGGGTGACATAAAGTGGGGAAAAAAATTTTGTGTTTAAGCATACTGTTTAAATTTAAAAGATACAATAAAAAAAAAATTCAAGGGGAAAATTTCCGGTGCAGAAGGGGGGGAGAAGCCCAAAAGGAGGACGAAAACAGCCCCCACGTGCCTGCGCGTGACCCGATACGCAAGCGATAGCGGGCAAGAGCCATCGGCGCAGGAAAAAAATTTCACGCATTTCCACAGTGTGGCAGCAATGTCAAGCGAGAAAAATGATTGCAGGACATGCTTTTTAAACATAAGGATGTTCAGTTCATTGACATTAATGTTTGCCAGGGACGTAAATGTAGTATTGACTGAAAGGTAAGAACACTCTTGTTTTCGCCCCTTGGCGGAGGTTGAGGTTTGAGGTCAATCAGCTTGAATCAGAAAAAATGTTTACCATTTTCGCTCTTTTTATTTGGGTTTTGCATGAAAGTGCCGAGAAAAAGGGAATGAGGGTGGTACATAGCCGGTTTACGTCATTGATTAACATATGAGAGATTCTAGGGAGAGACAGTTTCTCGGTTGTAGTGGCGGAGAGTCTTTCAGAGGTATTTGAAAAGACAGAGCAGTGCACTGCGCTTATACCCGATGCAACGATGCGTTTCGAAGAGCCATTGAGCGAGTATTAAAATAAATTTGCCCACCGACGTTTCAAAGGCCTTGTGAAGCAGATCAAAGCGAGAAACAATGACCTTTGAGAGTCTCAAAGGCCTTTAAAACGATACAGGTCGTACATGGTCGTCGTTGATTCTGAAGCGTAATGCAAGAGACGTACAATTATTCTACATTGACTTAAAAGGGCTTCAATGAAGACTCAACACCTTGTTCACGTTGTCTTCATGCCCCTTTATTAGGCAAGGAGGCTGAGGTAGGGTCAGATCAGCCTCGAATACCACGACAAAATAATGGTGTTTACCATCATGCCTTGCTTCCCTTGTATTTTAGTTTTGGGATTTTTGCCACGTGAAAGGCTGCCGATGAAAACAGGGAAGGGAGGGTGGGGAATAGGCCTTTTACATCATTTCATTCTAACAGCGAGAGACTGGGGAGGGATGAGACATTTCTTGATTGTAGTGGCGGTAGGTTCAGTCTTTCAGAGGTATCTAAATTGGTTACAGAGCATGGTACTGTCTTATTCTACAGATCAAATCGACTGTTCCAAGTTTGTGGGCGAAAGATTGCTGGTGTGACTTAAATGTCCTATGCTGCCATATGCATCATCGTCGTCATCATAATTTAAATATAATCTATTTTTTTGAGCACGTGTGCAGGAGCTGTACAGTGGCGATACAATGACTTGTGTTGTAATTAATAACAATCAACCCACCAATGTAAAACCAATCAAACCCAACCAAATATTCATTCAACATCAGAGGTGCTGGAGAGCGCAGTAAAAAAGTCAAAACCCCCTTCGTAACAGAAACATTGTTAAAGCGCACAGATTTCTCCCTTGCTCCCTGAGCTAAAGGGTAAGTCCAAAATCGAGACTGCCTCGACCGTGTCTGAGCGGAGCAATCGGATAGACGTCAGCTTCGTAACACAAGGCTTGATGATTCGGAATACGGGGAAGTTTATTTTTCTTGGGGCCCATTGAAGCCCATTGTGTAAAGTTGGCTTTCCTGCAGTGTGCTTTGTGCGACGAACGAGGCCGTCAGTGAGGCATAGCAAGCTTCGCTTTAAAAAGCCAGTTAGTGTCTTCACGGCAACTGTGCCCTCTGCATGAGGCAACGGTAGCACGCACGATTATATGCCTTTTTATTTATCAATGCAAAAAGGCAGTGTACATATAAATGTATGAAAGAAAAGAATTGCAAAAGCAATACACTTTCTTTACATTTATTACATGCCTCCTAACCGCAAACATACTACGAGACATGCACGTTCATGCTACCAAATGAAGGCTTACACGATGAATATGGACAAAGCGAAAGTGGGAAATGTACAGAACAGTTAAAAAACGAAGTTATGCTATGTGTTGAAGTGTACTAGCGAGGTCAGTGTAATGAATTTTTAATGTTCTGGTCTAATATTTGGTGAATTCAAAATTAAACCATGTCATGGATGCACAACGGGTCATTTGTTTTAACTTTGTTCCGAATATTTCTTTATTGCCTGGTGTGCCGTTATCTTATAAAAATTGCAGTGGTACGATACAAATTCATTCACACTTTATAATAAATAGTCGCACTGCTAATATCTCTGCTGACGACTTGCTAGAGCACGAGTAATTCCTTGATTTGTGCAAGTCGCTTAGGGAACAGGGTTCTTAAGCATCTGAGCTGTTTAGCGTAAAGAGATATGGTCATTCGTCCAGTGAAGCTGGGTATAGTATCATGATGGACAATCCCGATACAAAGGGCAAGCCAATATACCATCCATCCTTTGAGACAGAAGATTAGCTCGTCAAATATTCTTACAACGGCATTCACTATGTACTCTGTCGAAGGTAAGGAATGCCGAATGACTATTTGTTTAGAATTGGTGGCAAACATTAAAGGCAAAAAATGCTTTAAATAGTGAATCCGCACCACCAGGGAGTCAACTGAATATCGTCTGATCCTTAAAGGCCAACTGCACTCAATTTCACCTCGACCAAATTTATTTTTAATGCATAGTAAGTACCCCTAATATCAGCCTGGGACACAAGTGTCTAGCCCCGTGATGAACGCCTCGTTAATCAGTCAGAAGCGTTTGAAAAAGCTCCTCGCAGGAACCACGCTGCACCTGCCGGTGGCATCTGCGAAACAGCCATGACTGCGGCCTGTGACTGTTCCAGCTGGCAGGGGCTTCTTCCTCTGGCCAGCCGTGCAGCTGGAGAACGGTGAGCTCTGATGCTGCACGCTTCGCCCATGTGCTGTCCCAGTGCGCGCGTTAGAGCTTGCGTGCATACATTCTCCCGAAGCTGGTGACCGCTCCGGTCGCTCGCTGGACGGCTGCAACGTCACTGCAATGGCCGCGCCTTTGCTCGATTTGGTTTCAAAATCGCCGATTTTTGAAGGCCGCTTGCAGGCGTCCCGCTGCGTATTTCAGCTGTTGTATTTTGCATGTTGCTTTCTTTTTAAGCAGACTATACGAAAATAGGGTTTTTCAAGAGGTCGAAATTTTGAGTGCAGTTGGCCTTTAAGCATTGTGCCTTCCGCAAAAATCCTAACTTTCCTGAAGCCGTCAGGTGCCCCTTGACTGGCGGAGCTTTGCTGCCCCATCTGTAAAAGAGAGAGCGCCTTTCATGGTATTTCGTCCTAGTTAACTGGGCTTTGTCTTTTTCTCTGACATCACATCTAATGATATGTAAATATGCCTCATACTTTGTGTATAATATTTTACGAAATGCCCATATACATTGTTTGATGTAATGACAATAATAAAAGTCGGTTTCATATCAGCCTTTGATAATGCATTGGACAATGCTCGTTATTGAAGTACAACTCGCCGCGATGGCTCAGTGGCTAAAGCGTTGTGCTACTGAGCATAAGGTCGCGGGTTCGATTCCCGGCCGCGGCGGCCGCTTTTCTGATGGAGGCGAAAGCAAAAATGCCCGTGTGTACGAGATTTCGGCGCACGTTAAAGATCCCCAGGTGGTCTAAATTAATCCGTAGCCCTCCACTACGGTGCGCCTCATCGCCTGCGTTGTGTCGGCGCGTTAAACCCTACAATCAATCAATCGTTATTGAGGTACATGTTCTGCAGGTATGGCAGTAGGTATTTGGTTTGGGAAATCCTGTTTTATTTTCGCCTGGCTCCCTATAGGTACTGTTAATAGCTGGCATATAGTTTGTATTTGGTTGGGAAATCGTTTTATTTTCGCCTGGCTCCCTATAGGTACTGTTAATAGCTGGCATATAGTTTGAGTAGACAGTGTACTCAGGTAGCCGAAATATTTGCATCAACAGGTGTTGAAGTAGCTCGTGGGAAATTTCCGGAGGTTTGGAATAGCAAGACTTTCTTAATGAAATACACACGGTGACATTGAAGATATTGCTTTGAGTGTTGAATTGTATTTCAATTTTTTTTGGCCAATTTCTTATTGCATTTTTTACAAATGCGATGCTGCTGTTTAGAAGTGTACAGTAGGTACCCTTGTGCCACTGTAAGTATGGAGAGGAAAAAAACAAACTGATTGTATGTTCACGAGCATGAGCTGCTAGGTTCTAGGTCTACGCTGTGTTTATCAGCAACCAGAGCCGAGAGATTAGAGTACGAATATTTTTAGTATTCTTCCAAGACCAAATATTTGAATGTCTGGAATATGGAATTCTTGAATAGAAATCAAATAAGCACTATTTGTTTTGTATTCGAAATTTTGAATATCTTCGCATTCGTACGAGTGTTGTCTTGTGTAACTTCAAGAGCACAATTCTCAGGGGAACATGTGCTAGCTGGCGTAGTTGGTAAAATAAACTACATCAATCTGCTAAGTATGGCGGCCAGGCTTTCCTTGGGGGTGTTTGCGTAACTCGCCTTAGCCGGGTCTGTTTGAGCTGCTACTGTATATCGGCGTAAGAGTTGAAATGTGTGCAGCTGTAGCTGAGCCACACTTACTTTCGTTAGAGCCAGTCAGTTTCTTTCGAACAATTTTTTTTTCAATCCAACCGGCATTCTAAATTTCCTGCGTGGCCCTTCGTCTGCCTGCATGTCCTTGACGAGATGGTTCTTTTTTGTGGTGGTTGAAAGAGGATATCTGGGCACCTTGGCCCGTGTGTGCAGATTCGCAGGACACGGACACCCTTGGCGGCACGTCTCAGCGGCACAGGGCCCAGGACCGGGACATAGAGCAGCGCTATGCCACCCTGCTCACCCCCATCCGAGACATGACCAAGAACTTTGAGGTGGACATCGCCGCCTACCTGGACCAGTACCTCGATGAGGTCAGTGAAGAAACAATCGCAGAACCCTGCTATCTAATCTGGGAAAGCAGGGGGGAAAAAAGACGACTTCTGTCTACAGGGCACTCTGTACGCTTTTGAGGAAACTTGGTAGAGTGAAACCCCGCTGATGCGTCCCCCAGACTTACGACGACCCGCTTCTTACGACGAATCACCGTGGTCCCGGCAAACTCCCCATAGAAACAATGCATTAAAAACCCCGATGATATGAAGCTCGGGTGCACACAGTCCGCTTCATACGACAGACCCCTGGCGTGGACAATCCGGCATTTTCCCATATTTTACACCGCCTCGCCACCTCGTCCTGACCTTTCTTTATTCTGAGTTCCCGTTTGACACAACTTGACGTGCAAGGGCACGCATTCGTGCAAGACCACTTGCTGAACAGACGCAAGCAAGCAGGCGGGTACTCGTGAACGGGAGATAACCTTCGTCGGCCCCACGCCGCGGCAGTATGCCGACGTGCCAATCACGAGAAGTCGACGTTGAGGTGGCAGGCGGACCGCGAATTTGAAGTTCCCATCGAACCGCCGACGAATGCGAAAACACATACGACGCAACCCCACGGCAATGACCTCTTTCTGCGCTCGCTTGATCCAAGTACCTCCTTTCACGACGCTTTGTCTCCTTATATCTCTGCTCTCTGCTTATCAGTGTCTTTCAAAGCCGTGTTGTCACTCCACTCCTTTCTTTGTTAGGCTGTTTTGGTTTACCCGCGCCCGCCGCAAGGGTCGGAGCCACGTATACGTTGGCACCGCCACTTTGAGTCACTCGCTAGCTGTTGGAGCAAGTCACTGGAGCAAGACCGCACCATAATTTTCACTGCAACGCGATTTGCTCGCGAAGATTGAATCATCTTATCTATTTCGCATTGCTGCGTTTTGTGGGAAACGAAAACAGCTATGTGTTGAGCACTTTGACCCAATAGCGATGGCACGGGACCGTTCAAACAGTGTGCCCACCTTGATCGGGAACACCAGTTTTTTTATCTCTGCCTTGTGCTATCGTTCGTTTTGCTTAGCCTTGGCAGTTTTACACTCTCCTTTTCCCCCCTCAATTTGCTCGACCACGTCGGCCTTATCACGCTCGCCCAAGGTGTGGGGCTGGCGGCTACAAACAGCTCCGGACGGCACGGGCGTCGCGTAGTGCGTGGTGCTTGACTCGCGGGTTGACTCAAACGCCGTGGAGAGAAGGGGGCACAACATGGGGGTTTGTTTTAAACTTTGGATTTCGGCCAAAGATTCGCAAATCTCGTGAGAACGCTCTAAATAGAGTAGTTTGAATAAGTTTTTAGCCCACCGCTAGCGCGAGACCGTCTATTAGGCCGGCATTTCGGTTGTATGACACCGCGGTCACGCGACGCTTTCTCGTGGTCCCTTGAAAGTCGTATTATCGGGGTTCCACTGTACTTAAATGCAGTGCTCCACCATAGCATGCCTCATGGTGCTTCCAATTCTTCTTTGGGTGTGAGAATGCATTAGTACCAACCAAAGTTTGTACCAGCTGTGTATTACCAGGATTCCACTGTATTGCTAAAGCTGCAACAACCATGCATTATGTTTGATGAGGATACTTTTATTGGGATAACTAGCCGTGTGGCGTATGGCTTGTGTAACTGATGGGTGTATCATTATTTTCTGCCTCAGTAAGTACAAAGTGCCTTCTATTTTTAGAACGAAATTCAGGCTGTGGTTGGAAGTTGTACAAGTGAGGCATTTGCCTGTGGTTTTTAAAATGCATATCTTTGTCTTGTTAAAACACGGAGTGCCAGAAACCTTAGCCCAAACAAACACTCCAGTTGGCTCTACCCTTGGTCGAAGCTTAGAGGGGCAAAAATAATACGTAAAGGTCTCATTGTGATGCAAGTGCCTGGTAAAGAATACTTTTTAAAGACTAAAGTGTAGAAACAAGTTTTAATGTGTCTGTTGAAAACAGTGCCGGAAATGCGTGCCACTCACAACAGTGGCAGTTGCTTATTAATGCAAAAAATGCCAAAATTGTCAAAACAGGTATCGCCCCCTGCATTCACTTTCCTGCGCCACGGTTTTTGTAAAGTCTCGAATCTTGCATGTTGAAGCATGGATTGGTACAGCTTGCCTAATCAGTTGCCTGGAGCAAGCGCTTGAGATAAAACAAACTTTCTGAAGCGCAGCCTTAGTGAAAGGAAAGGGTGGAGCTTGCACTGGTGGTGGTGCAAGGCTGGAGAAACAGCAGAGCTGGCGGCCCCTCTCCCATCGTCGGAGACCCAGCCTGTTGCAACATTTTCAACATTCAAGTTTCGTGGCGCCACAAATCATAGTGCTGAAAAGTAAATGCAGGGGGCGGACACCCGTTTTGGCGCTTTTGGTGTTTTTGGCATTTGCTGAATAATAGGAGACTGGTGTTGCTGCGAGTGGTATATGTACATTTACGGCACTGTGATCTACGGATAGAAGAAAACTTGTTTCTACCCTTTAGCGTCCCTTTAAAGGGACTATGAATGCAGAATACAAGTTTTGTTCATTTGAGAGACATTTGTCCTAATAACAGCGATTCCAGTTTTAATGCGAACATAAGAGAGTCTAGGTAACAAGTAAAATAGATGAAGCAGTGGTGACTTGCCAGCTGCCTTATGACCCAGCCCTTATGACAGTCACTGGGGCCTGCGGTGCCGCCCAAAGTCCACCGCCAAGAAAAATGACTGAATTGTCGTGCTGCGTCTAGTTTACTTCGATAGTGCCACCTAGTTCTACTGTGAAGTTACTAGGCTGATAACCTGTTTTAATGTCAACCTGTTATGTCTATGCCGAAATTTTGTAGCGTGAAATTTTTGTGGGTGCAAACATCTTTCAAGGCTGGAGATGGGAATAGGGCTCAGCGAGGTACCAAAGGCTAGTTCTTTGTATTACAGGAAGTTTCATGTATGTGTCGACCATTTAGGTGTGAAGAACAAAAGAGAAATCAACTGAAGTTGCACTGCCTCCAAACCATGTCGAATCCAGGCAAGCCAGACCTTTATGCCACGAGACAGATTGGCTGGATTGTCTTGGCAGTGGGTCAAAGAGGCCCGCATAACGTCAAAGAAATGTGTTAGTCACAGTGGCCAAGGCTGTAACCCTCCAGGCTTGCCACTGCAGGGAGTCAGTACTTGATCTTGTCCCAATCTGTGAGCGGCTGGATCTGGGTGTCGATGCTAATGTCTTATTTAAGAGGACTTTGCTCTCTTCGTAGAGCAATGCACAAACACCGTAAAGGCTTAGGTTGTGACAATATAATTTTCACTTCAGCATGTTTTTTTTTTGTTTCTTTTTCCATGTACCTTGCTTGTGGAAGTCCAGCATTGGCATCATACATCCTAGGAAGCGGAATGGACCTTGGTGTTGTTTAAATTTATGGTTTCGGGGGCAAAACAGTCTGCAATTATATTTATTGCCTAATTTGTATTACCTGGTGCCTTGTATTTCTGACTTGCATATTCTACCAGAGCTTGTGCTAACCTATTTGCTACATAAAAAAAAATTCATAGACTTAAATAAGTCTGATTTACTGTCTCTACCTTAGTGATTTACTGGGAAAATGTTCCTTTATTTGTTGTATCTCTTTTATTTCCTTGTTTGCAGTCCCTTTCTGTTTTTTAACTTGCATACTTGATCATTTGTATGATCCGCAATGCAGTTTTGTAAATTTCCTTTGCTTTGCCTTTTTCTTCTCTTCCAGTTGTCGCAGACGCCAATCACATACCAGGAAGGGGAGGCCAGTATAAATTTCACGCAAGCGGCTTTTCTCATCCAAGGAAGTGCCTTTGTCTATGGCAAAAAGGTGAGTGGCACTGATCCGTTTTCACGTGCACTGCATGCCAAACTTATTAGTGCGGTTGTACTAGTGTCGACGCCGTCTGTGGGAGGTCTGACGAAGGACTGTTGCCTGAGGGCTTCAAAATGCTGAAGCAGGTCGCCAAAGGAAGTGGTGGTGTGAAGAGAAAGGAGAAAAAAATGGGGGGAAAAAAGAAAGAAGGAAAGAAAACCTGAAATTTAAATTTCTTTGCTCAAGCTGTTCAGAAGAGGACGTCGTTAGACTGGTGCACTTGAATGCTGGTTGAAATTCGCGTAAAATGGCTCATTCTGATGGTACAATTTTTTTACTAATCTGTTTTGACGTGATTGGCTTGTCATGACTCAACGATGGCCCAATTTCTTGTAACACTGAATTGTGTTATTGTAGGGTCCAGTTAATAACTTTGGTCATTCGACAGACTCTAGTAAAACGTTTGAAATGTCTGAGGTGTCTTACAACTTGTCTCTCTGCAATACTCTTTCCCGTGTCCATTGTAGGTTGAGTACCTCCATGCCCTTGTACAGAAGATGGCTGGGGAGATTGCCAGTGGCAGGTATGGCACGCCCTCCCTTTGTTGCTGATTTAACTCGGGCACTGAATGTTTTCAGTTCGTTTTATGTTGATTGCTTCATTGGCTGTGAGTCTTATATTTTCGCAGACAGTAACATGCCTGACCATTAGTTTGTTTACATTGACGTATATTTTTTATAAATCATGTTTGTTTGCTGGTATTTTTTTTTCTCCTTATTTCACTGATTTGTTGATAGTCCCATTCACTGAAATTCACAATAGATCTTTCTTTGCGTGTGGATATTAATAGCCAGGTTGGGTTGTGCGAGGTCACCAGCAAATTTAAGGTAGCAAGTGTACGGAATAAATTGTGTTCAAAGTTGCATTATTGAAATATTTAGGTTTCTTAGTTTTATTCGGTGTAATCTGAGGATCAGGTGAGCACATTATGTGGTCATAACTTTTGGCATGGCTTACTAGCTTTTGTTTTTGCTCGTGTGCATGCTTTTGTTTCAGTTTCTTTTTAGATACACTAGCTGCACTTGCAAAAAGAACAGTTTTGCGGCGGTGCGGTGCCTACACTTATTTCTGCCTGTTCTCTGCCTTCTTTCTCTCTCTCTCTCTCTTCTTTCTCTGCACAGCTCAGGTCGACGTTCCAATTCCAGTGTACAGTAGGTTCGCAAACCAACGTCCTTGTCTGCGTGTTTCTAGAAATTTGCGGTCTGCACAGCAGCCTAATTGCAACATTGCTCAAAGTAGAGTTAGTGTCACAATTTGCAGCTGAATTGCAGCATTGGCATTAAATGTATGCTCAAATTCTGCTAAAGGCACTGCCTTCACTGTGTGGCCTGTGTCCGAATTACAGTCGAACCCCGCAGTAAGCAAACTGCCGGGGAAAGCCAAAAAGTTCGCTTTTGCGGGAACTTCGTTGCCGCGAGAATGAAACATAAACGACAGGAAAGTCGGCCACGAGAAGAAAATTTATTTTTGAAAGTCTATTATATGTATTACTTTGCGGGCCTTGCCTTGCAGAACTTCACAGCTCAGTTCTCGCACTACAATAAGTGCTTCACTGCTAGTCGTTGTGGGCGCCTAAGAACGACAGGATTGTGTAAAACACATCCAAAACATCCCGCAGGTTTGCCCTCTCTGTATGTTTTTTTCCTTGGCCCTCAGCACTGCGCATGTCCGAGCATGCAAGCGAAGTCCAGCTTCTTCTGTTGATGAACTTTTACAGAGAGTGCAGCTCGATACAATGCTGTTGACAAAACTAAGTGAGCATCACTTTGTTGATGTCCAGAAATGCCACAGCCGTCAATGTTTTGTTTTGCGCGCGTGCACCATCAAAGAGCGGCAGCCTTGCTTTTCACAACGGTACAGCGAGCTTCTGGCGGTTCTAAACTTGTCGGCGCTATCCTCTCTTCTGCCACTTGGGCCACTGACTTGGGCCTTATCTTGTAGCGATAAAAACTTCCACTTTTGGGCTGGAGGAGTCATCTTACTGAGTGCAAACACGCTGAGCACCGTGCACACAACAAACGCATGCGTGCTGTTAAGCGGTAGCGAGCTAGCGTAGCCCAAGCCAAAGCTGCACGGCCGTGCCGTGAGTCACTTTTGTTGCTCCCTGGGGGTGTCGCTGCGCGGCTGCCTCCATGGCTGCCTGCTGCACGGTCTTTTTGTAAACAAACATGGCAGCGGCCATGGAAGCATGCTTTGGCAAAGGTTTATGCACTTTGAGTGTGAAAAAGATGCATTTGAGCACTTTTTGGACACTGTTAGCCTCAAATGGGTAGGTAAAATGCCGACCGGACTTGCAGCGAATTTCGTTAACGCAGGATCGCTTTCTGAAAACATTTTGTTGCCGCAAGGTATGAAATACATGGGCGTCTATGGACGTTTGCTGGGGTTCCGAAAATATTTCGTTGCTGTGGGTAATTCGTACTCGTGAAATTTCATTATCATGGGGTTTTACTGTATTTTCACGTTTGCTGCAGGGTATGAAGGGGGAACTTAGATTGAAGCATACCAGAATGCGGTGGAAATTACATTTTCGTTTGAACTTATGCTCAACTCTCACCAGCTGCCTGCCCTGATGTCACAGTGTATAATTTAACACTTTTGGCATTCACAGGGCAGTTGTTAATAATACGATCTTGCTAGATTGGCTCTTTAGCGGCTCTATCAGGGGGGTTGGTTTTGCTTTTATGGGGGTTTGGTTGTGAAGACGTTGCACGCGTGTGCGCTGTGAGGAAAGTGTAGATCCTCAAAAGTAAGGCCATCGTAAAATGACGTGGTCTCGTGAAATGCTGCTCTGTGTGGCTTTTGTTTGACCATGCCTGCAATGCAATGTTGTATTAGGGCGTTGCCATGGGTAATTGCCACAACAACGTGAACATCGTTGCAAGTGTTGATTGTACAGCTGCGCTGGATTTTCGCACGATCCAATCCAGAAATTGTCCCAGTTTGAAGCGTTTTCAAATGTAGTGACGTTTCAAGTTTCGATATTTTCCTGCATTATTTACACACTATGCGTCCAACAAGCAGCAGTCTTTGCTGCGTGTGTGGTGCAGATTAGATCCTACTGCGAATTTTTCTTGCACCAGCTTTTCGGGGTTACGAGTTTCGTTTTCAGTTGAAGTGTAGCTTTTTTTTTTCTGTGAGGGAAAAGTGACTGAAGCTTTGTCTGTGCCCAGAATTTGCCATTACTGCTCCGGAATTGTTTATCTTGCAGCCGCGTTGGCTGTTCTGCTTCTGATGTGTGCATTGGGTCTGGCGGTGATTGTGTGCTTGTTGCTGTCCTTGCAGCTCAAAGAACCAGGACTCTCAGGACAACTCGAAGGAGTCGAGCGGTGCAGCAGCACGGAGGAGAAAGGAAGACACGGTGAGGTGTGGGGCATAATGCATGGTTGCCGATCGCTGTGCCAAGACTTGCTTTCAAGTCATAGTAGGGGTCCTCAGGGCCCGTTTTGGCACGGTGCCTGGTATAAGCACTTGCTTGCAGTTCGGGATGGAGGCACATCTAAGTGGGGGACAAAAAGGAATAAGGAGTACTGGTTCCCTAAAACTTGCGGTAATGTCATTTGGCTGGCAGGGTGTAGGTGATAGTCTTTATAGTCTGTCTTTATAGTACAGTTTTTATAGTATAGTTTATAGTTTACACTGTATGTTATAGGTGATAGTACAGTTGAACCCCGCTACAACGAACGCTGTTTCAACGAAATTTTCACTTCAACGAAATATTTCTAAATCCCTGTCGACTAGCCATAGAAATCAATGCATCAATATTCCCGCCACAACGAACAGTTTTTTAGACTTGTTTTCGCTGCAACGAAAATTTTGCTCAGTGGAACTGGGCTTGAACATTTGCTTTACGATATAATAAGCGTAACGCCAACTATCTGTAACTTTTAGTACATCCACGGCGTTTAATTTTAGCGAAAACGTGCGACCGCCGCTCCGCCAAAACAAACTCGTAAGAGGGCGTCGTTTTGTGGTGGTGATGACGATGCGGTAGGCCGCCTTGCAGCAGTGAGGTCTACTTAGCCAAGCTAGAGCCACAGCCAGCCTACGGTAGCCAATCCGTATCCATTATAGGTCACGTTGTTATGGTGGCATAACATGCTTGTGCATTGCTTGTGTGCTCGTCACGTGCACTTGTTTGAGCCGACACGATCTCGTGACGATGAAGGTGAAGCGGAAGTTCCTTTCTTTGGAGGAGAAGGTGCGGACTATCAGCGAAGCTTCAACCGGCAGAAAAAAAAAAGGAGACATCGCAGTGGAATTTGGCATATCGAACAGCCCGCTGTCCACAATCTTGAAATCGAAGGATGCAATAACCAGTGCCCTTTCTTCGGGCACGTCCACGAAGTGCAAGAAGTTGACGCTAGGGGCACATGAGGATCTTGAGAAGGCATTGTTCAAGTGGTTCCTTGACATGCGTGCAAAGAAAATGCCTATCAGGGGAAGCGTGCTGCAGCAAAAAGCGCTGAACTGTGCTTACCTGCTCGGCATCGATGATTTTAAAGCGAGCACAGGTTAGCTGACACGTTTTAAGGCTGGCATGATATCGCTGCAAAGGTGTTGCGCGGCAAATCTGCTGCTTCAGATGCGAATGGTGCAGCTACTTGGGCGTCATCTGCTTTGCCAGACATAATGAAAGATTATTCCCCGTCCAACATATACAATGCGGATGATACAGGATTTTTTTATGAACTGCTACCGGCGAAGACTCTTTACATGAAGGGCCAACCATGCAGTGGAAGAAGGCATAGCAAAAAGCGTGACTGTGCTTTTTTGTACGAACATGGATGGCTCGGACAAGCGCTGCCCGCTCGCCATCGACAAGAGCGCGAAGCCTCGATGCTTTAAGGGTGGTAAAATCTTGCCAGTGAAATATTTAGCCAACAAAAAATCTTGGATGACGCGGGCTATTTTTTGTGATTGGTTGAAGGCTTTTGATTATGATATGAAGGCCCAAAGTCGCAACGTGTTTGCTAATAGATAACTGCTCTGCTCATAACATTGAGGACATTAAGCTTGAGAACTTAGATGTTCATTTTTTCCCACCGAACCGCACAGCTTTGATCCAGCCACTGGAGCAAGGGATCATCCACAGCATTAAAAGTGTGTATCGGCAGCAGCTGGTTTAGTGAATGGTGTTCGATGTATACAGGGGGCGGCCGACCCAAGTTCATGGCTTTGGAATTGTCGCGGCGTGGAAGGCAACCCGGCGAAGCGTTATAAAAAATTGCTTTGCGCACGCTGGTTTTAAGCCCACTGCTGAAGAGGCAGCCAACTCGGCAACGATCGAGGGAGATGACTGCCGCAGAGTGGAGCCGCCCTCCACAAAAGCTACTGTGGCTTGGGCAGCCCTTCCAGTGTACGTTAGCATACAGGAGTTCATTGCCGTTGACGCGGACGCTGTTGCTTATGAAGAGTTAAGTGACGGGGCCATAATTGAAGAGGTTTGCAATAACAAAGCATCATCCAAAGGCGAGCCTGACGCTCCGTTAAATCGGCCCCGTCTTCTGAGGTGGGTGTGATGGCAGGTTTTGTGAAACCGGGTTTTGTGATCGTCTGCTAGCTCATTCCTAGGTGCATTTTCTGATCGTCTGCTGCACCATTTGGCCCCTTCCTACCGTGAATCCCAAACGTGCGTTTCGCTCTGCATACCCCAGGGGGCGCCGTCGTTCCAACATCAACTTGCGCTGGCTCGTACGTCCAAATCAGCCGCCATTTTCCCATAGACGAAAATCGTTTTTATTTATTTTCAGAATACACAGGTAAGTACCATCGTTGTTCCCGGTATCAAACCAAATAGACCACAAAATGCGACCTTCGTGGCAAGTTTGAGCGCGAACAGAGCGGAGGTTCGCTCTGGAAAAAATTTGTGTTCAAATTATCGTCGCACCACCCTGCGTACAAAGAACGTGGGCGCATCGCAGTGAGAAGAACTGCAAAATTTAACCTTGGAACACCCAAGTCGGGTGTACCCCGACAGGTGACCACTGCGGCCGTTTTGTGTTTTCAGGCAGGGACTGACAATGGACCACAAACATCTTCTAAGCAGCATAAGCAAATTTGAGTGTGGGGTTAAACTGGAGCTGCAATGTAAGTTGCGTCGTAACCATACCTTCCAATCACCTGCAGGTAAGCAGGTGATTGGAAGGTATGGTTTTTTTTGTCCTAGTTTAGAGAGCGATTGGGCATCCTGCACCTCCGCTCCGCTCCCCCCCCCCCTTTTTTTTTTCAGTCACTGCTGTTTATTTGCGCATAGAAAGATCACTTGACATTGATGCAAGTACACGACTTTTGAACAAATACTGCATTTTTAATTTTTAAAGGGGTGCTGAAGCATGTTTTGAGGCATAGCAATAAATAGTGTAGTCATTACATACATGGTCCACGGAATTTGTTCCTAGTATAAAACTTTTTGTGTGCAGCGGAAGCTTACAGTTCTTCTGCAAAATTTGTTGCTCCTTTCCTTCGACTTTGAGTTGCCGCTATACTCGGTTACAACCCAAAAACGGCACCACCTCATGTAATGTATCACTCCGCCAAAGCGCCGGACCCGTGACGTCAGTGCGCGTGCGTTTTGAAAGGGGTTTGCTATGAATGCGCGTCATCGTCTGCCTTGTCTCACGCAGTTTGTTTGTCGTCACTGGAGTTGTTTATAAGCATATTAAGTCCAAAAAAATCACGGGAACGGCTCATGCCATGTTCAAAATATTCCCAGTATCGCCCTACTAGAGCCGCGCGGAGAAACATCCGGCTACGGTGATAAGGCACAGCGGCAACTTCTGGTGCCGTTCTTAAGTTGTCACTGAGTATACCATTTTCTGTTTCTACGTCGAGGTGGAATTCAGAGTTTTGGCCGTTTCGAGGATGCTCGTTTCGTGTTCGTTTAAGCCGTGACAAAGTTCCAGTTGCAAGGCATGCAACATGCACAGAAACCCTTCTTTGTTTTGCGTCCCACCCTGCCATCTTTGGGGCTCGTACAATATGGACACCAAAACGGACGTAAAACGGACAGAAAAGAGGGAAGGCGCTAAACAGACGAAAGACGAAGTAGACACAAAGAACACATACTGGTGCCTGTATGTGTTCTTTATGTCTACTTTGTTTTTCGTCTGTTTAGCGCCTTCCCTCTTTTTTCTGTCCAGTAAGCATGAGCCAACTAGCTCAACAAGTTTTGTTAAGCAAAATGGACAGAACTCGGAGTTATGCTCCAGTGATTCCTACTGTCAGGCTATTTTTGCATGCACTTCCACTTGGGGGCGATGTTGTGTGCTCACTGTTTTGCAGTTCTATTATAGATGGCAGCCTTATTTAATTAGTACTCTATGCAGCATTCTTATGAACCGTTGTCATCATCTAGGTTCAGGCAGAGTCCTTCAATGCTTTACTGGTCACGAAACTGCTCCGTAACTCAATGGGAGAGCTTCATATGCTGCGTTTGGCCGCCCCGCGGTGGCGCCACCATCTCACTGAGGTCACTCCTAACGCGGCGTTGCGCTGGCTCGAACGGCGGAGACGCGGCGAGTTGTGTTTGTTTTTTGCAGGGAAAAAAATGTAATGCGCATTTCGCGTTACGATGCCGACGATGCCGAACACGTGTTGCGTCCCGGGATGTCGTTCCTTGTACAACGATACAACAGAAAATGCTTTCTTGTTCTGTTAACCAAGCGACGGGGAGCTGCGTGAGAAATGGAGGCGCGCCATTCCAAGGCAAGAAACGGGAGATTTCAGCTTCGATTATAAGTGTCTGGCAGTGTTGGGAATGCACTGTGTGTGAGAATAAAAACAAGCAATTTACCCTGGACATAGAATTGTACAAGGCTAAGTTAAAGACGGATTTTGTCAAAGACGGATTTTTGTCAGATCAGTCAGGTAGTAGCGGTGGTTCATTACCTGTTTGCAAACTTGTATTACCTTGCACACAGGCTTGCATGTAAAAAAAGCTTTGGGACGTCCTTGTGCTTTTACTTTTCATATTTCCGTGAATTATCCCTTAGGGTCCGGTTTGTTTGTTTAGTAACCGCGCGTGGCCGCTTCCTGTTTTCTTATCTGGTGTTTCAACCGAATTTCGCCCGTTTGCTCTTTTCGTCGTACGTCCAGTAGGGCAATATTGTTTGATATCGAAAGGGTGTTACTCTGTCACTAACTTGATTTTTGTTTGTTCGACAATGTTCTCAATCCTATTTCCATGAATCTGAAATTAATAACGTTCCCAGAATAACACATGACACCAAATGCCGCGCCACTCACTTTGTCGACGTTCATCTGTGCACATCACTCTGCGTTCTGCTTCTTCGACGTTTGTGTTTCATTCTAGTCTTGTGTAGAGCAGGAGGTCGCTTTAAAGGGACACTGAAGTGAATTTGTCAAGCTCCCGTTTTTGCTTGCACTGCGTAAACTGGCGCAAATTAGCACACTTTTCATCGTTCATCCGGTTGACAAATCGGTAATTATTTTACAAAGCGCGAAAGAAGAAAAACTACCATGCGCGGTTTGCGGCGGCCGCACCAACTAAGCTGTGACGTTGGGAGGAGGGGCACCGTGATTGGACGATGCCCAAGGTTAGCAATCAAACAAGTTTCGGTTTCAGTTTCGGTTCTGTAAAACAATATGTTTGACATCCGATGGTGTCGTTGGATGGGCATTCTCAATATCCCAGTAATAGTAGTACCGCGCTTCTGCCATGTTGTCGGCTGTAAACTGCATAACATAAGCCTCCCAGGGCGGCGTGGAATCGTAGCATTCACTAGCCGAGGCCTACGATGTGCATGAACGCCCTCCGCGTCCCCGCAGACGCTCAAATACATGCGCTTTTCCCCCATATTTGGGAGCTTTGGGAGTGAGGAGCTTGCCTCACTCATGCCTGTATCGTAAAAAGCGTGTTCGCACGAGGCCAAGGGTCTGTTGATTCTGGCCCGTGCCCACTGCCCGCAAGCAGTCGGTGCTTATGGCAACAGCACGCCAACGAGAACTCGCTAGCGAGCCAGTGCCAGCCTGCGCGAGTTCTGTGGACTAGTTCGTAGAGCAATGAAGGTTGCGGGCCAAAAGAAAAAGGTGAACTCGGTATAAAAACATCGACGAAAAACGAAAAAGTTAACCTATAAAAAAAAAAGAAAGCATGCACCCGCGGGGATTCGAACTTGTGACGCAAAACGTTTGCGATGACATACCTAGCACTCCAGACGGCTCGGCCACTGGGCGGGCCGTGCTGGAACTGCAAATATAATGTATAACTAGTTTACATTTTTATTTAGTTTTAGTGTTTCAAGCAGCTTAGGTGACTTTTTGTTGTATTGCGCTCGTGCAGTAAGCGTCCCCCGAGTTTCCACAATAGCTCACGTCTAGCAATTGCATTTCTTAGACGGAAGAGCGTTCGCAGATGCGTAGTCGTGCTGCTGACTGCTGTGCTTGTTCGCTCAGCGCAAAAAAGTGCTTCCCGCACCTTAGTTTTACGCTGTACGGTAAAAATATCAGTTGATTTTATTTCCTTAGTACATATATTGACTTCGCTGACTCTTCTCCCCCTTCAAGATGCCTTATATTTTCCTACTGGCGTACCAGACAGCGAAGCTTCGCATGTGAGCTTGTGTGAAGCGACCTTGACTTGGAGCTAGATACAGTGTACAAACTAACGAAGTAAAGAAAGGCACATTCTTCCATTCACAGTGTTGTGGCTTAGTTTCAACTGATCGAGCGAATTGCGACGACCCGTCGGCGGCCGGCGGACTAATTAAGGTTGGACCGACTGACTCGGTCGCGGAAGGTCAGCGAGCCGTGCAGTAGTGCAGCCAATTGCCAGCTCCTCTCCTGCTGACGTCACACGAAAACGGTACAGAAAATGGGCGAGAGTGCAGAGAGGAGGACAGCATTTTCGAATTGATTTTTCTACTAAATAAATTCGCGTAAACGCGCTCAGAGTGGTCGAAACAGGGCCTAGGGACTCCGGACTACAATTTGCGCTCGTAATCCCGCATTGTTTACAAATCACTTCAGTGTCCCTTTAATAAACTTCGTTCGGAAAAACTTTGCCTCGTTCTTGGCTACGTGGCAATATTCTGTTTCCTCCGTGTGCTACATGCACATCACAGCTGGAAAAAATACATTTTTGTACGCTGGACCACGCTCTTTTGTCTCGCTTCATAATATTTTTTTTGTTAGGTGTGATAAAATCAGTTTTATTATTTTTGCGCTTTCTTCTTTGCAAGGCTTGCAAAGCGTGGTAGCGGAAACACTCACGGTGCAACATATCCTTTGCGTTCCCGCAGCGTTTTTAAATGTTCTCAAGTATGTACCAACTCACTCAAACGGCAATATTATTGGGCTATCTCTTTGAGCGTTCTGTTCATTCCATAGCAATCAACGGATTCATTAATGGCGTAGTTTGAACGGCGCGTACCAGGGTTTCTTTCAGTTGTCTTTTATTGTATTATCGATGGGCACGCAGCAGCCCGTGACCACGGAGCTACCGTATGTGTGGTGTTTCTAACTTTTGTTTTAAGAAAAGAAGTAATAGAGGTTCCAAAATCCGTAAACACGACGGTGCAGCGCTTGTGCCAGATTACGCAGAAGCCGTTGCCGTTCGCGGTCGAAGTATATATATTACTTGTAAAAATAAACCCCATTGAAGGCAGGTGATATTCACAATGAGTGGACTATCCATCGCTAACTATTACGAAAAAAAGCAAATTTAATCAGCACGCAGACACCAAAACCCGCGAGCGTTTGCACTCCAAGAGCTGGCCCATATGCCGCACGCGCGGCGGCTGGGTGCCCTTCGTGCGGCGGTGGCGCCTGTAGTGGCGCCCGCGGTCCCTATATGAAACGACCGCCGAAGTTTCGTGACCAGTAAAGCATTGAAGGACTCTGGTTCAGGCTTTTTTTTTAACCATCTGGTCATCCTGCTTGAGCATGATAACCGTTGCCTTGTGCTTCCGTGAGGGACCCCATCAGTGCTGAGAAGGCTGTCTCAGCTTCTAACCGAACGGCAGGAACTGACACAGATCACACTTGCTGCTGCTTCTAAGCCATCGTTTTAGATCTTGGCACGAAAATGTCGCAGTGCAGTCACAGGTTGCAAAGCGTGCTGCGGCAAGCGTGGCTGCTACGACACATCAAGATATCAGCTTGGAACAAGCTAAAATGCACGGAGGTTTGTGGGCGACACTTTGCTAGTGATGCTCACAGAAGAAATTCGATGGGGATGCTATTCATTGCATCCGCCAGCGAAACGTCTTGGGAGCCAAATGCGATGCCGATGCTGCAGCATTCCTGCTGCGTGCCGAAGCTTTACGCGGCGAGTGGGCTTTAGGTTGGCACCTGGCTGGGATGTTTTTGTTGTGCACACGACTTATGTTGCTGCTGTATCGTCAGTCATAAAGCTTGTGCAGCGAGGACCTGTAGTAGATCAAGTCTCTAAACTGGAAGTTGTTTTCCGACGTATGCGTGACCAGGCCTTTTTATTGACCTGAGCCAGTGCTTTGCTACGGACAGTATAGAAGGGTGCTCCTTCGCCATGACTCTGTTAATGCTCATTGCATGAGCAAAATTCTTGTGGCATTTGATTACTCAAACTTAGCTGTGTGAACCCTATGTATGCAGTAGCGTCACTGGAGGATGATTCAGTGCCCGTTTATGACCACAAATCGCAATTTCTGCTCAATTTGGTGTACCAGAAAAAGAAATGCAAGGATGAGCAAGTATTTAGTATTTTTTTAATTAGTATATCACGGCTTATATAAAATGCGTCCCTACTTGGTATTTGCTTTGGCAAAGAATGTTCACATTTAAAAGTTTCAAATGTTCATTGTTTTAATACCTCAAGAATATGGGCTTTTTGGTGAATTGCGGAAATTTATACACCAGCGCAGCGAGATGGAATAGAGCAAGACAATTACACAAACCTTGTTGTAAACCTTTTATTGTCTTGTTGCGTTGGTGGGAACATTCTGTGAGAGACTTTTACCTTATAGAAAAATAACAAGATCTCTGCAAATAGAATACTTTTGAAAAAATAGCATATGTTCATAATGACTGTTATTTTGTCCTGCACAGTAAAATTTTGGAATAAAGGTTCAGCTGTAAAATGTATTATTACTTTTGTTTCCACAGCGGTCCTGATATTATATTGCTTGACTTCATAACCGTGCTTAGGAGCAGTAATTGTGAGAATGATATTGAATCTACAGTTTTTGAACGCTTGATGGTAACTATTCATGCAGTAAGCCTGGGGCATCAGCACCTGCTCGTCAACAAGTTTAGTTTTAAAACTGGATGCAGAGGGTGTCTGCCATTGTTGGGTTTCAAAAATGGGTGTTAAGGGCGCACACTGGTCTTAAGCGCTAACCTCATGGAGCGATTTTGCAAGCGACTTGGGCAGCGACGCGACTAGCGACGAACTGCTTTTCGCCGCGGACCAAGTCGCTCATCGAATCACTTGGTTCTGGGTCGCCAGAAACAGTCGCTCGCCTCCCGGAAGTGGCCTCAGCGACTAGCCAATAGGAGAGTACCTACGTAAGCACGCAACCTCCGGTTTTGGAAGAGAACGGGAGGGAGATTCGCGCAGACGGCGTTTGCGATGCAGCGACAAAGAAAGCTTTGCATGGCAAAGCTTGTGTACATGCTGAAGCAGAAGCAAGAAGGCTCCCGCACACACTTGGTGAGACCCGTGCGGCAAAAACGACGTCAAGAAAGCAAATTCTTCACGGCGTTCATGTTGGAGCCGAGAGACGAGGCGCAGAAGGAAAAGCACGCGCTATCGCTAACCTGAACCAGTTTTAGAGATGGAATGAAGTGCTAAAAGCAAGGTAGAAGGGCGTAATACTTTTTAGTCATAGTTTTTATGACAAATGAACACAAAGAAAATGTTTGTAAACAACGAGCGTACCAAGCGCGTTACTATGCGCAGTGCGGCAACATTGAAATCGCCGTCCTCAGTCGCTCGAGCCGTCGCTGTCATGTGGTTGCCTCGGTGAGCGACTTCGGATCAGCGACTGCGGATCCTAGTCGCGTCGCGGATCCTAGTCGCGTCGCTGGAAAAATCGCTCCATGTAATTAGCGCTTTAGAAAAGTTTTTTTTTTGCTTTCCAACCAATTTTGATGAAACTTCATGGGCTTGTTCAGTTTTTCTAGCTGATTTCAAATATCCAATTAGTTTCGATGTCAGGTAACTTGTTAGAGTTAATTAAAAATTTTCCCTGATCGTTCTTGAGAATAGGAAAAAAACTGTTCAACAAGAAATTACAAGCGAGGCATGAATAGACACCAGAAATTGGGGAGAATGAAATGTGGGAAGCAGTTTTTTTTTGTTTTGCAATCACATACATGTTTACATCAATTGTAACTTTCTAGGTATGAACCACTCCTGCTAACCAATTAAAAGTAATGCTAATTAAACAACTAAAACATGAGATGCGAAATCTGCTTCCCATATCGCACGGTTTAAACATTCAACTTCCCATTGCAAAAGAAATGATCTTCCTAGCTGCACTACAAGCTGCAATGTACCTCTCGAGAATTTCATATCACTGCGATAATGCTTGTGAAAAAGTGGGGAATTATGGGAAAAATGTTTTTTTTTTTTTTTGAAATCTGGCCTCTATGGCTTTTATAAGTACCTGGTACTGCTCCACGTATGAAATTTTCAGAGGAAAAACTGTGCAAATGAAGAAAAAAATTGATACTTTAAGAGATGCTTTTTTGGGGCAATTTTTCAGTCCCCAAGACCCACGTGCCCCCTTAAAGCATCAGCACATTCTTCTTTCCGTTGTCCTTTCCTGCTTCTCTCTGTTATTAAGAGCCTTGACTAGCCACCCACATTAGGCCTATGCTTTAAGGCTTAACGTCCGGTAGCCCTAATAGTAAGCTTAACAACATGCCAAGCAAGATCAGGCTCATTCTACTTAAAGCTCGGGTGCTGCTTGACGATGCGATACCTTGGAGTGCAATGTTAGGCCTAACGTCCGGCGGCGCACACCCGGCAGTTGCTGCTGTTGTCGTTTCCACTTTGGTGTGACGGCGTCAGTTCCCGGCACACGGCTGGCAAGCATGCCAAAATCGTGGATTGCTAGCCCAGTAACTCCTCCGCAGTAATAACGGTGAGTTAGTGCTCATATGTGTGTTCCATTCATGCTCACATTTATCATGAGACGTGTCGAATTGACTCTGCCGTGCTCTCTTCCGCCGAGTGCAGCAGTACATGGCGCACGAGGAAATGGAGCTGGCTGACAGCCTCGACGACCTCCCCACCCCAAGGCAGGCGGCCCGGAACCAGGCGGTGGCGGCGCAGAAGAATTTGTTCCGCAGGCAGCGCCAGAGACCTCTGTCGATGGTGGTCTTCGACACCGAGAAGCAGATCAAGCTGCACGAGTGAGCCACTCATTCCTGTCTTTTTGAAGATTGTGGTGGCGTTCCTGTGATACTCTCGATAAAGGTCACAAATGTTATCAAATAAATTGGCTCAAATAGGCGTGTGATAATATTTGTGTAGTTACCCACTCAAATTTTAGAGATATCGAGTGAAAAATACGGGGTGGGTGAACTTTAGTGTCAGGTGCGAAAAACTTCAAAAAAGTGGCCGGACCCCCAATCAAAACTGCGGCGATACCAAGTAAAAAATAGGTGAACTTTCAGGTCAAGTGCTTAAAGGACAAATAAGGGACTGTATTGACACATGGACAGATGATTCGCCTTGATTCTGTTCACTCATCGAATGATGCGTCGCTGTTAGTCTAACACGAGCTGCATCGCTTCAGTCACCATGCTGTCTCGAGCTTCGAGACCCCTCGCTGGTTCCGTGCTCGCAGAGGCCAGACGTTGGTTGACCTTGCCGTTTTCAGAACAGTCATGACTTGTCTAGATGCCACACCGCTTAAACGATGCCACGACGGTATCTCTCTGCACTTGTTTCCTCTCATCTACTGCCTCTTCCTCTTTTCAGTTCTTCCCAGCTACTGCCTCTTCCTCCTTTTGTTGCCAGTCAAACTGGACACGCTGTGCCTCTTTTGCTCGAAATCGAGACATTGGCGCTGCTCGCGGCTGAGGGACAATTCGCAGAGGGAGCTCCTCGGGCTTTTGAAGGCGTCGAAGCTAGCGTGATTTTAGGGGGTGGGCGATCTTTTGAGTGGTTTAATCTGGATATTTCACTTTTAAGGGGAGACGTGGGTCTTGAAATGAACTTTTTTATTAATTGGTCTGTGATAATGAAAATCACTCTTATATGTGTTTTGTCTTCCTCATTTCAAATATGTAATTAGTTTTCAAGTGGTATAATTATTTTTTGAGTTATAAAGAGAACATTGGAGCCTAATTAAGTAATTTCTTACGGGCCTTTAAGGAACTTTTTATTCAATTTTTTTTTAAATAAATGGTATGGATGTGTAGCTTAAGACCTGCCATGCATGCTGATGCTATTTATATTCCTGTAAAGCTGGTTGATTGGATAAAATTAGTCTAATTATGCCAAGTACAGTTTTCAGAAAAATTAAGCTCATACTATTACTCATAACATTTATTTGGGGCAAAATGAGCCAATTAAAATAGCATCAGCATGCAGTTCATTTTATCCTGAATTCAATGGTATAACACTTGTAGAAATCCTTTGAAAAAAACTACCTCAAAACCCCTGTAAAGCTAGGCACATATGCAAAAAAAGGGAAGCTGAGAAAATCGCAGTTGAAGTTTTACTACAAGTGACAGTTTTATCTAGTGAGCATATGAAAAAAAGAAATGTTCTAGAATGTAGCTCGCTTTTCGCTCAACACGAGCATACCAAGTTTGCTGAAATCAGTTGGTGGGAAAATTATGATATCCTCTGTCTACAGATGGCACCTGGCAGAAAAACTGAACAAAAGCAAAGCCAGAACGTTGCTTCAATTTTTATGCTGCTGGCAGCGCGCCGTCACTCTTTGGCGACTAGGGCTGAGGTGCCGATCGTGCACCACAGTTGTAAACGTCTATTTTGTTATGTTACTGCTTCATTTGTAGCAATCAAATCGGATTTGCATCACGTGAAATGAGTTGCAGCGAAGGGGCTGGTAATGGAATGCCCGCCACTGTTCTGTAACGTGCATGCGCTTGGCTAGGTTGGATAACCACGTTTTCGGTTTAATCTACTGGTATATCACGTCACCAACGCACATTGTGCACAGTGCGAACATTTATAATTCTCAAATCACTATCTATATGGTAACCTGCCGACGAGGAAGCGCGCGCCAGTGTGCGGGCCGACCCGCCGCGGCATCGTTCATAACAGAATGAACACACTTCCCTTGTGACGTCGGCATGCGGCATCCTCCACTTTATCATTTCTTTTCTTTCTATTTGCTGCTGATCGAAAGATAGACGCACCTTAGTGCCCCCGCAGGCGTAATCATATTGCTACGCTATCGTCTCGGCAGCCCGCGCGGGCGCTAAGCCTACCTCCGTCTTGGCGCAGTTCTTGCGATAAGTTGTCGTCACAGGAGCAGAAAATCGTATTTCAGGCGCTTTTAATAATGCTTGTTCTTCCTTTCGGTTATCGATAGACATCTTTACTTTCTTTTTACGCCATGCGGGGCTTTTGCCGGTCGTCGCATAGATGAATACATGAGCCGTTGCCTCGTGATGAGAGTGCCGAGCAGACGACCCACGGCGCCCAGCCAATGAGGTTGCGCCCTGCGGTCACGTGCAGTCAGTAACCAATCCGCCTCTTTCACAACCCCACTGCGCATGCGCAATCCCCTAGCGGCCAAGTCCCTAAGCAGTCCAGTAGGGGCAGCAGACGACATTCCCCACAGCTCCCGCACAAGCGGGAAGGGGTCGTGGTTGTATTTACATCGTTTGATTTTTTGTGTGTGCTCGTTGTGCGCGGAACAATGCCCACAACTTGTGCTGCGTTCCGCTGTAACTCGGAGTGCCGAAAAGGGAACGGTGTCGGCTTCTATCGTTTCCCGTTGGCCGCACGCGATCGGCTACGGCGGTTTGCGTCGCTCACGTCGGCTCGGGTGATGGGAACTTTACGCTTAGCATCCTGGCGGATATTTGATCGCTGCTATCTGTGCAACTGCGAATGGCAATCCGCAACACAACTTTTCACTACACTATCATCCCCTTTCTCGCATGTGGAACTCTATTTAAGTTATAACTGCCGTTTGAGCGATCGGTGACCAAGACATCTGCGTAGCCTGTTTCGATGCTTCCGCGCAGGTATCGCCATCTCTCGGCCGCTCGGCGCACCGCGCGCCGCGGCGACCGGTCAGCGTAGGCTTGCATCGCGGCAGATATATCTGATCGCCGCTTTTAAAATAAGCCCTGACAACAATCCTGAGCACAATTTTTCACCACACTAACACCTACTTTCTCGCATGTGGAACTTTTTAGCGATCAGATTGATTCAGAAGAGCAGCGACAAGCGCGGTTGCTACCGTGGTCTGCGCCGGTTCGAGCCGCTGAGTGGGCCGTGCCGAGCTGTCAGGCACGGCTGGCGTGTGCGCGGACTGTTTCTGAAGGCAGAAAATGCTTCACGATTGCTTGCTTTATCCATTTCTTGCTAACAAACGCGCAGAATCTACAAATTCAGCTCAGTGATCATCGTAGTTAACCATGGAGCAAAAACAGTGGGCGGAGCGACGCCGACGACGCATCTCATGCGCACATCGGGCTCGCTCTGCTACTCGGACGGCACACGGATCTGTCCGAGATTTCTCTGCCAGCCCTCATTCAGTGATAAGAAGCCACCTGGTATTATGTGATGACCAGGGGCTGTCATCTTAAGGCGTTATAACACCAACACAGAAGAAAAACTTCGGCTGCTCCTCGCCGTAATGTGGGATTGCCGTGCATACAACGAGAACGCAGCCGGAGGAAACGCCGGCAAACCCTACAGCTTCAACTTCCGCTAGGCACGCTAGGTGGCAGCACACCGCAATGAAAGAGGCGGATTAGGCGGCGCGTTCCGTCTCTTTTCTACCCCGGTTTTACTTGCAACCAACGGACGAAACGGAGTGGTTCTGGTGGGGGGAATTGAAAACGGACGCGCTTTCGAATGAGACCAAGATGGACGCCGTGGCGCATGTAGAACCCGAGGGGCGAGTCGTCGAAAAAGTGCTATTTTCGCGTCAAATGTTGGCTGATTTTAGCGGGCGTCGGTGCTATAAATTGGTATTATGGCTCAAATACGTACTCCTGGGTCTGGATATTTTGCTAACCGGTAGAAAAATAGCTCTACTTTCCGAAAATGGCGATTTCTAAAAATCGATTTTTTGGCCAAATTTCGGGATTCCAAGATCCGCGTCTCCCCTTAAAGGGGAGGTGGGCGATGTTTCGGGGAAGGGCATTCTCTCAGAACTCTACGGTAAGTATACTTACCTTTACAAAATTACCTTTACTAACAGACTGCGCAGAGATTGTACAGTCAAGGCACACACACATACACAAACTTCCTTTCCCCTTCTCCTAGAACTTTGACCGAATTGGCTCACACTCGCCCTCCTCAAGTGCATGAAAACAATTGGCCGGTTTGAATCCTCAACCAGACACTCGGCTGCCTCCTCATTGAGACTGACCGAAGAGCACAAAAATGCATTGCCACGTTTGCCGGTGGCTGTATCGGCTGCAGCTGTTATGGCTAGTTCACCTTGCAGTATTGTCACTGTTGGGACAGATATGGAGGAGTCGCAAAAAAAGGGGCTCACACACTGCAACACAAAGCGTCGCACTCCTTGCTACACACGACTACAGTGTACTAGAAGAGAAAGGTGTGTCGTTCGGGGCCGATTAGGGGGATCCCTTTCGTGATAAAAATTTCTGCTGAGGAACTCCTGTTGTAAGCAGCGCTCCTGGCAGCCGCTGTTTACCAGTTGGTTTCTGAAGTTTTGTTTGTTAAATTAGTCCTTATTTATTGCCCGAAATAGTCTTATTTCTGTATTTCAAAATGTCAAGTTTTATAAAACCCGTCAAATAAGTGTTTAGTTTGATTTGAAAACTTATAGGTGGTGCTGACTGCAATTTTTTTATTGCAAAGGGGACCCGCTCTCTTCATTTTTTTTTTTTTTCCCCGCACCATACACCCTTACCTTCTAGTACACTGTAACACGACCACATTACAACGGATGGCCTTGGCATGGCTACGAAATTGGCTGATACTGGCCACTTATATGCAGGGTTGCCCTATGCTGGTCACAAAGTACTCTTTTTGGTGCCATCTGGTGTGAGAGGGAAATATCT
Source organism: Haemaphysalis longicornis (assembly GCA_013339765.2). Lineage (NCBI taxonomy): Eukaryota > Metazoa > Arthropoda > Arachnida > Ixodida > Ixodidae > Haemaphysalis > Haemaphysalis longicornis. The sequence goes on along the minus strand of CM023451.1, from coordinate 172,131,526 downwards.
CAATAGAAATTGAAAGGTGCTGTGCAGCAGCAGCACTGTGTTGAGTGCGCTCAAAAAGTCAATCCCACTTTGGTTTGATCAGGATTGAAAGTGCAAGTGTGACAGGGTTTTTGCGGACTACGTCGTAACGCTTGAGCCTTAAAGGAGCCATGCAGACAAAACACAAGTTTGGTTCATTCAAAAGATTGCCCCGTTAGAATCATACTGACACCACTTTTAACGTAAACTTCGCCCAAATAAGCCATACAATTAGGGAAAAGAGAATGGCCATGCAACCCACTAGCTCATTTCCCACAACAGAACCTATGTCATACCAGCCTGCTCTGTGATTGGCGGAGGCCGGCAAAAGCAAACGCAAATTAGGCAGAGCTTATAAGCTTGCTGAATGAGCAACTTGCGCCTAAATGTAATGCATATCCATTTTACAGCAGTAAGAATGGTGCGGTAAACAACAAAAATTACGATAACACTCGTAAACATAGAAGTACCGATGTGCACTTCTGTTGGTACTGGGCACACATTATGCTTGTTTTAGCTGCACAGCAGTCTGACACTTTGAGTTGTCTTATATGACACTGGCCTATTGGCGTAAGCGACGTTGCCTTACATAACCCTGTTTGTCAAGTGTACCCCATGTTTCACGAAGCGATTGCTTTCTATCGTAACAAAAACAAGCCAGGTGTAAATACGGTCAAAAACAAAGTAATGGCGTAGTGCTGAGTATGCTAGCGCCACCTGGGAGGTTTTACGGCAAGCAAGGCTGCAGAGCCGAATGGCACAGTGGAAGTTTGTCTGTATACGCGCTGTTATGACTTCATTAAAAACGTCGCCAAAACACACGATTTGGCGGGAGAATCAAAATTTTAACCTAAATTGGTTAATTTCTCTGTGAATGCGGCATCATTTGCTGCCGCGCAAGCACTGGGGACGCTATAAGACACGAAATCTTTTGAATAAAACAAACTTGTATTTTGTCTTCATGGCTCCTTTAAAGGGAACTATTCCTTGTTTGGCTGTCGGGATGATAACGTGCACTTTGAGTGTCTGAAGAAGCAGTGTGACTAACCGGCCGCCGCTCTGGTTTTGCCTGCGCCCTACAGTTGCAAGCAGGATGTGGTGGGCTACAAGGTGGACTACCGGCTGTTCTCCGGGGTGCACTACCAGCCCGAATCGCAAGACTCGGACGAATCGCAGGTCCGCGGAGAAGAGTCGTCTGCGAACTTCGGGCCAAACTTTGAGGACGCGTCATCGCTCGATGTGGCCGACAGCGCACCGGGTAAATTTTGCATGCTTGCTCAATCCCAGGTACCACTAGCTGCATTCTGCAAAGGTAATTGTAGATGTGCATATCGCGGCGCGCATGCCATGTGTTTCGGGTCGTCTGTTTTTTTTTTTTTTTTCAAACACTTAAAACATGCACGAAAAGGGGTTTGGAATTTCGTGCAACCATTATTGCTTTGCTGTTAGCTGCTGAGACGCGCCTATAATCGTCCGGTAAAACAAAAACACAGGCGTCGCGAGGCGTCGTGGCAAAGCTGGAAGCCAGGAAATAGGTACACAAAAGGCAGTGTTTAGCGCCAGATGGGCACCGGCACAGCAAATATGCCCTGTGCCGACTGGACCATCCTGTGTTTGTGAGAGAATAAAAAAAAAAAGCTACCGTGGAAGGAAAGCATCTAAACATACCGGCTAGCGTGTAAAATTCGGTTTCAGCGCATATGTTACCAAAGTTCAAATCCAGAATTTTGTTATTTTTGTTTACACGGGCAGTTTTGTTCCTGTTAGCAGCGTGCCCGCGCCAAATCTTTAGATGATGATGCCAAGCAGCGACGAAAGAACTGCAGTGTCTTGGCATCGTGAAACAGTAACGTTTCCCGAGACGCAATGCTGCCAAATGTGACTAATGAACTCGTACTTCTAGCGAACTTTAGCACAGGACGAAGAAAGAAAAGTTTGCTGAAGTTCGCTAGAAGTACGAGTTCATTAGTCAGCAGCAACCAACTCGCCCAACTCTCCGCTTTAATTGCCAAATGTGCCCCCCTTTATATATATTTTGTTCTAACCAGTGAGTGAAATGTTGCAAACAGTATTGCCTCGCGTCGGCCGTCCTCGCGCCACTCGCGCTCTCGAAGAGTCGACCGGCCACGATCGTGCAGTAGGCCGCACAGCTGTCTGCCGTACATGTTCGTGCCCAGACAGGCCGCTACAACAGCGTGTGGTCTCGCGTCGGCTGTTCGCATATTGCGCACTTGTAGAAATGCTCGGCCGTGAGCTTGCAGTGTGCCGCACAGCTGCCGAAGTCGTTCGTGCAGCGACGCACCAACCAGCCGCACCAACAGGGTATCGTCCCGCGTTGGCCGTACACGTGTCTCGCGGGCTCGTCGAGTCGACCGAGAGCCTGCTACTGCCGTCGCGACCACGAAATCAGCCGTTTTGCTACTGCCGTACTCACTTGCCGACGGTGTATTGCCTTGCGTTGACCGGCTTCGGCAGTCATCGAATTTGCTTTTTAAGTCTCGGAAACCCAGCTCTTCTCGCATCACGGAAACGTGTAAAAGCAATTACTCATGCAAGATGCACAAATTACGCTGCTCACTCGCGTAAGGCCGCGCGTAAAAGGGCTACTGAGGAGAAGCGACGGCCGCTCGGGAGTCCTGACTGGAACGTCACATCCGAACGTTCGCCGCTGTGGCTACCAGTTGTGGCGACGCTCCACTAGGAGCTGCATCGGCTGAAGTGGCGTGTTTTCAAACGATTTTAATAAAAAATACTGCGCGTGTGTGGAGCCTAGTATTAGTTCACAAGATACGTTAGTGGTATATACCACAAGTTGAAACAGAATTTGGTGCAGGTAAGTTTTCGTTGCAGTTGGCCTTTAATGGCTCTCATCATCATCATCATCATCATCATATCTACGCCCACTGCAGGGCAAAGGCTTCTCCCATGGATCTCCATTTAGCCCGGTCCTGTGCTGTGGCCAATTTATCCCCGCAAACATCTTGATCTCATCTGCCCATCTAACTTTCTGCCGCCCCCTGCCACGCTTCCATCTGTAGAGATACTGTGTTACCCTTAATAATGACCAACGGCTATCTTGCCTTCAAATTACATGCCCTGCCCACGTCCATTTCTTCTTCTTAATTTCTACTAATAGTTCCTAAACACGCGTTTGTTCCCTGACCCACTCCGCTCTCTTCACTCTCTGCTTTAATAGCTCTATTATTTGCTTAAAGCTTACGTTATATTATTTGCTTAAAGCTTATGTTAGAATTGGTATCATATTTGTTAGAATAAAATAACGCAGTCTTTTCAACGAACCAAGCTGTTATGTTATCTTTGTGGCCCCTTTCGCTTGCTTGTCTTCTAATGAGCGTTTAGGTGCAGTTCGTTTACTTTTTTTTACACCTCCTGTGGCCTTCCCGTGCACTGTCTCTGGTGTGTTGTAATTGCAGTGGAACTTGCACGCCCATCGTGAACCGTCGTCCCCCTTGCTGCCGCAGGGTCCCCGCTGTCGGAGCCCCCGGACGCGGAGCCCATTCCCTTCTGCGGGGACATAGCGGCCTTCGAGGAATGCCCGGCCAAGCCCGAAACGCAGGACACCTGTCCCACCTCGCCTGTGCCTCCTCCCGTGCGGCAGACCCCCAGGCGGGTCAAGGAGGAACGCATCAAGAAAGAGGTACAGTGGAACCCCTGTAATGCCACTTTAGGGGACCGCGTGAAAGTTTTGCGTGACCAGGGTGTTGTGTGATGGAGATGCGGGTAAATGCAGCCCTAGTAGGCGGTCTCACGCGACAGGTGGGGTAAGAACTTTATTTAAATTGCTATATTTAGTGTGTTCTCGCATAATTTGGGAATCCCTGACTGAACTTCCAAGTTTATATAAGAAAAAAGAAAAAAAAAAACGCCCATTTTGTGCCCGCCCGCCTCGCGCACACGAAATAAGCTGGGAAGTCCAACACGGCCGAGCAAATTGGGAAGGGAAAAGGCGAGAGTGTGAAACTGCCAAGGCCAAGCGAAATGAACGATAGTACGAGGTGGCAATGGAAAAGGCTGGGAAAGTGACGACGCAGCTTCGAACGACACCGATAAGCAGAGATCAGGTGGTAAGAGCGGCAAAGGCCGGAAAGAAAGGACCGTGGGGCGATGAGGTTGAAGCAACGAACACTAGAGAGTCGTGAATGGAAGGAACTTGGATCGAGTGGCGAGGAGAACTGGGTGTTCAGTCATTGCCGTCATTGCATGTGTTGTCACGCTCGTCGCCTCAATGGGACCTTTAAATGAGTGGTCCGCCAACCACTGGACTCGGACTTTGCACAGTTGGCATGTTGGCACTCAGCTGCCACGTGGGGTCGTCAAAGGTAAACTCCTGCCTGCCAGTGCCCGCCTGTTTGCTTGCGTCTGTCCACCGAGCGGTCAGGACTGCTGCAGACTGTTTACCTTTACAGTTTAAGCAGCATCAAACGGGGGTTGAGAAATAAAGGTTGGGGTGTGGCGGCGGAGCAGCATAAAAGTTGGGAAAAGCGCCGGTTTTATCCTCTCCAGCATTCGTTGTCGTATGAAGTGGACTGTGTGCTCTTGAGTGTTGTATAATTGGGGTTTTTAATGCATTTTTTTCAATGGGGAGATTGCCAGGACCGCAGTGATCTGTCGTAAGAAGTTAACTCTGTGAAACATGTCAGTCTTGCTGCTTTTTTCCCCACTGATTTCAAATACGGCATTATTTTTTCAGTTGGTCAATTAGTTTCCAAGATAATTAGAGATAATTAGCCATTTTTGGAGGAACAATAGAGAAAACAGTGTTGGCCATAAAACTGTAATCTATATATTTTCCGATACTATGAGCCTTGGTGAATGCAATAATTGAAGCAGTTTTTTGATGCATCGCTTGGAACAAATTTTACAGCTCATTAAACTTTGGTGTTTGAAATGGTCACTCAAAATGGTTCCTTGCCACTGGTGCCACCAAAGTTTAATGAGCTATAAAATTAGTGCGCTGTGAAACGTTAGCTAAACCTGTTGATGTTCCTCACCCAACATCTTAACCTTCCTAAAAGATACAAAGCCACTTTTATTTACGGAAACAATGCACAGGATTGAGCTAAGAGAGCATTCCACTGTAGAAAAACATCACGGCTCATGGATAAAATATTGGCATTGCTGGGGCTCGAACCCTGGGCATTCTTTCCAAAACCCAGATTTCATCCCCTAGGACATTGAGGCAGCACAGCAAAGTTCCTTTAGCAGTTGCGCAAGAGGATAGGAGTTTCCCAACCGAAGCAGTAGATGGCACTGAATGTGTAGAAGAAACCCACGAGGGAGCGGACTCTCGCTTTCTGCAGATGCAGGCCCCCCAGCCGCAGCACATCTTGCTGATCAAGAGGTTGCACGACCCGATGGAGGACGTGCTGTCCATGGAGAAGCCCCTGGTCTTGCGCCGCAGGACGCGCAAGCGGCCGCACGAGGACAGCGCCCCGGACCCGGAGGGCGCCGCCACAGACGTCATCGTGCCCGTCGCCACGCTCTGGGTCAAGCAGGGCCAGTTCCCCCACTGTAAGCAGCATGGGGCCTTGTAACCGTTGGGGGGGTATTGGTACTTAAGGGGGGACACTGCTCTTAAAAAAGCTTTTTTAATTTGTAAGTAAACTCTGTGAAACTTGCCAGTCTTGCGGCTTTTTTTCCCCACTGATTTCAAATATGGCATTATTTTTTCAGTTAGTCAATTAGTTCCTGAGATAATTCGAGATAATTAGCCGTTTCTGGAGGAACAATAAACAAAACAGTGTTGGTTATAAAACTGTAATCTTCATGTTTTCCAACACTACGAACACTGGTGAATGCAATAAGACAATCGGTTTTTTTGATGCACCGCTTGGAACTAATTTTACAGCTCATTAAACTGTGGTGGCACCAGTGGCAAGGAACCATTTTGAATGCCTATTTCAAACACCAAAGTTTAATGAGCCGTAAAACTAGTTCCAAGGGTTGCATCAAAGAATGGATTCTCTTATTGCATTTACCAGTGTTCGTAGTGTTAGAAAGTGTAAAGATTACAGCTTTATGATCAACACTGTTTTGTCTATTGCTCCTCCAAAAATAGTTAATTACCCCTAATTATCTTGCAAAGTAATTGACTTACTGAAAAAATAATGCCATATTTGAAATCAGTGGGGGAAAAGCAGCAAGACTGGCAATTTTGAGTTTACTTAGAAATTAAAAGAAATAGTTTTAAGAGCCATGTCCCCCCTTAAAACGCTAGCTGCAGTGGATAAGCCGTGCTGCGAGGAGGATGATTTGGTTGAGAAATTGCTATTCTCATGTAATTCTCAATTAGTGCAATTCAAGTACGCTATTCTCGAGTGATTGCCCACAGTGGTGGCTTTCTGCTACTGGGCAAAAGGTTGGGATTTCGTTTCGTGGCTGCTGCAGCAGGCTGCATTGTTTCTGGAGGTGAGGTGTGCGATAGCCTTACGTGCAGGTTTTGGTGCATGTGAATAACCCTGGGTGGCCTGAAATAACACTGAGCATAACCATTGTGGTGCAACTATAAGGCGCAAAGCCTTCTTGTTGCTTTGGCTTGCTAGAAATTCGTTTTGGCTTGGCTTCGGTGGGCAGGTTCCAGTGTGTTGAGATGGAAACATTTTAGCCGACTCCCTTGAAAGCGGTATTCTCGGTGTGGTGGTTGCCACATGAATAGGCTTTCCTGAATTTGAACACCTATACCGTAATTGGAGGTTATCATAAAGGGATCATTTAGTTCCTCCCCCACTGTTTTTTTTTTCTTTCTTTTTTGCTGTACTTGCAGTAAGCACTCATTTGTTACTCGATCTGGCTCCAAAAAGACCCTCCCATACTCACTCATGCTGACAGTCACTTGTACAAATGAATATAAGTACAGATGAGTATTGCACAAGTACTCGCTTGTACCTGTATCCGTTTTCATGCTCCTGGTCATACCCGTACCCATTTGTACTCATCAGCAGTTGTAGTCACTGATCCTCCTATTGACCGGTACTGATGTTCTTATATACTCATGCGACCGGTACTGATGCGCTTACATACTCATGCTCACTTTTCTCACACCCATGTACTCATATGGTATACTATTATGTACTTATACTCATTTGTTCCCAATCACTCATATGCACAGGTGTGCTCTAAGCTCCTGTTCAGCAGCCAATTTTTTCAAACATGATTAAATTTTAAATACGTGGCTACTTCTGGCATACCATTTAGCATTTCTCATGCACGGTCTGTACATGAGGTAATGAGTTCATCTAAGTAATAATGTTGAGTGTTGAGGAGGCACAGTAAAAAATGAACCGTGCTTATTCCTAGCGCGAGCTTACACCATTCCTAAATGTACTAAATCATATCCAAGCAGTAAACATTGACGTTAAATTTACAAGAAAACAAACAGAATATATGTTTACGCAGGCTCGTTCATTCGTGTATTGTTTCACCCGAGAATGTAATTATGTCACGAGCCTGCTAATTCTCCGATTTAGTGACAGAACCGAAAGGGATGAACAAGGAACACAAACAAATTAAAACTTACCAAATATGCACTTACTAAACCTTTCTGTTGTTGCTTTACGTGCATCTCCCGACAGCATGCCGACAGTGCGTATAAAAAAATATAGTAATCTTCTAATCTTCTGATTGCCACAGGGCTGGTGAAATGCCCTGGACGTTAAGACAGTGTAGCTGCTTCCTTCATGATGAGATGCAGGAATGCCAATGAAAGTCCAGCCGTGCAAACGTAAGGAAAACAAGCAGACAGTGGTAGAATATATTTACAGTGCTTTTGCAAAATGTTAGTCTGGAGTACTGTACATGAGAAACAGGCTCTTTGAAAAACATTTTGTGCATTTCTTTGTGCAAGTTGATTCTTTAATTGGCGAGAATATAAATGGCTATAATAAGGGGGCAATGCTTATTTGATCAACATATGAAACAATGGCTCAGTGGGATCTTTACATTGGTGCACATTGTTGCTCTGCATTTCTTCAGATGTCGCTCAATCTGGGAATTTTGTAATGAAACAATTGGGGAAAACATGGTAAAATCGGGGAATTTCGTAGACACCTTTGGAGACGTACTTCATTGTGTTGTGTCAGAGGTGTGATGACACTGGTGTGGGCAGCCACTGCCCTCAAAATAACAAGAGTAGTTGCGAAGCTGTAGGCATTGGGGAAATGCCATCAGTATCCACTGTCAGTATCGTCACGGTTAAAAAGCTGTACACATTGTCTGTTGGAGTGTTTAGTTTATCACGTGCCATTTGCATACGTGAGGTAGGGCTGTGGAGTTGGCTGGGGGACAAGGCATAATACAGCCTGCAGTCTCCTCAACACATAGCAGTAGCATGTTACAAGCCTTCGTATGAGGAATGCGCATAGCCAGGCAGCAGAGCATTGCCAGGCAGTAGCTTCCGTTGCAAAATTACGTGCGTTGGGGCTTGTATCACTCTTAGGCTTAGGGGAGTAAATGGCTTAGGCTTGGAGGAAGAAATGACTGCCCTGAGGGAGCAGGTAGCCATTTCACATTTCAAAGTTGACATGACCTGTACGAGGGGGCAAGATAAGAGGTAAGATTCTTGTTCCCCTCTCGAAACTTCATCACATCCATCAGGTGGGTTGCAGAACATTAAAGAGGACATCTAGGGGAGGAACCAGTGATTGATTTGCAAGTTAGAAGTCAATCGCTTTCTGGTCCTTGACGGGGTTGAATTGCAATGGTTCTGGGAAGGTGCTTTTGAAAATGCTTTCTTTTTGTCCGCTTCTGCCCTTTTTCCATTGGGGGTGCAGAGAAAGCCTTGGAACTACTCGTGCAGTCAAATAGGGTGGAAAAAGTTTGTGTGCTTTGTGAGCTAAACTGCTGAAATTGATGGCGAAATGCTGCGCTGCCTGAAGTGGTTCTTTAAATTGAGTGGACACCCGCTGCTGCTACTGCTGCTGCTAGGGTTGACAGTGCACTTCACTTGGTGCACCCACTGACGCTGCTGCTCGCGCGGCTGCCTGTACCATGCCACCGGTACACCGTTGACGCTGCTGCAGCCAACAGTGCCAAGCTGCCAATGCACCGTCTGGCAGTGCTTCAACTGACTGTGTGATGCTGCTGCTGTGCACAAGGTTACTGGTGTGCCTGTTGACACTGCTGCTGCTGCTGCTGCCACAGTCAAAGGTGCAAAGCCTCTGCACGTCCATTGATGCTGCCTTGCCCAACGGTGCAAAGTGCCTGCGCTGATACTGCCTCTACTGTGGGTCCACCCGTGGACACTGCCTCTGCTGGGGTCAATGGTGCGGAGCGTTCACTGTGAGCAGTGACATCGCTGCCACTTGGGATGTTTGGGCAAACCCGCGAGGACACCCGTTGATGCTGTCATGGCCGACGTTGCAATGCTGCCAGCGCACCCTTTGGCAACGCTGTGGCTGACTGCGTGAAGCCTTGTGTGCCCCTGCTGCTGCGCTGTGTGCAATGCCCTGCCGCTACACCTGCCAAAGCCGCTGCCTCTGGGATAGGCAGTGCGAAGCCAGACCACCCACTTGCATTCCGGCTGGTACGGCGTTCCTGCAACTCGGACAGTGCTGTGGACGACGCCGTGAAGCCTGCCTCCCCCTTTTTTCCCTGCTTTTTGTTCTTAGTGCTCCTATAGTTCATACCATAAGCTACGTGCAGCACTGTGGAGGCTACATTGTTGTCAAGAGTCCCTCTCAGAACGCCTAACTCACCGCGAAGGTATCGGCAAAAGGCGTCGGGGCCTTGCGGTTACACCTGCCGGGAGGGGAGAGGGAACTGCCCTTTCAGGGCCCCCTCCATGGTGCGTTAGGCACGGTAAGTTTGCGTACTGTTGACAACAATTTAGCCTCCACAGTGCTGCACGTAGCTTGTGGTATGAACTATAGCTAACGAAGCTGTCTTTCTCATCATCCTCTGCTTGCCTCTAATTTTCGTGAGACTTTGCTGTTGGCCGCCACTTGTGAACTCTCATGACGCTTGTAGACCAAGGCTGTTGGTTAGGGACAGAGTAGCAAGAAAAGAGCAACGAAAAGCACCTCCTAGCAATTAGTTGCTGTTGAGTGTATTAATCTTTTACGAAACACAAATAACAAATGAAATCAACAAGGTGAAGTGCTATCAACTTTGCATTATTTGGGGTTTGTAAAAAGCTTAGTGTAACCAGCAGCAGTATCTCGACAGATTTTCTGCCCTTGAAATGAGTTGCCAAACAGTGCAAGTTAAAGGGACCATGAGGATGTATAACTTCACTTCGCTGTGTGTTACTATGTAAAAATAACAGACGTGCCAATTTTAACTCAAACTGCATTTAATGAAGCTAGATAACTAAGAAAATGCTACGAAAGGCCATTACACCTGCCAATTCTGGCGGTATTTTTTTCCAGTAATGCGCAGGTTGCAAACCCTGATCAGCCAACACCGACAAGAGCGATCACAAATTGAAAACGATTGTGAGCTTGCAAAATGAACCAATTGTGGCTGAAATTTAAAATGACTCTTTTCTTATTCCTAAAGCAAATGATAAATGGTTAGTTTTTCTGAAAATATTACTAACAATGACTTGATGAGCGAATTGAGCAGCAAACAATGTTACAAGAGCAACTCAGAGCTGATGCTACAACTGAAAATTTAGTTTGGATGGACTCGAATACCGACAAACCCTATCCAATTAAAAGCAGAAACTGAATTCGTAGCAGCATAGCTACACATGCGATCAACACTGATGGCTGAATTAAAATTAATTTTAAAAATTTTAATGAGGGATAGCTCTAGCTCGGGCTTTAATTAGGCCTATGACCTGCTTGTCGATTTTTCCCGCTTCCTGATAGCATCGTGAATTACGCCGAAGAAAGCGGGCAGTTGAAAATGACCTTGTTAGGGCATTATTTCTTGTTGTTTGTTTTTGTAAAACAAAAACTAGACGCAGAAGCCAAAATCTTCTGGATGAGCCAAAAATTTGTGTTGCTTAAAGTCCATCCTTCTTTTGTGGCCCAGTCGGTAATGGTCTTTGCAGTAAGTGGTGCCGAAAATGTGTGGTGCGCTCAATTCTGGCAAACTGTTCTGTACCCAAGCCCTTGGCACAAAATTTCAAAAATTATGTGCCGTTCACATTTCGGTGCTGAGGGAAGCTGCTCTTTTACAAAAAAAAAAAAAAAAAAAACATTGACAAGCTTTTATGTTTCCCATCAGAGTTGCTCAATATACTCCAGTTGCGACAATCCCCATAGGCCCAGTGTGTCAGAAACCAGTTCGTGGTTGGCTCCCCTGCGCTGGGGGCAAAGAGGGGCAGGCATGCGGCTAGTGTCCCTAGATAAGATAGAGTACTGTCACTGAGGCACGAAAGGGAGCAACGGCGGCCATTTTGGTGTTTACCAGTGTTGCCAGGTTGCCGCTTTTGCGGCCTCACTGCTAACTTGGACGAGGTCATTTGTAAGCAGCACTGCCGAAGACGCAGCAACACGTCATCTTCGGACACACTTCTGCAGCTGAAATGCTGCGAAGCGTGTTCTTTCATTCGCGTTCGGAATGACGCCAGTCGCGCGCAGCCGCAGAGCAGAGAGTACAAGCTCAGGCTACCACAGTTTTGACCGACAGAAAATGCATAAGCAACAAAATGGTGGTGTCCATGAACCGTCGCAGTGTAAACAAAAGTCGCATATTGCGAACTGACCAATGATCACAGCGGCGGCACGGAACAGTAGGAGAAAAGAGTGCCGATACTCTGTAACCTTACCTAGTGACACTAGATGGGGCAAGTGACTAGCCTGCCAACTGTTGACAGAAAGTGTATGTGGTATGAGTCGTAAAAGAGAAACTGTGGAAATATAAGCGAACATTACCTAATTTGATGTTTCCTGACTTGAAAAGCAAGCTTTATTTTTTTAAGTTGTGTTTTAAAGGGACACTGAAGTGAATTTGTCAAGCTCCCGTTTTTGCTTGCACTGCGTAGACTGGCTCAAATTAGCACACTTTTCATCGTTTATCCGGTTGACAAATCGGTAATTATTTAATAAAGCGCGAAAGAAGAAAAACTACCATGCGCGGTTTGCGGCGGCTGCACCAACTAAGGCTGTGACGTTGGGAGGAGGGGCGCCGTGATTGGACGATGCCCAAGGTTAGCAATCACACAAGTTTCGGTTTCGGTTCTGTAAAACATAACCAATGGCGTTGTTGGATGGGCATTCTCAATATCTCAGTGATCATCGTACCGCGCTTCTGCCATGTTGTCGGCTGTAAAATGCACAAGATAAGCCTCCCAGGACGGCTTGTAGTCGTAGCATTCACTAGCCGAGACCTACGCAGTGCATGAACGCCCTCCGCGTACCCGCAGACGCCCAGATGTCATGCGCTTTTCCCCCATATTTGGAGCTTGCCTCCCTCATGCCTGTATCGTAAAAAGCGTGTTCGCACCAGGCCAAGGGTCTGTTCATTTTGGCCTGTGCCCACTGCCTGCAAGCAGTCGGTGCTTATGGCAACAGCACGCCAACGAGAACTCGCTAGCGCGCCAGTGCCAGCCTGCGCGCGTTTTGTGAACTAGTTCGTGTAGCCATGAACGTTGCGGCCCAAAAAAGGTGAACTCAATATATAAAACATCGGCGGAAAACAAAAAAGTTAAGTTACAAAAAAAAAAAAAAAAACGCACTACCCGCGGGGAATCAAACTCGTGACTTGCAAAACATTTGCGGTGGCATAACTAGCGCCCCAAACCACTGAGCCACGGAGCGAGACACGAAAGCCTTGCTAATATGGGGTATATATTGTACAACCGGTTTACACTTTTATTTAGTTTTGGCATTTCAAGCCGCTTAGGTGACTATTTGTTGTACTGCGATCGTGCAGTAAGCGTCGCCCGAGTTTCCACAGTAGCTCACGTCTAGCAATTGCATTTCGTAGACGGAAAAGCGTTCGCAGATGCGTAGTCGTGCTGCTGACCGCTGTGCTTGTTCGCCCAGCGCAAAAAAGTGCTTCCCGCGCCCTAGTTTTACGCTGTACGGTAAAAATATCAGTTGATTTTACTTCCTTAGTACCTATATTGACTTCGCTGACTCTTCTCCCGCCTTCAAGAGGCCTTATATTTTCCTACTGGCGTACCAGTCAGCGAAGCGTCGCATGTGCGCTTGTGCAGCGCTTGTGTGAAGCGACCTTGACTTGGAGCTAGATACAGTGTACAAACAAACCAAGTAAAGAAAGGCACATTCTTCCATTCACAAACGTGTCCTGGCTTCGTTTCAACTAAGCGAAGGAATTGCGACCAAGCAATTTTTTTTTAACCTCCTTGATTGCGGCGACCCGCCGGCGGCCGGCGGACGAAACGCTGGCCGACTGACTCTGTCGGCCGGGGAGCCGTGCAGTAGCGCAGCCGTGGCGCAGCCAATTGCCAGATCATCCCCTCCTGACGTCACACGAAAACGCCACAGAAAATGGGCGAGCGTAAAGAGAGGAGGACAGCATTTTCGAATTAGTTTTTCTACTAAATAAAATCGCGTAAACGCACCTAGAGTGGTCGAAACATGGCCTGGGGACTCCGGACTACAATTTGCGCTAGTAATCCCGCAATGTTTACGTATCACTTCAGTGTCCCTTTAAGCAAGCGTTTTGCACTGTTCAGTTTTTGTGTCCTAGGTACTGCGCCAATGCATTTGCCCCTCAGCATCAATGAGGCAGGGGTGTTCGCACGGCCCAGATTCTGAAATACCGTATTTGCTCGTGTAATGAACCCACTTTTTTCCCAGAAAATTCGGCATGAATTTGGGGGGAGGGTTCACTATGCGGGAAAAAATTGCAACAGATTCTTAAAAGTTGAAACTTCACACAATAAAGTTGCTAAGAGAAGCGCTGTCAGAGCCTTGATATTTTCGTAAAAACACTTAGGTAACTTCACACAATAAAGTTGCTAAGAGAAGCGCTGTCAGAGCCTTGATATTTTCGTAAAAACACTTAGGTAATTATGTAATCAAATTTCTTTATTCCCAACATGGTAGTGGCACCCTGCTTGCCATGAAGCTGTCCTCCTCACTTAAGTCCTTGCAGCTTCACATTTGTTGTCGGCCCACAGCGCAGTCTTCCGTGCCGTCAATGCACTCCAAAATTTCTTTTCCCGACACTGGGAAACTTCCCTTCTTTGGGCCCACGAAACACATGGCGATCCCTGTTCACCGCCCAAAAACCTCTATTTTTCACCCGTAGCGTACCTGCACTGGGTCAACACTGAAGTGCCACCCGGTTTCCATGTGCATCAAAGCATGCTCCACCACCTTCAGTTTAAAAGTCGGCTGTGTAGCTCATGTACTGGCCCATTGTAGGGCGCGCACCAGGAGCACACACAAAAAAATAAGGTCGGAACGCAGCTGAATAACAAAATCATGAAGCGTAATGGCGAAAATGTGGACCAGGCTACAGAAAGAGCACAGGAGTGCGGAGTACATTTAGTGCTTCTGTTCGCACGCCGCATCGTTTTTATGGCGCAAGATTTGTTTTGCATTCAGCAGGTGGCGCTCTGCAAGCGTGCAGTTTTTAAATTGTGAGCAATGGCATTCGTGCTCACGTCTCCGGCTGCTGTTGAGATTTCTTTTTGTTGGAATGAGTCTTTTGCATTTCTGCACGTGCTGTCGCGTGATATCACGTTACTGCGATCGTCTACGGCATCAGCAACCATGCCGAGATAAAAACATATGCCCGCTGCATTTTTTATTCAAAGTGACATAAAAAAAGTTAATTCTCAAGAAGAAAAGTGGGGGGAGGGTTCAATATGTGAGTGGGTTCATTACGCGTGTAAATACGGTCGATATTCACAGCTGGTGTATATTGAACTCTGGTTTCCCATTACACCATGGCAGCAGTGACCTCGTTAGTGAGTTACCAGAATAAAAGTAATCGCTGCGTTAATTCCACCGTGGCATTCAAGTCGTGCGATGGAACAGAACCAGGGCTAGAATAAAACCATACGTAGGTAAATACGTCACTGATGAACACGATAGGCTCACAGAAGTGCCCGTTTGCAGATTGCAAATAGGCCACACTCGTGCCACACACGCATAGCTTTTAAAGAATGGCACAACTTCCACCTGCTCGTGACAATGTGGGGAACGGCTTTCCACGCTCCACGCATTGAGTGCACATCCTGCAGTGCCAATAAAAAGACTTTCCTAAACCTACGCATACAACATTCACTGCACCCTTCATTTTCCTAGGAGATGAACCAATGATTACTTACGAATGTGATACTAAACCTACCTTGTGGATATCACCTTCTTGAAACTCATATCAAACAGGGTGTGTGACTTGAGACCCTCTCATCCTTGAGGGAGGTCCTGACGATTCTTTTTCGTGCGCAGGGAGCCCCGCTAGCGCATCACCCTCTGAGGCTCTAGGCGATGTCAGTCTCAGTCACAATCCTTCTTTATCCATCGTTAAGAGCATCTCATGTTTTAGTCTGCGGGTGCTCTACAGCCATATATACATTTTTTTAGGCAATACCATACTCGTCTCGTACATATCTTATGCCTGAACTGACATTGATAGACCACCTTATAGAGTCTGGCGCTCTTTGGTCATAGGTACCCTTGCGCCAATAAACACATACTGCTACTACCATCATGATCGCACAGTTGTGTTTATTGGAGGTAGCATATGTCGGCGGCTGCCAGTCACAGAGTAGCCCAGGGGCAGTGCAACAGAGTAGCCGGTAAGTCACCACTCTTTCATCTGTTTTTTCTTTATAACAAAGCTAACTGTTTGAAGCTCGAATATAAATTGCCGCGATTGCTACTCTGTTAATAAACATCTTTACAGTCAGCAAACTTGTATTTCATCGTTATGGTCCCTTTAACTTGTGCTTTCTTGCCGACACTTCGCTTGCTTGTTTTGCTTACGCTGAGAGGGTAGAAGTGGTCGGTCGCACGTCGACTTGCTATTTTCGCTTTGCTATGAAGCTACATGATGCATTTCACCGGCTTGCAGTAGAAGTTGAGCGTCTGGCGGAAGCGTGAGTTGCTTTGCCCTTTTGCCTGTCTTGCAGTGCTGGCGAAAGAGCTGCAGCTGCAGAAAAAGGGCGAGGTGGTGCCAGGGGGAGAGCGGTTTTTGGCGAGAGACTCTAGAGGCCCTCAAGCAGATGGACAAAGACGTAAGTGCGGGCTGCATGTTTCGCGCCGACCTTGGCGCGCATGTTGTCTTATTAAGTGCTTGTCTTAGGCGATGTTTTTGCTTCCCGGAAAACTGGAGCCAAGTTACTGCAGTAGAAAATGTAAGCGCGTCTGAGAACGTGTTCGCGTGGATATCCCTTTACAGCCTTTGTTGTCTTGCACCAGAGCCTAATACCCCTGTCACAGGGGCACTTTCAATCGCGATTGAGTCGATCCGGATCGAGCTCAATCCGGATCGGGCGCTGCTATGCGGCAGTTTCAATCGCGATCGAGCTTGATTTCGCTCGAACTCAATCCTGGTTATCAAGCGCGATCGAAGTTTCCAAGCGCGATTGGACGAAAGCGGTGATACTCTCGTCCCTGCTGACTTACACAGAAGTTGACAACTTCAACTAATGCCAGAAATTGTATCAAATAACTTGGCCCAAATAAGCGTGTGGTAACGTTTATATATACTTGCGTATACCTATGACCGCGCATACTTACCGAGACGCAGGCTGCAAATGAACATTTTGGCAGCCATCCTGCGTATGTAATGCAACTGGTGCAACTTCTCGATCGAGATTGAAACGTGCCGTGCAGCAGTGGCGGTGCGTCGAGCGTGCTCGAAAAGTCAATCGCGCTTCGCTTCAATCCGGATTGAAAGTGCCCGTGTGACAGGGGTATAAGTTGCTTAGAGGATAATAAAGTTAAGCAAAAATTTGTGGTGCATGTCTTGTGCCGTTGTTGCAAACACGAAATTTGAAGTGCTGCCAGTAGAAGGTAGAAGAACAGGGACCATTCACTCCCAAGCAGACAGCTGTGAGTAAATGGTCCCTGTGCTAACAAAAGCTGCAAAGCGATTATGATGCAGCGAACTGGGGGGCAGCTTGGAGGGAATGCTTGCTATACATGGGTACAAGTTAACAATGGTATTAGCTCAAATAGTGCAACTCCGCCGAAAGGGCATACCTGGATGTCAATGCGTGCATGCGTTTTGAAAGGAGATGGCGCATAATGCGTGACATCGTCTGCCTTTTCTCACATGGCGCATGTGAGACTATTGCGCACTGCCGTTGCTGCAATAGTTTATACGCAGGTTAAATCTCAAAAATGACTGAAACGAATCATGGGACGCACAAAATACTGGCAGCAACACAATCCGTGCATCGGGCGAGGAGTTGTACACAAGTATAGCCACAGAGTCTTGGAGCTAAAAGCTGTCGCATCTTCTTGCAGTCGGTGAAGAAGGAGGGGTTTGAGGAGAAAGTGGAGGAAGAAGAAGTTGACGCTGACACTCCCGGTGATGGTGACTTGCCAGGTAAGCAGTCCAACTGGTGGGTCACAGCACTGCCGCTTGGCATGGTGGTGGTAGCAACGTAGCAGCCCGCACTGGAACGGCCTGAGAGCCGAGGCATGTTTCATGTCTTGGGCAGGGTGCACTGCTGTGTTTAGGCATGAAGGCACTGCGGCCATCAAACTTTTCCTGACATGGTCGAAAGTGGTGGTGTTGGGTTTTCTCTCTTGATTAACAGGATGTAATAAGGATTCGGTAATAAAACATTTCAACTGGTCCCCTCTTGTGTGCCTCTCTCTCTGTCGTGTTTGCTCTCATCTCGTGTCTACCGTGTGTCCTGATTATCATGAGCATGTGCAAGTGCTTGCACCTTTCTTTCCGCTTTCCTCCGTCCTCTGCTTACAGTATTGTCACTGGAATGTGCGAATGTTTGCACAGCTAAGAAGTGCGCTTCTTTTTTTTCTTTTTCGAACTAGTGAATGGCAATTAAATTTGTCACTGAGCACACCAGAAAGACTGCCAATCGGGCATGTTGTGTACTGAACTCAGAATCAATATAAACCCCTTTTAAGGCCACACTGTCTTGAATGCCAAGTCTTTTATTAGAGAGTTTTAGCTGACCGTTTTTGACGGTCCACTCTGCTATGATATCAAGTGGGAGCACCATTGCCCGTGTGTGGCCTGCTCTGGCGCAAGCGGCACTACCGGAGTGGGGCGTCGTTCTGGACACTTGTGGCAGCTCACACTACCGCACGGAATTCTAACATGGCTTTTGCCAGTAAAGCTAGCACACTACTGCAAACTCAGTTTCTTCAGTTGAAACGTGAGCGACGAAAGCGCTTGTGAATAGGCAAACATCTAGCACACCTCAATGAGGTTTAGAACTGAAGCAAAAAACGTCGACCTAAGCGCGAGAGTACTTCTATGCAGCTCGCATAAAGGCAGCCTTGTCTTGGCTATTTGAAAGTTGAACGGCTTCTTTTAAACAATTTAGGACCATTATATTGTCAACAACTAAGGTTTTCACATTAGTCGCTGACGATATAATGGTCCTAAAATATTTCAAAGAAGCCGTTCAACTTTCGTTCAACTTCGAATGAGCAATAAACGCAGCATTTTGCTTTGAGTGACCAAAATATAAATTCTTTAATTCCCTTTTGTGAGGTTTTGGTGTGCACTCGCACAAGGCACTGATTCCAGTATGGGAGATATGGTTATCACTTAGAGATATGGTTATCACTTAGCTAAAACCCTTCTGCTGTTGATGCTTTGGCTGTGGTGAGCGGCCGTCGGTAGTGGAGCGGACTGTCTAAAACAGTCAGCTAAAACTCTTCACTTTTTTCCCCTTCCAGCTTCATTTAAGAGTGCGGCTGCCGTGGTTGCGGATCCAACCCGCAACCTTGTGTAGCGTCGCGTCCCATGAGGGAACAAAGTCCCTCCTTTGGAAAATTTAGTCTTCTTCCATTCCATATGTGAAACAAAGGAAGACAACACAAAGCCGGCAAAAGGAGTATGGACTGCTATTCAGATTTGACGTTTAATGTTCTAAAGCAAGGCCGCTGAGCTACGAGATGCACCCATGTGGGTGGCCCTGGGTTAATTCTGACCACCTTGGTGTTGTTCAGTGTGCAATATTTCTCCTCCATAAACAAGCAGCTGCAGCAGCCAGGTTTATTAATGTTTGGCAAATTTTTTGCTCACGGTTTTGGAGATATGCATGGCAGGGGGCCCTTGGACCGACAAGTCTGGAAAATATTTTCTTTATGTGTGGTTTCTTTTTTGGCGGGATGTTGCACCCTCTTGTGTGCGCTTTGGCACGATGGTTGGGCACCTGTGTTATTTATGTGCGCACCATCCCGCACCCCTTTTCTGCGGTGTCCTCAATGACGTGCTACCTTGCTCTGTTCCCCACAGCTGGTGATGATGACGGGCCTAACGACGACAACAATGACATTGACCTAGGAGCTTTCGCCGACGCAGACCTTCCTGTGGAGTCTGCACAAGGCAAGTGCAGAGAGGAGCATTTCGTTTCAGCGGCATGCCCGGACTTTGTGGAGGGTGTTCTAGCTTGAATGTAAAAAATGGCGCTGTGGTCCCAAAGTGGACAGTATGCACTAGCCGATCATGTGCAACTGCTGCATGCATTCATTCAGTAAATGGCAACAACCGAAGAAAAGTGTGCGTATTGGGAGTTGGAGACGAAGTTTCCCTGATGCTGTAGCATCATCGGAAGTCTTGCAGAACGATCAATAAACACGAGGAAGATTCGTGACATTAGCGAAGCAGCTTTTATTCGGAGTCGGTATTACTGTACACCTCAAAAATTTGATAAAATATTTCGAGATCATAAGGGAAGAACGTGAAATATTTGGGAATATCTGGGTGAACGAGAAAAGGTAGCCTTTTCATTTCCAAATTTCGGTCTTATTGCTGCTTTGGTTTTATTCACTCCTTTTTCCTTTTTGCCTAATGACTCTCTAAAAACCTCTTAACAAATTTTCAGAGCTTAAAAGGACACTGAAGTGAGTCACTTGTGGCCAGTTGTGTACTTTAATGTATTTAATTCATACTACATTTTCAGAGCATATTTAGAGCCTTAGCTTAGTTTAGGTAGATAGTATTACAATGCAAAAGAATCGAGACTAGTACCTTATAGGTACTTTCGTGTATTTGTATTTCTGCTTGGAGATATATTTGCCAAATGTATTAGAGGAGCTTTTTTTTTAAATGAGTCAAATCTACCTGAGCAGAATAGCAGAAACGATCAAACATTTGTGACCGGGCCTAAATACAACGATCTGAAATCTATTATATGATATGTTCTACATGTCGGCTAGGGGAAGTTAGCTTTGACAGCATGTCATTTAGGCCCATTAACATTTTTGCGTTCAGAAATTTCTTTCAGTGGATTTGACTCATTTCGAAAAAAGGCTGCTCATTCGTATTTCTATGGTGAAACACGTCTAAAGTGTATCAATTGTATCGCAAACCTTCTCAGGCAGAATTAATTAGTTACCAGTGCTGGAAATGATCTGACATGTTTTTGCCCTAAGTATTGTAAGTGGGGTTTTAGCGACTTCAATAGTTTTGTGTTTTGCTATTCTCTTTTTTTGCAAGAGCAGTTGATCTTATCACTATGCCTTGGTGGCCTTTTGTTGCCTTCATAATTTGATAAAAGATGTCATGATCCAGGAATTTTAAGCCATAAAAGTGGTGGTATTCATTCATTACACAAACATATGCTGGTCGACAAAGATGTTGTCAAGATCCAGGACTTTTTGTTTTATTCGCGAATGTGTTGTGCGGGTTAAATATGAATATGCTAGCAATACGATAAGTTTTGCCCTGCAAACTTACCAGGGCATTGTCATAACAGGCGGCTATGCTGGCAGGAAGGATGGCGTGAGAGAAACAGCGCATTTGAATGCACTTTTCTGGTTCAAAACATATCTAAATTGGTTTGAAAAACTGAGAACATGGCCCTAGTGTTCAATGTCTTAACGTGGTACGGTTATTTATTGTTTTAAGGGACCATACAGACAACATACGACTTTTAAAATTTTCCTGATGTGTCCCTCTCCCATCTCTCTCCCCCTCTCCCCTTTGATAGGCCCACCGTCTACTCCAGGAGGAGCCCCCAGAGAACTCCTACGAAAATCTAGTCCACAACTATTTGCGGGAGATCAGCGTGAGTTCAAAGTTTCTCCGTTCTGTTGAGCCTTCTGTGGAGGGTGGGAGCCCCGCTGAATCCTGCCTGTGCCCCTTGTGCTTTTTAACCACCCAGGAGCCCATGTCCGAGTTCCAGTTGTGACCTGCAGAAGCGCGTAGCGGACTGGAGACCCGCATCAGGACCCCTGCTCGACATGGAAGAGGTGAGCAGCCTGGCATTTTCCACTTGACAGAGCGTCAACCTCCGGACGAGACAGGGGAACAGTTGCCTCCGGTACTCTCTGGTGAGAGTAGGCAGGAGAGCATAGTTACATTGGAGTGTGACATGTCCCGTTTAATAGCAAGGACGGTAATTTGGCAGGCCCAGAGGTGCGCAACAGCTAAGAATGGCAGGCATGGAATGAAGCTAGACACACTGGGCAGCATTAAAGGGCACGACACAAAAATTTTGCATCATGTTTTTTTTTTTTTTTTTGTCTCAAGTAGCTAGTGACCTACTTTGACCCTTTGGAGAAGTTATTCCTTACTGAATTAGTGACAGTTATCAAGCTGCGTTTTTATCAGCTGCCGGTACTGCTGGTCTACGCCGTAGGAGCCGGCGTTCGCACGAAAGGTGTGGCTGTTCCAAGCGATTCGCAACCGTCGTCAGCTCGACAATACATTGCTCTGCCGAATGAGCAGAGCCGCATCTAGCTACATCTCCTGATTCGCAGACAACTTCGCCGCACAGAGCACCGTCATTTGTGTTTTAGTGCTCGCTGTGCCGGCAATGAATTGATAACCCACCCAATTCGCAACTCTGGTTATAAAACATTCCTTTCAGGGTGGCGTCAGTGCGCACGCGGAATGCAGTTCAGGGAGAAACGTATTTTTGATTGCTTCTTTCAACACCCCGCGTAGGCGAATGTGTTCATGTAAATCAAAAACGAAACTGTCTGCACAATCAAATCCATAGTTACTTCCGCAAGCCATCGAGCACCAATCCGAATCCAGAACTACCCATCACGCCCAGTGAGGCGGACGATCGCAGCACCAGATTCCTCTCTAGTTGTTATTGTATGACACTCTATGGGCTTAATGTTGTGTGCAACTGCTTCACTATTGCTGAGGGGCCAGCTGAACTGCTTGTGTTGCAGTAGGAGGGAGGAGGAGGGGGGGTGAGCCTGTCCTCGCCCAGTAGCGCAGTAGTCACCAGTGAGTCCGGGTGCTCATCAGCAGTGTATTCACTTAACACAAAAGTGGATGGCACAACATGTATGGCAAGACATTGCTCAAAATTTCCTGCACATTTTTCCAGCACATTTTCGCAATGCAGTGCGGAAACCCAACTTGACTTAAAGTGCTGTCGGCAATCTGGGAGCAACTGCAGAAAGGGGCTTAGCTAACTGCTATGCGAAAACTGGAGGTAGAGCGGCGTGGGATGAGGGGTGTTGTCTGTGCTTGTTATCTAGCCTGATCTTTGAGATCAAGCCGTTCAGTACTAGCCCCGAAGAGTGATGGGGCAGGTATCAAGGTATAACCTTTTGTTTTTAGAACTGAGAACAGGCTTCATGCATCAGCAGCCCGTGGTTGTGTGTATGTCGCTTACGTTTGCCGTTGAATGTTGTGTTTTAAGTTGGCTCCTGCTTCAGCATTGTACACGGAAGGGGCTTGTCTTGCCATCATAACAGATGTTGATGGTGCCATTGTTGTTCATTGTTGTCAGGCACATTGTTGTGATTGTCACATTCAAATGGATCAGGGTGACAGAGAACGTGTGTAAAGGCCTTGCATCTGACAAAAGCATGAATTGCATGGCAAACCATATTTGTAATGCTTCCAGCATTGCATTAACTACATCATCACAAGGATGAAGGTTTTGAATGTCAGAGGTGGGTTTATTTTGATAAACTTTCAGTTTGGTTCTCCCGGGCTTCCGAAAGGACGCTATTGACAAAAAGGAAGTCGATTCGCATTTGTGGATTGATGTGCCTATTTTACAAGTAAATCGTGCCTGTCAGAACAGCTTTTCAATAAACCACAAAATTATAACTTAAAGGGACGGACAACCGATTTTTGTCGCGTATATGTTCTCTAGCTCATATGAAAGCCAGCGTTTTATATAGCCCGGCAACCACTAGCAATTTATAAACAAATTAGAGGAAATAATTTTAATTTGGCAGCAAACTCTCTGAAATTGGAAGGGTGGCGGTTCGTAGTGTCGAAACTTGATACTACAATATGTGTCCCGGTCACGTGACCTGCAAACCTAGCAGGTACCGGGACTGCTGAAACGTTTATTCACTTATTGAAAACCTTTTAACACAAGTATTTGTATAAGTTTAAATTGTATATGTATTTTTAAACATTATTTTGAAAATTTTTAAGACAGCCGCCTGCCAACACCGCCCGCCGCCGCCGGGTTGCTCTCAGTGTGGCTAACTGAGCCTCCATGCCCAGAATCAAAGGTAGTGTTCAGTAAACAGACCCAGTGAAGGAGCTTTGACGATTCTGCCTGACTCAGAGGTGTTTGTTCTGCCAAAATATTCGATTTCAGTTTCCAATACGGCAACGGCAGCTTAAAAAAAAGGGGGGGGATGCGCCCGGGGAGAATCGAACTTCCGACCTCCACAACGTGAAGCATGTGTGAAGCCAAATTCTACCTATCGTGCATCCCAACAGATGGTGCCTTCGTGCAAAATAGACTGGTGAATTAAAGGAAAACTCGCAAAGGAATAAGAAAGCCTGCGATTCACACTTTTTTTTTTAGCTCAGAACAAGTTTTTAAACATCGCTTTTAATTTCGCATACAGTCAAAAGTATGTTGCCGTGCTACTGTATGTCATGGTTGCCAGCATTATTTTTGGGAGGACACAAATGGCTCATAGATATAAAAATTTTGATTTAAAAAGTTCTAGGGTATTATCAGCAAAACTGCTTCTTCGTTAAGGTGCTTTAAGTGATGCCCTTTCATTTGGGAAAGAGAATATATACTCAACAAAAATCTGTTGTCTAGTCCCTTTAACCCAAGTGTGTGTTATCTTCAGACCATTTTGCATTCTATTATCGTACTTGTTTACAAATCACAGTGATTGGGTTGTGCTAATTGAGCTGCATTTTTAATCCTGTGTG
Source organism: Haemaphysalis longicornis (assembly GCA_013339765.2). Classification (NCBI taxonomy): domain Eukaryota; kingdom Metazoa; phylum Arthropoda; class Arachnida; order Ixodida; family Ixodidae; genus Haemaphysalis; species Haemaphysalis longicornis. Next base: position 172,107,310 of record CM023451.1, on the reverse strand, counting down.
AATTCAAAACAAACTCTCTACTTGGCACGAACTCCACTATGCCCATGCAAGCTATTGCAGTGAAATTACAATTTTTTTCTTTCCACCTCAGAAATATCATTCAGTATTTGCACTTGACGCGTAACCATGGCTAAAAATTAAGAGACCGTGACAGTTAACCAGCGATTCTGTTGTGCCAGTTGCTGTACGCCAGTGCTTGAAGTTTGGTTTAGAGGCAGTGTTGGTGAGTGAGCGCGAACATTTAGAGTAGAGTGGCATTGCAGCGCTGTCGTCCTTGAGAAGCGAAATCAACCTCAAAGCAACAGTGTGGAATCCTGTTGTCGTGTCAGAGTGAATAATGGTTGCAAGGAAGATAGTGTGGGTTTGCGTTTGTATGTATGTAGAATACTGGAATACAGCCACCCCCCTGTCATCCCATTCCATGTTTTGCCTCAATTCCTCGAGAGATGGGAGTGAACCCCTCGATCTTTGTGTCCATTGTCTTTGCAAGGAGGCAGCATCTTGGTTATCCCTGCACCTCCATCCTCTCCTTGGCTGCTAGCAGTGAGATGGCGTTGCTGCTGTGCTTGCAGGAGCGGGAGAGCTTCAACATCCGCACCTACTGCAACCGGGTGCTGGACAACTTCTCGGATGCGCCGTCCAAGCAGACGCTCGGCTTCCGCTCCATCTGCAGGGGCAAGCCCGTCTGGGAGGTGCCGCGCTACTTTGCCATCCACACTGCAGCTGGTCAGTGCCACCACTCTGCATACTTCGTGGAAGCTGTCTGCCACGTACATTAAATGTCTGGCCATCGACGGCCTGTTGTGGGAATGGCGTGGCGCAGAAACTGCGCTAGCTAGGGCAGCACTGTCGAGAAAAAGGAATGAAAAGTGGCTCGGCTGTCCAAAGAGTGACACCTCGATCCTGCCAGCCGCGGGCCTTGTCGCCACCAGCAAGCATACAATCGCTGTTCCTGTACTATTCTAGGAAGTGCTATGCAAGCACTATGCAAGCACTTGGGGGGCTTAGTTATTGTTGTGTTCAAATGCGGAGGGAAATCAAGGAATGAACGTTTTAGTAATCACACACATAAGCTGCGGTTCACTTTCCTTTTGTTGAAGTCGAAAAACGAATGGCTGATCACTTGGTGGACACATTTTTTGAAGTATACAGTGAGTTCACAAGCGATAAGCGGTGTCGTTGGAAGAGTGTGGTATCTGATAAGGCCCTCTGATTTAAGTTTATGCTAGACTCTTCAGGCCCCTGTGTCATTGACGATGTTTCGAAAGAGAGTTAAGTCTCAGATTACTCGATAAGCCTGTCTACGCGCTGCTTTGCGGAGGATAAATGTAACATGAATTTTTGCTAGCGCTCACCTCACAAGACGACCCAGCATGAAATTTTTTGTTGTGTGCCGATTCCGGAGCATATTCTGCATTATCTGTCGTACTTCTTTCGTAGAGTGTTCGTGAAATTTATGCCGCATTGTCTTGTCCATGGGTAGTGGTCAATACCTGAGGTATGATACTGGCAGGCGTAACTGGTGCGCGATCAGTTATGAGTGCTCCGCTAGATTATGTAAGCACACACACACACAAACCAATTTACTTCGTAGTGTATAGCTGCAGCATGACCATTTGAGGAAACTGCTTACGGAGACAGTGTAATTTGAGGGCAGTGGAATCGCAATCAGCTCCGTGCATTAGCCGGTTTCGCGAAGCCGGCCTGCGACCCACGGCTGGCGCGAATACAGGCCTAATGTACCACACTAAGACCGCATCAGAAATGTTTGCACTCTCGTAATGCACCACATTTCCAAACAAAGTGACTGCTCCACATAAATATATATTTCCAACGCACACAAACGATAAATCTGTCGTGAACATTCCGCAAAAGCAGCGGCGACAATGGGAGCAGGCCAGAGCCTCCCGTAGCTGCTTTTGAACAGGGCCACTAGGGGGATTTTAGGGGCACCCCTACAGGCAGCGCTCGAGGCGTATTGCGTTCACTTTATGTGTAAAACGGGAACACTGTACAGTGTAAAAATTGCCTGAGGACGTTGAAACGCAGAAGAGAGCTAATGCTGGGCAGTTCATCTGCTGAAGGACAAAGCCCCTGTACACAAGTTTACTTTTTTTTTCCACTTAGCATTATGGTTCACTAAATAAATGGCAGTCTTAGAGGCAGTCAATCAGATCCCGCAGACTGTCAAATTTCTCATTATACTTTATGAACTTGGTGCATGTATTCTCCCTAAAATAAGACATAATAATTTGACTCTTTCGAGGTTTTGATTTTTGTAAACAGGGTGTAAAACAGCAAATGCAAATGTTTTCTATGGTTGCATACCACAGGTTATCCAGTGCCCTAAAAATGCAAGAACTTCACACATTTTCTCATCGATGATTTTGCCAAAGTACTACAGCTGCCTTTGTCTTTGAAGTGTAAAATTTCGTACAGTATTGGGGCAGAAGCACTAAATTTGGCATAGTATAAGTATGCATGGTCGGTGTAAGTTGAAATAATCCAGCATATCTTCTTGAATTCCAAAATTTGTTAGAACTTGACCATTTCGATACTTAATCTGTGCACCTTTTGCGGCTTGTTGTCTGGCACGCTTTCCAGGCCAACAACTACAATGTGCAACTGGAGACGGACGGCATCATGGAGCAGGGCATGGACACGCTGCAGCTGACCCTGCTCTCGCGGAAGCAGCACTTCCACGAGCTGGAGGAGTTTGGGGACAGCAGCACCGTCACGGGGACGCCCCCGTCCCAGCCGGCCAGGAAAGGCAAACAGGTGGGCAGGGGGGCTCGGGCACCCTGGCGTTTCTCACAGTTTGCCCGTAATGAGAACAGGTGTGAGGAAGGGTCGCATGGTTTTGGCATCGTAACTGACGCGAGTGCAGCAAACTAGTACAGTAAAAGCACGTTAATTAGAACTTGCAGTTAATTCGAACTCACGCCCTGGTCCTGGCACAGCCTTGTATCTTTCAATGGGGGGAAGGGGAAACTCTTGCTAATTTGAACACGTCGGTATCGAGAATGGTTAATTCGAACTGGGATCCCCTGGTTTCCATCGCTCCTTGCAGACAAAGTCTGCCAAGAGTGATTACAATGTGTTGCGAATCCAAACCAAGCCAAATTTACTAGAGATGCAAAACAAAGAAACAGAAAAACAACAGCGTAGTGCAAATGGTATACTGCTTCCACAGTATTTCGCTTCTGTAGTGGACCATGACTTTCCATTTTGATTACTTCAACCCTGTCATGTAAATAAATGTGTTTTCGAGCATAAACAGTGTCATTATTCACGAAATCACCTGCCACAAACGTGTAGTAGCGCCTAATTCGTGATAACGAGTCCAGAGGTGGCTTCTTTGTGTTCTACCCGTGGAGTGTGGTGCGATGTTCGTTCGTTCTAGCTCCCGCCTGCTAATATGAACTCCGCTTAATTCGAACAGTTTTATGGTCCCCTTCGAGCTCAAATTAACGAGCTTTTACTGTACCGAGTAAGAACTTTGAAAAGTGTAAAATAGCCTTCTCATTGCATTCTATTAGTACTGTTCCTAAACTGCACGTACAATTTTGTGTTGTACGGCCTGTTCATTTTGGAAGTAGGAATTGCAACTTCCTGTTTGTGGTGTATAAATTGCCGCCACGCCTACGGAGGCTGTACGAGCATACTGCAGTCAAATCCCGCTACAACAAAACTGACGGGACGTGCGAAAAATTTTCTTGGAGCGGGAAATTCGTTGAGGTGAAATCTGTCCCAACATGCCACGGAAGGGCAAGAATAATAGCCCTATATATTATCCGCATCATTGAATGCATAATGCAGTGTTCAGAAAAAGGAGTGACGTGCAATTACGTTTTGTTTATGCAGATGACAAACGTACTAATGCTTATCTGTATTTTACCTGCACATAATGAGTGCGTTACCAGGGAATAACTGCAGTCGCAAAACATATTGCAATATAATGAGGCATGCCTACCGAGCTAATTACTTGCAGATAGCTGAAGTCCCCCTCTCGCTTGTGGCAGGAGCGGAGTGCATTATCTTTTCTGACTGGGCACGGCGGTGTCTGACCTTGGCAGGCAAGCCGCATGGGCGCTTGCATTTATCACCAGCGCATGCTCACGATTAAAATAGGATGACGCGGTTTCACGAGTAAACACGAAAACAATATTTTTGCTTTTGTCTGAAGAATGGTGAAAGGAAAACTGCAATGACAGCTGCTCACAATGCATAGGTGACGGCGCAGCCCCAGCAGGGCACATTAGTGCGATTTCAACTGGATACGGATTGGCTGTAGCTCCGGCTTGCCGAACCGGGCCTGCGCCTTGTGTAAAGACAGCATTGTTATCACTAGCAAACAATGGCGTCCATAAAGAGTTTGTTTTTGTTTATAGTAGGTAGTGTGGACGCACGGTGCATGTTTTCGGTGAAACTAAGCGGTGCCCGATAGTACAAGAAGCTATGGATGGCTGGTGTTGTGCTCATTCTACCGTAAAATAAATGTTCAAACCCAGCCCCACTGAGCGAAAATTTTGTTGGAGCAAAAACAAGCCAGACGAATGGTTCATTGTAACAAAGACCTAGTTGCATTGACTTCTGTGGCTAGCTGATGGGGAATTGGAAATATTTCGTCGAAGCGGAGTTCGTTGTATTGGGGTTCAACTGTATCTGTGTCTCTTCAGAGGAGTTGACTGAGTACCGTGCGCGACTGTGCCGTTGCCTTGCGGGGCCTGTGGCACATGGCAACAGGTACTGAGACACACTAGAGCAAATGCATTTTCAGCGAGGGCTTGCCACGTGGAAGCTGCGTCTTTCACCCATGCCACTTCATCGCTGGTGGCTGTGCCTCTTTGTTGGCACTCTTGATGTTGGTCTGTAAATGACTGGGCATCCTTTTGGCTACAAGATGGCGTGGCTCGTAGCCAAGTCCAACCATTGGCCACCCTGTAGCCTGTTACCCTGTTACCCCCGGAGATGGTAGACTGCAGTTTCCTCCAGAGGCGGCTGTAACTGTGCTGGAGTACCCTACGCCATTGCAGTGGCTACAGTTTGTGAGCTGCCGTACCTTGTGGTCAAGAGGAGGATGCATGTCGATCCAGTTTAACTAGAAGTGATGGAGTGGCTTGGGCAATAGATGCATGTTCCAAGTAAGTGGAACTTTTGCCGAAAGTGCACTGGCTTCAGTGCGTTTCAGTGTTGTTACTTGGAAGGAAGCAACATTTGGAAGTGCACATTTGCCCATCTGCGGTGCGTGTATCGTCGGAAACGCTCACACGCAGCTCAGTTTGGATGGTAGCAGCTCTCTATTGCTCTCTGGTTCCGAAAAAATCTTTCTTTGTTTATGAGCGAACCCTTGTTCAAAGCTTGCAAGAGCTAGTAACCTTGTTTTGCTTTTTCTTTGCTCCCTTCCACGACAGCAACTATAAGAAAGGATTAAATGTGCCTAGACTGGTAATGCACTAGTAGTTTCATGCTATGCTCAGTTTGCTTATGAAAAATTCTTGTTTCTGTGCTGATCCTATTTTATCTCCTCTTTGCAGGTAAGTTTAGCTGATTTTTCACAATGTGAAAGTGAAAAGACAAGATGATAAAGAAAAGGAACAGAACAAGCACGTTGCTCATTCGCTTCCTTCATCCTTTCATCCTTGTGCTGTTTAATTATGGCTCTCAAACCTGCTTCCAAAGCGAGCGTACCGGGTTGCAATGTCTTGTAAAGGGGAATCGTTGGCCGCCAATGTAGATCGTAAAGCAGATTGTTTTTGTAATGCAGAAGTTGGGCCGACCTGGCAGAGAAGGATGAGGTGATTTGGCATCACACAACAGAGGAAATATATTTGTGGGGCAGATACAAGATAGAGTACAGAAATGAAAATCAAAGGCTAAATAATCAGTGCAGTCCCCAGGAAAAAAAAAAAAAAAAATTCTGCAGAAATTCAGAGAATTACCTACTTATGCATACCATTCTTATGCCGCCTGTCTTGAGTGTCAGTTTTCTCCATCCAAATTTTTTATTTTTTTCTAAACCCTGTCCGACCAATTCTCTCCAATTACGCTATTAAAACGATTGCAGGGGGAAATTTGTGAAATCTTCATTATTGTGGAAACACAGGGTGTTACACAGTTCGCCATTTTCCATAATTATTTTATATTTCTCTTATTTCTCAGTTTTCAAAATTTCGTTCGACCAATTATTTCCATTTACTTTATTACAACGATTACATTTGGAACTTTTGCAAAATCTGCATTATTGTGGAAATGCAGGGCATTACACGGTTTGCCATTTTCTGTAAATATTTTATATTTATCTTATTTTTTAGTTTTTAAAAATTTCGTGTGACCAGTTATCTCCGTTTACGCCATTATGGCGATTACAGTTGGAACTTCCGCGATATCTGCATTTTTGTGGAAATGCAGGGCGTTGCATGGTCCTGGCTGTGGTGTGGGGGCACTCGGGAAAGAATGCTACGCATTAAAAGTCCTTCACATCAACGTGCGGGCTCACATGTGGTGGTCGAGCTTGTGAGGCTGGTGGAGGTCGTTGGTGGTCTTGCTGTTGGGGCTGTCGTGACCGAGGGAAAGAGCGGCTGTGCGGCCCGTGCACTTGCAGGCTCTTTTGCCAAAGCTGTAGGGACGTTTTTGACAATCTTGAAGGCCAGAAGGAGGATGTGTGGCTCAGTTGTTAGGTGTCCTGGGCGTTGACATCCAGCTGAGAACTCGCCAAGCGCCTCATTCCTCCTCCCTCCGACTTTTCCATGCCTATTCTGCCTCATCCCGTCGTCTTCTTCTTCTCCCTCCACGTGCTCCTCACCTACCACGGCCCGTGCACTTCATCCTCTTCACGTCCTTCGTTCCTTTAAAAAGTGCCCCCCTCACATTGGTTATTAAAACTGCCTGCACCGTAGCAGGTTTCGTAGACCAGCCTGCAGTTTTTCACTGCCGACTGTAACGTGGCTTTCTCACTTCTCTACACTGTTTTTCCAGGCCCGGAAGCGTGTGGCCTCCAGCTCTCATCCGGAGGACCCGAGTGACGTGCTGCGCGAGAACCCCGTGGTCCCGGACCCCGACTTGTGTGTGGACCCGCGGCTTCCGCCGGCCGCGCGGTCGACAACGGCACGCGGTAGAACACGTATGTGCGCCCTAGCCTCGCTCGCGGAGGACTCCTCGGAGGACGAGAATGACGAGAACATGGTCGCCGTGGCGTGACTCGGCCGCTAACTGTGGTGTTGTGCTGCAACGACAGACTCCCGCTTCTTGCCTGGCCACCTGCTACAGCCCCGCAGCGATGCCCCCCTGGCCCTGTTGGGAAGGGTGGGGCGGCTGGCCGTGTAGGCTGAGAAGGAGAGAGGCACTACTGTTGCTTACCAGGGGGATTGCGATCCAATCCTATCGTATACGTGGATACCCTTTTGGCCAATTTGACGCACTTGCCTTTTACGTAGGCATCGAAGCCCCTGCTTCGTCCGTCAAGCACCAAAGACTTCGGGATGAATTCGGGATTCATGTTCAGAAAATGAGTCGGCCATGGGGGGTGATGGCCGAAACGTAGGTACTCTAGCTGGCGACTTGAAGCGTTGTCGAGCGTAACTAAGTGATGTCTTACGAAGTATGCAGTCTGGGCACGCAAAGCTTTATAGGACAACTGTTATTAGAGCACGAATTTTTTGTAGTATAATTCGTTATTATTTTTTTCTATGATAATTTTGAACATTGCATTCCAAGGTATTATTCATGTTTTTAGCTATGTTTTATTAAGTTTTTTATTATTTTTAATTTTGAAATAGGAATTGTTTTTACATCAACGGGTCACCTTAGGTAGGGCCGTTGTTTCTTTAAAATTTGCTTGCTGTTTGCAAGCTTTTAGTGAGAGGATGACGAATTTCTGGTTTCAGGAATGGATTGTACGCATATTTGAGCCCCTCGAATACCAGTACTAATTAATGTTGCTAAAGAAAGTGTACGACCAGGATTTTGATGCCACGAGAGGCACTCGTGCATCTGAGAAAGCTTCGTCCGCTTATTTTTCCACCTCGTAAAGTTGATAAGATTTTTCAACGTAGGGAAGCCGGAGTCTTGACTGGGAGGAGAGGAAAAATGATTCTTGGGTTCGGATGCCAGCCGCCCTACCCGAAACCAGTGGCTTCAGGAATCGCTTCTGTGGGAAACACTTTGTTTGTCAGTGTGCTGCCAGCATCAACAAGCACCGCCATGAATTCGAAGAAAAACCTTGCAAGTAGGAACGTTTGAGGGATGCTTGGACGCATCATTCGGTATTGTCTTGTTGTCACTGCTGCCGCTGCCACGTTGTGGGTGAACTGCTGCTTTCCCTCCAGTAGGGTGCGGACAACTGCCCATGGCTGCATGTCTTCATGCCCAGAAGACATTGTCAAGAGTGCGCAAAGTTGAGGTTTCCTTTTTTTTTTCCCCTCATAGCGTCTGTCACTGTATTGTCCAACTTTGTTACCTCAACGTAGGTCAGTCGAAAAAGCGAAGTCCCTATTCGCCAGGCAGGAAATGGCAAGCATATCTTTTTGTTCTTAAAAGTTCTATGTATGGAAGAAAAATGTGCAGGACAGGCTGTTGAAATTTAATTGTTGTAATATGTTGCGTTTGTTTTAGCGTGCTTGTGAAACTGGAATTATAGGGGCCACGAAGACAGAATGCAAGTTGAGTTCATTGTAAAGGCTATTCTGTCCCAATAACAACAATGCCCATTTTATTGCCAACTTCAGACAAATAATCGTGATATTAAAAAAAAAAAAACAAATTCAACAGTGGCGATTCCACAGCCACTTTTCGGAGACTTTTAAACCACCGTCAAAAAACATCACTGGGAGACTGTAGTGGGGCGTCTAGTTCCATTTGATCGTATCACTCTAATGGTAACACGCAGTCAATACATTTAAAAGTGGTTTTAGTGCCAGTTCATAGCGTGTCGCTACTGCCCGCATTGCATCGCTACAGCGTGAAATTTGAATGTTTTTGTATATTTCTTGCGTTTTTTCGTCTAAAAAACTTTTTTCGCTGCTGAAGCAAAGCTGAGTGAGCTACCAAAGTCCAGTTCTTTCAAATAGAACTAAGTTGTATTTTGTGTTCATGGCCCCTTTAATGTCCTTTGTGTCCACGCAATGTCGCTCATTATGAGCTCACAAGTGTGTTTGTTTGGTCTGATAGTTTGTGTAGCCCATACGTTGTGATGACTTGTGTCGTCCGAAACTGATCGCTATATTTCATACAATGCGTAATTTCGGAATGATTTGCTTCGTTTTGTGCCACGATTGTCTTGTATTTGACTAACGAGTTGCACTTTGTGCTGACACGAGTAGCCCAAGAGGTGATGGAGTGATAAGGCTGCTTTTATAAGCTTTTGCTTTTTGTCTCCCACCTGGAGTGTTAGAATGCTCAAGACCTAATGAAAGGAGAAAATTTTTCATTGAAGAGTGAGTTTTTATATGCAGTTCAGTAATTATTATATGTGTATATATTTTTGGCTGCCTGAAATCGCTCATTTCGTGGGTTTGATGTTAAAGCACAACTGATGTTTTGTTGTGTGCACCGTCTAAATTTCAGTCTTGTACTATTTTCCACCCAACATTTGCAGTAGTCGTGGGAGTTCGAAATAAATCATCAGGCAACTTGTTTTTTACGTGGTCTTTGTAAAAGCAGAGCAGCAGAGTGAAAGCAAGGGTTCTTGTGACAAGGTGGCAAAGTGCATTTCCTGTGTGCTCTTTATGCTGTTATCCTTACTTTAATGGCTTCCATGACTGGTGTAGACACACTTATCATTATCATATGTACCATTTGTGTGTTGGCCTTTCTGTATTTAAACCCCCCCCCCCCCCCCTTTCTTTTTCCCGGGCAGCATTCGTCAATGCCTCTAGCCCCCCCCCCTTTTGGCGTTGTAAATATGATTTGAAACGGGAGGCAACTTTGCCTAACAAATGTTTTATTTAGCACGAGCCTGCTGCTACAAAAGTTTTCCCATTTACTGTGGCCTAGACATGAAGCATTGGTTGGGCTCAGTGGCATCTGTTGCTAATTTCCAGTTCTGTAACGCGTTCTTTAACCGTGGTCGTTTGCTATTGTCCCTAATCATTGCGCCATACTGCAAGTCTTTTGTACGTGCCGCTACACTTTGGTAATTTTTTAAATATTTTTGCTCGTCTTGCTTGATTCTGCATTGCGTAATATTTAGCGAACTTTACCACAAACTTACCTTTTGGGAAAACACTGCGGCAAGAAGATACAGAGAGGGACTGGCATGGCTGGAAAGTTGTAGTGCCTTAACCAGTGCAAATGTGGTTGAACGAAAGATACCTGCAACTCCATCCAACCCTGATATCCCCAATGAAAATCCTGGGGGGTCCTTGGTATTTGTTTCCTTCTTTGTAACCGGCCAGTTTTTTTAACTGAAAACTAGCGTATTTGCACGATGCCAACATGTCCCCGATTGTAACGCGCAGAGAAGTTTACCTAGAAAAATTTGAAAAAATATTTTGACGCCGATTCTACCCCGCAGATGTAAAAGACATGACACCACCTACATGGTGGAAGGCATTTTATTTGACGCTCGCAACTGTGGCAGGAGAAATCTCTTGTGCTTCATGAACTTGCTTGTCTAGCTCCTGCTAGCATTAAAACTAAAGCGGGGAAAGAGCCGATTTTGGTTTTGAGCCCTATTTTACTGGGACCACATATTTCAAGGCTACTTTTAGCGATGAAAGGCATGTGTTAGTATCATGCAAATATGGTAGTACTCCTAATCTTCGATGCAGATATAATACTACCAAAGAGGTTAGTAATTTTCGGAAGGAAGATACGTATGTGTGTACATAAGGAAGAAAAACCAATGCGAAAAAAAAAACTCAAGCACAGGGCTTAGCTGAGCTGTAAACAGAGTGAGATGTTGGCTTCGCAGCTCCTGTGCATGGTCTTCAAAATTGTGGCTGACAAAGCGTGTCGTACGAGGCTTGCTGATTTGCACTTGTCGATTACTACTTGCAATCATCCACCGATTTCGTCAGTTGGCTCTGTTCACACTCGCCTATATTTAATTACCTGAAGTGTGGCCGCATTTCCCAAATGTTGCGAATGTTTGTGTCTAAGTACAAGTGTATTTATCATGGGCTGTTGTACATAATGTAAATAGATGCGTGCCTGCAAACGTTAAAGCTGCGATATGGTATAGGCAGCACGCAGCATTTTATTTTGCTGGAACCTTTATAGTACATTGCAGTTGTATGGTTGTAGGGCATCCGTCATATGTAATGTTTCACCAGTGTCGCTTTTGTGAACCCATGTCAAGTCGAATTTCTTTTTTTTTTCACATTCTTGCTCCATTCCCCAATTCGTGAACAGATTTCTTGTCTATAATTTGTCCCATGCCAAAACAGAATCTTGCGCATTCTTGATGATAAAGGCATATTCGAACTGGTTACCTCCTCTTTTTTTTTTTTTTCCTTGTGTGTTCACACAAAATACGTTCTGCTGAAACAGCCTGTCGGCACTGAGCAGCTCCAATTCTTGGACGAAGCTGCCCAGTAGTGCCACAGTGTAACCATTGGCTTGTTTTCCCCCATACTTGAAGCTTTTATTCTGTACCACGTAATATCAAAAGAATTGACTTTTACTTGCCTAATGAGAAAAAAATTAAAGCCGTTCCACTCAATGTGAAAGCTGCCGGAAGTGCAGAGCAGTGATTCGCCATACTGGGCTGTAGCGCCGTTATTATACGCTGCCACGCAATGCAGTTGAAATTTCCCGCCTTCGCAGTGCTCGCGCGCCCCCCCCCCCCGCCTGAAGCTGCGCCAGCGGGAGTTTTGTTTTTGTGCTTGCTTTTCCTCCCGCATGTGCCGGCGTTGCACTGTAAAAACTAGCCCAAGTTCCCAACTAAATGAACGCGGGCGCTGCCGGTTAATTACGTATATTTTGCCTCAAATGTACCTACAGTTTTCTTTGTGTTAAACAACGGGGCGATGTATTACAAGTGCCAGCGGTTCATGAGTTTAGAATGCTTATGACTATATAAACCGCTTGGCTTTTGAGGCCTCTGGGTTACGCCGCGACGACTGAATGCCGTGTGGCTCTACTTGGGTCCAGTGAGTGAGCTACGACGACAACGTGAGTCCCTAAAGTGCTCTGCACTTAATGCAAAGATGCCTGTGGTCTTACTGAAAGCTTTTATAGAGATCCTGAATACATTTGACAAATTTTTTGCCTTATTTTGGACAAAGTTTGGAAGACTGGGCAGCTCATACCTCCCTACAAATGTGTTCGACCCAGTGCAGTATCTGTGTGCCTAAGGTATTGTGCTACTACTAAACATGAGGCCATGGGTCCCAGCCCCACCGCCTACGTTTGGCTTCTGACATGTACAACCATAAGTTGACGCAAAACTTAGAAATGCTTCCATTGCAGGGAAACTGGTTTGTAAGGATGGGGTTCAGATTACCCGCTTGCTTTTCCAACCCCTACACAAAGTTATATCCTCACAACTTGCTTGCAGCAGACAGAAGCAAACATTCGCTACGTTCAATTGAGAGGGATGCAGTTCAGCAGGAACGGTTAAACCTGGTCAAACATCGAAGAGCACTTCACTGGTGCTCTGTGCTTGCCCTGAACGAACCACAAGGTCAGGTTTGTTTGGCTAGAACTGGGCAGCGTGAGTACAGCTGAGGCTTAAAAGCTCCACTGAGACAAAGGGTGACGTGAGCTCCCGATACGTTCATGCCCCATTACATTGCAGTCCTCATGTGGCAGCGAAATACAAGGTAGTCCTCGCAATGCACAGATTTAGCACATTCATTGGACGTGCCAGTAAACATTGTTTTGTGACAGAAGCGCAACCGCAGAGCTCGTTATTTCGAACTCGGTGGAAAGCAGATCAGGACGCGATAATAGGGTGCGTTGAAAGTGTGGTTGGAGAGGGGCTGAAGATGCAAGTTGGGTTCTATTGAAAGATTGCCTCGCTAGAACAACACTAAGACCACTTTTAAAGCAAACTTCACTCTGATAAGCTACGTAATTAAAAAAAGAATTTAAGGCCATGTGACCCACTAGATCAGTTCCCACACTAGAACCTGTGATATATTATGGGCAGCTGTGCGATTGGCTGTGGCCGGCAAAATCCAATGCAAACAAATGGCTTATAAGCTTGGAGAAGAGCTACTCGCGCTTATTTTTTTTATAGAAGTATGAATGGTGGGAAAACAATCGAAGTTGTGAATGCGCATGTAAACATAGAAGCACCAGTGCGCACTGCGCGCACCAACGTTTATAAGCGTTGGCGCGTACTATGCCGGTTATAGCTGCACAGCCGTCCGGCATGTTGTACTTACATTGGCCAGCTGGCATAAGTGACGTCGTAAACGAGTACTGTAAACCGTACAAACATTATCCAGGCCCAAATCCGGTCAAAAACAAAACGAAAGTGGACAGTGGTCCAAGCGGTACGGTGGCGCCATCTAGGAGGACCGGCAGCAAACAAGACGTTCCCCAGTTCGCTGCAGCCCCAGTCCACCTACTTGCGTTTGCTTTAGTACTTGTCCTGGATACGTCATGAAACTCGATTCAGCAGGAAAATCGAAATTGGCTTAAATTGTTGAATTTCTTGGTGAATAAATCATCCTTTGGTGCCGAACGAGCACAGGGGGCATTATAAAACACCAAATCTTTCGAACAAAACCTTCTATTTTGTCTGCATGGCCTAGAAACAAAGTAGAAGCGCGACGTAAACAATGGAGCAAACACAAGTCTGTTGTTGAAGTGCACATACAATTGCATGCACTTGTGGCTCCGAAGTAAACTATTCGCGGAATTACCTCAAATCGAAGTTTTTTGTTTTGTTGTATTTAATCAAATTTCCATAAATTTGGCAACCTATGAAACTTTGAGTTTTGATGTACCGCAAAGTGATTGTTCCTTCCCAATCTTTTACAGGCAAGGCTTCGAGTTATCTGGATTAGGCCCCCCGAAAATTGCAACACAAGCAACTAAAATATACGTGAACAGCAGAAACATTGGTTCTCAATTATAAAAAATCTTTCCAGTTAATGAGGTTTAACATATTTCTCATCTTTGATAGCATTGCACGGTTAGAAGAGGCACACAGATATTGCCACATCCATTGTTAATTTTCTGCAAGATTTAGCACATTGCCATTTACTAACTGCCTCTCTGCCATAAAATTGCCCCATTTCAGTTGAAAGCCCACAAGCCCTCTAAATTTTCACGTTTGTAAATGTATCAGCCACTTCGTGCAAGCTGACCAATTGCATCGTTGGGCAAGTGCATGAAGTGTGCCGGAGGCGCCAACACCTTGGCTACTTATGGCGTAGTTATTACCTAGCCTACTTAAACGCAGTGTGCATCAGGTTTGTTATTCCACCTTGGGCATCTTGACTCACGGGCCACTGAAATTAATTCTGAACAATGTCTAATTAATACCTGTGCCACACTTGCACGAAAAATTACATTTGGGCGGGCCATGCTACACACGAAAACACTATGGCATTAAATGTGTTGGGAATAATGGTGATAATGACCAAAAAGAGAAATGCACTCTTATTTTAGAAGCTTTTAACGTAAAACAAAAAAAAAACCCGTCTTGCAGGGATTAAGAACGTTTTTTTGTGAAAGAAAGAAACTTTATGAGAAATAGTGTTTTCTAAAAAAATGGTGTGAGCCGTTTCTAAAAGTGGCTTCAGCAGCTGCATGCCGCCGCCTGCCAGCAGTGGCCAAATCCAAAAAATTTAAGACGAGTAACAGGTTGTTTTGCCCTTTGCCGCTGTTTTAGCAAACTTCATCTTCAGAACTTCGCCACCAAGAGTGCACAAAAAAATCGTATTTTGAAGTTCAGCTACATCTCCACGTCATCACTCTGGTGCTAAGAATTCCGTTGGTTTCATTTGGTGCTTATCGAGTTCGAGAGTAGGCAGATTTAGGGCATTCGTGAAGGCGAATGAGTTTTGCAGAACTCCTTTAACCAAAAATGACATTAGAGCGAATGGCGTTAGATTTTTGCATATAGCAGTGAATTAACAGCATTAAAACTTAAAGGGACACCGAAGGGAATTTGTCAAGCTCCCGGTTTTGCTTGCAATGCGTAGACTGGCTCAAATTAACACACTTATCATCGTTTATCCGGTTGACAAGTCGGTAATTATTTTATGAAGCTTGAAAGAAGAAAAACTACCATGCGCGTTCTGCGGAGGCCGCACCAACTAAACGCTGTGACGACGGGAGGAGGAGGTGCACTGTGATTGGACGATGCCCATGATTAGCATTCAAACAAGTTTCGGTTTCGGTTCTGTAAAACAACATGCTTGACATCCGACGTTGTCGGTGGATGAGCATTCTCGATATCAGTAATCGTCATACCACGCTTCTGCCATGTGTTGGCTGTAAAATGCCTAATATAACCCTCCCAGGACGGCTTGGAATCGTAGCAATGCCGAGGCCTACGCAGTGGATGAACGCCCTCCGCGTCAATGCAGACGTTCAAATACCATGCGCTTTTCCCCTATATTTAGAGCTTGCCTCACTCATGCCTGTATCGTAAAAAGCGTGTTCGCACCAGGCCAAGGGTCTGCTGATTCTGGCCTTGCCCACTGCCCACAAGCAGTCGGTGCTTATGGCAATAGCACGCCAATGAGAACTCGCTAGCGCGTCAGTGTCAGTCTGCGCGTGTTCTGCGAACTCGTTCATGGAGCGGTGAACGTTACGGCCCAAAAATGGTGAACTCAGTATAGACAACATCAACCAAAACGAAAAAATCAACTTACAAAAAAAAAAAAATGTACCCTCGGGGATTCGAACTTGTGACTTGCAAAATAATACACCTAGCGCTCCATACCACTTGGCCACAAGCCAGAGCTGCTGGTGAGGGAAATATGAGGTATATAATGTATAACCAGTTTACACTTTTATTTAGTTTTAGCGTTTCAAGCAGCTTAGGTGACTATTTGTTGTACAGTGCTCGTGCAGTAAGCGTCCCCCAAATTTCCACAATATCTCATGTCTAGCAATTGCACTTCTTAGACGTAAAAGCGTTCGCAGATGTGTAGTCATGCTGCTAACCGCTGTGCTTGTTCACCCAGCGCAAAAAAGTGCTTCCTGCTCTCTAGTTTTACGCTGTACGGTAGAAGTTTCAGTTGATTTTATTTCCTTGGTACCTATATGGACTTCGCTGACTCTTCTCCCGCCTTCAAGTGGCCTTAGATTTTACTACTAGCGTACCAGTCAGCGAAGCGTCGGCGCTTGTGCAGCGCTTATGTGGAGCGACCTGGACTTGGAGCTTGATAGAGTATACAAACTACCAAAGTAAAGAAGGGCACATTATTCCATTCACAAACGTGTCTTGGCTTAGTTTTAACTGAGCGAACCAATTGTTACGACCCGTCGGCAGCCAGCGGACTTGCTGGGCCGACTGACTCTGTCGGAAGGTCAGTGAGCCGTGCAGTAGTGCCAAGGTAGCGTGGTCAAGCCAAGTCATCTCCTCCTGACGTCACACGAAAACGCCACAGAAAATGGGCGAGGATGCAGAGTGAAGGACAGTATTTTCGAAATGATTTTTCTACTAAATAAATTCGCGTAAACGCACTCAGAGTGGTCAAAACATGGCCTGTGGACTTCGAGCTACAATTTGCGCTAGTAATCCCACAATGTTTACAAATCACTTCAGTTTCCCTATAAGGCACTAAGCACTTAGTGTCATTTTTCGTGTACGTGTGTCACAGGTATAACTCACTGGCTTAAAGCTTATAATATGCAAGTCATTTTCCGAAATTTTTCAGCATCACCTGCATTCTTTCGTAAAATTTATTAAAGTACAGACTGCAAGCATGTTTAACCTCAACACACTGGGAGTCGGCAACTAAGAGCCAATGTGAACATAAACTAGGTTAAAAGCAAAGTCAGACAGGGAAGCAGTTGTCTCGACTAGTGCAATGTATTTCTTTGAACTTCTCGGTGTAGTAAATACAATCTCTGTGGCAACTGCACCGTCAAAACATGTGCACCAGCTCTGAACAATGCGAAAAGACCGACCACTCTGAGTAGGATAACCTGCGAAACGGGAACGTTCGCAAACAGCAGTCGGGCTAAAGTTGTCAAACTTTTTGTGTCGGGCAGTGCATTCCAGTGCTGTCTTTAACAAGTCTTTAGAATTGAAATCCATTCGTTACGGCAGTGGATTGCAACTAAATGAATTGCAACAAACCTCGTGCTAGTTTCTAGGCCTGAGATAGGAAAGCATACAATGCCATTGTACCACATTATGAACAGACATTCAGCTGAGACGAAAGCCATGTGGAGAATTTGGCAAAATTCTGTGACAAGCACACACAGTGACAGATATGACCCATGGAATATTGAAAGCTATAAGAAATAGTCACAAATGACATTTAATATATGTTAAATTGCCACGTACCCATGAAAGTGATGTTTACATCATGCTACCGAGAATTAATTTCATGCTCTCGGAACTGGCAAGCTCACCAGCGCAAATTTTTTGCCAAGCAATGCACAGAAAAATATTTCTCTTGTAAGAAGCGTGCACACCCAAATGAGTCTTATTTTAAAAACGGTAGTATTAAAAAATAAACAGGCTTATAATTTGGGTTGCCAAAAGACAGTAGTGTTTTCAACAAAGTGCTTAAGGCACACTGGGGAGGGGGGAAGCAGGGCCTGTTTGAAAGCGCATGCATGAAATCTGCAAAAACTAAAGCAATCGTTAAAGGAGCCATGAAGACAAAACACAAGTTTGGTTCATTCAAAAGATCGCCTCGTTAGAATCATACTGACACCACTTTTAACGTAAACTTCATTCAAATAAGCTGTATAATTGGGAAAAAAGGAAAAGGCCATGCGACCCGCTCGCTCATTTCCCGCAACAGAACCTATGGTGTCATACCAGCCAGCTCTGTGATTGGCGGAGGCCGGCAAAAGCAAACGCAAATTAGGCAGAGCTTATAGGCTTGCCAAACGAGCTATTTGCGCTTAAATTCAGGCCACTCTCATTTTAAAGCAGTAAGAATGGTGGGACCGACAAAGTAAGTTACGAAAGCACATGTAAACATAGAAGTACCGATGCATACTGCTGTTGGTACTGTGCGTGAACTATACTTAGTTTAGCTGCACAGGACTGTGGGGCTTTTGAGTAGTTTTAGACGACACTGACCGATTGACGCAAGCAACGGTGTCTTACGTGACCATATTTGTCGAGCGAGCGCTCCGTTTCACGAAACGGTTATTTTCTCCCTGAACAAAAACAAACCAGTTTCAAATACGGTCAAAAACAAACCAGAGGCAGAAAATGGCTTGTCACGGTATGGTGGCGCCATCTAGGCTCACTAACGGTAAACAAGGCTTTCCAATCGGCTGTAGGGCGGTCGGTTGTTGTGATGTCATTGCAGACCACGAAAACACGATGTAGCGGGAAAATCAAAATTTTAACGTAAATTGATTAATTTCTCAGTGAATAAAACATTGTTTGCTTCCGACAAGTGCTGGGGACACTATAAAACACGAAATCTTTCAAATAAAACGAACTTGTATTTTGTCTTCATGGCTCTTTTTAAGACCTTTAGTTTTCCACGACGTCTAAGCATAAGCTAAGCAACCCTTGCGGTGCTAGCACACGTAAAACATTGAACATTTTGCCGCAAATGCCGACGACATCCTCTTTAGAAATGCAAAAGAAAATTGCACACAAACACAGACATGTGGCCAGCACACAACACGAATGTCAAATTGGCCCTGCTTTGTGGGGGCGCCTGCTTCGCCACTAACAATGCCCTTATAGACGCTCCCTGAAAGCGTTTTTCCAACGACCGGTCAAATGAGTGGCCTGGATGTTGAGAGAACTCAAACATGGAAAACCACACACAGACTCATGGCACATACGAATACCCAGCGTACACGCACCATTTTTACGTTCTTGCGCACTGTCTGTCCCTTGAGTAATTACGGTCACGACTGCACGCACTGCTCGCAATTCTGGCACCAAGCCAGAATTGCGGGGCAAAACTTCATCCCCTAACACTTCCTTCCTTTGCCAGCCTCCGAGCATTACTCGTTCTTAGACTTGTCTTTTCGCGCCACCTTGTGCACCAGGACAGACCCCGTGCCGACGACGGCGGCTCCAACGTTGTACGTGGTCGACGCCACCCATTTCACGCCGCCCGTTCCGGCGTTGTAGACTCCGGACGCAATGCCGTAAACCCAGCCGGCGGGTGCAGCGTTGGTGCCTGCCGAGGGCTTCTCTTTCTCTGCATGCGTAGGAAAATGGTGTACACAAACGACATTTCACCTGGAGTTTCAAGTTCTGGGACAGCACACAAGAAAGTAGCAGTTAATATATGGTACTCTTTTTTTTATGTGAGGATGGTGCAGATGATGAAACAATACCCATTTTCAGCGTTGCACGGGCCTAAATAAAAGGGTCTGCCTTTCTGTGCAAGATTAAAGCCCCGGTATTCCGAGTCCTTCTTCCACTCGAGTTTTCAGTAGAAAAGCTCCTTGAAACCAATCTCCCCATGCATAAGCATTGCGGAATCCTACCCTTAGCCGTGTGGAGGGAGCAATTAGTGGAGGTGGGACTCGGAATACGGCCCAAAGTCTGGCAAGTACCATCCGCCACAGGTTTTGTGATGCGAAAAATACAATCACCTTCCATGCAAACTTTGATCCTAAAAGCGTACGTGCAACAACTTCAGCTCAAGAGATGACCCCTTACAATGGGTGAGGCAATAAAGGTGTTGAATTGCATATAGTGCAACACGCTCATATAAAGTAGGTGCTTCAAATCCAGATGATGTACCAGCTTGTTCCCAGCTGGGACCAGGTAGTTTTAGCTGAAAACCAGCTGGATATTTTTGCCTGGTTCTGCGTAGTGACTAAAAATTAAGATCTAATCACTTGACCTTTTCCAGCGATATTATTTACTAGAAAATGCTGCTGCATGCATCCCATCCTGCTGCAACTGGAAGCTTAATTTCACTCTGCAAAAATATCTGCAGGTTATGTAGCGAGAATCATTACCGTTATTTTAAGTCTCACGAACGTTCCATGTTTGGCCGAAAAGCTCACAAGCTTGCAGCTTAAGAATGTTGAAAGCCCGAAACTTAAAATTTTGTTGAACATAGCGAAAAGCTCCGCAAAGCATTTTTATGTAAGAAATTGATGGAAGTACTTATATTCCACATACACACAAAATTGTGCATAGTTTACAGAGGTTGACGCACGCATGCACATTTCTTGAACCGCGCGCACCATTTTAACAGCATTCCGATGCGCCTTCGCATCGGTAAGCAAAGCTCCCAACACACTTATCAAAAACAGAGATGCGGAAATTCAGACCGCCACATCACAGGAGCTTCTCCACGCGAGAAAAAAGCCTCGACACGAGGGGAGCAAAATCATGACTGCCAACTGGCTCACGTTCGTTGCCGCGCGAGGCCTCTATCCGCTACCTGTTTACGTCGGATGCACGACTTACGTTCATCTTTCGCTTGCTCCTCGACGGCCATGGCATCCTCTCGTCCAGCCTGCTGCACAAGAATTCGTTTAACGCGTTAAATGCAACGCGGAGTTCGCGACGGCACTTCAAACGACAGCCAATAAATAACCACGTATTCCTTTACCTTCTTCAGGCAAGCGGTTACGGGGTTGTAGAAGTTTGACATCGCCGCTCTTCCGCCGGGAGGTTATCGCACTCGACGAGTCGGACGCGTAAACAAGTTCGGCGGCCGAGCTTGCTGTTCTCTAGCTTTCTGTCAACCCAGCCAGATCGACGGTGAACGCAGCGGCCTTCCGGGTATCAGGAGCGTCGAAATGCGGCTCGCCGCACGTTTGGCCACGGCGCACTTCTCGAGCACCGAGGGAAACAGATGTGTTAGAGTTTACAATACCATAAACGTCACATAATCGGCGCGCCGAGCTTGGGAAACGATAAAGCGAACACCGTGGCTGCTGCTGTCGGGAGCATCTGCAGCCTCTCCCGAACGCGCTCTGCGCCGGCACTAGTGACGCAAGCAGTCGCTGAGAGCGAACAGTTGGTCGTACGCAGCTTTTCTTTATTAATATTTGCACAGGATTGGTGGCCGCGTACAAGAAGTTACGTCAGCGCGACTTTATGTACGACACCGAGAAAAATGGGGTGAGCGATGATCTCTGCTTTCCAGCCATTTTCAGCCACGGCAACATTGGCGGAGCGAACGGCGCATGCGCGCATCTGCGCGTCGTTCTTGGGTTGCGTGCGTGCGTCGTCTGCTAGCTGTCTTTTATAGCTCGTTAAAGTAAAAACTAGCTAAATGCCAATGCTAAACTGGTTAAAATGTTTCTGAAAACTATGACGCGGATTTTTTTCCTGCTGCGCCAACCCTTTTTTGTGACAAAAGAGAACCTTTCTTGCTTTTTTTTTTTTTTTTGATAAAAAGAGACGACGACTAAAAACCAAACCACACCGTGCGGGATTTGGATATCCGTGCACATATTTCAAAAACCACGCTGCGAACATACCTAGTTTGCAGCTTTTTATAGACATAACGATGTCAAACAGACCGCTAAAAATAAAACAACACAAAACTTGGGTGCGCGATGAATGGAACACCGCTTTTTGTGTCAATAATCAGTGTAGCGTGTACGCAGCCATAGATCTTTCCTTGTAGATTTTCATTTCTAGGTGCTTTCGGGAGGGCAGAAAGCGGGCGGGTGCTATATATAAAGAAGAATAACTGGGTTTTGGGTTTGTCCGCCACTTCTTTCTACCCTCCTCCCCCCCCCTCCTTCTTTCCTCCACGTACGAGGGTGGCGGCGAGGGGCGCGAGGAGGAAAAGTTAACGGGAAAGCCACCGGGCAAGTTCAAAGATCTGCGCTGTTCTAGTTTCGGCGGAGCCTCGCTGGTCGCACGTATCCCACGGACCCTGCGAAAGCCCGGCTTCAGGACGTCGGTGGAGAATCGGCGAACCGAGCAGGGAGAGAATAGGCCGTGTGAGGCGCATCGCCTTTCAGCCGCGGATCCATCTCTATGCAAAGTGAAGTGCGCTTGTGTCGATCTGCTGTGACCAGAGCCTGAAGAACAGTGTCCGCTCCTCCTCACCTCTCCGCCTTTGGATTTGTTTTGGTCTCGGCCGCTAAAGTCAACAGGTAGGTCCCGTTTAATCCGCCTTCCCAGACTGTCGCCCTTCGTATTTTTAATTTTTTTTTTCTTTTTGCCACACACGGGCAAGTTCTGGCTGTCCGGTCACAAATCTGCTGTTTTCCCACCAACTGTTCGAGGGAAGCATAATAGGATTTTAAAAACATCTATTACTGCCGTCCTCGGTATATCCGGGGTGCTGATGATTCAGTTATAGTTTGTCTCAACCTTTAAGCACTTGTGCAGTCCCAAAAAAGTGTTGTGATATAGCGCCTAAATGCAGCCAGTTATTGGAACGCATTTGTTGCTGTTAAAATGTGCTACTACTATTGATGTGCACTCCGCATGCTGACTCACTAGCTAATGTGTTCTGCTTCTGAGCGCGAGATATAGGGCCACGTACAGCGGCTTTTTTTTTTTTTTTTTTTCTGATGGTGGACGAAAAACAAGTAATGCCCGTGTGTGGAGATTTCGGCGCTTGATAAAATATCTCCAGGAACTGTAAATTTACTTTTGAAGGTAAGTTGCGCTTGTTGTGAACACAGAGACGGGCACGGGAAAAAAACGTAGACTTTCACGAGAAGACGCAACTTACCTTCGAAAGCATGTTACATCAACTAGCCCGACATCAAGCTTTACTGTAAATTTAATCCGCTACGGCCTCCGCTAAGGCTAGCTTCACAGCCCAGGCGTGGCTTTGTCGCCTAAAACCCGGATTTGAGTAACGTGGATGCTCCGGTTCACCTTTATCAGTGAAAAATGACGGAGTCCTTTCATTCCCTTGGTAGGCGTAAGCGCTGCAGATATAGCGCGCACATTTTTCCCGCTCTCTGTGGTATAGTGAACGTGCGGCTACCGCCCTGGAACTATTTTTTTAACCCTTTTGCTTCTTCTACATTCGCTCTGCGGCGGGGGCCCGCGTTAGGTATTTTTTTTTTTTTTTTCGTAACTGAGGACATGGATGAGGAGATTCAGCGCACTTTTTCGCGAGGAAGCGGCGCTTTCCTCGTTAATTTGCCTCTTTCCTCCTGGGAAGCCGGTTAATCACGAATACGAGGTCGGCCACGAAAATCACGACTTTCGGCAGCTGAAAAGTGCCGGTCGTACCACGGCTCCGTTTCTTTTCTTGCGGGTCGGGCAAGCGCAAACTTCAAACGCTCCTGCCGGCTTCCTCGCGTCCTCGTACGGCCCTCTCCCGCTGGCGTCGTTTCAACATCACTACTCCTTTCCCCCCTTTACTTCGTACCGCTCGGGTTTAACTTCGGGAGCCAGATCACAATGAATGGAATCAGTAGCGGCAAAATAAGCCTTACCGCGATTTGGCTTAGCAATTAGGCAACACAACTGTGGAGGCCTGCAAAGGGAATTTAAATAACAAACGTATAAAAACAAATATCATTCCGTTAAGTAGAATCCTCGTCGTGGGGCATGCATTGAATCCTCTCTCTCTCTCTCTCTCTCTCTCTCTCTCTCTCTCTCTCTCTCTCTCTCTCTCTCTCTCTCTCTCTCTCTCTCTCTCTCTCTCTCTCTCTCTCAGTATTTCGAAGCAGACGCGTCCACGCCGTTTGGTCATAAAGACGGTTTCAAGTCTCTCTCGAAAGAAGCTAGGCTCTGAAATTCTATCATCGCAACGAACAAAAGAATGTTTCTGTCGGCATTTCTCTGTCTTTGTAAGTTTGTATACCTTGTACACTCACGGCAGCCGTGTAACGGGCCATGGAGTTTATGTCAGGAACTTGTAAGCACAACTTTTCCCGTTCATTCAGAGTTCGGCTTTAAAGGGACCT
The DNA here is from genome assembly GCA_013339765.2 of Haemaphysalis longicornis. NCBI lineage: Eukaryota > Metazoa > Arthropoda > Arachnida > Ixodida > Ixodidae > Haemaphysalis > Haemaphysalis longicornis. Next base: position 172,083,391 of record CM023451.1, on the reverse strand, counting down.
GCAGCGGTACTGATCACCACTTTCAATCGCCAACACAGAGCGGCACTCCGTGATTTTCTGGCCACAGAAAACACCCTTTTTCGAGGCATTTTATCGCGTTGTTTTAAGCACGCGCGTTGTGATGTACAGAAAATCCGTGGTGCAAAAGAAGTAGGAGGTGTGCTCGGAGCGAACGTGAGGAGGAGATCGCATGGCGGGAAAGAAAAACAGCAGTGCGGGGGAAGGTTCAAAGCAATACCTTCTGTTCAGCGGCGAGCTCTGAAAAAGGCGAGCCTCAGGACGGGAAAGGGACACATCAGCGTTGTGGGTGAGTTGGCCACTGCGAGCGAACAGGGCGCTCCTAGCGACGGCGGTCGGAACGAACTTTGGAGTGTGCTGTCCGGGGGCTGGTCAAGTTAACGTTACGTTGCAATGGGTCAAGTGGTGGCCGGTGAGGCCGCGAAGAAGTCCAAGAGCAGATCAACAGAAGGTTCCTGGCGATGTCGAGCAAGTCGGAGGCTGCTGTCCAGGGGCTGGTCAAGTGGGATCGAGTGCTGCGGCATGCAAGTTCAACAGAAAGATCAACTGTACATCGACAGAAGGTCCAACTAGGCTTTCGCCTTCGCATTCTTTAAGAACTCTTCACATGCTGAGAATGTTAAAAAAAATTAAAGCCGTTCCACTCAATGTGAAAGCTGTCAGAAGTGCAGAGCAGTGAATCGCCATAATGAACTGTAGCGCCGTTATCCGCTCACTGCTACCACCCAATGCTCCCCCTGCCTGAAACTGCGCCTGCGGGAGTTCTGTTCTTTTTGTGCTTGCTTTTCCTCCCGCACGTGCCGGCGTTGCACTGCCACTTTTTTTCGCTTACTATTGTAAAAGATGAACGCGGGCGCTGCCGGTTAATTACGTATATTTTGCCTCAAATGCACCTACAGTTTTCTTTGAGCTAAACAACGGGGAGATGTATGACAAGCGCCAGCGTTTCACGAGTTTCGAACGCTTATGACTATATAAACCGCTTGGCTTTCGAAGCCTCTGGGGTTACGCCGCGACGACATCCGCTACGACGGAATGCCGTGTGGCTCTATCTTGGGTCCAGCGAGCGAGCTACGACGACATGGCGAGTCCCTAAAGTGCCCTTCACTTAAAACGAAAGCGTGCGTTTCACGGGCGGCTGTTTCTCTGATGGAGGCGAAAATCAGGAGTGCTCGTGCGCGCCAGTTCTATTCCCACAAAATAATCTAAGGTGGCTTAAATTATTCCAGAGCCTCCGTACGGCGCGTTGCTCAAGTGGTGCTTCGGCACTGAAAACCGTAATTCGAGAAATTTACACGTTGGCCCCACGAGTGACTTTCCCCCAAAAGTGAAAATCTCCGCACCAAAATACCGGGAAAAGCAAACGAGGAGAAATCGCTATGCGAAAACCACTAAGGCAAATATTTCTTCCATGCCCTTCGAGTTCGTCATGTTGAGGAACTTATGTGAAGCCTGTCTCGTGGCAGCAGCAAGTACAAAGCAAATTAACCACGACATTACCCCTTGATACACGTCGCTAGTATACATCACCAGTTTTCAGTCGAAATGCGTGGTCTATGAAGAACGAAACATAAGCAGCGGTAAGGAGCTTTCCATTAAAAACCAGGCTTGCAGGTTTCACTGCGTGTTGGTGTTTTAGAGGATGCTGCAAGGTCTTGTTATCATACGCACTCCGCCACGCACATCCATGTGCAGATATGTGGCCGCCCAACCTGTTTTGGTCCTTATGTAACGCAACTCTTTACCAAAAGGCGTGAAAAAATGAAGGCATGTGCACAGTAACGCGTAAAAATATACGCAACATTTACGACCATCACGACGGTTCAAGTCCACTATTGCGGTCGATTTTCTTCTTCTTCGCTGACGCAACCACCTTTACTCCGTCATTGTTGCTATAAGTGTGAGCTTCCTTCATTTTTTTGGAAGTGATAATCATTGGACGTCACCTTGGAGGGGCGTGCGCTAGCTGTATGACGTGTCGTTCTTAGTGTTGCCACGATTACGGCGAACGCTGGAGTATTTCTTGTTCGAGAAAGTGTTGCCACGATTACGGTGAACGCTGAAGCGTTTTGTGTGCGTGCGTGCGTGTGCGTGTGCGCGCGTGCGTGCGTGCGCGTGCGCGCGGGTGTGCGTGCGTGCGTGTGTGTGTGTGTGTGTGTGTGCGTGTGTGTTTGTGCGTTTGCGTGTGTGCGCGTGCTGCGCGTGCGTGCGTGCGTGTGTGTGTGTGTCGAATCTTCGCCAGTCTCCCGAAGTGGGTATGCCTGGCTTGACAAACATGCACCGGGGGACGCTGGGCGATCGTCGCGAGGCAGGCACACACGAGCGCTCGGCATTTTCTGGATTTTGTTAACTGCCGAGCGGTCGCCGCGAGGCCTGTGCTCACGTAAGCGCGCTCGGCAATTCCTTCGTATTTTTAAATGCGGACACGAAAAATTGCGTCTTGCTGAACAGTTCACAAAGGGGTATAAAAGGGGCCCATCTCGTGGTTAAGCTTCATTACAATGCACCGACTGCCGCATACACGCCGCGAGCAAATATAATTCGGTGGGTGACACCAACGTCTAAAAAATGTGATACTACGGTGTGCGGAAAGTCGTGCTTACATTGCGTGATGCGAACTTTTGAGTCAAATAGCAGGCTTGCCGCGGGTTCGATTACATTCCGCGGCGGCATTTTATACCACGCAGCTGTTAGCGTCGGCGAACCACTGCATCCCATCGTACACTAAGCACACCTACTCCTGGGGCATCGGCATGCACCGCCGCACCTGCCAGTGACGATTGAAGCTTCCCTGAAAAGTTTAAGCAGTCAATGGCTCCTCAGAAGCAGTTCACAGACAATTAGTAGCGATCGCGAGCGAGTGAAGGTCGCGATCGCACTAGTAGTACGGAATGAATCGCGAAGCCGTCGGAGGCATAGAACGGGAAAGCCCACTGGGCGCTCATCGAGAGAAGCGCAACGTTCTAAAGATGTAGTGGGGGAACTATACGGCCTCTTTGAAACTATCAACACATTTAAGCCTGCAAATTTCAAACGTACGTAAAGTTTCACGTATCCTTGTCCTTCACGGAGGATGTAAAGGACAAGGATAGCGCTTGTCCTTGTCCCCTACGTCTGAAATTTCTTGCGCTAGAAGGTGTCGATCATAGAGTAACAACAATTAGAACGTATAGGTTGCTAATATATTTGAAACGGTTTCGGCACAATCCATTCCAATATTCGTGTCCTTAATACGCGACCTCTCGTGGTTCCACGACGATTTTAGCCGTTTGCAAATGCGTGCGCGCGTGTGTTGGATGGGTGCGGCGTTTCAGCGCACGGATCTGAGCACATATATCGCGTGCGTGATATACGTGTTTTCCTTCGCGGAACCTCGAGCTGACATCTCTGTCGGCGTCGAATGAATGAGCGTATCCAGTGAAACATCCGGGATGGCTATACAGTGAGCCTCGTCGGAGAACGCATGATTTCGCGCCGCGCGTTGTGTTCATGCAGACATGTCGCCTGAGGTACGACAGTGGTTAATATGGGCAGGTAGTGAATGTGCCAATGACACCATCAACGCAATATCGTAGAGCCATTGCATGGCATCTCAACGTCGGCGCAGCGGCACTGTATTTTAGATGCGACGCATCTCTTTAACTCGCCTTGTCCTGCGTCGTTGTCGCGGCGTAGTCCGCATCCCTCCCCCATTTTCCTCGCCGCGGCATCTGCGCGCTCCGCCGCTCTCACCGCAGCGCCATCTGTGCGCCAGCGCGGTCAGCGCGCAGCTTGCGCTCGGCTGCGCTCGCTCCCGTCGCCGTGCCAGCAGTGCGTCAGCGCGCAGCTTGCGCTCGGTTAAAAATTTACAACCATCTTTCCGCGAGGGGAACCATGGATGCGACGCATCTGGGGTGAACATGCTGCATAAATAGGATACACAACAACAGCAATCCACACGCTGACATCGCTAACATAACGGAAACGCAACGGCAACCCCCGATGCGTCGCATCTACCCCATGGTTCCCCTCGCGGGAAGATGGTGTAAATTTTCGCTTTCCGTTCGACTAACCGCATGCCAATTATTAGAGGCGACGAACAACTATGCTAGGAAAAAGTGGAATATTGCGTGCGGTGGGCGGAGTCCTTAGTCCAGGACCCTGGTTGATCTTGCTGTCGTTGTCGCCCCGATACACCAGCCGTAGCTGGTCTTCATGGCGAGAGCTGGTCAGCTGTCTCTCCCACTGCTCGTAACTGGGGCTGCAGGGACATTTTTAGTTGCTGCGTTCCGTTGACAGGCCCACACCATGTGGTGAGGTGTAGTGGCAGGCTGTACATCGTGAGGGCAGATGGAGGTGTAAAGTGCAGGACAAAATCCTCTGGTGGTCTAAGTTATTCCACAACCCTCCTCTATGGCGCGTAGCTTCCATGCAGCTTCGGCGCGGTATTCAGAATGCTTATCAGATTAACGTATAACATACTCGGATGACGGTTTTCGAAGCAGAGGTCTTTTGCAGGCCGCTTACTCCTGTCCTGCACGTCTTCGTGACCTACCTCTATGGCGTGTCTTGGGTGTACAGCTCGCAAATTAGAGTTCCTATATCGTTGATGATTCCGGCAAATGACGTGACTTACAAAATGGTTTGTCAGGATTAGGGGCTCCAACGAAGCATGGCCCTAAAAAAAGTTTGTGAGCGGGTGGCCGGAGGGGTTGGGGAGGCCGGAACGGTCAAGATATTAGGAGGGAGGAAGAAGAAAAGGGCCACGTGGTCTGGACGTCCGGTCATCGCCCATGGATCCGCGGTTGACTGAGGATGGTGTCGGCTTCGAGATCGAAGCCTCTACACTGTCTGCGCAAAAGCCACTCGTACATGAAAAAAAGGAAATATTCTAAAAATGAATGAATGAATGAATGAATGAATGAATGAACCGCTCTCGCCCACTAAATTGTTGCGTTTCTTTCTTCGAGGCATTACAATTAGGTTAAGGATCCTTAACTTGTAATGCCCAAGAGCTTTTTGTTTGTTTTGTGATTTTCGAAAATTGCAAAATAAGCAAAAAACACTTAACGCTGCCGGGAAAATTACTGCAACGCGTTCAAATGAGGGCATACTTCTCGTGGTCGCGAGGAAAATATGAGGCTGGTGGTGAGGCTGCGCACTGGCCGTCCTTGTATACCCAATTAATTGCATGCGTTCCCAGTAAATCCACACAACGCAGTTGAATTCGGAAACAAGCTGACATGGATTCTTGCAAGCTAGTCAAGTACGGTACCTCTCTCCCTCTCTTTCTGTTTCGACCTTCGCGACCTCTGTGCGGCTGCCGGCACTCCCTTCCTATCGCGTTTCCGTCGTGCGTCCACCTGCGGGGCGGCAAGTTTCACGTACACCAGAGCGGGGCGAATTCCGGTTTCGAGAGGTTCGGCAGGCCCACTTTTTGTTTCGACTCGGTGCCGCCGCCGCCGCAGCGTCTTGTGTTGTCTTTTTGGTCGACTCTCGGCACGCGCGAGCTCCTCGACACGGTCAGCGGGCCGGAAGCGATCGAGGGACGGCCACGGAGGTGACCAGGCTTCTGAGACGCCCTGGCTGCTGCTGGCCGGGTGGGCGAGGAAAAACCCGGGCGCCCCCCCTCTCTCTCTCTTTAGACAAGAATGGAGGTCGCCTGCACCGTTTCTCGGTCGACCCACACACGGAATCGTGCGGACTACCTGCCTCCGTGCTGCTGCGTCTTCTTGTTCTTCCCTTGAGACTCTTCGGAGTTGTGACGAGACTTTCAGCCTCACGCGCGAAAGTAGTAAAAACGAGCGCTCTAATGCGGCTGCGGTGTGTACATGCGAGCGACTTTTACCGCGAGGAGCGTGTCGCGTGCGCTAAGTGACAAGCGCACGTTGTTCCGGGAACCAGCAGGGTCCCCCACTTCGCCGTCTCAGGACTTTAACATCAGCGTGTCTTTTTTCCACTTGCCACAATTGTATCGTATCTTCATCACATACTGAAGCAGTGCAGTTACTTTTCGAACCCCAGACCGATGTGCTGATGTCAGGGCAGTGGCCTGTGGAGGGAATCCCTGGTCCAAGATTTGAAGCTGCGGCTTTCCGTCCAGGCCCTCTTCACAATTGCGAGTCTTGCTGGAATCCAAGGCCTGCGTCGGCTAGATGAGCCACCCACTGCTCATAGAAGGAGGAGAGGGCATAGGTCTGGTGTTTGTCGGCACTTCCATGGTACCGGCTGTGGGACAGGAACCGAGATAGCACGAATGGGAGTGCTATGGGAATGGATAGGTATTCGCCTGTAGTCTTCTGGAAGCGGCGGCTCGTTTTCTGGTTAACCGAGGATGAGGTGGCAGAAATTTTCTTCTGCCATATTTGTAATGTGCCATGATTTATGTGTATTGGAAAGCCGTTCTGTTTTGATGGAGGCGAAGATCGATTACACTCCTGTATGCGGGGCCAGCGGCATCGGCCGGCTCATTCGAGCGATTGTGGCTCAGTGGCTAAGGCGTTGCGCTGCTGATCACGAGGTCGCAGGTTCGATTCCCGGACGCGGCGGCCGCTTTTCTGATGGAGGCGAAAAGCAAAAATGCCCGTGTGTACGAGATTTCGGCGTGCGTTAAATACCCCCGGTGGTCAAAGTTAATCGGAGCCCTCCACTACGCGCGCCTCATCGCTTGCGTTGCGTCGGCGCGTTAAACCCTACAATCAATCCGTCAATCTTTCGAGCGATTACGCCAAGACCATGCATGTGCATTTCGAGTAGCTCTTCGATGGCTTAAATAACCTTATGCTGACTCAGTAATCCTTGTTGATAATTTGGGCCTGCCACTTGCGAGTCGGATTTGCCCGATCGCTGATCCGACCGCGTAGTTCTCGGAGGTGACCGAGGATACAGCGTCTCCAGCAAAGCCTTGTTTTATTCTTTTAAATACTACTACAATTATCATTTTTTGTCCTGTGCACTAAGCGATACCTTAATCTTTGGTGATATGCACACGCAAGCCGCCCCCGAAGCTGATTTTGGCGTCTTGCGGGTATATTGTCGTGGCGTTGTTGCTTCTTTAAGCACGAATCGATTCCGAGCTAATTGCGTAGCCTTCAGTATGTTTGCATTTCGTGTTTCTTTCTTCCCCTGCATTCATTTATAAGGTACTCAAAATATATTTCTGTATTGTAATACATTAACCTTACGAAAAAAAAGGGGGTGGGTGGAGTCTTGTGTACACGAGATGTCGGCATACGTTAAAAATCGCCGCGGGTGCTCAAAGTAAAGAAACGCATTGTACAACATACAGAAGCAGGCGTAAGCGAGTACTGTGCGCTCACGGGCTAGGATTTTTTGTGGCACGCTTTGTAGGCTGCAAGAAGGGTAAAAGTAATAATGAATACCTACCGGCATTATTGGATCCCAATTCGGTACCATAATCCGTTACTGCGACAACTGCGGATCGCTGGAAACCGTGGAGCGTTTGCTGTTGGAATGCTCGGCATAAATACACTCAAGGTGCAGTCTTGTTCACAAACTATACCGCCTCAGCCCAGGACCAATTACCTCGAAAGCACTTGTTGGTCCATAGCCGTCTCCACCAGCTCAACGCAAAGTACTGGCGGCGTTGTTCGACTAACTGGACAAGATTGGCATCATTGCCGTGATTTAGAGCTTAAAAACCAGGCTTTTTAAGCACACTACTGACACAAAGTGAACGTCATTTTTTGTTATTTTTCTCTCTCCTTTTGTTTCTTCTCTTTCGTCCTCTTTCTTCTGCCCTGTAACCTATCGGGCCATTTCTTCCACCCTTTCCCCCTTCCCTCGCCGAATAGCATGTCGGTGTCGAAATTCCGGCAAACATCTCGGCTTTCTCCTCTAATAAAGAGCCTTAACTCACTCTCTCTCTCCCTGTCTCTCTCCAAATGCGGTCTCAGTCGGCGCTGCACATAAAACACATGTGGCTACGGTGCGCATTTGAAATAGTTAAGTATTTAAGTCGAGATAATGATAAGGTATTTACTCAATATATTCAGCTTATTTATTAGTTTTACAGCAGATCTGCTATAGGCTAACTGTTACAGCCGCTCCCTTCTTTCTCACTTAGGGACACCCTCTCCCTTCGGCCGCCTGTTTGCCTCTGGCGCTTCATATATTGATATATCAGGACCCCGGACTTTGGGGGGTCTTTTTCTTTGTTTTTGTGTGTCAATAAAGTATAATCAACAACAACAACAACAATAAGATGGCATATATTGACCCTGGAAAAATGTATTCCCACCAATGCACTTGTATCTAGAAGGGAAGCCGACTTTCAAGAGATTGGTGTGAGATAGGTTTTTGTAAGCTGGCTTTCCCACATTGTGTGTTGCACAGTGAAGCTTACTCAAGAAAACATAGCGAGCGCGGCGGAAGGAGACCACCGACGACGATCGGGCCGCGACGCGATCGTCAAGCGTAGGCGCGACGCCCGTCAGGACACTGAATACCTCGAGACGGAAAATTTATGACGTCGGAGAGGCTACAATCACGCTGAAAGCTTCTCCAGCGCGGCGGCGCGGTTTGCGCTTGAGTGCGTTGCACAGATCGAGTATTAACTGCAAAGCACTTTAGGGGCCCGGCTTGACGTCGTAGCTCGTCCGCGGTCACGCTATGTAGCCACCGCAGTCCCTCGGCGTCACGCACCCAAGTCAGAGGCTTCGAAAAGGCACCCGCCTCTCCCTCGATTCAGCCTTCCGGCCAAGAGTTAAGATGGTACCTGAATAAGAGGTTTATATACGCAGAACCGTTCGAAACTCCTGGAACCGCTGGAATTTGTCATACATGTCCCCATTATTTAGCGCAAAGAAACTGCAGGTGCATTCGAGGTAAAATACATCTAATTTACCGGCAGTCCCCGCGTCCATTTAGTTAGGAACACTCATTGTGTTGATTTTTCCGGAAGCCTTTCTCATCCAACCCAATAGTGAACTCTATTTTGCTGCAAATGGAACTCCTCAGAGGACAGGGTGTACAAGGCCGAATTGACTGGACGCCAGGCCATGAGGACACGAACACAGGAAATCGGGCTGCCCACGAGGCAGCGCAGGAGAGCATCGCTCGTTCCTCTCCACCGAACTCCTCGTTGTCCTCTTCCACGCCCCCAGCTCTTCTCCTGCTCCGACTTAAGAAGGCACGACAACAGGAACACCGGATGGCCTCCCCGACAGGTTACCTCTTAAATGTCGGCACGCACCGAGAGCGGCTGAAGTGTTCATAATAAGTTTGTGCTGACGCTGCGTATACTCCACATATAATTCAGAAATGGACCCGCAGACCTGAATGACGGGAACATTGCCCTTATTGCAATATGGGCTTAAAATCTGATTTACACCATCTTATTTGGTCATGCGTATACTTCCAAAAGCATCGAACTCAGCTTCTATCACGTCACACCCCGTTTACCTTCTCTGATATATCAGACAACATAGACCGCGGTGAGCTTCTTTCGGAGCTTGCTAGCTTCGCAATTAAGAGTGGTCTGGCGCGAGTCGTCTAGCAGGGCGACGCCTAATCCGTCACACTGACTCAAAAACTGTGAAGTGTGAATAAGTTTGAAATTCGATTTAAGTGTGAAATGTGAACTGAGTGTTAACTAAGTGTGAACTGTGAAGTGGGAACTAAGAACTGAAATTGATCATATTCTATATATCCCCCTTCCCATCCCAATCCCAACCACCCCCTCATTGGCTATGGCCTTCCTTTCAAATAAAAGCTTCAACTAACTAACTTTACGATATAAGTGAAAAAAAAAGGTCGCCGAACAAAATATGACGTGTTCAAAATGGCGCAGAAAGGCTCCAGCACGCGCGTGAGATGAAAGCGAGCCATAAAAGAAAAGAACTCCAAATAGAAATAAAAAGAACTCCCGCTCGTGCTGTTCCAGGCTTAAAGAGAAACGAAAGATAAAAAAGAATGCGAGCCGTCCCACGAGAAAAGCGCGCAAGCACTGCGAAAGCGGGAAAATCGAATGCACTGAACAAACCTCTGTTCAATTCATCAAGAGAAGCGTGAGGCAAATCCTTGTATTCCGAGTCCTTAATTCCTCCACTCGATCCTCCAGTGGAGGAGGTCCTTGATATCGATTTGCCCATGCATAAGCATGGCGGAATCCTCCCCTCAGCCGAGTGGAGGGAGCAAATGGAATGAAGGAGGGACTCAAAACACGGCCCAAAAGATTGAGGGGTACGGGTAGCAAAAAGCGAAGAACGGCGCCACCGCAGCCCGTATATGGCGAATCACTGCTCTATACTTCCGACAGCTTTCACATTGAGTGGAACGGCTTTAATTTTTACGTTATTCTTTGCACCCGCATGTAAGGAAAAGTTCAGTTTTGTCGACATTTTTCCGCCGCCTCCCCTTGCGCGGAAGTTAAATTGCAGCGCCCATTTCGAATGTATACGAAAGATAGCATGAGACGCTCGGTTACGCGCCGAAGCCATATCAGAGCTATGAGGTTAGCTGTAGCGAAGGGCTCAAATTTTTCGGCCTCCTGGGGATCTTCAACGCGCACCGAAATCTCAGCGCTAGAGAATTTTCGGTTTTCCCCGCTCCGCCAGAAAAGCGGCCACCGCGGTCGAGATCGCACCCGTAACCTTGGGCACAGCAGCCCCGGTCATTGAGTAAGACGCCAAACGGAGCGGTCGGGAGGTCTCGCTGAAGTCGCCTCTGCCGGCTCCAGCCACCGACGTCTGCCGAGTCGAGGTCGGCGACCTTTAAAAGGAAACGGCGCAGCGTGACCCCCGCTCGGGCGAGCCTGTCGAGAGCGAACGTGTATATCCAAACGAGGGGACACAGAGACGCGAGTGGGAGCATATAAGGGTCGACAGTTCGACGACGACGACGTCGACCCCTTTCGTCCCTAGCGTTCGCTCTCGTGCGTCGTGCAAAGAGTGTGGGGTGGGTCTGTAAAGTAGAGAAAATGCATTTTTTATAATAATAGTGTGAAAAAATGCCCTATCCGAATAATATATATATATATATATATATATATATATATATATATATATATATATATATATATATATATATATATATATATATATATATATATATATCTTCTTTCTGCCTCAAAAAATTCTTCATCTCTTTCTATGACCCACCACAACCTCCCCTTTGCTTTCCGAGGTTTTCTTGACTGCCAACCCTTATTTTCTATATATGCACACATATACAGGGGGATCAAAGTCAAGTCGACTGTTTTTTTTTTAATTAGGTGCTTAGACGTACTACGTTAAGATCACCTCTACAGTGAGCTTATGCACCCAGGTGGACGCGGAATGAGTTGGTAAATATTGATGTGGGTGGCCTAATTGGCTAAAATTGCGTAATTAACTTTTTAGTGGCTGCAGTAAGCAGACATGTTTGTATTGAAAAGTTAGACGCAATCGTGTTTCTACGCAGTTTCATTTGGCGGAATTCTTCTAGCGCCTCCGCACTCCGAGATATCGAACTGCAAGTTTAATTGCCGTTCGCATGATTACGCATGCAAGACAGTGAGGACCGGCGCAAAGCTCCTCCCTTTTGTAACGTGCCTGCTGTGTACGATGTTTAGTTTGACAACGGGGAGGATGCATAGGCAAAAGCGATAACTGGCACCCTTTCAGTCTTGGATGGCGTTATAGCGATCTGCAGTACTCGGAGCCGCTGTCGAAACACAGAACGGGGACATGTATGAGAGAGAGAGAGAGAGAGAGAGAGAGAGAGAGAGAGAGAGAGAGAGAGAGAGAGAGAGAGAGAGAGACTTTATTCTCTAAACAGCGCTAGTCCGGGCCGTTGTGCCTCAGTTTCTAAATCAGCAGACGGCCAGTCCATAGAATGTGTTGCCCGGAGTTCCTCACTAACACGAATGCAGTGGCAGCCAGGAGTTCTTGCGTCGACTTCACGTCCACGCCATGGAGGACCGGGGTTGAGCTAGTCCTTCCAGGATGCGATGAGGGAATGGAGGTGTGTCGGTACTGTCTGGTGGATGACACTCCCAGTAAAGGTGTCGTACTTGTGGGTTAATTGGCGTATTCATGGGAGGTTGTGGCCGTTACTACACCAGGGTGGCCAATCCTGCTCTGGTGAGGGAGTGCATTACCGGCAATGGTCGCCGGGGTCAGGCCGCACCTCAAGCCCCTCTGTGCAATGCCATCAATACACGGATTTTTTTTTATTTTTTATTATTTTTTTAATCCGGTGGGAATTGTCCGGTACCGGGATTCGAACCACGGTCCTTCTGCACGCGAGGCGGGTGTTCTACCTCTACGCCATCGCTGCATTGCGGGGATAAATTGGTCACAGTTGGCACAGGACCGAGGTAATTGGAGAATAATGGGAGAGGCCTTTGCCCTGCAGTGGGCGTAGATAGGCTGGTGATGATGATGATGATGACTTGTGGGTAGGAAGGGCAGTTGGGTGTAGGGCAAGTTGGGCGCGAGAGGATGCCATGTATGTAGTAGATACGGGGTGGGAAAGGGGGGGGGGGAAGAGAGGAGGCTTGCACTTTCGGTGAAAGGGTGTCCCCTTGTCTGACGCCCTTCCTAACAGGGAACTTCCCACTCGTTCTTCTGAAGGGCCCTGTGCATTCCTCGTATATGTCTTCCAGGAGCCCTATACGCCTCCCCCACTACCTCTTCTCTCAATGCTTCCATCACTGCAGGGGGGTTTATAGTACAAAATAAGGCTTTTCATAATCTGCAATCGTCGTGTAAAGATGAATCATGTAAAGGTGAACATGTAAAGGTGAACATTGCATGAATCCATGCATTGTTGACTAGCCGATCACTCGGTTTTTCGAAATATATCTTTTTTGAGGGAGGAACCTATACCTTGGTAAACAGCTTCAAAATTTCAGTGGGTATTTTTATGCGCCGAAGCCACATCTGGGCTATAAGGAGCCCCGTAGTGGAGTGCTCCGGATTAATTTGCACCACCTGGGGATCTTTAAACGCCTGCCCAAATCTCGACTCATGGTTGCTTCCGATTTTCACATTCGTCAGAAAAACCGCCACTACGGCGGGGATGGAACCAGCGTCCCTGGGCTCAAGTGTACAGTGCTCTTAGCCAGTGCTCCATCGCGGCGGGCTTGGCGCTGGGCAATACTTCAGCTTTTTGTGACCAACCTTTGCGTGAATTAAAATTATTGACATTGCCATTTATTTGTCTGCAGTTTTCTGCATCACTTACGCCGATATTACAGAAGGGGTACCGCGAAGAAAAAAGAACAGGGGTACCTTCTGTTCAATAACGCATACGAAATATTTCATTTAAAAGGCAGTTATATATAGTGCAGTGGTTGCAGATAGAAAGACGAAGGAAAAAAAAAAGAACTGCAAACAGTTATACATTGATAGCAGATTTAAACAGATATTGGAAATATGTACAATAAGTACTTTACAAACATATCACGTAGAGTATACGGTTTGCTCCTCTCTTATCGAATCGGCAGTGTAGGCAAAGTAAAACCGAGTATGCAGACGAGTTAGGGTATAAACCTAAAAAAAAAAAAAAAAACGGACGCCCATAGCTTGAATACAAAATGTACCAAGTAAGCAATTCTTTACCGCACCCACATTGCTCGTTGAGACATTTTTTAAGGGGAAGGGGGGGGGGGATACCAAAGTGAAGCAGAAAAAAAAAAACAGCGTTTGTTTTCAGTAGGTAGTTCTAACCATCGGTGGTTATATATCATGTTGCTCCGAATATCTGGTATTAACGCATCTGTTTAACAATCGCATCCGATCAAAGCACAACCCGTGTGGACGTAAGTGTTAATACGTATACGAACATAAATGCAGATTATCTGAGGTCATGTTCAAGTGATGGGGTGCAAGAACCTTGGAAGGGAGGGTAAATGTAATGCCTTATGAAATGCCTTATGTAATGCCTCCGGGCCCTTAAGGTTTCAATAAATGAAATGAAATGAAATAAATGTGCTGGGAAAGGGGTTGATGATAATTGGATGAATAAACGAATGGCTTGATTTCGAAGACAGTGAAGCGGAGTTGGGCAGGCATTATACGTACTACCCGAATATGACAAGCAATATGTAAGATGGCTGCGAATAAATGAGCAGTATAAAAGCCGTAAAACAAGAATTTGACGAGAAAGTAGCCGGTTTTAATAAGGACGCGAGAGCCGAAAGTAAGCGAATTTATGCGGCCGTCAGATGTCAGATTTTTGTCAAGAGTCCCTCCAAGTAGGGTTGTACAAGCAGCACTCAGAGATACGGTTATGCTGGCATCAGAAACAATTGCTGTCAAAATATAAGGAGGGGGCTGCAGAAGTGTCGGCATTGCGGAGGTGCGGTCGTACGGGCTATAGTAAAATAAGCCGCTGCTGTAAAACTCAAGGTGCTCTGATGCTTCGTGTCCTTCTTAAAGACGACAGCCTTTCTTGGGTTACCTGAACGCGGAAATTGTGGTCCGTTCGTCCATCCGTCCGTCCGTCAGTCCGTCCGTCCGTCTGTCACTCGATTCAGCCGTTCGGCCAAAGCTTAGGCAGTTTTTAGGTAGCCTTTTCGGAATACTCCTTATAACGTTAACAAGGTTTTTGTTTTCATTGTGAATGCGAGTAATCTATTTCAGTATACAGCGTATTACATCGACATGGCGCTGTTTACCCACAGAGACACCCCGTGAATAGCAAACAATAGCCTTATCTCGTAGTCTCACACACAAGGTTAGCGAAAGCCCTCGCAGTGACAGGTTAGCTGTTACAACGCAGACCAGTGCATTTGTGCTGAAGTAATGTGCTAAGTGATATCAATACGCAATTTGGAAAACCGTCCAGTTTTGTGGCAGAGAAATTGGTGGATTGGTGGAACAACGTGTACACTTAGAAACAAGAATTCTTTGCAGGATGTAATGGGTGAGGGGGAAATATTAGCGTTCAGTGTGTTTCGTGTGTATGAAGTGGCTCGCGTAAAAAGAAATGCTTAAACGTTGCCTGGAAGCTCGTCCTGTACACATTTTTTTTCGCGTGAACTCCGCACTGTAGCGTTTAGCCGATCCAATATTTACTCCGAGCGGCCGCAAAAGGACGTTGAACTAACGCGTGCTGCAGCGGCGTCGGAATCAGCTCAAGGCGCAAGCCGAAGGACGTTCGCGATAGCGATCGTGTCCTTATACTTCATCATATCACGATGTCGCTTCAGATATCGAACCAATAAAGCGCGAGGGCGGCACGGGCGTCGCCTGAACGCCTTGACACAACGTGTTCAAGCAGCAGTCGAATTTTCGTTTCGGTCGTTGCCTTCCGAATTCACCTGCGCCTTGTTTTCATTCCTTTCACTTGTCTATTATTTTATCTTCGTCGGGCATTTAAGCGCTTCGCCTGGAGCTTGCCGCGTTCGCTGTTACGCAATATTACATACTCGATCCACTTTATCCTAGCGGCGACTCCACGCTTTTCACTTCCTCGCCAACCCCTCGCCCTCTACCATTCAATCAATGCATCCGTGCCGCAAATCACATCTCCTTACGAACGCTTCGTTGACTGCAGCCAATTCACTCTATCCGCCCGGCTGTCTGTGCACAGACTCCTATTGAGCAAGTCTATCAGGTAAAGGACGTCTTCCTTACTTCCACGTTAGATAAAATATCACAAACAGGGAAGGAATGGACTAATATTTTCTTCGAATCCATCCCTTTGATTTTTAAATAGTTCTTTAATAGTTCTTTTTATGTCCCATGTTATCATTTCACCTAACTGCCTTGCTTGGTTCAGTTTCATTTGAATGTCCATGTGGCAGGACTGAGAGTGGAAATGATAAGGTTATTTGGTTCTAACAATGTGTTTGTGTGATAAGAAACGCGGCCGGTGGTCAACCCAAACATCGGCAACTTTAAGTACTCATTGACGGTACTAGTCTTAACAACACGAGGGAATGCGTACTTTCCGAGTTTTTGCATCCTACGAGTATCTAATTTTTTTTCTTATTTAGTACCTTCTTCCGGACATTCTCAGAGCCATATTTATGGAAAGTCTCCATCTTTTTTTTTTTTTTTCTGCCGAGTGGAAAGCTATATTCTTTGCCTTCTTGATTCCCTCCCGCTCTTTATATTTTGCAGTGTAATTCGTATTTCATTTCTTTTGCCTATTTTTCTTTACGGACGCCAATCTTTACATGTGAGCGCATATCCTCCCCTTGATTGTTCCCGTCGCGGGTGTGTGTAGCAAGCCACGAAATAACGTTGCTGTTGAGGTGTGAAACCTTTAAAATCAGCGCCCTTACACTCTGTGAAGACGGATCACCAGCGAAGGTGGGCGCAGTGCAAGGAGGGCACGGAACAAAACACGTTTGTTTGTAATTTGCGATTGAGCAGCCTATTAGCTTAATAAAAGCTTTGAAGGACTAAAACTTTATCCTAGGGGACAAACATGGAGCTGTTCGTCTTCCTCCTGCGTCGTACGCATCTTACTGTCTGTGTAACACACCAAACAAAACCGCTCGACCACGGAGGGAAGCAGTCAGGTGCGTTGGGCCGAAAGACGCCGACGTTGAAATCTCCCACCAGCACAATGGGTATTGCATCGGTGAGCGCGAAGCCTGGTTGTGCGTGCGCGCCTCCACTCCCAAATGAACGCATAAAAATGACAGGGAGGAGATAGACCCCGTTGTGGCAAGCAGTGTACACGACTAGGGAAAGAGGCGGCGGCGGGCGAGACGAATATAAAGTGGAACATACTCCCTCCATAGACGGCAGTGCTTCACTGCGAAACACGCAATGTGGGAAAGCCAGCTGACAAAGACCAAGCTCACACCGATTTTTTTTTGGTCGGCTTCACATCTAAACACGAATGCTTTGCTGGGAAGACATCTTTACAATGACAATGTGAGACATTTTATGTCAAACCATGTAGGCCCTAAGACATTTTGTTGATTTTTATGCATTTCTCCATACGCTGAACACAAATCCCCAAGTTTCCGTCCCGCACGTTGAAGTTTACGTTCCACACGGGCGCGAGGACTAGAAAATTAGACATATACAGCTTCGGTGTAATAACTCTACACATTTACAGGTGGGTGTATACGCCCTAACCCTGAAGATTCAACTCATAGGTATATGAGCAAGCAAGTAAGCAATAAGAAAATAACTAGGTAAACAATTACAGTCGATACAAGGAAGTATGCTCACGCGAAATACGGGTTCACTTCGTGAAGCTTAATTTTTTATTTATTGTCTGAATTCAACATGGACCAGTAAACACTACTTCATAAGGGTTGCAAAAAGAACTGAAGCATTGTCCTTCCCTTTTTGCTGTATATAGAAAACGAAGGGTGGCAATTTTCTTGACGTGTGACGTATCTTTTGCCTTTTTGTTAGTTGTAATGGAGAACATTTCTGTTGGGAGAGTTTTATAATCGATGCTTAACGGACCATGAAGTCAAAATATCCTTTCTTAACTAAGCCACATTCACTTGAGTCACGACTGGCGATAATTTAATCCAACGGGAAACGTGGCCGCCATCACTGAAGAATTGGTCTTTAAAATGAGAGATGTTAAATTACCCGATTGTTGTGCAATAATATGACGTAACAAGGGTGTACTGACGTACATATTTTGGGGAGCATGCACCTAGAGATGGCAGCATGTACACTGACTCAACGTCATTGAGAAAAACCTGAAGTTTTAAGTTGCCGATCAAACCCAGTAAACATAGCAGGGCGTTTCACAGCGTAATAACCCATTTACGCATAACGCCGTATCCTTGTGCTTCGTCCTGGCTTCGGGTGCTGCACACGCAATCGGGAGGTGACAACGCGAACGGATAAACGTTCCCGCAATCAATTATTTCTGGTACGTCGAAACTCTGCAAATGGTTTTTGTTCCCGCACACGTCAGCGTAACGCGTTCCCTTCCCTGGCGCAGCCGCGGTGGGAGTTCGCATGGCGGGCACTCGGATCGTGGCGCCTTCGAAACAAGATGGCGGCCTCGTCGGCGGGGCGCTGTCCGATGAGCTGCAGAAGATGGCCGCCGAGCAGCTGGGTGAGGACGCCCGCAAGAAGGACCTGTGCCTCGAGAAGCTGCGGAACCTCATACAGGGTCAGTGGACGGCGTTCTCTGCGTTCTACATGACACTCAGCCAAAGTGTCATCGCAGGGTCAGTTATTTAGCCCGAGTAGAGTGACTTTGATGACCCGAGGCGTATACCGTATACGGGTACATAGACGGCTGTCTGCCAGAAGCATTCATAAACATGCGGATATATCAGGGCTCTAGTACCAATAAGAAGCCGGTGGTGCGGTGGTGCTGCTCCGCAAGCTGCATGGAAATTTGTGCGCTGTCGCTTCCCGAGTATACATTGCCAGTAGTTCTCGTTTCGGTCGGGGGGGCTTGGCGATGGCAGTTGCAAATTTCGCCGCTGTCTACTTTCAACGTCATGGTTCCTAGCTGAAAGGCAACGCTGAGCGTCGGAGAGGCTGGAGACGCCACTGGCGGGGTCTTCCTCAAGTGATGGTGCCTCGCAGAGTGGAACCGTCGCAACTTTTCGGAGGCGAAAAAGGGGAAGGGCGATGCCCGGGGACCGGCCCCCAGCGCGGTATGTGGGTTCGGGCGGACACACAAACTCCAGTTCTGAGGGGTGGGGGGGGAGCCCCGGAATTGTTCAACGGCCAGACCCCGTTCTGAGTTGAAACCCAATTGTTCAACGGAGACATTTTATTTCCCCAAAAAGTTGGGGGGTTTTTCGTGCGCAAATGTATTTGCATTTTGGTATTTTTCTCTGTCTGTTTTGCTAAGTTTCTGCTTGTCTCTTCTAACAAATTTTTTGGGGAGTCAGAGCCGCTTTTTTCTGCATTTTATATACCAACCAAGTATTTCACCCCTGCTATTTCTGACCCATACGCACCGTGAACCATAACTTCTCGCTACCCGGGGGGGGGGGGGGGGTATGAAGTACTAGCAAGCGACTCAGGGTTTTTATTTCAATAAACGTCTGATAATTTACTTTAAAATAAGATGCTTCCGATAGCTTGCCGGTGCGGGCTTTCCCCCAACTTTTACTTTTTAAAAATTCATTCGGGGCTTACATAATGCGTCTAAGATCCGGAGGTAACGAAAAGGCTGCTGGCTCCCACTCTACGTGGCCGCTGTTCGGTTATTAAGCATGTCCTGTCTTGATCTCAGACGAGCCGAACCTGTATTCCCGCATGGACGACGAGTTCCTACTGCGCTTCCTGCGCACAAAGAAGTTCAAGGTGGACGTGGCGTTCCGGACCATACGCAACTACTACCGGCACCGGCGCGAGTCCCCGGAGATATTCCAGGGCCTGCGTCCCTCCAAGCTCCGGCACGTTTACCAGGCAAACGGCCAGATGCGCCTTGCCCACAGGGACCCCGAGGGAAGGCCCATATTCGTCCTCAGGATAGGTACGTTCCGGACATTTGCCGTGGTTTTCAACCTAGCTTTGTCGAAGCGAATGGCTTTGGTTGTTAGCATCCGGACGACTGCGCGATTGAACGCGCACAAAACTGCACCGCAAGACAAGGCACAGACGCTACTCGGCGCTGTAGGCTTGCCAGCGCCTCTTTTCCGATGGCCGCTCGCCCTGACTCCCACACCCTCCTCTCCACGCCTCTCCCACTGGAACGAACGAGCGATTAAGCGCTCTCACTCCGCGCAACCGCACGAGGCGCTGGCTTGACCTTGGCTGAGCTTGTGGGTCACGCTGAAGATACGACACGTTTTCCGGGTTTGTAGCAGGAGTAATAGAGCTTTCGCTCTTAAATGCCAACTACAGGTTTGCTGTGTCTACCGTGTCTCACCAGGGAAAGAACTGCACAAGCTCAGCGTCAACGCCGCGATGTCAACGGGAAGCAAACATTACAGGACTAACATTGCAGGACTAATATAACATTGCGGGACTAATAGGACTAATAAACTGTAGCAGGAGTAATAGAGCTTTCGCTCTTAAATGCCAACTACATGTTTGCTGTGCCTCCTGTGTCCCACCAGGAAAAGGACTGCACGAGCCCAACATTAACGTCGCGATGTCAACGGGAAACAAACATTGCGGAAAGCTCGCCCTTATGCGACATGCGAAAACTCGACTTTCAGCGCGGTATACGGACCGCCGCTTGTGCTCGTGTGGTTATTCTAGTCATATTGCTGGACCTTGTGCTGTTGATAAAAAAAATCACAGTTCGATGTACGGGAATATAAAAATCGAATACCGTAAAACAACATACTACATGCACATGAATGGTTAAGAATTGCGCTATACCTCAAAACAGTGAACTATTGAAAGAGGTAATAATTACCTTTATTGCGTTATATTTTAACTTGATTTACTGCATCGGCTATGATGCTTCTCTCTGTTCCATGACAGGCTGCCGTCGTGAACGTGCGTCGTCGTCGGATTGCACTGACGTCGAGCAGCTGTTGCATATTACCGGTGGCGTCGTTGAGCGCGCTACACATTTCAAAACAGGATTACTAAACCGAAATTTTCACACCACCCTGCTATGCCCCCAAACCCTTTAAAGTCAGCTTCACTACTTCCCACATGCACTGCTGGGAAGATATTCTTTCAGGGCAATATGAGAAGTCTGCCTTCAATGTATGATGGACCAATGGACTTTTAAATACCTTCCTAAAACCCCATGTATATACTACACGCGAACGCATTGCTCGATAAAATTAAAGCCGTTCCACTCAATGTGAAAGCTCGGAAGTTCAGAGCAGTGATTCGCCATAATGGGCTGCAGCGCTGTTATCCGCTCACTGCTGCCACCCGGTGCATTTCAAATTTTCCGCCTTCGCAGTGTTCGCGTGCCCCCGGCCTGAAAATGCGCCAGCGGGAGTTCCGTTCTTCTTGTGCTTGGTTTTATTTCGTATGCTGGAGCTGCTTTACGTCATTTCGAACGCGTAATTTTTTTTCTTGCGTGGCTGGAGCCTTTCTGCGTCATTTCGAACGCGCCATTTTTTCTTGCGCGGCTGGAGCCTTCCTGCGGCATTTCGAACGCCCCCCCTTTTTTTTATTGCACGGCAGGAGCCTTTGATGGGCATTTCGAACGCGCCATTTTATTTTTTTTGCGCTGCTGGGGCCTGTTTGCGTTATTTCGAACGCGCCGTTTTTTTCTTGCGCGACCGCTTTTTTTTGCTTACGTAAAAACCAACCCAACGAGCGTTCCTAACTAAATGAACGTGGGGGCTGCCGGCTACCAGATTTTGCCTGAAATGTAAGTACCTGCAGTTTTGTTTGCGCTAAACAACGGGGAGATGTATGACAAGCGCCAGCTGTTCACGAGGTTCGAACGGTTATGACTAGTTAAACCGCTTGGTTTTCGAAGCCTCATTATGACTCCCTGACCCCTGTACAGAAGGCTCTACTTGGTTCCGTTATCTCGCTGCGCCGCCTGATTCCGGCAGTCGCATCGGCCGTTAGCGAGCTACGACGACAAGGCGAGCCCGTAAAGTGCTCTGCACTTAAAAATCACGATCGATACGAAGAGTTTGATATCAAAGTATGAAGTCCATAGGGCTATTTGTTAATAGCATTTTCGTAAGCTACGAATGTACTGTGACACGTCAACGTCACAGACGGACAGGCGGGTGTCCTCGTCGAGTCCGCGCAGCAAAAGGAAAAAAAAAAGAAAAAAAGTTTAGGTATTTAAAACCACTCAAGCAAACACATCGACACACATTATGTGAGAGTCACTGGCTCTTTATTTCGTTGCTGTCATTTTTTAACAAACAGAACAGGTGCACAGCCGACGATGTCTGTACTATAAATCCCGTAGAGCCGTTGGAGTGGACGAAATCGGAGCACGTGCAGTGCGGGTAGAGCCAGCTGCCACGGCAGGTTAACACGCTATCCAGAATGCCGCACGTCTTGGTCCGAACATCCAAAGTTGCACGTATGTTTATACTTTGGAAGTTTACACGGCACAAAAGAACTTCTGCATACATTGATGTAAGTATGCAACGGTGTTGGGACTGTCGAGTCTTCAGAAGCTTTACAATAATCTCTTGTGTAGGCTGCTTCTCTGGCAGTTTGATGCAGTAGTTTGCACAAGAAAATGCCGGTTAAGCATTCATTTTACGACCTGCTCCTCGTCTGATGTCGCTGAGGCTAGAAGAAACGACTGACAAATGCACCGCGTTGTTGAGGACGACGCTCGTGATCCCGTGATCTGTAAAGTAAACTAGGCATCTGAAAATCTTTTCGAGTCCACACGTACAAAAAGACATATAAATCAACAAAGACGCCAATTGTCTTCAGATGAGCGTAGAACTCAAACAGAGCGAATCGCTGCAGTCACAAGGTTCATGTGTACATTTCTCTCAACGCACAGTTCGAGTGAAAAAAATATTTTAAAAATGGGGGTGCCTTTGTTGTTACGCTAGCCATAACAGTGCCAGACACACAACACAAGCGCCCATGTTGACATTCGACGCATTGTAAACCACAGCCAGCGCTGCGGGACTACAAAGCTGACGTAGTACAAACTTCTAGGGCACACCCGGCGTCTACAGTTGAAGGCGGAACCGGGCCGCGCAAACGACTGTAGCAAAGAAGGCGGCGCTGTTCATGTGGGACCTCGAAGGCGAGTTTGCTTTGCGATTAAGGCCTTTCTCCGATGGCTTTCGCCGGCTCACGACGTCGAGAGCGGGCTCGCTTTCGCCAAGTTGAAACGACACTTAGAGGAGGGAGGGGGGGATGCAACAAGAAGAAGAGTATCAAAGAGGAGAAAGAGGCTTCTACACGCAGAGCCGTCGTCAGCACGGATCGGTTAGTCTTCTAACTAGGTCGTCGTGTCAGGCGGATCGCCGCGGCCCCCGCGTAGTCAGTCGCCGGCTTTTCTCCGGCCGAGTCTGCCGGCAGGCGACATTAAGAATCAAACAGAGGAAAATGCTGCCCCTCCGCCTCCTCCTTTCTCAATCACGGAGGACCTGGTTTCTCATCCGTCTGACCACTTCCTGTGGGTACCTCGGTTCCTCTGCTCTCCCCTGGCCTTCTCTCCACAAGCGGGCGCTCGCCGCGACAATCGTTTCCCGGTTGTTGAACGCTTGCGTTCACCATTTCTTGTGCTGTAGCTACAATGGCTTTCTTGCTGCTCCGTTGGCCCTGGTCCTCCCCTGTTTGCCATCGCCGGCGAAAATCTCGCCGTCGTTTCGAGTTGTTTTAGCCCGGCAGAATAATTCTGATTTCAGCGACGGCGTACGAAGACTTGCTACTTATGCAGTTGTTCAGGAAATGGGGGTCACCCCCTCCCCCCGCAGGTGTCAAAAAGAAAAAAAAAGAACTCCAGCGTTCGCCGTAATCGTGTCAACACTTCATCGGAACGAGAAAGACATGTCATAGCGTACGCCCCTCCAAGGTGACGTTCTATGATTATCACATCCAAAAAAATGGAAGAAGCTCAGATTTATAGCAACAACGATGGAGTAAAGGTCGTCGCGGCAGCGAAGAAGAATCAAATCGGCTGAAATCGTGGACTGAACCCTTCGTGGTGATCGTGAAGGTTGCGCAGATTCGCTACATTCAACTCTTACGCGTAAGAGTGAGCTTCCTTCATTTTTTTTTCTTCCCATGATGATGTGCCGGCGCTCCACATAGTCGTCAAGCAGGCAAGCGCCGCGAACAGTGGCCACGGAACCACAACGTAGGGTGAACGCTATGACTGGTCGGCCGCGTTGCTCTGAGTATCTCATGAAGCAACGCTCGGAGCGTGTCTTTCAGAGAAGCATCCTGCTCCTCCGTAGTGTGGAAATCATGACTGGCGCGCTTCCCTTCCCCCCCCCCCCCCCCCCCCCCACCTATACGTATATGCTCGCACGAGGCGCAGTCTGCGCGCGGAGGGTCGGAAGCTCTGTTTTACTTCCTGTTTATTTTAGACCCCTAAGCATGGTACACGGACGCCGCGAGCTACCGCTTCCGACATGCACATGCGGCTGCGGTAGTCAGGGCGAATGGCAGCACAATGGCAACAGCACATTTCTTACCGGCTCTACAAGTATACAGCTGAAGAAGCGGCCATCGCCTTAGCGGTGGTGCACGCCCCGGCCTCCAACCTTAAGTGCTTACCGACTCACAGACAGCCTGCCGACGGTATGCAACGGGAAATGTCACTGGCCTTGCAGCGACCATCCTCCATAAACGACCAGAACTGCCACAGACCCACATTGTATGGATCCCAGCCCTGACTGGGAATGAGGTGGCACTTGCCCCCTGTCCGCAACCTTACCCATTGGGCATTTCCAGAAGGGGAAGAAGACGAACCACTCAGGGCCCTCCGGTCCTGCACCCCCTCTCACAAAACTACTCCGACATCCTTCATCACTACCGGGCTTCCCGCAGGTCCCTACCGTTCCCACATCCATCCCTAAGTGTGGCCGACGCACACATTTGGCGACGACTCCAGACCGAGACTGTCTGGAGACTCCTGTCATCGTCATAATCGTCGTCTCATGTAGTCATGGTACTAAAACACCGGAAGACTCGTTCACGCCTCGCGCTAGCACGTAACGCGTACTAAAAAACACCAGAACACTCGTTTACGCCTCGCGCTAGACAGCTTTGTGCTTCAAAGACAAGAGACTTATACAGCAAAGCTGCATACCTCTACCCCCCAACGATTTCATCTACGTCGGCAAAAACGCCAAGGCGCCAAGAATACACATGCACTGCATGCTTTGCCCCGCCCCAGGTTTCACGTTAGTGGAGAGTGCCCGGGATTTTTTTCTTACGATTTTTCTCCCTCTCCTTCCTGGTGTCCGCCTTTCCGGAGTGAAATTATTCGTGATCCACGGCTGCCAGTGCCAATAGGGCGCTCTCCTAAGCCGTGCCGCCAGGAAAAGTGCGCCCAATAATGAGTGACGGTTGTTGCCGCGAACACGCCTTGCCGACCTTCGTGTACCCGCGGTGGCAGGCTGCTGGAAGCCGTGCGAGTACGACTACTACCAGCTGCGCAAGGCGAACATGCTGTGCCTGGAGGACATCTGCCTGGACCCGGCGGTGCAGGTCAACGGGTTGGTCTGCATCCTCGACTGCCGCGGCTGGGGCCTCCAGCACCTGCTCGCCTTCCCCATCTCGCAGGTCCGCAAGACCATCGACCTGCTCCAGGCGAGTGCTGACAGCTGCGCTCGGGAGCAAGTTGAGAACGGCAGTAGCCCACTTACGGTACCACTTTGCCTAAGCGACGGACCCTGATGTCAACGGGCGCGCGCGTTTTAAAAGGAGATTTTTATGAATGCGTGATATCGTCTGCCTTTTCTCACGTAGTTTGTTTGTCGTCGCTGCAGTCTTTATAGGGATATTAAGTTAAAAAAAATCACGAGAACGGCTCGTGTCATGCTCAAAATATTCCCAGTCACGCTCTACTTGCGCCACACGGAGTAACATCCGGCTGCCGTGACGAACCACAGCGGCAACTTCTGTTGCCGTCCTTAAATTGTACCCTAGTATAGTGCACGGCATATGGGACAAGGGAAGAAGAGTCGGATCGAGAAGGAAAATGATGCGCTGCAGAGCGCATACTGTTCCATGGTAATGCTAAGTTTGTTTCCACTGTTTGGCACAAGGAGAGATCGGTCTCAGCGAATAACCCGTTCGGAAAGGGAATGGACTGTGGAAACGGTCGGGGTTTAGTGCTACGGCGTTTTACGGTTATTCTTGTGCGCACACTGATGACAGCAGTATGGAGCTTCCCATGATGGAAAATAGTGACCGTGGCCGGTGAAAAGGACAAAGGTAACGGAACCGTTCTCTGTCACCAGGCGTTCCTATTGATTGCGTGCCGAGGACTCGCGTGGCTGGCGATAACGAAAGATGCCCTCGGGATGGCGGTGATCCGCAGCTTCAAAATCTTGCTAGTGTTACTTAATTATGCCAAATGAAATGGAATGGAATGGATGACTTTATTATAGGAGGAGGCCAATAGGCCCTGTTGGGGGACATGGGAAAAAGGGTAGGGGAAGATGGTTCATATAAAGTCTACACTGCACTATGAGGGTTCACTTAGTACGGTATGCACAGTTGAAGTTGTGGCGAGGACACTCTAATACGACCATGATCGGGGTGTGCAATAGGAGCCGTTCAGGAGCCACAAAGGGTGTTTTTGGGGGGCCATCTAGAGAGTGGGTGAACGATCCGCCATCATACTACTTTATAGAGACCTGTTTTGAGACCGAATTCTGTAATTAAAAAAAAAAAAAAAAAAAACAGATGAGGGTGTAAGGACTAACCTGTCCGTCTGACCAGTGCGTGTGTGTGTCTCTGTAAACGTGCCTTTAACTGCTGTTCTTCCAAAGGCCAATGGTTATTTCTTATTGACATGTCGCATGGCCCACTGGAAATATTAGAACTTACTAATAATTTTAAGAAGGGCAGATACCGCAATCTATGGGCAAAGGGAATGTTCACAGATTAAATTTTGTCCATTTCTGGGTGGGCGCACAGCTGATGGGGTGCATCTGGAGATAATAAGACGCGCACCAAGCTATTAATAACACGCATATTACAGAGACCTTTAGCCAAGCATGAGTCTTGGTCTGAATGCTGGCCAGAGTGTGACCTGCTTGCTCTGTTTCCACGGGTGAACTCAGGACTGCCTCCCGGCGCGGTTCAAGGCGGTGCACGTGGTGTATCAGCCGTCGGTGTTCAACGTGTTCTTCTCTCTGGCCAAGCCCTTCCTCACCTCCAAGAACATCAACAGGGTGAGTACCACGGGGCCCCCTATCCACGTGGTCCTCTACTGTTTATTGCTTTCTCCGTGCTATGTTCATTCACGTCGATTGTGCCGCTGCGTGTCGCGAGGAAGCGCGAAATGCACCTTGTCGACACTCGCGCGCTTCTTTTACAGCCCGCCGTTTGACCCGTATGCAAGTCCGGCAAAAATTATGAGAATGTAACGTACGCGGCACTACCGATATCGCTTGGACAACCCTTTGTAGCGAAAGCTCCGAATGCTGGGGCCTGTTTTAGAATATTTGTGCTTCCAAAGATCAAGGAACAATGACGTAATAATGTATACAATATAAACTCCCGTTATAACGAAATCACCTTACTCGACGCTTTTCGCGATCCCCTTGTAGTGCATAAAAAGTAAATCATAGCCGCTTTTAACGAAATACCGCTTTTAACGAAGTACCGCTTATAATGAAGTCAGTTTTCTGTCTTGAGGTATTAGATGCCACCACCACCATCATCATCATATCCTATCTACGCCCAATGCAGGGCAAAGGCCTCTTCCATGGATCTCCAATTATTCCGTTCCTGGGCTAACCGCGACCAATTTATTCCCGCAAACTTCTTGATCTCATCTGCCCATCTAACGTTCTGCCGCCACCCGCCACGCTTGCCTTCTCTAGGGATCCACTCTGTTACCCTTAATGACCATCGGTTATCTTGCCTTCGCATTACACGCCCCGCCCACGTCCATTTCTCCTTCTTAATTTCTTTTAATATGTCCTTAACACGCGTTTGTTCCCTGGCCCACTCTGCTCACTTCTTGTCCCTTAATGTCACACCTATCATCTTCCGTTCCATTGCCCGCTGAGTCGTCCTCAATTCAAGTTGAATCCTTTTAGTGAGCCTCCAAGTTTCTTCCCCGTGGGTGATATAATGATGGTTTAGTGAGCGTACGACTTGTCGGTACTCAACCGGTGC
Organism: Haemaphysalis longicornis; assembly: GCA_013339765.2. NCBI lineage: Eukaryota > Metazoa > Arthropoda > Arachnida > Ixodida > Ixodidae > Haemaphysalis > Haemaphysalis longicornis. The sequence goes on along the minus strand of CM023451.1, from coordinate 172,055,774 downwards.
GAAATAATCTCCGGCCTGCGCGCCCTCTTCGCAGATACTCATTCACGGCTCCGACATGAGCTCCCTGCACCGACACCTACCGCCCAGCATCCTGCCCGAGGAGTACGGCGGCATGGACGGGACCTTCGACAACACCAAGTACTGCCAGGGCCTGTACGACCGGGACGAAGGCTTCGTCCAGGACATGCAGTACGGATACCGCACCTGAACGAAGAACGCGACGTCACTCAACGCAGCAGCTCTGACGGGCCGCCTCAAACGAGGAAGGACGGATACCCTCGACACCAATGGTCGTCGGATTTACTCGGAAGGAAGATTCACCGCGACCGCTGCAGCGAGGGGCCGCTTTTACCCATACCTGCGTCTACTTCATTCTCTCTTGGGCGGGCTGTTTTCTACTCCAGGGCCTAAACACCGAAAATGTACTGCTTAACGCCATGTGGAATTTTAAACAAGGGTGTCAAAAGATAGCCGGGCGCACACCTCATTTTTGTAGCGTTTTGAAAGTTTCCTGATGTCTACCGAGATTTTTGATGGGAATGAGTATTTAGGCCCCCGAAGGCATAAGCCCACTTCACGCTCTAATTGCTCAATACCTCCCATTTCTCGGTCGGCCATTGAAGTCTGCACTGATAATGTGCAGAAGGCGTTTTTTTTAATTGCTGTTATGTATTCGGATACACTTAGTATTATCACGACGTTGCACAGTCATCCGCGATTAGTAAATGACTAAATTGTTACGGACACACAGGGACAATCACTGTTGCCGAGGTTCTCGATTCAGCTGTTATGTTTGAGCAATATGTGCTGAATGGTATGGTAGTTCTAATACAAGCATCAGAATGTTTTTTGTTACCGTGTTAGAGGGTGAAACCAACATGTCGCACAAGGACGAATCGTGGCTTGTAAAATTCATATTATCGCGTAATTAGTTAAGCCACAAATGTGAATGATAATAATAAAGCACTATATGCACTTACCTCTGCTGGAGTAAAATCGATGAGCAATATTTGCTTGCTCCCGGCACGGTATTCTGCGGGATAATGACTTTTGAAGAACCAACGTACGACTGTTGCACGTGGGTATGAGTCTCGATTTCTTATTTAGTTGCTTTTTGTTTTGTAACGATGCATTCATTTATTTCCTCCTTTTTGATTATGGAAAGTGATAAAATCATTTCATGATGCCTTTAGACCCGGAGCTGTTTCCTGTTCGCGCCTTCTTCACGGGTGGTTTTGCCGTGTCTTCATCAAAGATAAGCGGCTTGAATCTGTTTTCAGCACGAAGGATTCTTGGCTTTTAATCCAGGTTTCAAATGCCTGCGTATCTGGACTGTCTGGCCTCTTGTTACACGCTCCCGAATGTCACACAGCTACCGTTACTGTCAGGAGCACAAAACATACACACACGCATTACTCGTGCTGTTTTTTTTATCAAGCCATAATGCTCGCGTTTAAGGCAATCACCGGAGATGAAGACCGCCTGGGGCAGGAGTGAGCATTTCTCAAGCATTACTGAGCTCAGTTGGCGAAAAAAACATGCCGTCTACAGATCTGCGTAGCCAATAAGTAAAGCCAGAAAGCTACCGTAAAAAAATTAAAGCCGTTCCACTCAACGTGAAAGCTGTCGCAAGTGCAGAGAAGTGATTCGCCATAATGGGCCGTAGCGCCGTTATCCGCTCACTGCTACCACCCAATGCAATTCAAATTTCCCGCCTCCGCAGTGTTCGCGCGCCCCCTGCCTGAAACTGCGCCAGCGGGAGTTCTGTGCTTTTTGTGCTTCCTTTTCCTCATGCAGCTGCCGGTGTTGCACTGCCACTTTTTTTCGCTCACTATCGTAAAAACAACCAACGAGAGTTCCTAACTAAATGAACGCGGGCGCTGCCGGTTAATCACGTATATTTTGCCTCAAATGTACCTGCAGTTTTCTTTGCGCTAAACAATGGGGGGGGGGGGGGGATTAATGACAAGCGCCAGCGGTTCACCAGTTTCGAACGCTTATGACTATGTAAACGCTTGGCTTCGAAGCCTCTGGGTTACGCCGCGACGACATCCGCGACGACGGAACGCCGTGTGGCTGTACTTGGGTCCAGCGAGCGAGCTACGACGACAAGGCGTGGCCCTAAAGTGCTCTGCACTTAAAATTCCCATGGGTTACGAACACGGTATGAATCGGCCTGCCGGCCTTGTATATGCAGGTCTGACGGCCCTAGTGCCGACGTGTCATGCGGCTGAAGGAAAAAGGATATGGATGAAAAAAAAAAAAATGGAAACTTGCTGGACGACGTCGTCAACCGGTACACGTAGCTCGACGGATGAAGAGTTTGGCGTTGCTGGGCATATTGTAAGACTTAACGTTAGAGCTGCCTAACGTTAAGCCCAAAGAAACGCGTAATGAGTGCGATTGTCCAAGGTGTTACTGTGGCCAAGTCATAGTAACGAAGAGAAACGAGAAGGCACAAACGGAAAAGGGCGAAGGAAAAAAGGGCCGGTCAGTTGCCGTTTGCATGTTCCGCGACATCGTGTACACTCAGCAACACCCAACTCAGTCGCTTAAAAACCCGGCGACACTAAACTCAGTGGCATAACTCAGTGAGATGCGATGCTCATGCATTCTGCCATCATAAGAGAAGGCTTAGGTGCCCCGTAGTTATCTTTTAATCCTGAAGACGCTAATATGTAAGCGATGCTGGCTATGGAGATATGTTTGTGTTGGTGAAAAGAAATGATCGTATAAGAATTCAAACCTTTTCCGGGACGAGAATCAGAATGAGCTCATTCTGGTGTAGTTTTGGCGTGCATTACACTAAAGGGGAAACACCACCTCTAACAGCAAGGGCACCACACGTTGCTACTTTTTGCTCGCCTTTTTGCATTGTGCAACTTGCCGTATCATCGGTGCATTGGCTTGCGTCCTCGTTTACGAAAAAAGGCTAAGTGTAGGGATGGGTCATAGCAGTGAAAATACTTGTCTTTGTACGCTCTGAACAGCATTAGAGATTGATTCATAACTTTTGGTTTACTTGTCTTTTCCTTGGTGTGCCTTATGGCATTCAGCTCGATCACACGACGGAAAAAAGAGCATTCGCGCAGCCTTGGTACCTTCATAGCCTGCTTAATTTTTTAGCGACTTTTTCTCGTCGCTATTGAAGATTGTTTACGTTGAACGGGATGTCTGTTGGTCGTTTTAGGTTATCGACAAAACAGGCTTGAAAAACAGTAAAAAATGTACTATACTCAACCGTCTGTTCAGCTTCGTCATTCCTGTCATGAGTAAGCATGGGTGCATGCGGTAAAACAAATACATTCAGCCAAAGCGTCCACCAGCCAAGGGGTAAGGGTGATCGCACTTTACAGGGGAAAACAGGATGGCACACTGTGTTTTTGGAAGAAAGGAGGAACCTGGTTGAATGCGACTCACCACGAAGAGACAGGGGGCACCGCTCAAACCACGCACAAGTGCATTTTGTAAGGGAACAAATCACCGTTGGATAATTCAAAGTTTCATACACTCACTCATTCATGACGTGAATGTCCCACAAAGCTGAGAAACTGTGTTTATGATTTGCATGTTTATTATAACACGAGCAGAGATTAGCTCTGGCAATAGTGTCTTGAATCCCGATTTATATGCATTTTTTTTTACTTTTTAACTTTTAATTTACTTACTTTTTTACTTTTACTTTGCGCTTTTATTTTTTCTTGCTTTTTTACTTTTCCAACTTTCAACTTTTACTTACTTTTTACTTTTACTTTACTTTTTAATTTTTCTTACTTTTTTACGATGGGCGTTGTCCAGTACGGATGTGATGAAAGAATTGCTGGAAGCTAAATTACGATCGTTCACAAAACTATGCGGTTTGGCACAATTCTTAGGAGATTACCTTAATGAGCTCATAGCTTTACACTAGTGGGAAAATATGGGGGTGTTACGACCAGTTTCTCAACCGTTTTAATGAACTTAATAAGGTCGCAGGAATGGCTTCGTTAGCGGCTGGGTCATTTGCATTAAAACTGCGGCTGCTAATTATCTACGGTACAAATCGAGATACAAATCGCCAAGCTTATAAAGTAGTCTCAGGAGTCGAATTTCGCATAACTTGTTTGAAAATTTCTTCTCTCTCTTCCAATATGCGAGCCAATTTACGGACAACGCACTTAATTCCCAAATGCTTACAACTCCCCTGTGAACTGAATAATTATGGCAAGTAAATGAACCTCAGCACACTTCAGGCGTTGTTTTAGCGCTAAGCATGCTATAATGTTTTGGTATGATGTGGGCATTAGTACGGCATTTACAGAACCTTCACTATGAACACACGACGCCAGCTGGGCGCCGGCTGATCGCCCAGTCTATCTGTTCACAGCACGGAGCACGGCCACGAGGTACCAGAAGTGAGGAAGTGTGGGTGGAGGGGGCCGTTAACAGCTTCATTGCAAAGAAAGTAATGGCGCCTCTGGTTCCAGACAATAGACCCTTGCAAAATGGCTCTGGCGCTAGCGGGGGAGCAGTATATCACTCCGGCAACACTGTGCACCACCATCATGAAGGAAGCTAAAAACCGAAAACGCAGCAAACTCAGAGCACCTAACATCTGCCGCGGAGTAATAATGGCATGCGCCTGTCGTAAAGTTTTCCCCATAACTGGGGGGGAGGGGGCGACACCCTTGCTGCTCTTCCTTTATTCGAAGAGCGGCACATTCTTGACTTTTATTCGACGAGGTAGTCGACTCACGGACCGTACGAGATCCTACAATTTCAGCGTGGAATACCGTCGTCTGGGATGACGAACAGCAGCAAACGAATGCAGGATTTGTTACTAAAAACGAATAGCCTTACCGCTGCCTACTTGTTTAGTCGTCGAGTTCTAATTGGGGTTGCTCGATGCGCGCTTGCCCCATCGTAGAGGCGGCTGGCCGCTATGAACGGACTATGAGGGGCCCGTTCTTTGATGAGCGCTCACGTTGCGACTATTCAAACTTTCTAAACCATTTGCGTAACGTACGAAAGCATACATAAAGACACTGCTCTTGTCACCCCGAAATGTTCCGAACAAACTTTCGTTGCCTTCAGATGGTAAAATATTGGCCCTCGTCTCTCTTGATTGCTGCAATACATCTTTTTTTTTAGTCTGTATGTCAGTTGGAAACCCTTGATAGGACATGCAAATAAGTTATGCAAGCATAAACATGTGAAGTATCGTGCACCTGTATCCCATAAGCAGTAATTCGTGCATTGCGTCGGGGGGTTCGTCCTTACATCTATTTTTATAGGAAAGCAAGATTCTAATTCAGTTCGAGTACGGCGTGTTTGCTGCACGGTATGCGCGGTTAACACCACAAGAGAACGAAATTCGCATAGTGCAAGGACAAAAAATAAATCCTAGACCGCATTCCCGATGTATGCTGCCGTTGAAATGTCAAAACCAGAGCGAAGCACGCCTGCAGGCTCGAATTTTTGGCTGCACTCACACAACTCTCTTGCTTGAATGTTCGCATTAAAACTTCGGCAGTCATGATCCGCACGTGAGACTGTCCCGCAAAACAGTTCTACAAAAGGAAGACGAGCGCGTTTGCGGTTCGCAGATGTAGAAACATCCACGAGCGCGGGCAGAGCGAAGCACAAATGCAGGTTCGAGTTCGCCTGCACCGAAACAACTCTGCTGCCTTAATGTTCGGCACTATAACGTGACCGGCCCGTGAAAGGCAGCTCTCAAGATAGGGTATAAAGAAAACGCATTGCCCTTGAGATTGCCAAATTAAAACGGGAGACAGTAAAGGTGCGCGTCGTACGTACCTTTCTCCCAGCATCCCTGCACGTAAACGTATACCGCTTGCAAAGAGGTACGCAGCAGTGCGTGGGCATTATGCCTTATAATGCTACAAGAGCACTAGCAGCCCAAAACAACCCAAAAAATCTCTTTATGAGGCTGCAGAATGGTGAAGCGATGGGCCAAAACGCGTAACCGCAATGGCGTTCCTGCGCGACGCTTCCTTTATCATGGCGTCGTCGCCTCAACCACCAGGGTTGCCACCGCATGAATGTTCAGTGTGGCCCACCTTTTTGCAAAGGGTCTACTCCTGGTGAAACAATTCACTACGTAAAGCTGTGCATTATTACGCCTCCAGAAAGATCGTCACTTCTAAATCCTTGAGTCAGCGTGGAAAATACTGTAATCCTGTAACATTTTCGCTATGCATGTAGCGAATCAGAAGATGTAATGAGGGGCTCGTTGAATTAAGACAGAAATAAGGTTGGCAGTCAAGGCCATCGCACCAGACGCGTATTCTGGAGGTCGTATTCTTATCTGTTTCAGTGACCTACCACATCCTCCCCTTTGCTTTCTGAAGTTTTCTTGACTGCCAACCTTATCTCTCTTCTCTCTCTCTTCTCTCTCTCTCTCTACTCTATATATATATATATTATATATTATATATATATATATATATATATATATATATAGATATATATATATTATATATTATATAATAAAATATATATATATATATATATATTATATAAAATACTATAAAATCTATATATATATAGAAATAAGGGTTATTTCTAACGAGTCCCTCATTTCCTATATATATATATATATATATATATAATATATATATATAAAAACATATTGGTACAGGGTGGGTCGAACCGGAACTGAACCGAAAAAGGAATAACGGTTACCGGTTCATGTCGAAACGGTTCGACCCTCCGTTCTTGATATTGCACAGTCAATGCAATTCAGGCCTTTTTTTCTTTCACGTGCCATCAACTTCGTACCCGCTCGCGCACTTTCCCCTCCATACAATTGAACACTATCAACGCTCTATGTAACAACACGGGAAATGAATGAGTACCAATGTAGCAATGGTCGGGTTGCTGCTGGAAGCGCGAGCGTAGTGCAAGCTGACCAAACGAAATGTCATTCTCGGCAGATTGCAGGGGATATAAAACGACTTTGCCCTTCCCTAGCTGCGACTTTATTGGAGCAAGCAGGCTGCAGGGGTGCTCCACTGCGAAACAGCGAAAGCCCACACTCGATGTGTGCAACTTTTTGCATTTCGTAATTTTTAAAGGTCTGACACCCGCAAATTGTTAATACTTGACGAGTGTGACCGCAGGAGCTGCTCAGTGGCCCGAGCCGTTTGCTGCTGATGCAGTTTTGTCTCTTTCAGATCTGCTTTTTTCGAAGGTGCACTTGTACTGACTGCCCAACTCGCTACGTTACTTCTACTGCTACTCGTTCCGGAGGGGTGTACTGCTGTGGACGAATTAAATAACGTCTACCCAACAAAGTCCCGTCTCATGCTCCGCGTGTCAAATTTCCCTTTTATTTTGTAACAGCATAATCTGTTATAAGATTCCGCAATGTAGCACACGGAACGATGGCCGGGGGTCAGGCAGTACGATGACATACTGATTGTAATGCACACACCCGGGATAGCTATCGCAAAGGGAATTGCAGTGGCCAGAGCAATAATGCAGTGACTGAGCGTCAACTAAAGCTTACTTTTACAAAGTGTGGCCTACACATTTGATAAGGTGACAGCTAACAAATTATTCAGGGTGACCAAATAATGTAATCATTGGTAGTATTTATGTGCCTGCTGTAGGATTCTAGATACGAATCATCTCTTGCTCGCGGGATGTCCCGCGTCCGTGCCCCGTCCGCAGCGCCTCTGGTGATGATTTTGGCAGGATGCCCTAGGGAAAGGCCAACCAAAGAATCTATCACGAGGATAGCTTCGCGTTCAACCACCGTCATCATCTTCCCGTAGGAGAACCGCTGAAGAAGAAGGAGAAGAAGACAAAACTGCGAAGAGGAGGGCGTGTACGTTGCTCTCAGCCGGTGCACCAACGTCAACAACCTTTACCTCACCAACGCTGACGGAGACTACCGATTGTAGAATCGGTAGTCTCCGTCAGCGTTGGTGAGGTAAAGGTTGTTGACGATACATGATGACGACCACAGAGACGACAACATCGACAAGAACATGATGGACGAGTTTCGGCGCCTCGAAAACCACCGCCTACTCACCGTAACACAACAGTACTTGCGTGCCTTTGCCACCGGTGTGGACCCGGACGAGGAATTCCCTCTGCGCTACTAAACACCAGATCACTCAACATAACGGCAACACAATGTAACCACACGGAACCCCCATGATGCTTCGCATCCTCATCAGGGTTCCCCAGGGAATATGGTGTAATTTTTTTCTGTTTTGTACAAATATAAGAAAAAATGTGCTCCATTGGTATGAAGCGCTGGTATTTGAACGCGCCAGTACGCAGGCCTACATTTAAGGCTTCAAGGTTAGCGTGATGGGCGATTCATAGCGACGATTGCGATTTCAACAAAAAAAGGAAAGCAGAAATATTACTACCGTCATATCTCTTGGCGGTGGGCTTTATGAATAGTCGCTAGGACAACATAAAGTCTGGACAAGAAAGTAGGTGGTAAATCATCGCCACTTCATCTGTTTTCTAATATCTCGTAATTGTTTAAAGTTTGCTTTGCAATTGCGCCACTGCCTCGGAACAGCAGCATTTTGAATTCGTTTGTTTCGATTGTTGACTGTCGTTTAAACTACTAAATGTTTTTTTTCTAATTTCATTGATAATTCAACTCATCGAACCGGTTCGCGAATATTTTTTTCGGTTCGACACACCGACACACTGATATATATATATATATATATATATATATATATATATATATATATATATATATATAATATATATATATATTATATATATATATATATATATATATATATATATAAGGGTTGGCAGTCGAGAAAACCTCGGAAAGCAAAGGGGAGGATGTGGTAGATGAGTGAACAGATTAAGAATTTGGAAAGAAAGAAAGAAAGTGAAGAAAAAATGCCCGCAGGTGGGATCCGAACCCACGACCTCCAGATACCGGTCTGGTGCGATACCGGTCTGTTCGGATCCCACCTGGCGGGCATTTTTTCTTCACTTTCTTTCTTTCTTTCCAAATTCTTAATCGTTTTCAATCATCTACCACATCCTCCCCTTTGCTTTCCGAGGTTTTTCGACTGCCAACCCTTATTTCTGTGTTATTTTCAACGAGCCCTCATTCCTATTCTGATTCGCTACATGCTTAGCGAGGGCCTCTGTTCTGGCAGTCTTGTTGCCAAAGGGAGCTTAAGAGGGTTCATAGCTGGTCGACCACTCTGGACATGTCGTAGACACTCGAGTCACGACCCGGGGGTTAAAAAGAAGGTCCCCTTCACCCCGATTAGTCCGAATGGCGCTGGCTACCCCCCCAAGCACAGGAAACAAAAATACATAACATAAATACCCCAGAAAGTGAATGGGAAAATCGCCCCGCCGGTAGCGTAGTGGTTATCGCACCAGACCGGTATTCTGGAGGTCGGGGGTTTCGGATCCCACCTGGCGGGCATTTTTTCTTCACTTTCTTTCTTTCTTTCCAAATTTTTAATCTGTTTCAATCATCTACCACATCCTCCCCTTTGTTTTTCCGAGGTTTTCTCGACTCCCAAACCCCTTTATTTCTGTTTATTTTCAACGAGCCCCTCTTTTCCCTATTCTGATTCGCTACATGCTTAGCGAGGGCCTCTGTTCTGGCAGTCTTGTTGCCAAAGGGAGCTTAAGAGGGTTCATAGCTGGTCGACCACTCTGGACATGTCGTAGACACTCGAGTCACGCCCCGGGGGGTTAAAAGAAGGTCCCCTTCACCCCGATTAGTCCAAATGGCGCTGGCTACCACCCCAAGCACAGGAAACAAAACATACATAACATAAATACCCCAGAAAGTGGAGGGAAAATCGCCCCGCCGGTAGCGTAGTGGTTATCGCACGAGACCGGTATTCTGGAGGTCGTGGGTTCGGATCCCACCGGGCGGGCATTTTTTCTTCACTTTCTTTCTTTCTTTCCAATTCTTAATCGGTTTCAATCATCTACCACATCCCCCCCTTTGCTTTCCGAGGTTTTCTCGACTGCCAACCCTTATTTCTGTGTTATTTTCACGAGCCCCTCATTTCCTATTCTGATTCGCTATATATATATATATATATATATATATATATATATATATATATATATATATACGTATGAGTACGTATGTATGTATGGTATGTCAAACCTTGGGGGCAGACACTTGGAGCTCCAACACTGAACAAGGATTTTATTATGCCCAACAGTATACGAAAGGCGAAATGGACGAAATGGACAGAAAAACATGATTTTTTTTCTGCCCACCTGCTAACAGACGGGCTAGAAGGAAGAAGCGGCTATAATGACTCACTGACTTTAGGGAAACACCGGCGTTAGCAACTTGCTAATCACACTTCAGCGACATGTGACACGCGGTTGGGTTCTGGCAATTAGGGTAGCTTAGTGAATTCACAAGCACCGATTGTAATCGCTGGTACTCCAAGGTTGCAGAACGGTAGCACTAAGGGAGTGGAGGTATTGAAGAACGTTATCGGATTTGCTTACCATCCAACCAGTTGATCACTTTTTTCTTTCAGTTTAATAGCGTCCTACAGTCTTACCTTATATAAATACTTGTTTCAAAACACTTTAATTAATACAAAATATGCATTAGGCAACTGCAGTCAAATCTCGATATAATGAATCACGCGGGACCACCGAAAACCGTTGGTTATTTCGAAATATCGTTGTAATGAAAAACTTGTGGTTATAAGCCAGTGTTCAAACCTAGGAATAAAATTGACGTACCCTGTCGGTAGACGCCTGTGTAGACAAAAAAATCTCAAAAGAAATTGTTCCACTCACTTCAAAGCTGCGTTATTAGAAGAAATCTGTTATTTTCTTCTGGCTAGTGCACGCAGCACGCACGACTGATTAGGAATGCCTCTACATCTTCCACTTTGTCAAGGCCTCATCGGGTACGTCATTGGAGAGAGCGATGAACGTGCGGACTTCGCTCTAACCGTTCGCAGAACCGCTTTACCAAACGTTCCTGGAACCGGTTCGGAACGGTTCTTTCGATTCGTTCCGACTCGGGTTCAGTTACAAAAGGGGGGAAAAAAATACGGGTCTGGTCGGTTCCGGTTCCGGGCGAAAATTCGACTCCGGTTCCGGTTCGACACCCTGCTTTGGGGCTCATAAAATTTCAGTCTTTGCAGTCGTCAACGGGCATATAGTTTCTTTCTTAAATCTCCTTCGGGCATATATAAGCTATATGAACCCCTACTTTTGCTAACAAAAATATACAGTTGTCAACCAATATATTAGTTGTTCTGGCGCTAATTACAGAAACAATTCCAACTTTCAACATTGTTTTGCATATTAGATGTTCTTACCCCCCTTTTGCCTTGCTTATCTTGCCTGATAATAGTAAATAGCTTTACGACCCTAGCGCCGAAAGAAAGACGCCTGATATCTGTCTAAGAGCTAGCTCAATTCACAAAACAGATATTGTGGTTTTGCAAAATCTGCCAAGTTGGCTTTTCCGCAATGAGAACACCTAAATATGGCGGCGCTTGAGTGACTTGACGTACGGTATCTGGGCGCGTCGGGTACAGTAATGGGCATTGCAAAACGATGCGCGCGCCTTCTACCCAGATTCATAAGTCATCAAAATTTTTGTTTTTTTGCTCCCGCAACAAGAGGGGCGGTGCATGTCACAAGGAAAGAGCCTTGCGAATAAGTTCCCAAGCGACCATTGCAAGCGTCTATTAACAATAACGGTTTTGCCCTCCTCGATAGCGCTGCCGAATGTCGTTTCATCGAAATGCGCGGGATTATTGAAGGACTCCGGAAAAATCGGCGCGGTCATCTTTTCAATTAACATCGGGCCACAGCCTCGTGATCTTGACTGCTCCGTAATCAATAATTGTCGTTGACTTTACTCTACTGCTCTCAATCACGTACGCGTCCATCTAATGGCGCAAGTTCTCTTGACAATACGACGCAGGAAAGTCCTGTTGTCTTTTTTATTTTGCCTTCAAGGGCAGCCTATGAGCGAGTTTTATCTCCGGCATTGCCCGCTTTACTCTAATGAACAGCTTTGATCGAATGCAATTAAGGTTGTTGACGCTGCAATTCGAATTGTGTGCACAAAAAGCCTTTTTCACTAATGAAATCTATACCGCTATTTACGGCCAAAATTTCCCCAGGGCAGTATTTAGCACAGATTCAAAGGCCGGCCGCACGCATTTCAAGATGGACACTCTTCGCGACAGGCAATGGCGGATCGCCTACTTGTCGGTAGGTGTTACAACACTGCTTATTTGGGGGAACGGCGAAGGGAAACTTGGGGAGGGGGGGGGGGCGTATGCGCTCTGCAAGGGAATTAATTAAATTATTTAATTAATTGATTGATTAATTGTGTTATCTCTGCTTGAAAACAAACAGCGCTGATAGTCGCCTTCAGGACTAAGGCGCAAACTTTTCACAGCACTGATCGAGCATGCTGCGAAATTTCATGGAGACATCTTTTTTGAATTAAAACACGCCTGCTAAGACACTTTGAAATACAGCAAGTGCAAATAAACTAGGCTATCTTAGCATTATTACATACTTATGTGCCATTACCTCGCGAACCACACCGAAAAATTTGAATATAAAAGAATCCACGCAACAATGAGGATCACCCTAAGACGCATACTCTTCTCCAGTTCTTAAAACAGAATTGCTTGGTCACAAGCTACAACTTTGTGATGACAGCGCTTCCGAATTACCTCGAGCTGCCTTACGGGTAGGGTCAACATGTCCAGGAACATAATCAAGCTGGATCGTTTATTGCGAGTGCTAGCCATAAAATTTTTACCCAGGTATACCTGCCACCGGCAAATAAATATGGTTCGCGGGATTGCTCAGACAAAAAAAAAATAAATCTTGGCAAAAGATGGGAGATAGCTGAGTAGAAAATAACCTGCGGACACGGGGCAAAATTCAATCGTAACACGGTGTCTTCAACTGATCTGTAAAAGGGGTTGCTTAGAAAAACAGAAAACCGAACAAGAAAAAAAAAAAAAACTCGTCCTCGCAAAAGTTTCGATGAGGGGCTTACTCTGATCGGTTGCATGCGCACTGGAAGCACAACCAGAAACTTTGAAACAGGGCCAAAGTTTGTTCGTGACTTTTTTAATGTTACAATATCATATATAGGCTGCTTAGGCGTACTGAAACCAATACGTTCCCTTTCTTCCAGTACCTACCTTATATTGACTACAAAGTCGAGAACGGCAACGTCCGGCTGCTTGGTTTTATAGGAGAGATTGCCCACGCCACGATAGACTCCCTGAGACTGAAGTAAGTAATGACCGTTGCACCATATATAGTTGGTATAGCTGCAGCAGTTAGGTCCTAAGCCTACTGAAGGCGAATTTCTCCAGTTTAGTTGCCCAACCGCATTGGTGTAGCTTTAAGAGTTTTGCGAGTTACGTTGCCACACAGGGAAAATTGCTCAAAACAGCCGCACTGACAAGGCGACAGCGCGTTTACCTGTAACTACTGAGTGTACAACCTTTATTGCAAGTTCAAATTTATTAAGGACGCGGCTTCGATTCCCGGCGGCCGTGGCGGGCGCTTTTCTGATGGAGGCGAAAAGTGATAACGCCGTGTATTCGAGATTTCGGCGCGCGTTAAAGATCCCCAGATGGTCAAAATTAATCCGGAGCCCTCCACTACGGCGCGCCCCATCGCCTGTATAGCGTCGACGCGTTAAACCTCATAATGAACCAAGCTCAAATTTATAGCTACCGTCAACCTCACAGGTATTGGGAGAGAGGCCTCTGTGTTAAAAGATGTCCCCAAGAACTTTCCTTGAGCGGACTTCGGAAGACGTGCAATGTCACGTTAAATGCACTCCATGGCACGCCTATCTAGCAACAACGCTTGTAAGCTTGTGTCCAGGCACTGCCGGGTGATAAAGGGATGGGACTGGGCTCTAAAGGAGGGTTAGAACGATGAACCGTGACACTATCAAAGTTCACCTGGGCACCAGAATGCTGTGACCTCTGTATTTAGTGACCAGACGTCATATGCGTACCCTAACCGGTACTTCCTGTTGCCCTTTTCTTTTTGAAGTTACACTTTCGTCAAGCCGAAGTACGGCACCTTCGGGGGTGAGTCTGTGAACAACACATGGCCTGGAATCGTGGGAATGCTGGTCAAGAACGTGAGTACAACGTTTGCTCTATATGACGCGATATGTGGAAGTCGTCGATCTATAGGCTCAACAGGCACCACTTAAACGGTCTGTCTGCTCCAATGTAACCCTCGCTATGTACGAGAAGCCAGACTCCAAGACGCCGAAGCACTTAGGTCCAGCTTAGGCCGGGTTCATACTGTTGCCACAACTGTCGTAATAACTTAAAAAAAAATGACGCCATTTCACGTCTCAGCCAACCTAACTACGTGACACGCCATTTTTTACGTACATAGATCACGATATGTCTTTTGCGTCAGTAGTCTGAACATAGCCTTATAGGTCTGCTTACTGACACGTTACAAATACCGTCGGGATCAATGTGAAAAAGAATCAGAAGAAAATATTTGTAACGGGAAGTATGGTGAAAAAAAAATTGGGCCCATCTCCCCGCGAGGGGGACTCGAGTAAATGCATCGCATAGGGGGTGGGTGTATTGCGTTAACGTTTAGTGTTTGGGGAGTTGGTGGTAGTGAATGCGTTGTATCAGCAGCTTCTTGACGTAGTTTGAATGAGTCAAGGATATAAGGCGCGTTCGTAGCCTTTCATTCTGTGTCGGTTTTGTGGCGCAGTGGGAAGAGCACCATGTACCTCGCGTTCCGCCCACAGGTAGGGAATGCGTTGTATCAGCAGCTTCTTGACGTAGTTTGAATGAGTTAAGGATATAAGGCGCGTTCGTAGCCTTTGATTCTGTGTCGCTTTTGTGGCGCAGTGGGAAGAGCACCATGTACCTCGCGTTCCGCCCACAGGGTCGTGGGATCGAAACCAGGCGCCGATAACTATTATTTTTTTATATAGTGTAGGGGGAGGGGTGCGGACCTGTTGTTGAGAGCGAGGAGGGTAGCGTGATGCGGGAGAGGAGGCGTGGGGGAGAGGGCGCACCTGCGCGCTGAGCTGTTGCGGACGGACGGCGGACGCTACATGTGAGTTAAAGAAATGCTCTGCATTTAAAACAAGGCAGAACCATCGTAGTTCTCAAATGTCGAAGAGACCAATCAGTGCGCTATATCTATAGTGTAACCTTATATATTGTAGCTTCGAAAACAAAATGACCTGTTTCTACGTCAAATTATTCTTTTTTTTTGTGGTTGTAAGTCTATTTGGTTTGTTTCCGTATTTGTTGTATACAATGGCGAAACAGAACTGGTGGGGTTAATAATAGCGAATTGTTATTTCACGTACTTTCAATGGTTGTGGGGACAATGATTAAAAATCAAAAGAGGAATCTACAGCAGGTAAACCTGTCTTTGTTCCGTTCCGCAAGCAATCTCTTGGTTTCCAAATTGATTCGTCAAGTTCGGTGATTAGGGTATAGCAAATCACTCACGGCTTGTACAGGAACAGAACAACTATTACACCAGGTTTCGACAATAATTCGAGAGCTTTGCTACAGACGTTCGAACTTTAAGGCTAGTCCTTTGTTTAGGATACGCACTGGTTAGCTACACAATAATGTGAGATATTTTGCGATAAAATACTGGTTCGAAGAAGGCGCCACTAAAAAGCTACAGCTGCACACTCACTCTCTGTGTCATGTCATAGCCACCCCGCTCCTCCCCCCCTCCCCCCCCCCCCCCCCCCAATTTCAGCCTACAGGACTGTTGTGGATTCTATGGCTCCATGGAGATAAAAAGCCACACAGAGATGTTTTAAGAACGCTCGAGGTTATAGAAAATGGACAGAACCGCTTAGTTTTCCCCCTTACGTTATCAACGTTTTTAACACTCCCTATCCGACCATATCTGATTTGTATCTGCATTTTCAGCCTTATAAGGAAACTTCGAGTAGAGAAGCGATATTGGTGCATGTAAAACTTCGTGCCTACGCGTGGCACTCAGAATATTTCTGAACAAGTTCTAGTATCTAAAAAAACCTGCCAGACCATCCGACACGTTTTTTTTTGCACCGTTTTAAGAATCGCAACAGGGTTTTATTGAACATTATGTACAAACAACACATTCAGCATTCCACAGCTAGATACTGAAGAATTGCGCGAATGGGTTAAAGTTTTCTGTTTGTTTTTGCAATTTCGGCAGACCTGAACAATGTTGCAAGGTCTCCGTCGATGTTTCTCTCTCTCTCTCTCCCTTCCCTCTCCCTTCGCGGCTCTGTCCGGCAGGAGGCAGACATCGCTCCGGGTCCCCTGGTGGTGACGTCACAGCGCGTGTCGGTAGCCGACCCCACGGTGCCCTACTCGTACGAAGAGATGATGATCCTCGCAGGCAGGCCCAAGCAGTTCAGCAGCAACCTATTCAGCCTCGCCTTCACTTTCTCCCCCGTGGTGAGTGAACCCTTTCCTTCCGCCTTCTTATATGCCCGCCATGGTGGCTTTATGCATTGCGAGCTGCACTGTTGCACGTTCGGTCACCACACTTCGAAGCCGTGGGTTTGTTTTTTGGTGGGTGCAAAAATACACACGAAAGCAACACTGCGTTGCTGATGGCGTTTGCCGCACTTGAAGAAAAGCGAGCGAGCCTGAGTTAATCTTCAGCTTTTTGCTACAACATGCCTCGAGGCACATGTGTGGCCTCTACGCACTCAACTCTAGAGTCGAGTTTCTAGACCTGCCCTCTTCTAGGCCGAAACACAGGGTACCACGCGCCACCGTGTGCTAAATATTTGAGGTGTTTTTTTTTTTTTTCGAAGTGAGCCAGATACACCTAACGCAAATTTGAGAAACAAGCGGATGTTTGTTACCGGACCTAAATGCAGCGCCGTCAAAACTATTATATTATATATTTTACCTATCAGCCAGGGGAAGTTTATGGCCACGAGTAATTAATATTATGCCGTGAATTTGAGCAGTATTGGGGTGATAAGTTTGAATTTGACTCACATTGAATTGAAGCAATCAAGTTGATGCTGCATCCTTATGAAAACTTTATTTAAATTGACTTTCAAGCATTGTGCGATTGAGTTTTGGTGGAAAAGGCATTAAAATATGCAACAGGGCCTCAATAACAGTGCAAATATGCATGGAGAGCGGGCGAGTCCTTTTGGAACCATTAGATGCTCTTTTCGAATCCTTCCCTAGGATAATTATCTTGGGCACGCCTCAAGGCACTAGCGAAGCAAGCAAGGTCTTCATTGCTTTGCCATGAATTTCCAAAACGCCTCACAAGAAGGCTGCTCATATCTTATTCTTCGCCTTAATGAAGTGGTTCCTACTTTCAGAGCAGGGGGGGATTTACCAGGGCTTATAAGCGGCGGCTATTTAGTTAAATACTGAAATGGTAAATATGGGAGTAAAAAAATAAAAACGGGGGCGATGAAATGAAATCATTGTTTCACATATCTGTTTAATTTCGTTCACTTCATCGTTGACATCCGGGGACAGATATCTTTCAACGATCTTCTAATTGCCGTCTGAATTCATAATAAGCCAGCTCCGAAATGCAAAAAAAAAAAACCAAAGAAAACTGCCGAAAACACCCACGAAACAGTTTGAACAGTCAAGCCAAAAGCAAACTCCCATTGGACAAATGCATTGGTTCATTTTGATTCGTGACACAGCAGGAAGTGGCTCATTTTCGTTACGAACTATACGATCTGCGTACACGTCTACAGGGCGTTATCTCAACTATTTTCTAGCCACCCATTTCTTTGAGAAAGTTGCGAGTTTTTCTTTGCACTGCCGCTTTATCCGACTCACTTTCGGTTTCCGGCCGGATCTGGCTCTGTTCGAAAAAAAAAAAAAACGCCTCATTTGTTAGTGCGTCTTTCCTGCCTTCACACTAGGCATAGCCGTAAGCCAGTAGTGTAAGTCTTCGATATCATCCGGTCAGTTCTGGGCACTAACATCACTGCGATAGTCGGGGTGCGTTCAATATTTGTGATATAGAAAGCATGGTCCAGACAACAATGTTCGCTAGGATACTGACACAGGGTCACGATTCTTTTGCGAACTATAAACTATAAAAAGAACACCATGAGCGCATAGCAGGGACGCTTGCAAGAGATAAGTGAAACGGCGAAAACAGGATCGAAAGGACGACAGTGGCCTTAAATTATGTATTTAGCATTTTTTACAAGGGGTGAAAAAAATTCTGAGTTCCACTCTGCCCATCCCTTGCAAGTCATCACAAAAGGAACAACAAAGGTTCTGAACTTGTTCGTGGGTTTCTCTTTGCTGGTGTTTATATATTTAACGAAAATATCTGTGAATTATTTACTGCTGATAGGATTTTTTTCTGCCAAAAGATTTACCTTCTTGCGACTTGTTTAGTGCGGAAAGCAAGATAGCAGTGGCTCTCAGCGGGCCAGTCTCCGCATAAAAATAATGCAATACAAATTTTTTTTAGAATATATGGAAGTTACGAAGTCAGACCAGCGAGCCTATCCTGACACCGAAGTGAGTATATGCCTAATTCGGAGCGTCCTCATCATCACATCTTACACGGTCTTTCCTGTCCGCAGTTGTGGTATCTGTATACGGCGCTGGACATGCTCTTAGCTTCAAAACCATCACGAATAGGGTGATACTTTGATCATCGCTGCTAACTATGAAAAGGGTGAAGGGCCCACCGGTTTTTGAAAAAAATAGATTTGACCTTCTAATTTTGAGAATGCCTGTTGAAACATTTTAACTGATAAAAAAAGCCCTTCGTTCGATTCTACTGTTACTTCTGCTACTACCAGTGCTACCATTTACCATAATGCTGTTATAATAATTTATTGCTAAAACTCTTACGCTAGTTACCCCGAAATCTATCTATCTATCTATCTATCTATCTATCTATCTATCTATCTATCTATCTATCTATCTATCTATCTATCTATCTATCTATCTATCTACTAATCTATCTATCTATCTATCTCATCTATCTATCTATCTATCTATCTATCTGTCTGTCTGTCTAGTCTGTCTGTCTGTCTGTCTGTCTGTCTGTCTGTCCTGTCGTCTATCTATCTATCTATCTATCTATCTATCTATCTATCTATCTATCTATCTATCTATCTATCTATCTATCTATCTATCTATCTATCTATCTATCTATCTATCTATCTATCTGTCTGTCTATCTATCTGTCTGTCTGTCTGTCTGTCTGTCTGTCTGTCGCGCGTGACGGGGTGAACGGGTAACCGGTGATTACGAGTGACACGACAAAAGGTGCCCTGCCGTGGTCCTGAAAAAGTCGCCCAGATGTTTCGTGCGGAAGCTCGGGCCTGGCGGAACCTTTTAAGTTGTTGTCCGGATTGCGCGTACGCCAGGTGTGGCTGATGATCGTCGTTAGCCTGATCGTGTGCGGCCTATCCCACTACGTTATCGAGAGAGTGCTCAAGACGAACTTCAAGATGGCGCGAGGACCGGGTTACTTCATCTGGCTCTTCCTCAGCAGTCTTCTCTCCGAAGGTAAGCCACAACTGGCGACATCCGATTGAACACTCAATGTTCCAGAAATTGTTCATACTCACGGGACTTTACTTTCAATCTAGCGTATTGAAACTTGCTAATAAGGTTCAAGCCAACGCCAGCAAGGACACTTGCATGGTTTAAAAAAGGCTGCGATGAAATGTGTAACAAAATTCACGTTCTGCGATGAGCATTTCCTTTCTCCCACAGGAGGCTTCTCCGCACTGCCTAAAGTTAATTTATTGCTAACGGCTTCTGGCAAACATTAGAGCGACTGAAAATGTTTCCCTTCTTTTAAAACAAAACAGGCGATAGATAGTTCGACAAATATTTGTTACTGTTAAAGTGTTTGCGTCATGACCCAGTGCAAACCCAGGGCTGCACGAGGAGCCGGAGGTCACACGGCCTCACGGGCTGCCCGCTGTGCACCTGCATGTAGCCACGGCTTTGTATTGCGTTGGGTCGAGAACAACAGGGCCGGGAAGTAGAATCGGCAAAGAGTAATTCCTTCCCCTACCGCTTTCACCCACAGAGTCCGGCAAACTCTAAATTATTATTAAATGCGAATGCATTTCTTAGTCGGGGGTTGTCGTGCGTTGGCCGGCGTGCGCCTAGCAACAGCTGTGGCGCGTGGCGCGCCTAGCAATCGGAGCAGGTGGTAGCTCGGGCGGGAGTAGCGGAGGGCAAGGGGAGAGGAGGAGCGCGCTCGGCGTGTGAGGGCGCTCGCATCGCGGAGCTCGGGCGGA
This sequence comes from Haemaphysalis longicornis, assembly GCA_013339765.2. Lineage (NCBI taxonomy): Eukaryota > Metazoa > Arthropoda > Arachnida > Ixodida > Ixodidae > Haemaphysalis > Haemaphysalis longicornis. The sequence goes on along the minus strand of CM023451.1, from coordinate 172,035,508 downwards.
GTAGCGGAGAGTGAGTGGAGAGGAGGAGCGCGCTCGGGCTTGTGAGGGCGCTCGCATCGCGGAGCTCGGCGGAGAGAGCTCGCGCGCTTAAATGCGAATGCATTTCTTAGTCGGGGGTTGTCGTGCGTTGGCCGGCGTGCGCCTAGCAACCGGAGCAGGTGGTAGCTCGGGCGGGAGTAGCGGAGGGCAAGGGGAGAGGAGGAGCGCGCTCGGCGTGTGAGGGCGCTCGCATCGCGGAGCTCGGGCGGAGTAGCGGAGAGTGAGTGGAGAGGAGGAGCGCGCTCGGGCTTGTGAGGGCGCTCGCATCGCGGAGCTCGGCGGAGATAGCTCGCGCGCGGGGCGGGCGTGTTGCCCGGGTCTCTCTCTCCTCTCCGCGTACCCTCTCTCCGCTCGCTGCGCTCGGAAAAATATATATAAATGCAGTGGAGCGCGCGCCTCTCTCCGTGACTGCTTGCCGCAGCGCACTCATCGGTGCACCCAATGCATTCGCATTTCCGCACGATCCCCTTCGGGGAGGTGGGGGGAGTTTTTTATCACTTCTCACATTTGGCTGGCACAGCGCCATGAAAAGGGAACGTAGTTGCTTCAACTGGGGGCGCAAAAAGCTTTGGCTTGGACGCCATTTCGTGGCATTGCAGCACACCATGTTTACGTTAGGGTTCCTGCATGTTCCGCCACTCCGGCAGGGCGCGGATGGTATTGGAGGAACCCTGGCACCTGCCGTTCCCCGTTGAAGCAATGCGCTTCTGCAGTGAGAACAGAAAACAATAAGCGGCATTTGCCCACTGTTCGAAGAATGCATGGCAAGGATAAACGTGCACGAGTAGTTCTTTGAACTCCAGGGTTTTCTGAACTGTATTTTGGCATAGTTTGTAGTCCAGGTGAGAAATACAGTATCACGTTTAAAAATGGTTCAGCATGGCTCCGGAGAGATGGAAGAGGCCATGCGTAGCTTGATAGGAAGCAGCGTCTTACGTTAAAAAAATGTTTGATCGGTCTAGAAAGTATTTGCGCAAAGTTAGCATTCAAGTTAAGAGCTTGCTATGTGCCAACAATTTTTATAAATTGCTCCTATTTCGCAAAGTTCCAGCAAGATGCAGACTCCTGTGAGAAATGCTTACACACTGTGTCTGTTGCAGGCATTCAACAAAGTCTTTCTTCCTTCCTTACGTAACGACTCTCAACCTGCATACGTTTTTTTCCCTCTCCGTTCTCCCATCTCCCAATGTATTTCGTGCGTTAGCCGTGTCTCGCTGGGGCAAGCCGAGTCCGGTGAGCCAGCGGCTGGTGACGTGCTTCTGGCTCTTGGGGGCGATCCTGGTGACCACGTTCTTCACCGCTTTCATGAAGGCCAGCCTGCTCGTAAAGCAAGACATGGAACGGATTTGGGACATCGAGGACCTCTCCCGCGAAGAGAAGATTCGGCCCGTGCTCCTGCGGGGCTCAGGTTTCTACCAGGCCATGAAGGTGCGTGCTTTCCCGGGCGAATGGAAGACGAACGTAACAGTACGCACCAGAGTATTCTAAATCAGAGACTTGGGTACTTCGAGGTTAAGTAACGGTGTGGTTTCAGCGACTGTACGATGTGTGATGATCCCTCATTAACATCATTTTATAACCCGCCGTGGTGGCTCAGTGGCTAAGGCGTTGCACTGCTGAGCACGAGGTCGCGGGCTCGATTCCCGGCCGTGGCGGTAGCTTTTCTAATGGAGGCGAAAAGCAAAAAAACTCCCCCCCCCCCTCCCCGAAGGGGATCGTGCGGAAATGCGAATGCATTGGGTGCACCGATGAGTGCGCTGCGGCAAGCAGTCACGGAGAGAGGCGCGCGCTCCACTGCATTTATATATATTTTTCCGAGCGCAGCGAGCGGAGAGAGGGTACGCGGAGAGGAGAGAGAGACCCGCGCAACACGCCCGCCCCGCGCGCGAGCTCTCTCCGCCGAGCTCCGCGATGCGAGCGCCCTCACAAGCCCGAGCGCGCTCCTCCTCTCCACTCACTCTCCGCTACTCCGCCCGAGCTCCGCGATGCGAGCGCCCTCACACGCCGAGCGCGCTCCTCCTCTCCCCTTGCCCTCCGCTACCCCCCGCCCGAGCTGCCACCTGCTCCGGTCGCTAGGCGCACGCCGGCCAACGCACGACAACCCCCGACTAAGAAATGCATTCGCATTTAGGCGCGCGAGCTCTCTCCGCCGAGCTCCGCGATGCGAGCGCCCTCACAAGCCCGAGCGCGCTCCTCCTCTCCACTCACTCTCCGCTACTCCGCCCGAGCTCCGCGATGCGAGCGCCCTCACACGCCGAGCGCGCTCCTCCTCTCCCCTTGCCCTCCGCTACTCCCGCCCGAGCTACCACCTGCTCCGGTTGCTAGGCGCACGCCGGCCAACGCACGACAACCCCCGACTAAGAAATGCATTCGCATTTTAAAACGCCCGTGTGTACGAGATTTCGGCGCACGTTAAAGATCCCCAGGTGGTCAAAATTAATCCGGAGCCCTCCACTACGGCGCGCCTCATCACCTGCGTTGCGTCGGCGTGTTAAACCTTACAATCAATCAATCAATCAACATCATTTTATAAGCGATGCTTCCTTAGCTGGCCCGTATCGAATTAAGTTACAAAATACAAAAATTATGTTCAGGATCATGTTGCATTTGTTGCTGCGTCTACTCGAACATCACTTGTGTTCTGTACTCGCTGTCTGCAGGCCTGCATTTGCCTGCAGATTTAGGATTGCGCTCAATTGAGAATTGAGGGAGGTGAAGTTAAACCTAACTCCCCGTGCTGAAGGAATCTAGAACGGCCTACATAAGTATTCAGTGTGGTCAAAATTATTCTCATAAATTATCATTACGTTTATCAGCCAACACCGTTAAGGCATCCTTCGACGGTGACTGTTTCGCGGCTGAAGCTTCAATGCCTACATATTGTGGAACAACCCTTAAACCTCTGGTGCAGCTCTTTTTTGACCCGTTATGTCCTTGTGCGAGCGTTAAGACACAATTCCCGATTCGTTGTACCTCGTTGCTACACACGTTTTGTTTGTTTTGTGAGACTTCATATGTCCTAAATAAATTCAGGAAAGCTTGCAGTCACGCGCGAGACTTGAATGTCGAAGCTTTTGTTGGTGAGCCTTGCCGGACACATACTTCAGTTTCACTATCATTATTTATTTGCATAGTTGTGGTGCTCGTGATATGCATCCAAGAGGTCGTCGTCTTCTTCGCGGCGAGGGGTGGATGCAAAGTCATCCTTATCGTTGTAGACTTCCACCAGCTCAACTGGCGAAGCTTGTGCTAAGTCGCGCAAGGCTTAAACCATAGCGAAGCGGCAGGATTTCTTTATACGTGAGCACTGAAGGACACATCACCACGCGTTTGTACAAGTTTGAAATTGTTTATCTAAATGTTCCATCTTATAGCTTTGCACTGTGCAAGTAGTGGTCATCATCATATGCATCGATATTGTCGTGTTCCTGAGGCCAAGCATTGCTTGGTAGCACTTGGCGACAGCGCTGGAGTTTTTTTTTTCTTTTAAGCCACTGCGCATGCCGGGAATTCTCGCGCTTCGAATTTTTACACGAAAGTGTTTTATTTCGGGGTACAACAAGACCCCACCGGCGTCATATCCGTCACAGAAAAGACATCGCCAGAAAAAGTTTCACTGACGCGGCGGCGCTAGGTTTCGAGCACATGATCACTCTAGCCGCAACTGGAGGTGTCAGACGCTTTGCTGAATTGGCTATGACTCACGCCTGTTTAGCTCTACAAACGCGCCTTATACCCTTTCCTATAAGAATATCTATTCAGATGGGCTGTCGTCTAGGAGAGGTGAAGCGAAGTAGTGCGTTGTGACGCTAATAAGCACCAATAGTCGGCGCTACTGCTGCGGGCGGCGAACTGTTGTCTCTCGCGTTCCACAACCTGAGCTCTTCGCAACTCAACCGTCTGCCGTACACGCCACGGAGCACTGCCGAAGTGGCCGCACCTTTACCGAAGCGACCCGGTAGCAGGACTTCTGTCTCCACGCTTACCCACAAGACGGCTGCCGACCCGCAAATGATGCTCTTTCACTGCAGCGGACCGTGAATACACCAAGCAATTCGCTGAAAACCAATTCTGTTTCTTTCGCACGGTTTGCGAGCGCCTGTGGTTTCAGTCGGATTTACGAAATCCTCCGGGTCGTGTAATCCAGTGTCTAATGTTGGTGCGTCTAGCGGTGCCGTACAGATGATATATAAATGGCAATGTGCAAGTTGACATCGATGCACAATAAACATTCAACTGCTCCTGTGAAGGCCCATTTCACTTTCGTGTTGTACCGATTCCTATGAAATAGAGATTTTTTAAAATATTTTTCCCTTCAACATCAAACTGCTCCGCTGTTAAAATTTTCACCTCGTTACCAGATGAGATATTTCTATTTCCTCGTTACGTTACCTAAGAGGTTCCTTGCGTAAAGACTTACCTGTTTTGTTTACATCTCACTAATTGCATTTATTGCCTCTGTTATTGACTTGTATTTTTCAAGAGACCGAATAAGGCTATTACAATTACTCTTAAAGGCAAGCTTTGGGACAGGTGTCGTTGGTAGTGGGGGTAATGATGATAGTGGCGCATGCGTTATGAACCGCCGACATCTTTCCGTCGATAGAAACACATTATGGCCACTGCACGAGAGCAATATGCGCCGCGTAGGAGACTGCAAACCAAGTTCACCAGCAAGAGAGAATGCGTACAGGAAGTTGACAACATTTAAAATTGAGTGTCCTGGACATAATGAGCCGCCAACACTTCCCTACGAAATCGAATGCCGTAAAACAGTTTTGCTTTGACGTACGCGGCATGCTTTTATATGGCGTGCTGTAGAAACATGTCCAGGCGCCTTTTTTAAAAAGTCCCTTAATCGTATTAACTTTTGTGTGTCAACGTGGTGAAACAACCTTTCACACTCAGCAGGGTAGAAAACATCGCTGGTAGATGATAGTATACAATGCAGAAAGCAATGCATGACAATGAAGACGGTCGAGAGGAAAACAGCGCATGCGCAGGACCTCGTTGCCCGCGCCAGCGCGCTGTCAAAGGTAGGGTAAGGAAGTTGGGGGGGGAGGAAGGCGGTTTGTTCACAGCGTCTTCAGAGAGAGGGAGAGAGAGAGAGGGAGAAAGTGCCACTTTATTCTAATGAGAATAGTCTTGTGGGTGGAGCCGTCAGTCCAGAGCTCCATTGGAGAAACCCGTCGGCATCGCCCGTTCGATCAGCTGCAGCTGTCTGCTGGGGCAAGAGCTGGCAAGTTCTCTCTCACACTACTCTCGGGAGGGGTTTTGGACAGGGTCGATGTCGGGGTTGTTTTTGCATTCCCGTGCCATGTGGTAAAGCGTGGCAGAGTCGCCGCAGTGTCTGCACAGGGGATCGTACAGGGTGGAGTGTATAACGTGCAGCCTCGTAGGGTAGGGGTATGTGTTAATCTGGAGTTGAGGAAGAGCAGTCTGTTGGGGCCTAGTACGTGCTCAGAGACTGGAAAGTATCGCATTCGACCCAGCCGGTAAGGCTCTGTGATGCCCTTGAACGTGAGAAGGGGTCCTTTCCTCGTCTTCTAATGGTGACCACATAACAAGAAGTTCCGACGACGTACCCTCAAACTCCCGCAGCATCTTTACTCTTCCCTAGTTTTCCGCCGTGCTCTAGCTAATTGCCCCACGGCGTACCTTGCGGTAATCACCGGCGTGTCCTGCGGCCGCAGTACACTCGGGTGGAAGCCTTCCAGAAGGTGTATCGGCGTGCCGTGGACCAGCGCGGCGTGCTGGGGGCCTCGGAGCTGTTCAGCCTGGCCACCCTGCGCGCCATCCAGGCCGAGCGGGCCGCCATGATCTTTACCCGCGTGGCGGTCAACCGGCGCCTGCACCAGTTCTGCGCACAGCTCGAGGGAGAGTTCTACTACGCCCGCCAGCCGGTCACGCAGGTGCCCATGGCCATGTTCGTGCGCAAGGGACTGCCCAGGGCACTGCGCCGCACACTCGACGACAAGTACGCTCCACTCCCCTCCCCTCCACTTTGCTCCACTCACTCACTCACTCACTCACTCACTCACTCACTCACTCACTCACTCACTCACTCACTCACTCACTCACTCACTCACTCACTCACTCACTCACTCACTCACTCACTCACTCACTCACTCGAGGAAGAAGAGCGAGGAGAAAGCTTGAAAGCTTTTTATCGCAGGCTTTTATAGGTGACCGGTAAAAAGCGCGAAGGCTCACGGATGCGTCGTCTGCTTCCACGACTTCCGTTTCGAGATCTTTCCTGCCCTCCCGTACGCCGGCGGCTTTCAGGCGCTTGTGTGCGTGTTGTTTATTTGTCACAGGGTGTTTACCTGTCAGATTGAGCCTCTAGTAGGGTCAATCGTTGTTATTTATGGAATTCCCGATGCTTGAGCGTTTTTTCCCCGGCGGAAACAGATAAACAACAAGCACACACGCGCGCGAAAGCAGACGGCGTATACGGGAGCCCGGAAGAGCCCCCGAAACGAAAGTGGCGGCACTCCGCGGGAGAAAACAATGTACCCATGAGCCTTTGCGCTTTTTGCCGGTCACCTATTTCTACCCCAGATGCCCCTCTCCCCCACCATATTCCCCAAGACGTGGCAAGTGCGCATTGCGCGCCAAAAAGTTGTTCATTCATTCGTTCATCACACAATGGCATTATTTCCTACTTCCAAGAAAACAAAAAGAATATACGGCCGACCACCACGGTGCGTTATCATCTGCATGACGATTAACGCCTCCCTAGCGAGAGGTGTGATGTGGAGAGATATCCCTACCACGCGATTTATAAGGGGGAGCGTGGCGGGTCATTCCGCTGTCCATGCTGGCGAGAAGCAAAACAGGTAGCGGGGTCTCGGTGCTCATGAGGGGGGAGGCATAATGATGATCTCTCAGCTGAGACAATGATGTAACATTTGCTTCTAGGAGCGCATTGAGCAAGACGACGCTTAACCGGTTGCTAACCCGGGAAGCAGACACAGCCGCAGAATCACAATTTAAATCCCTTTGCAAGAAATAAAACACCCCTGCATAACATTCTGTGTTTCACCCCGTTACTCGTAAGGACAGACGATCGACTTTTGTAGAGTTCATGTCGTCTAGCTCGTATAAAAGCCGGCGTCTTATTTTTACCCGGGGACAAGTTTTTAAATATCTCTTTCCATCTCACGTGCAGTTTTTTTTAAAAAGTACGTTGCCGCACGACTCACTGTCACGATTGCCAGCATTACTTTTGGCGGGCTATACGAATGGTCGGTAGATCTAAAAATTCCCATTTTAAACGTTCTGCGGCGCTATCAGCAAAACCGTTTCGGGTTAGGGTGTTTTAAGTGATTCCTTTTTATTTTGGATAAAGAAAATACAGTTAATTAAACCTGGATATAACTAAGTTGACAAAAACTTGCCCTCTTTCGTTACATGCACGCTTAGAGTTAAGGCTCGCGTGAATGAAGCAGAAACCAAACCAAAATGCTAGGCGTCAGTGATGGTGAACTCACCGTTAAAGGAGAGTGAAAAACTGCATGATTCGCGCCTGCGGCTTTCCCGCGAACTTAGTCACTTCCAAAGAAGCAAGGTCACTTACCCTCGTATTCACAAACGTAACTTAAGCATCAGTTTTACCCGCCTTTCGGCGCACGTTAAAGGAGCCATGAAGACAAAATACAAGTTGGGTTTATTATAAAGACTGCTTAGTCCCGATAACAATGATACAAATATCATCGCGATCTTCGAACAAATAACGGAGATGTTAAAGAAAACGCGTGAAGCAGTCGCGACCCCCTAGCCAATTTCCCGCAACTTTTCTATGACGTCACGGAACCTTGTTTGTGCGATTGGCCGCCGCCTAACTGACCTGTCGCGACGACACATGACTGGACGTCTGTAATGGGGCCTCTAGTTCCATTTGAGCGCATCACTTGAATGTTAACGTGCAGTTAACGCACTGAAAATTATGTTTTATTGTTGGCCCGTATGACGTCATTTTTGGTCATAACACGTCACCGTGGCGCAAAATTTGAAAGTTTTTAAATACTTCTTGCTTTTTTTTTCTCGTTAAAAAGACATCTTTTGTGGCTGTAGTGGAGCTGATTGAGATACTGAATCCTAGTTCTTTCAAATTAAACGAAGTTGTATTTTCTCTTCATGGCTCCTTTAACGCGTTTCAAGGACCCAAATTATGCTGAAAGGCTGTCTTTTCGCGAACTTCGTGCTCTTTTCCGCACTAAAAATTGTTGAAAGTGTGCTAGCTGGGATACTGTATACCGGGCAGCGACGCTCTTCTTTCTCGCCGGCGGAGACGGCACTTAAAATCGCGAGCTTGTCTTGAAAAGACAAAACTTCTCGTTTTCTGCAAGCAGAACTCATCACCGACGAACCGACACCACAGATAGCAGTGGAGACGCGCGAATACACGCCGACAGGCAGACGTATACCTATCACCTAACCGACACTGCACTGACACTGGAACGCACGCTAGTTTGCGGTGCGGGCGAAGTTCGCTAAATTAGTGCATTTCTCCAGCCGATATTAAAAAAAGTGCAAGAAACAATGGATCACCTGCGTAGCGAATTTGTTACATCAAGGTTAACAGCCGCAACGCCTTCGTTACATAGAGGTCGAGAACACATTGGTTTCAATGGGCCTGGGAGCGGGGAATTGAAAAACTTCGTTAAATCCAGGAATTAGTTACATGTAGGTTCGTTACATCCAGGTTTGCTGTACATTCGAGGAAAAAATAGCATTGGCTTAGCTCGGCTATGCCAGGATATATGTAGCGTGAGCTAAGGTTCAGCTGGTTATTCTTAGCTTTCATAGGATTAGCTTGAATATCATGCTTACTGCTGCTTCAATGACACACACACGGTATACGCATTAGGGGACACATGTATATTTAATTTTGCTGCATGTCTGGTTGCTTCTCTATTGCCACAAAGACGGCTCGGTGGTTCGGCGCAGCGTCAGACTTGGCTACTGCGCAATGGAGTTGCACAGCTGGGCACGCGCCGACGCCAGTGCGTCTGCCGCGGCTATGACGTCACTCCTCTGTAATGCGCAGACCGGCATGGCGCGCGGTGCGCCGTGTGACGTCACTGCTCCTCGCGCATGCGCAGCACGGCTGTCCAGGAGCCACGCGAAACCGCTAAACCTCGGCCAGTGTAGTTCGCGCTACAAAATCGGTTGTTTGTCCCTTTAAAAGGAAGCTCTGTATTTTGTTTCGATGCTGGCTGCAGGCTGAACCAGATGCGCCAGGGCGGCCTCTTGGACAAGTGGCTGGACGAGATCTCCGCTCCGGGATGCGAAAGCTGTCGTGGACAGCGCGGGATCTGCGGACTCGGCTGACGCCGAGGGAGACGGCGCCTCCGCCGGAGTTACGCACTTCCTGGCAACCTTCTTGCTGCTGGGACTCGGCCTTGCATGTTCCATCGTAGCGCTGTTCTTGGAACAGCTCGTGCATTTCAATGCTCAGAGGAAGATCAGAGCGGCAACTCTGTTACGAAAGAAAAGAAAGGGGCCTCGCAACACAGTGAACAAGTGATCTGTCCACGAAAACAGTATTATGGATCCCCAACTGCTATGCCCACTTAAACGAAAGGCTATCGATAAAGCGAGATGTCCATGGAAAGGTAAACAGAATAGGCCAAGTATAGAGGCGTTTAATAAGGACTTGCGTTAAGTACACAACTCCCCTTTCAAGTTGCAGCCTGAAGCTGACCGTTTTTCCGCAAACGTAAAACCCTAGTGCTGTTCCCCTGTAGTGAGAAATAGCAGTGCTTTACGAAAACAAAAGTTGCCTGTGACGTAGCTCACTGTAAAAATGCAAACCCCATTAAATGCAGCAGCATGTGTGCCGCGTCCCTATTTCTCGCTCGTGTAGTCCGACACTCAAGATCTAGCGAGTGCAGGGGCGCTTCTCCAGAGGCTGCGGCAAAGCTCGAGTTCTGTCAGTTTTCGGTGTATCTTCAAACATCGAAGTATTTGATGTTTCTCTGAACGCGTTAGGAACACCCAAAATTCATGGATGCGTCAGCATTGCCGAAATACTTCACGCACGACACCCGAGTTCGTTCCCCACAACTGTATCTAGGCTGTTTTCGTTTTCCTGCGGCACGATTTGTTGTGCGACTTGAAGTGCCGACAGACTTCTGACCATACTCTGTCCGCGGATCTTCCTCAAGAAAAAAATCCTCCTTTTAAATCCATGCCCTTCGAAAGCTCCCAAGGCAAAGGAAACACCCGATCTTTTTCTTTTTTTTTGCCATTTCCGTTAGTTATTCAGGACTTGTTTCCTTTATAATGCGTAAGCATTCTTTGGCGCGTACCCCACCTAATAAGCGTCGCACACTTAACGTGACGCATCATACCTGCAAAATAAATGCATAACCCACAATAAATGGATATACTCTAGATTGAAAAGCAGCGTCGTTGAAGTAACACGCGTGCGGAATAATATCTCGAAAAGCAACAGTGACAATAGCGCTTTGCCACTCATACCGCCTTCGAAATTTGGCTTGCACTCTGTCCTGAAAAGCGACAGCACCTGACACCTGATGAGAAGCTGTTACTCAGAACTGTTTACCAAGTACTTGGCCTCGCCTAGTATCTGCTAAGTCTTGAGGCTATTGAGTAAACGAAAATACAACAACCAGTACTGAGCCTCAACAGCACTCGCGATTAATAGGTCATCAAATTGAAAAATTCGAGAAAGAAAAGTGTAAAAAATTGCGCGACAATCCACCCTGTTAAGGTGGTTGGAAAGTGAAGCTGTAAACGACATCCATAACGATTACCCATGCAGCGTTCACTCGAATTCACACACGTGGCTCCACAAAGAGTGAAACCAGAGACAAGTGAAATTCACTGAACCACAACCTTTATTACGTCAAAGAGATATTGTTTGCTGAGGTTAAATCAATGCTAGATTCATGAACGGTGGTTGGTTGAATTGTACTGCGAAGCACATGAGTGGAAACTTTTTTTATAAAATTAAAGGAAGCTCAAACCGGGTGTTAGACGATCTTACTTCTCCGTCTCTGCCGCCGCCGACGGAGGCGACAAGATCGGCAGCAGAGACGGAGGAGAGAGAGAGAGAACAACTTTATTTGGCGCCCGGTGGGAAAAGGAAGAGGTTGGAGATCCTCCTTGGTCCTCTTGCCCCTTTTAGGCGGCAGCCAGGAGTCCTTGGACCCCGGCGGCGTCTTGAAGTGCGATGCCATGCGTTGGCGTGAACTTCTTTTAGTTTTTATAACTTCTAGCGCATGCGCAAAGCACCCACACGGCCGCTACACGTGCCTTGGGCGGAGCGCACAGCGGCGCGAGAGGTCGCGTGACTTTATCACGTCGCATTCAGCGAGAACGCAGGGGGTAAACCCGCAGATGTGCTCGGTGAGTGCACCCTCTGTCTCCCCCCGTCTCCGCGTGGGCTCGTAGATCACTCAGTAAGACAACGGGCTCTCGCTCTTTTTCTCTATTCGTTCCAGGTTCGATTTCGGGTATTGCCAGTAACTTGTTCCTTTATTTGTTCGCGGGAGTTTTTTGTTGACACCAACGGTCGCGACGGAACCCTTGGGGGTAGAGGTAAATATTCGCTTTAAAAATTGTGTGGCAACAGTAAGTTGTCGACGGACCCTTCCTGGCTAGAGCAACTCTTCGATACGCAAAGAGGAACTTGAAGAACTCAACTAGCAATGACCCTGATATTTGGCGTGACAGTATGACGTCTGCGATTTGACTGACCAATGAGCGTAAAGGAACGTTCATATGACGTCCCTTGTTGTCTCCCGCGCATCCCCTATCCCTCCAGTTATCTTCGTGATGTTCTTTTCCCCGGGGCTTCTCCTCCAAGCCGCAGTAGCGCTATCTCACCCCGGGTATCTTCAACCGACAAACTCAGCCTCCGATCAAAAACTGTACATTTATTTACAGCCCAGCGGGCGACTAAGAAATAGTACTCGCGCGGAGCCCGAAGACGACGGGCCAAGCTCTCCTGCGCCTGGACAGCGTCTCCCTTGTCTCATCTTCGCTTCCTCCTGCCGCTGAGGGCCGGGGAAGAAGGAAAAGCCAGTCGTCTTCGTCGGTGGCCATCCCATGTGGTGACGGTTAGGACGACCGGTGCGAGCAGCGCGGCCTTTGTCGGAATGCGCGGTGTTCGAAAGCGCCGCGCAACACGTGCTTTCCATTTCCGCGCTGCTCGCCCCCGGGCCCGCGCCAGTTCGTGCGTCGAAGCGCCCGACACCTCCTCTCTCAGTTGAGGTGCTCATTCAGGTTGCGGGCTACTCGGGGGGATTGGCTGAAGGTGAAGGGGTCAGGCATCACCACCACCGACCCCGCCGTCGTGATGACTGAACTCCTTGAGAACGTTCAGGTTAAATGTTTAAAACTGGGAGGAGGAGGTGGAAGCCCTTTAATGAATCGGCTAAATAAGCCAGAACAGCCGCCCGACTTGCTACGCCATTGGAGGTGAAAGTGTCATGACAAATTCGCTGACACACATAAATAAATACACAAACGGGTGCACACGCGACACACACCGACAAAATCAGGTGAAACACTCGTATGATCAAGAATTCACAATGTTCTGTCGAGTACAGTGTCAAGAACAATGTTAACACTGCTTTTATTGCGCTACGTGCCGTTCCTGAAGTTAATCACGGGCCAAGAAATTCCCGTAAAAAGATCTTGGTGGATGGAGGCAAAAAAAATTGTGTAAAGCCAATATCCCAGCCGTTGGTGAAAATTCATTCTCAGGATGTAGCTACCCCGGCTAATGAGATCAAAAAATGTGGGCGTATGATTGGAAGGCCTTGCCCGTGGGCAAACAAATTTGCAGTCCAAAAGTTTCTAAACTGTTTTATCTTTTTGTTCCTTCTTTTAAAGTTATGACACTGCCCTATGAGCCAGCGTTTGTAGTCGGGTGGTCTGCTTGGATACAGTCCCACGCTCTTTAACAGTCGCTGCCGGGAACATTGGACACCGTGAAGATTGCGAATATATGGGGTCCAAAGGAACTGAACCGCGACACCAGTGCGGGTTGCGAACTCTGTGCATGTGCATCTAACCAGCGCATGTCTGTGCATATAAGTGAGCGCAGCTGTATCAATAAAAATACTGAAAAGAGAATAAGTGCGGCTCGCATGGTAAGAATAACCCGTCATGTAGCTGTGCGATAACGGCTCGCTATCATAAACACCAGTACGCTTCCTTGTTAGGTCATTAGCCGTTGTCATCCGTTATCGGCAGTGGAGCAACATGTACGAGTTCGTAGAAGCGAGCAGAAACCGGCAATACATGATAATTAAATTTTAATGTTTTCAAATTTGCCGCCTGTAATATACTGAGCCACTTCTTTCCTTTCCGCCAGCTCCAATCATCATTTGTTGGCTTACTAAATGCTCAGATTTACTTTCTCTACTTTGTATACTTTACCTGCTTGCCTGGTGAAGATTGGCGAATATCATGGTCGTACTGTTTAACCGTAGATGGAACAATCGTTAACTCATTTGCTTCAGTTGTACGCAATCAGACGTAGCTGTTGTTGTTATTTTGACGTGATGTTCAATACTATCACGTTTCTCCGATTCGAATGGCCTGCGACACCGTCGCTGAAACTTTGCATTTATAGATATGGGTACCCTTTTCAACCGCATAAAAACTATAGGGACGTCCTTTTGTCTAGCTGCATTCACGAGCCTGTCATTACGCTGCATGTGCCGATGGCAAGTACGAATAGGGTGATTAAGCCCCTGTTTGTGGGTGATCGATGTGAGGTGGAGCAATTGCTGCACTGTCGCACTGTGAACGAGGCTGCGGAGGCCTTTGATGCCTTTCTCACTGCTCACTGTGGGACGCGAGACGCGGACCCTTTTACAGAATCAAGCTTCTGCAGCCGACAATATTTCTGCTGAAAGGAGACAACTACCACGCGGCACTCTCAGAAATAAAGACATGGGGCAACGAATCACTCTCATATTTCTGCCGCTCATTTGCTAGTTGGACATTGACCCTTATCGAGCGCAGTTCGAATGCCTTACTCGAATTTAGCAAAAAATGCGGTTGGATACGGCAGCAAAATTTAGGCATCGCAACCAAGTTTTAGGTCGTTAATTTAGTAGGGAGTACTTAGAAAAGTAGCCACACTCGCTGATAAATGGTGCACTTTGGGAATCCGAACGGTAAATTGCCAGTTTGGTGTGCAAACGTTGAAACTGCGCGCAGTCGCAACGCTGAGAGTTCTACCTCCAGTTCCTGAATGAAAGGTATTTATAAGAAGTTACACAGATAAAACGAAAATCTATTACAATCGAATCAAATAATTTTATCCAAATTGTCATTACGCATCACCTAGTCATTCAATGCTACGTTTCCTGAAGGATATTTGCCCATCTACGTCTACTGCACTTTCGCTTCCTTGTTTATTCATACTTCTCAACACGAAAGTGTTTTATTCCGCGATTAACGACGATTTCACTTACGTCATATCCGTAAGGGAAGTGACGCCAGTACAACGAAGCAATCAGCCTCTAAAGGGTGCATCCCTGCACACAGTGTCTTCTTGCGGGGAAGCAACCTTTAGTAGTAAAGAGTGCGTTATATTCAGGGTTGTTCGTTTTCGGGTTTTATATTTTAACACGAAAGTGTTTTATGCCGGGATACACCCTGACGTCATATTGTTCAGGGAAATGACGCCAGTACACCTTTGCCGAAGTGACCCTAGCAGGACGCCACTCGCAAAGCACACCCACAAGCACCCACACCCACACCCACACCCACACCTACACCCACACCCACACCCACAAAGTGGAATCCTATTTCCAGGACTACAGTGGCGAAAGCCCCTAGCTTGGCCCTTTCCAGCAGTTCTCGCTGACCGGAGAGGTTCGAGCTGTACAGTTCCGCTTCCCAGGACTCTATTGATGTGTCGTAGTTATTCTGGTGCCATATGGTCGGGCAGTTCCATACAGTGTGGAAGAGGTCTGCCTTCTGATGGCGTTTATGGCATTCTTCGCTGTACTTATCTGGAAACATAAGTGCTAATCTGGACTTATGTGTGTAGGTATTGGTCTGGATTTTCCTATGATTTCTGGCATTCTCCGCGTTTAGTAGAAGGTGAGGTGTCGGCATTGTTTTTCTGGTTAGTAGGCATAACCTCCATACAGTACGGCCACCGACCGGCATCCTCATAACCATAGAGTTTCATACTAATGTATACTAGACGGAAATTTGTCGCTGCAGCCTCGGGCCACCGTGGGCGGCGCCATTGCTGCTAGCGACGTTCCTCGCCTACTTGGCTTAGATACCCACACGGCTTCTTTTTTGTCTTGAAACCAAAATCAACCAAAAAGAGTAACTTTTTTTTCTTGTTCATCGTGCATGAATCTTCTACATAATCACTGACAAATATAATCTTTCTGGAGGTTCAATTTTTTAATAACAAAACAAATTTGACAAACCTTCAGCAGTAATATTGTTGCTTTTTTGCAGTCAGAGCCAACTTTTCAGCCTGTTCATGAACCATGCCAAGGACAAGTGGAACGTGCCTGCCGTGTACATGACGGAACGCTCGCCGAAGCGCGGCTCCCTTAGACAGTGGCGCCAGATTTCCCTCTAGTGTATATTAGTAAGAAACTCTATGCTCATAACCACAATCACAATACTAATCACCATTGTCATTATCCTTGTTATATCATCTTTGTCGTCGTCAACATCTTTTTCGTGGTTCTTACAGGGGTCGCCTGCGACATTTTTCAACAGCAGAGCTGCTTAAGCTTTTAGTTCCGCCGTCGAGCGTTACCTGAAAACTCACACGTATATACATCTAAAACTTACACGTATATACAGGGACACATCCTGTATATACGTATAGATATTTCTAGATGTTTCCTCACAGTTCCTTCCCCTTCCCGCATTGGCATGCCACTATGTACTTTCGGCGTTCTATACTTCCCCGCTTGTTACCGCGGAGGAGGCATGTCTTGATTTCTTAACGCGCGCGCGCTAGGGGACTGTTATGTTGGTTGTTTGTCCTGATAATTAATGGGCATCCAACAATCGGCCAAAAACGACTTGTAAAAATGAATGGCTCATCTTCACGAACGAGGAAGGATAATTTAGACAGTGGTTTAAAAAAACTAAAATTGCGAGGATGATCACCAATCATAAAGAATCGTTGTTCAATAGCGAGGGAGCAGACTCATCCCCCCTATCACTTCCTCGGCGCGCATATACGGTAACGCGCTCGCCATAAACGCACCGGCACCAGGCTGCTTCCAGCATAGAGAAGGTGCGCTATAATCTCTGGATAGACAGGGGTTTGCTATAAGCCGGATACCCTGTCAACGTTGGAATGCCAAGTTTTGGAACAAGGACTACTCGCATAGCAATCACAAACCCGGCCAAAATCCCCCACGTAATCCTTTTCCATCTTAGTGGCGAAACCCCTCTGGCCCATTTCCAGCAGTTTTTCGACTGACTGGAGATCATGACATTTCCCCTATATTGATTGCGCAGTTCTGTCCCAATGTCGAGCACGCATCGTGGGAGTCTGCCTTTGAGGCTTAGACTTCGCGACTATCTGTACAGGTCGCATGTATAGGCGCTTCCTGGCTCCTAGAGAGCTGCCACAGGCGATGTCTGTGTCTAGACCTCCATACAGTTGTGGCCGACAGGCATTTACCTGCTAACCACTAAACAATCACACATACCGTCATTTTTCTCCTCAAATCTTTTCTTTCTACACATTTAACAAAATTCTGTTGGCGTATTCGTTTTCTAAATTTGGGATCTAACAATAATATAGTCACATTCCTCATGTAGCGTTTCTATACCTTGCCAAACTTTCGCTTTGTTTACCGGGTGAGGTAGAGCAGATGTCTTGCTTTCTTTTTAACGCGCTGCACGCTAGGGGGGGGGTGGAGGCTGTAGGCCGCTATCATCTCTCGGCGGCGCCATCACATCGGTAACAGCTGGCTCGCGCATGGAACGCACTCGGCACCCGGCCTGTCGAGGTCCCCTGTTCGACGTTCGCAGTCCCCGCCATGGCACAGCCATCACAACGCAAATAGACGTCGGCTCGGCCATCATACCTCGTCGGACGCCTACAAGGTGTTGGTAATGGCCACGTGGGACAGTTCAGCACCATGTGTTGCAGTGTGTCTGGGGCATCTTCACAGTAGTACTAGCATTGATGCTGGTAGAGTCCCGAGTGTATCGCATGTAGTAAAGTTCCATGTTGGTAGGTGTTGGTTTGTAAGCGGCACCAGGTGGCAGATTGTTCGCGATCAAGCTTGTGATGTGGAGCACGGCATAGCTGCTGTTCTTGTTCGAGGAGGTCCTGATATGTGTCAAGTATTGCCTGTGTGCCTTGAATTGCTGGGACTGGAAAAGCGGTGGCAGTTAGTGCCCGGTGTATGTGCCCGCGGGCTGCGGCGTGGGCCGCTTGATTCCCCTGTACTGCCGCGTGTCCTGGCGTCCAGAAGATGCGAGCGTCTTGAAGTGGGCGGGGGCCAGCTCGACCTTCGAGAATGCTCTACCCAGTGTTCGTAGCGTGATCTGTCCCGTGCTGTTCTCCTTGCCAGTTCACGTGCGTTCACGCCTAAAATGGGGAGCACAGACGCAGGGTTCGCGAAGCCAGTTGCGCCGGTTCTAGCACGTGCTACCGCGGTCCACTTTGGGAGAGATGTGAAAGATGGGAAAGATGTGATCTACCAGTCATGGGGAAATTTCAGCGGCAGGTTCGGAAATCCATGTGAGGTGCAATAGCCGGATCTCGGACGAAGGGAGAGGGGCCACCATATCTGCGGTTTCTCCAGCCTTGGTGCGCTGCGCGAATTTTTCCTGTTTTTATTCAAATTTTCTGAGGAGAAGTACAAAAATATGAACGTACTATACGCTTTTGTATGGGTACTGCGAATTTAGCGGTTTCCTTTGTCAAGTTTCCTTCAATACCCAATTCTCCGAACCATCACTTTTATTATGTATCTTGGATCTTAGGAATTCACGAAGCCCTGTCAAGCCTGGCCTAAGAAGTCCATTGTTTATCTACATTTGAGGTTATAACCTTATGATTCCGTTTTCATTTTTTCTCCTTACCTCCCTTTGGTCGCTTAATTTACACGCATTATCAACATCTAGATTTTTGGCGAATTGCTTGCGTGGGTATACATACGATTTTTTGTTCTTGGCGCTGTGTCTCGAGTGCCGTCCGATGTCTCTATATGCACTCCGTTAAAGACACGTATGGCTACATTTGTCTTGCCGAACGCCGAGTCTTGCATCACTAAGCTGTCCCTTTATGTCACCTATCCTCATGAACACAAACCAATAATTTACAAAATCGAAAACCAACCTGAGTCACAAAAATTATACGTAAAAATAAAGCAATAAAAAAACAGGAAAGAACTGGCAAGCCCCGTACTCGAACTACCAGCCTTTGTATCCCGGAGCTGAGACGTAACCTCCACACCATAATTCTACAGGAGGAAGAGGATGACAAGGAATAAACGTGTCTCTAAAGCAGTCAACCCTCTGCACCAGCAAAAGCTGGTCGCCGGGGTCCGAGCTGGACAGTGCTCTCTCTTAGTGCTAAGAGGAGGGGAAGGGCAGTGGGGATTCTTATCACAGTCTCACATGATATGGCAGAGGGCGCCCGGAGCCTCTCAGAAGCGGCATTGCGAACAGTACAGGGTGGAGGCCAGAATGTGGGCTCTAGTGGGGTGGGGAAATGTGTTTGTCTGAATGCCTCGGAGGTGGCGCTCTTGTTCTTTGGTGAGACGTTTGTGCGCAGGAGAATGTAGTGTACGTTACAGACGGTTATGCTGGGTGATTTCGCGGAACGACAAGAGGGGGCAGACCCGCCACTGCTCGCCGAACTCCTGGCTTGCCCGGTGGGTCAGCTTTCGGGCACGCTGATTCTATACCATAATTCTAGACTGCAGATCTGCGCCACGCAAGCCTTAAAAACTCGTATGCCGTTGGGGGAACCGTATAGCCATTGCCTTTAGCTTTGAGATAGGACGCCGTCGGACGCCGTCTTAGACACCGAGTTTTTTTAAAGCGAAGCTTCATATGATTCACTCGTGGCGTTCGATGTCGAGCCAAAACTCATCGCAGGAAAGCCGACTTTACGCAGTCCGCACTGTTCAGCGACTTCTATCGCGGACCTAAACCATTTAATCTGGCACTGCACTGCATTCTCAGACCATCGATATATTATCGAAAATTCACTCCCAAATGGTTCTTCACCAGCTAATCCCCCATACCATGACCCCCAATTCCTTGCCGCGCTAGGCACTTTTTCCCTTGAGAGCGGTCTGGCTCGAGTAGTGTGAGCCGGGGCCTACAACCCATTTGGTCCCTCAAACTGGACAATGAGATCCTCAATGGACAATTAGATCCTCTACGGCCCTTGAAGATTCAAGTAGTGTTAATCCTCCCTCCCTGCTATTCCCATTTCCCCCTCTGGCCAACCGGCCGTCCCATCCCAATAAAGGACTTTACTACTACTACTACTTTACGCAGTGGGTTTCACAAAACGACGACGACGACGATGATGATCGAAGGCACATCAAGCGCCTCAAGAAGAGAACGCTTCCCGTGGGCGAATAGAACCTGGGTCCATCGCGTTATAAAGGCGACGTCTATCAGATCGCGCAATTCCGTCATAGTCGAAGCCGTTTGGATTTTGGACTCAGGATGCATGGAAGAAAGCTTCCTGCTTTAACCATCGTTCTCTCTAAAAAAAAAAAAAGGGCCTTGATTATTTCAAAGGAGTCAACCAACCTCATGCCGTAATACAGATATTATCCCCTCGCGGCGCATGTGAAGTAAGATGGCACAGAAGAAGAAAAAGAGAACACGCGGGTGAACATCACCATCATTATCATCAGCATCACCACCCCGTCCATTCTTAGCGCAACCCAGCGAACTGCGCTGTCACGACTTCACGCCATCTTGTGGAAACATATCCGCCTCCGACGCGCCGTACATCAGATTCCCATGGCACAGCCGGAGCGGGAACAGGTCGAGCGGGCGGCCGTCGCCGCCCCGCCGGTGCTGGACGCACGCCGCATCCGGTGGCTGAGCCGCGCCATGGAGGCGCTGATGGTGGACCCGTACCAGGAGCTTCGGCGCAGCCTGAAGAACATCCGCGAGTGCCTTCAGGAGTCGAACAACATCGCCCGCGTCCTCGTGGCCTGCCTAGTCAACGTGCAGCAGTACATCGACGTGGTGGACTACGCCAGGGACTTCGAGAAGATGGGCGGCTTCCAGGTACCGCAGCACACATGTAGGCTGTGTCTAATCTCACGGCAGCCGTGAGAATTACCTCCGGGAAATTATCACGGCAGTTTCCATAAAAGCTGGCCGGCCGAAAATTTGCTGAATAATATTAAGTCCCAACGTAACCTAACATAACATCACCTCATCGAACCTAGCGTAACCTAAGCTAACGCGTCATAACCTACGCAAATGCAGCCCAACTGCAACAAACCTAATCTAACCCATCCCAACGACACAGAAAACAACCTATATTAAACGTAATTCAACCCATTCTCGAAGTCCGGTGCGTCGATCTCCTGATGTAGTAAAAACCAGAGTAAAAAAGTATTAACAAAATCACGATGTCCGAAAAATCCTGAAAGCTAAAAAAAAAAAAACAATAAAACATCGCAATTTCGGACTCGAACCTGAGCGTTTTCGTTTAAAACCAAGAACTACACTACAGCGCTACAGGGGCAGCTGTGAACACGGCTTTTTAGGGAACATTTATCCCCTAGAATCTCCGGGTAGCGTGCTTAGCCAGTGAGAGGCGACTGCCGTGAGAAATTTCTGACGGTAATTCTCCCGGTTTCCGGGATAACAGACACTACCATACATGTATACGCGTAACCGCGGGCTGCGCGCTTTCAAAAAAAGAAAAAAAGAAATCCAAGCTAACTCGCGGGAAGGTTATCAGCGCCCTTATCAGCGTATCATCAAATTGGCTGTGGTACATTCATTATGGCGGCTTGCTGTACGACATTCCTTGTAAGTCAGTTCGTCCCGCTAAGCGCGTTTTTAATGTTATTTGATGGATGCGGTTGCAAATCTGTAAAATGCAGTGTTTGCAGGTTCTTTAACACCACGATACGCGCATTGTCAGTTGCACGACCTTAAAGATTCTACAGTGTGTGAGAACTGCAGGTTACATTGGTGGCTGGTCGCTCGCACAAAATTAAATGTCGCGGAAACCTTGTAACACTTTTAAGGCGTTTCATTAGCTCACAAGGACCTTATCGTACACGGGTTCATTATGGCTGCCTGCGGTATGATGCTGAAACACTTGCTTGGCAATCGCCACGGTGTGGGGTCGACGACCTGGGTAGGAGGTTTCTGACAGGGACTGTGCATTTGCCCAGGTTGCAGTGCACAATTAGGTTGCCTCGTTTAACGACAAAACACTTTGCTCGGTATTCCTCTTCCGAACAATGTTTATACAAATCGGTTACATCCGATTTCTTTCCCGATCTTTGTCCTAAAAATTAATGTACAGTCATGGATCAGTGAAATGGGAACGCAAAAATATGAACCAGAACACGCAAAATTTAAAAATGCTGTTCATTGAGGTCCAGTAATGGCACGCTATTGGTATATTCGGAAAGCCACATTTCCAAACTTTGTTTTCGTAACGAAGCCACGCGTTATCTTGACTTGCATGGAAATAAATCGCGTTATTTGTGTGTTCTGGTTCATATATTTATGTTCGCATTTAATTTGTTCATGATTGTACATGTGGTAACAAAGTTAGACGGACGCAACTGGCCGCATCACGTGAAAAGCGTTTTTATCTCAGCCGTTCTCGCGTGCCTGCCCCCATAAGTACTAAGCAGCAGTAGTTCGGTTCATTGCATCGGTGAAAAGGAAGATTGTATGGTCGGTATTTGAATAAACACTTGATGGCACGGCCACGCGACGCTATAGGTGAAGTTCGGGCGGGAGGGGCAGAAGCGGACGGCCGCTTCTGTCTGCTTTGACCATAAATGGCTTTGCGGGACGCCATATTGATCGTCGACAGCGGCAGCATTTCTCAGGGTGCGTTCCAATTTGCTCTTTATACGGCTTCGTTGCCGTCTAAAGAGCAAAGACGGCTTCGTTACAGTCCGCCATGTTAAGCCCCGTTCCAATTCGAACGAAGCAGATGCTTCGACGAGACAGCATCGAAGTCAGAAACGATGCAGGCTACCTTTCTGTCTAAAGCTCTAAGCGACGGCAGCGCTAACTTTTTGTGTACTAATGTTGTGACAAATTAAATGGCTATTTTACTGAAATATTCAGCATAGCTTACTAGTGAGGAAGATACCTTTGTTTAGTTCTTTATTTACATAATGTTTGTAATAATAACGGGTATAATATTTACGAAACCTGCGGCTTGCGTTACTCAACATGTCTGCTACAAAGTTGTCGTCTGCGTTGATGACCGCTGCGACGTTCCAATTATGCTTCCGTAAGACGTAACCTGTCTACCTAGCTGTCCGCGAATTGGAACGCAGCCTCAGCGTATTAGCTCCGATCGTCCGTTGCCTTCCCTTCGCCAAAGGTGTTCCCCGAGCTGCTGGACTACCCGAACTCGATGGTGCGCGTGGAGACGTGCGCGCTGATCGCCGAGCTGGTGCAGAACAATCCGCACTGCCAGCAGGCGGCCGTGCTGAGCACGAACCGGCTGCTGCGCCTGCTCGACTCGGAGACCGACGACGAAGTGCGCTGCAAGGCCCTGTACGCGCTCTCCTGCATGGTGCGCCAGAACAGGGCGGCCTACAAGAAGTTCGAGCACCTGGGCGGACCCGATGTGCTTCGCAGGACGCTCTTCGAAACCACCAACAGGTCGGTTCCTCTCCCGCGAGCAGTCACCGGGCTCCACTGACACTTAAACAGGGAGGAAAAAACAAAAAAATAGGAGCGAGAGCTGCGTGAACCAATCACTCGCCACTCGCCCTCAATGTGTGAGCAAGCGATAGTGGAAGTTCCAGTGTGGAGGAAATGTGGTGGTATTAGCAGCACCGCACTCGCAACCATTTTCCCTCGGTCGCGCGATTCTCGCTCTCAATAAGATTCCCCAGCTTCACCTTTCAGTTGAACCTACTGGGAGGGTCCACACTCGGTGACAATCCATCCACGCAAAGAGGGGTGATTGTGGAGATAGCAAGGTCGCATGTGGCGACTGTGTGAAGAAACAAGCGGCTCGGGCGAGCAGCCGATTGCGGTCTTAGACCGATGATGTTGGTCTCACCGGTACAGCGCCGATGGTGATATATAAAGATTCAATCATAAACACGCCATGGTTCTTCTCACTTCATCCCCGTCACACATGAGGCACTGTAGCCCAATGTCCGCAGAGAGAGAGAGAGAGAGAGAGAGAGAGAGAGAGAGAGAGAGAGAGAGAGAGAGAGCACGTGGTCGGATTCCTCATTTCAGGATCCCGTTAGAGCGTGCTGCCTTCTCCGCACGTTCCACCAGCTGAAGCTGAGTTTCGCTGTTGGAGCTGGCCAGTTCTCTCTCCCACTGCTCATGAGAAGGGTTGGGGATTGGGTGAACACTAGGATTTTTCTGGCAGGCCCAAACCGTGTGGTGGAGGGTACAGATCTCACCGCAGTGTGAGTAGGTGGCGCTGTAGAGGGTGGGATTGGTGGCATGAAGTTTAGATAGGTGTGGGAACGTGTTGTTTGTAAAAGCCTGAGATGGACCATCGCCTTTCGTGCGACGGCCAAGCTGGTGACCTCCTCCTCCTCCTCCTGCTCTTCCTCATCCCCGCGCAGGAGGCTGAAGACCAAGGCCAGCTTCCTGGTGGCCACCCTGTGCAACCAGGAGGACGGCTTCCGCGAGGCCATGGCCACCGCCGAGTTCGCTCGCCGCGTCTCCGAGCAGTTGCCCAGGGTGGAAGGGGACTGCCGGCAGTTCTTGCTCAGTGCGCTGCTCTCGCTGGCCACGCACTGCTCGCACAAGATTCTCGCCGATCTGGCCACCAAGCAGTCCCTGGTCGACACGCTGGCCGGCTTCGTGCGCGAGCACGCCGACGTCGACCGGTACCGCGAGGAAGTGCAGTACTCGACGGAGATACTGGACCTCCTCCGCGGAAACGAAGCTCCGATAGTGGCCGCGTCCTAGTGCTCCTAACGTATTTCGAACGCTAATAGCACAGAGACTATATTGTGATGTAAAACTCGATATGAACAAGCATTATAATGGTTACTGAGGTGCCAGTCGTGTTTAAAACGCGCGCGTGCTTCAGACTCAGGTACTGAACATGGCTGACGGGACAACTTTCAGTTCGGGTACTCGTATACTGCTCGGAAACAAAATCGGAGCTGCTTAAAATCACTTTTACAACTGTAATTTGTGTAGAGATACCGTTAGGTTTGCGCTATCACAATGAAAACTTTGGGACCACGAGAATCTGGACCTTACCGGATTTTTCTTTTCTCTGGCGGAACGGGGATGGTAC
Source organism: Haemaphysalis longicornis (assembly GCA_013339765.2). Lineage (NCBI taxonomy): Eukaryota > Metazoa > Arthropoda > Arachnida > Ixodida > Ixodidae > Haemaphysalis > Haemaphysalis longicornis. Next base: position 172,011,003 of record CM023451.1, on the reverse strand, counting down.
CCTATGGGAGAGTGATTCATCCACTTCCGACTGCATTGAATATGAGAAATTTATCTAAATTGCTACTCTCGTGCTCCGCAAACTATTGCGCATGGCTGCCAACCTACTACCAATGCAGTTAAGGCGGAGCCGGGTGATGGTAGATTCAGGACACCGAAGGAAACCCCCTGTCTCTGCTCACTATGCCTAATGCACTCAATTCTGACGCATTTATAACTGGTCTGTGATAGTCTGGCTCTGCGGAAGACAATTTGTCCCACGTGCTCATCATTGTTAATGGCCCCCGTGTGTTGACTTATCTGCCTATGATGCATAGCCTTGTCTTTCTCGATTATACCTCAAAAAGCCCGGAGAGACCAATTGATATGGACATATCTGAAGAGTACATGTTCGCGTGCCCAATTTGACGGTAACACGTAAATGGAAAATGCTCAGGATCGGTGGGGTATCGGCGGGGTACCGGTCGTGTTCTTACATTTATCTCCCTCCGAGCTGCGGCGTTCTCCCTCCCTCTGTCTTCCCTAAATTTATTTCCTGCAGTATTGACACGTGTGCACGTTTAAGGAAGAGTTTACGTTTAGTTTCCGTATTCGCTTTTAGGTATTGATTCGACCTTGCAGGAGTGCTTCTGCGATTAGTTACATGTGCTTTCACGTCGAAATTTGAATAAATATGCCATGAAGGCTGATATCACTTCCGGCTTCCGAATGTTTCTCGCAAGTTTTTTTTTTATTTAATCGTCTCTGTTTGATCAATGGTCGTTCGAAGCACCGGAAGAATGAAGTAATGAATCGAACTTTCTTCGTTTCGCATCATTTCCTGCGTGACTCGCCAGCTGAGCTAACAGTTACCAAGTCCACTGGGACAATCAGTAGAGCTTCTGGTGCAAGTGTCTCCACGCGAAATCCTGTCTTTTATATGCGAAGCATATTTTGGCCATCGCCATTTTGGCCCAGCCTTTTCAGCGTTGCTGCTTTTTTTTTTTGCGTCGCCTGTTTTTCAGAAATTGTTTTCAGCGGCCATTGCATTTCTTCCGTAACAATCAGCGTGAATAGGACGTATATAAAGGCAAGACCTTATCAAACGACTAATACTGACATAGCTCACACGTGTCAACACTGTTCAGCGTAACGAGGCGGAACATCAGTACAAATATTACAACGTTGTTTTATTTCAGAGTTAACGTTATCATGAACCGATTTTTGCGAAAATAAACGTAAAACCTGGGTTTAAAAACAGCGTGAACGAGAGGCGAGATTTAAGCAGAGAGGGAGAGAAGAACCTTTAAGAGGCGTTCATTGCGAACTCCACACTGGACGGAGGTGGTTCCCTCTTCACGGGAATCCATATGCTGCTCTCGCCGCCTGGCCCCTGGTGACCAGCCGTAGCTGATCCTCCAGGACGGCAAGATCCTCCATCTCTCGTTAAAGGATAGGGTGGGGTTGGTGGGGCGAGGCTCAGGTAAAGGGGGCGGTTGCTTCGGGCTAAGCCTACACTCTCCTATCATGTGCCTAAGTTTGTACAGATTGGGCAAGTTTCTTCATATTGGTTTAAGAATAGGCGCTTGAGTAGACGGGGGTGCGGAAAGGACCCTGCCTGGATTTGCCGAAATATAATTCGCTTTTCCTTCGTGAGTGCTGGGTGTGGTGCTGGGATCTTCTGCTTGTCATGCCTGTAATAAGTGGTTATGTCCCTGTAGGTAAGCAATGGTTGGTTTTTCGCAAAACAAAAACAAGAAAGGAATGAAGAAGCAGATACTCGTTCATTTTTTTTTCTACAACGCTGCCCAGGCTCGCCTCAGTTTTGTGGACGAAAGAAGGGCGTTGCAAACACAACTTCGGGAAAACGATAGATCACGACTTTTACGACTTTTGCGTTGCGTTGCGCGTAAAGGAGCCATGAAGACAAAACACAAGTTTGTGTTATTCGAAAGATTTCGTGCTTTATAGTGCCCCAGCGCTTGCCCGAATGCAAACGACGCTTTCTTCACTGAGAAATTAATTTGGGTCAAAATTTTAATTTCCCCGCTAAATCGTGCGTTTTTGTGGTCTGCAATGACATGACAGGGCCGTGTTTACCGTGAGTGAACCTAGATGGCGCCACCACACCGTGACAAGCCGTTTTCTGCCTTTGGTTTGTTTGTGAGCGTATTTGTACCTGGCTTGTTTTGCTCATGGCAGACAAAAGTTTCGTGAAACATGATGCTCGCTCGACAAATACGGTCACGTAAGACATCGTCGCTTGCGTCAATCGGCCAGTGTCGTCTGAAACAACCCCAAAACCCTGCAGTCCTGTGCAGCTGAACCAAGCATAGTGCGCGCAGTATCAACAGCAGTACGCATCGGTACTTCTATGTTTACGTGTGCTTTCGTAACTTCGACTGCTTGTCCCACCATTCTTAGGGCTTCAAAAAGAATGTGCCATAAATTTAAGCGCAAATAGCTCGTTCGGCAAGCTTATAAACTCTGCCTAATTTGAGTTTGCTTTTGCCGCCCTCCGCCAATCACAAAGCTTACTCGTATGACATCATAGGTTCTGTTGCGGGAAATGAGCTAGTGGGTCGCATGGCCATTCCCTTTTTTCATAATTATGTAGCTCATTTGAACGAAGTTTACGTTAAAAGTGGTGTCAGTATGATTCTAATGAGGCAACCTTTTGAATGAACCAAACTTGCGTTTTTTTTCTTCATGGCTCCTTTAACGTAACACAGAATGCTTCACTGCGATACACGATCGAATGCATAACGCACGCCGACAATCACTCGTCGGAGCAGTTGGCACGGCAGGCGTGCGTGCATTTGCTTTCATTTGATTACCTTCTGCAGACGACGATTTGGGCGAGAGAAGTCGCCACCCTGTGAGAGAGAAAAAGGTTGATTGTTCCCAAGCTATAAATTTGTCTGCGCACAGCATTGTCGTCTTTTGACCACATCGGATGCAGAAACCCTCAGTTATGTGTGAAACGCGTTGTGAAGATGCAATCGGCGCAGCAGTACGGCGCAGTTGATTTATGCACTGATGCCAGCGTGACCTCTTAATGTATTGGACTTACATGGACGTGCCCCGAACTCCCTGCTCTGTGGGGTATCGCACCATGATGGATCCCACCTTAGCAAGTTTTGAAGCGGAACTGCAAGCTTTGAACGCCGCTGTATCATCCCTCCTGTATGACACTACAACGGCTCCCCCCCTTTCGCTTTGACTCTCACGGAGTCTTACGAGGGCATACAGGCACTTCGTTCATGTACCACCACTAACCCCATTGAGCATGAAATTCTCTATCAAGTGCAAGTTATTCAACGAAGCCACAACACTGTCCGCTTTGTCTGGATACCTGGCCATGAACCGAACTCGACTGGTAACCAGGTGGCTCATGTGGCCGCACAGGAGTGCTCATTAACTGAAACTCCGCTGGTCACTGCCGAGGAACAGTCTCGTTCGCCTCACCACTTCGTTGTTGCGGATTCATCGCTACAAAGTAGATAGACGCAAATGACTGAACCTTACTCCCACAGTGGCCAGATCTTCATCAACAAATTTATCACAGACACTACCTTCACAAACCAGAAACAATTCGTAAATGGTACACGCCTCACCTTCTTCGCGGATGCCCTTATTGTCAGTCAAGCCTCCCAGCCGACCTCTTCCACTTGGTCTGGACATGTCCAACCTTCACTCCCCACCCAACTGTCCCGTTACTCGCTGTTTCCCCGCCCGGAACCCCCAACCCGAATCAACTCTACTAGACACCCCTTACTCACGCAATTAGCCACGTATCCGCTTAAGAGTGGCCTAAAATGACTGGCGTGATAGTACACATCGGTGACTCTAGTACAGTGATTACTCAGCAATGGACACAATTAAGACCCTGACGTGTGACTGCCTCTACTAATGGACATCATCGAGACCTCAATGTGAACAATCGCTTTCATTCCCTTCCTTCATTTCCTTCCTTCATCTACCCGCCGCGGTGGCTCAGAGGCTAAGGCGTTGCGCTGCTGAGCACGAGGTCGCAGGTTCGATTCCCGGCCGCGGCGGCCGCTTTTCTGATGGAGGCGAAAAGCAAAAACGCCCGTGTGTACAAGATTTCGGCGCACGTTAAAGATCCCCAGGTGGTCAAAATTAATCCGGAGCCCTCCACTACGGCGCGCCTCATCGCCTGCGCTGCGGCGGCGCGTTAAACCATACAATCAATCAATCCTTCCCTCATTTGCTTCCTTCCTTCTCTCACCACGCTCGGACCTCTGGTCTTCCTGCTTTAATAAAAATTATTCAATCGATCAACCTGAATGCAACTCCAGGACCAGCTGTGAGTAATAAATTTTCGGCCTATCTGAAGAATATTCTTTGCATGCCTAATTTGTTTTGAACACGTGCAAGTAGAAAACAAAGTAACATGCCGTTTACCGGGCTGTATTTCTATCAGCCAACATGGTCGCGGCTATCACGCTCGGCTAAGGCTCCGGCTCGATATATGTCTTTTTTCCCCTAGTCTTTTTTTTTTTTGTAATGGGCTGACACGTATGTTTTATGTAAATAGCGAACACAGGTTCTCATGGAGCCTGTTTTTTTTTCTTCTATTTTTACGTTTTACTTCTGAATTTCCGCTATAGATTAGGTTCTGCATCAGCTCTCTTGTTATTTCCAACATACCCGGCGCGAACTTTTCACTACTGCTTTATTCATAGGACTTTGAGCAAGCAGGTTCTTCGGGACGAACTGATACCGCCTCCCACATTTCGTATCTTTATCATGCAAGTAAACTATTTTTAGTTCGACCATACGTGGTTAATACTACTTAACCACTGCGACCGAAAAATAGTAGCAATGGGTTCGTAAAGCTGTTTTTTTCCCGTCGCCTCTATAAAAACCTCCACGTCATTCCCTCGCGACTGACGCGTTCAGTTCGACTTCAATATGAGTTTGAACGCAACGCACCTCAGAGTTACGTTTACCGACGTAAGTGAGCGCCGGGTTTTTATTCTTGGACCTTTCTTTTTCAGTAAGCAGCCACCTCTATTTTATAATTGTCGCATAGTTGAACAGTACAAAAAAAAAATGTTTGTTACCTACACAAGCGGGCTGATCGATTCAAGACTAAGAAGCACGGCTTGAAACAGCGCGAAAGCACAGGACGAAGGGACTAACACAGACGCACGTTTTCATGGCACCTCTTTTTATTTTCACTGTTTAGTGTTGAATCTCCGCTGTGTTTTTTCGTGCTGTGTTTTCGCGCTGTTTCACGTCAAGTTATATAGTACCAACTGGCCCGCCTTCAAGCCGTATTGCACTAAGAAACAGTACGCGAGGTTTAAAAATGCATTTAGTGATGTGCGAATACCCCACGGGAAGGTGGTAATGGTGGTACCAATTAAATGGCTCTTACCAGGTCAGGGGGATTGGCCAGGAAATGAATAACTTTACCGAGAAAAACTACACAGGTTTGGGGGGAAAAGAAAAATATTTTATTGTTACAATGCATTAGCGGCAGTGGATTAGAGAAATAAAAGTGAGGATAGTATAGACAGAAGTAAGAAAAAAAACTTAATTGCAATAAAATCAGGATGTATTACGAAGAGAACATGCAGTCGAAGCAATGGCAAAGACACGCGTAGGTTTGCCAGGGGAATCCAGCAGGGTCAAATGACAGCTAACACGGCAGACGACCCTATTTTTCGTCTTCTACGAGAATTCGGTTTGAGATAGTGTGGCCACACGTAGTATTCCTCTGTACTTGAATCCACAAAGTGTGATGTGTAACGTATGCACAGGCGCCTCCCTACGTCCAGGCAGGCTACCGCGACGGTAGACTATACGTGGATGGCATGTTCCAACACATCCTGCAGGCACTGGCCGACTTCGTGCCGTTCAGGTGAGCTGAGGTTGTAACTTACTCATAAACGCGACTCTTAGCACCGTAGGCTTCTAGCAGTGACATAGCTTATTTCATCGTCATCGTCGTCGTCGTCATCACCATGTTCATTTGTGTGGTATGTTACCAACGTATGGCTGTGCCCAGCTTTTTTATTTTAGAAGTGAGGTGCGCGCTTCCGTCTCTTTCTTTTGTATGCCACGCAGCCTATCATATTTGATAAGAAGACTACATTGCCTGTCGTCAGTAGACATTAATTTCGTCTTTGATCTCCAATACTCTATATCTGATTCGATGGTTCTCGAAGAATTAACGCCGGAGGATAAATGCTCGCAAGGCAAACACGGCGGCATTCGATTCGCCTACGCTCGCCTGCGCACGTTGCTTTGTTGTCTGCTCCTTCGCTGCTTGTGTATTCCTTGAGTTCTTAGCGGAGCACAAGTTTGCTGCAATAGGCACGCTGCGTTTATGTTTGCCTGGCAAGCATCAGCGCCATTTTCTATGTCATGGTGGTTAAGGACGTCATTTCTATTGTGATGACAGATGCCATGCTTATAACGGCCCTCTATTCGTAACATTCAATTCGCTCAAGCGTAGGTGCCGTGCCCGAAATGTAAGCCTCGATTACCACGAGCTTAGCGACGGGGGCCCATACAAAGAAAACATCTACGGTGACGTCATGATAGCAAAAGCCAAAACGAACGAACAGTTTAAGTGGCGCAGGTGGCAAGACGTTACGTGACTGATTTTGGAGACGTTCAATCAGGTCAGAGATAATAAGAAAGGCAAGGAGGAACCAATGCATTCATCACGACTGCCTTTGTTTACGCCTTGTCTCAGTGTCAGCCCCGTAGATTGTTTGCACGGCATGCTGCAGAAAGTGGGTGATAACTGGTCGATAAATCGCCACTCTCTTATCGATGCTCTCGCGTGCGCCACAGGTAGCTTTATTAGGAAAACTGCTGCGTTGACAGCGCCTTCTGTCGGGTGCAGGTGCCTATAAACTTTGTTCCTTGAAAAAACGTGCGTCGTCCTTGACTACGTGACATTATTATCAACCTGTCTGTGTCCGCTGCACGACGAAGGTCTCTTACGCAAATTGCCAGCCACTTATATCCTTGGTTTGCCGAGCCCACTCGTCATCCCCGAATTATCTGAATTAATTCATCCTACCATCGAGTTCTTGGTGTACCCCTAATTCGTTTACCGTCCCTTGGTAGCGATTCAATTAAACGGACGGTCCACCTTATTCCCATCCTCTGCATTACGTGACCTGCCCGAGCCCACTTACTTTGCTCATTAATCTAAACCAGAATGTGTTCCATCCAAGTTTGTTCCCTAATTCCCGCTGGTGTTTTTTTTTTTTCTCGTCTGTAAGTTCTACCGTTAGAACCTTTCTTCGCATGGCTGGTAGGGCCTTTCTAAATATTCCTTCAGGGTGCAGGCTTAGCGAGCCGCAAAGTTTCTGCCTCGTATCTCATCACTGGTTAAATAGCAGTTCTTGTTACGGCCAAAAATTTCAGTGTACTTGCTGAACGCAGCCCAGCCCAAATTGATTCTGCGCCTAATTTATTTTCCATGATTAGGATCACCACGAACGATCTGCCCGCTCCTACCTCTAAGGCAAATAAAATTTGTTTGTTTATTAATAAAACTAACGTTTATTAGCTTAAAAAGAGATAAAAGCTGGTGGAGAGGTAATTTTTTCTCTTCATTTCCATTTCCCCTCGCCCCTTTGGCTCGGCAGCTACGACCTCGTGTACGACTCCCGACGTTCGTTCGGCCAGCGCCTGGCGAATGGCACCTACACCGGCATATTGGGACTTATGCAGAGTGGCGTAAGTATGTAGGCATTATCTCGCTTGACGCGCACTTCCGGCAGCTCACTAATGGCTCATTCGGAATCAAGCGTTCGAGGAGTGGCTCTCGAAACTTCTGACTGCCACAAAACGAATCGCGGTGTTCGCTAGTGTTGAGAAGGATATCTCTGCCGAAAAAACGGGTTCGACCCCATTAGTTTGGTGCAAACTTCGTAGGTGCAAAGCGCTGTAGCGCGTAAAGATTTCTTTTAAAAACTGCACTACTCACAATGCGCAATCAGGTTTTCCTCTTGGTCTACAAGAATTGGACTTTGATATGCGGCCTTGTTCATTGCAAAGTTTTTTTTTCACGCCTATTTTACTAAAAATAGGGGCTTATTTTATAATTTTTGGGAAAAAAGTGTATAACTGTATTGTTGATAACCTCAGTATTTTTTCATGCTGTCTGAAAGCTATATGAAAATATCTGGAAACCCAGATGTCCATACGTTCGGCAGTCCGTACATGTTGAAACCCGTCAATACCACACTGACATGATTCTAAGGAAATGCTGCGTTATTTATTTTTGAAGCTTGCGTTATACAAAATAATTGTACAAATATTGGTGCCAGTATGTTTTTTTTTTTTTTTTGAAGAGAGCAAAGGCTGGGCAACTTCAATTGTTCGGGTGCAGTTGTAGCGTCCCGTATGTCGTTTTCACGGCAATGCACGATGCCGCTTAGTGTTGCTTGTCGACGCAAACACTTTCAAGCATCAAGCGGTACATCAAGCGGTACACCAAGCGGTATATCAAGCGGTACGCCAGCGTGCTTTCGCAACACATTTCTATTTCACATGCGAAGTGCTCTGTGCGTTTGACAGTTGACTGTTCGTTGTTTTGCTTTAATGTACTCTAATTCTACCGTTCTTAACAGCAGAGGGAAACCGTGCCGGGCAAGCGATGAGTACTGTACTCCGGTGCTCAGTGGTACACGTGTTCTATGTTAACCAAACATGATAACAGGGATTTATGTGAGGCCTCAATTGCTCATATACATAACGAAAAAAGAATGTGCCAGGTACATTCTTTCTTGCATTATATATACATAGAAAGGTCTGGATTAAAACAGTAGCGGTACACGGGTGGTTACGTGACTCATCATGCGCGATTGAGGTTGGTTATTTTTATTTATGTTCATTTTTCTGGCTTTCCCGGTGTGGGTTGTGTTCCGTGTTTTGCCGGACAGAGCCCCCTCTGTGTACGTCTTGTGAAGAGGAGTTGTTTTTCGTGCTCTTCGTCCGTCTTTGTTTTGCCCTATGACAATATGTTTCGCAGTACTACCAATCATCTAGCCCAGCGTTCGGCCTTAAAGGAATACAAGATAGCGCATGTCACATCACCTCTCAGCCAGTTCACCGCTTCGTGCAACAGAAACAAGCGTGAGGCGCTTGCGGCGCTCGTTTCCTTCAATGAGTGCATTCATGCGCACACACCATCGGCCGCTAAGGATGTGGACCTGGCGGCTGCCCCGTTGCTGCTACGCTACGACCGCGCCGAAGTGGTGACCTTCACACCCGGGCTCTTCACCAGCTACGCCGGGGTCATCGCAGTGGCAGGCGAGCCGTCGCTGAACGCCTTCAGCTACGCGTTCGTCTTCGAGTGGAAGGTAAAGGCAGGCACTTCTCCATTTCACGGACTTCCGGAAGAGTGCTGATGCTTTAGGGAGAGAGCGAAAGAGCGCGCCCGAGAGAGAACGTACATATTGTAACGGCATGTGAGCTCTATGATGTGAGCTCCGCAGACGGCATAAACTCGAGGAGTTCCCGCCGCGTCCGTTGGCGTCGCCACTCTCCTACCAATTCAAAAACCATTGGATTAATCGATCCCGAAACGACCAGTGAAACGGCCCGCGCTTGTAAACAATAAAGTGCTAAGCTCCTACATTACTTCTCGCTCATTATTATTAAAGCGCAGCTTCAGTGTCCTCACTGATGCCGTTGTACGCCAATACGCCCTGCAGGAAAGCCAACTTTCTCTGACGATGATGATGAATGATCGTGGGTGAAGTAAACTAAAAACATGCTTCCCGTGGCCGGATTCGAACCTGGGTCCCTCGCGTTATGAATCCGGCGTCTATCCGATTGCTCCATCTCGACATGGTCGAAGCGGACGCCAAGCAGCGGGTACCGATTCGCGTCGTACACCCGAAACCCAAACGTTAGGCTTACGGAGTGCACACACCCGAGAATTGCTGTGGGTAAGCTAGAGAAGTGGTGCGCACGTCCAGAGTAGCACATACTCGCAGTGCCGAATGGGCCAACCAAAGAATCCATCACGAGAAAGCTTCGTGTTCAACCACCATCGTCGTTAAACGGAGGGGTGCATGATTTTTTATTTAAAGGGTCTTTGTAATTCCAAAGAGTAAATATCGCAGTATAACCTTACAAATACGCGGGTATAATGAGTGAGTGAGTGAGCACGTCGCTAGCAAACGGGCGGACCTAGCCATGCGAGGCGCCCCGGAAACTGCTCCGCCTGAGTGGCACTTTTTTAAAACTAATCGCGGCAAATCACCAAAACTCACAGAGGTATTGCATGTGTCCTTCAAAAAGTTCAGAAAAATACGCAAGGTGTCCTGCCTGGAGATCCAGTGTCCTTTTTGGGAATAGTGTGTCGTCGAAAGAGAAATGCAGGGCGGCGGCTCTTCGTAGCTGAGCGCTCCATCGCATGCATTGGGCAGGCCATGAAAAAATATCTGACGTCACCGAACCCACCACACGTTGGACACAGGGGCGGTGAGAATAGATTCAGTTTATAAAGATAAGCCAGTGCTCGGGCTGACATTGTACGGGCGTGGAACAGAAACGACGCCTCTGAGCTGTTCATTCCTTTAGTAGCACAAAGTTGTCACCGTGGACTCATAGAGAACTTGAAATGTTCGATAGTCACGTGCCTCAGAATGTGCCGGTGATCTGTGAAAGCGCTTCTCGGGCGGACTTACCAGCTGCTTCGTCTCCTGGCAAACCTACATGGTCGGGCGGTAGGGGAGCCACTGGAAGCGAATACTATGCCCGTCTTCCTCGAGCTGCTTTGCAAGACGCAAGGAGAGTTTCCGTCCGGGTATACATTCACTCATTGTACATGGGAAATCATCATCATCAGCCTATATACGCCCACTGCAGGGCAAATGCCTCTCCCATGGATCTCCATTCATCCCGGTCCTGTGCTAACTCCGACCAATGAATCCCCGCAAACTTCTTGATCTCATCTGCCCACCTAACTTTCTGCCGCCCCCTGCCACGATTGCATTATCTAAGGATCAACTCTATTACCCTTAATGACAAACGGTTATCTTGCCTTCGCATTACGTGCCCTGCCCACACCCATTTCTTCTTCTTAATTTCTACTAATACATCCTACTACTACTAATTACCACTAATATTTAATACGCGTTTGTTCCCGGACCCACTCCGCTCCCTCCTTATCCCTTCATGTTACACCTATCATGTTCCGCTCCATTGCTTGCTGAGTCGTCCTCAGTTTAAGTTGAACCCTCTTAGTGAGCCTCCAAGTTTCTGCCTCGTAGGTGAGTACCGGTAAGATGCAGCTGTCATACACTTTCTTCTTCAGGGACAATGGTAGGCTGCCATTCATTATCTGAGAATGCCTACCGAATGCACTCCACCCCATTCTTATCCTTCTAATTATCTCTGTCTCATGGTTGCGATCCCGGAACACTTCTTGGCCTAAGTAGATATATTCGCTTACCACTTCCACTGCCTCGCCACCTATCTCAAACCGCTGTGCTCTACCGAAGTTATTAAGCATTACTTTAGTTTTCATCATATCAATTTTCAGGCCCACGATTCTACTCTGCTTGTTTAGATATTGGAAAAAAAATATATATGAGCCTTCCTCTATTGCAAGAATGCGCGGCTTTCGCTTACTTCTTGCTTGTGTGTTCATTAACTGGCATAACATTCGCTCCAGGTGTGGGCCTCTCTTGTCGTCTCCATCCCGCTTGTATCTGCCGCTCTGGCGCCGTGGAGACACGGAGGCCCGGTGCTGAGAACAGCTTCATTTCCGAGACGTACGAAAACTTTTGGGACATCATCGGCTCCCTCTCTTACGAAGGTGAGCTCAAAAGCACGCGGAAGGAGAGGATGCACCATTACGAAGCTTCATACTCAAAAACAGAACCGAGGAAAGGAGTGCACAGGACAAGCGCAGGCCCGTGTCCTTTACTGTCCCTTGTCTCAGCCTTGCTTAGGCTGCCGGTAGTGAAGAAAGCGGCATGTTCCTGCTCTGTTTATTTGTAGAATACGAAACCTTACAAAATCATGGAACGGGAAACAATGTAATCCGTATCGTGCGTACACTTTATTTATCAACTTGAAGGTCACGGCCTATAATCTTATCATGCAATATTTATGGTTCATGTCGCAGGTGAATGTCATTTTAGTTAAATAAGTTAGCTAAAGACCCAAAATTTACGCTGAACAGAAAGCACGCTTTGACGTGAAATGAGTAGTAGTAAAGCTTTTACTTGGCGAAGGAGGGCTAAAGCCACTTAGTGGGGAAAATGGGATATGAAGAAGAGGATTACACGGGTTGCTTCAGCTCTCCAAGCACTTTCTGTTCTATTCACTGACTGTTCGGAGGCTTCGCCGGGGTCGTCCTTCGTCAGACTACTCGCGACAGACCACTTTTGGTTGCAAATTTGCCTATTTCATGTAATAAAGACTTATCTAATGCGGCATGTGCTTCTTGGTGTATGGTGTTTAGATCAATGTGTCGAATGGTGTCTGAACGATGTGCATCGAAGAATGGGCATACACATACTAAGTGGTGAAGGTCTGCTTTTGTGTTCGTGTTACAGTGTGGACAATGTGTGGGTGAGGGTCAACGTTTTTAGATTAATCTAAAAACGTTGGTGAGGGTGTTGTGGGGCCCTTTGTCCACGTCTGAATGATATGTGGGGTGTAAGCTGCTGTGGCGCAAAGCTTCTAACAAAGTACCAAACGTCCCAAAATGTGGACAGTGCCATGACGCCAGTTACTTATCGCCCAGGAAATATTGCGCCGAAGAGGAGCCACGCTGGTCGCCTGCTCATTTCATTGTGGTGGCTGACGGTACTCGTGCTCACAAATGGCTTCGCTGGACAGCTCAAGGCCAGCATGGCCGTCAAGACCGAGCCGTATCGCTTCCAGTCTGTAGACGAGGTCGCACTCCAGCCGGCTTTACGACCGCTCATCTGGAAGGACACCATCTTCGAGGCGTATATAAAGGTACCTCTAGTGTGTCCACGCCGCCCGTGCCTTCAAGTAGGGGGAGGAGAGAGGGGTGTAGAAAAATGCAGCACGTTGCACGCTGTCACTGACGATATGTCTTCTTTATTCTGGGCGGCGCGTTGCTGTTGCCTCCCAACAGTGTACTTGTATGCGTCCTCTTACAGAAGCTTTCTTTTTTCGGGGGCGTATACTGCTTGAAAGTGAAGTGCACGTTTATCTTGGAAACATTCGCGCTTATCTGGTTCATTACCTTTTCTGTTTGAGGAATTTGCAATTACTTCCGACAGGGGGCTTCGAGGTTTTGCGGAAGCATGGCTATGCACTGAGATGCATTTCAAAGCAGACGAAAGACGAGCGATGAAAAAACGACTTGCCTGTGCCCGACCTTCCTGTGCCCGCTGCCTTGCAACCATTTTCCTTACCATTTCCCACGCATGGCCTCCGGGCCTTCCCTTCTCTGTAATCAATCAATCAATCAATCAATCAATCAATCAATCAATCAATCAATCAATCAATCAATCAATCAATCAATCAATCAATCAATCAATCAATCAATCAATCAATCAATCAATCATCGATCGATCGATCAAATGTTTACTCACGTGCCTATGGACAGCCTATAAGCATTTGTACTTACGCACGAATAATAAAAAATCATAATATTTTCATCCCATGGCCAACACTAGTACTCCTACTACAATGATAATATTACAATAATCTCAATAACCATCACCAGCTGGATCAGCCGCAGTACGAAGCCTATCATAAAATCTCAACCGTCTCTATCTGCGTCACTTGAAACCATTCTTCGGTGCTCTGCGGCCCTGTAAGCAGCCGCCACCGCCCCATAAGCGGGAGCTCTTTAAATAAATGTTATGTCTCTCTCTCTCTCTCTCTCTCTCTCTCTCTCTCTCTTCTCTCTCTCTCTCCGTCTCTCATCTCACTCTCTCTCTCTCTCTCTCCTCTCTCTCTCTCTCTCAGGTGCCATACTTTCTTGTCTCACCTATGAGTCGGGTGCTCTGTCTTCCCCACCTGTCAAGCACTTCTCTTTGTCGTATGGCCCACCTGTCATTGGCTCTCCGCATCACGCTTCCCGCTCGTCTTAATTTTCTGTTCGTCTGCCTACTATGTGCTGTAGCGAATTTTTTCGGGCCCATGTTTGCCCTTGTGAATCATTAAGAATCGTTACAATCGGCTGGCATGCTGGAACGTGAGCACACGGTTTAACAAGAACGCTCGTATGCCGGCGCCTTCGTGAAAACAGGCGCCTAATAAACTATCGGGGAAAATCGCCGATCAGTCGTGTTGCATCCTTGCGAATTAAGAGGAGATTTTTACCAGCCCCATTACGACTACAATAATCGCCATTTCATAAAAAAATCCAGGCTCTTCATCTTAAAGAGACCCTGCAACACTTTTTATTTTTTTATTTTTAAATCTTAAATGCTTTGAGAACGTAGTCGAATTTTTTATAACTTTTTTATAACACATTCAGTGCCTAGAATAGGGAGTCACAAACTACCTCAGACTGAAATTGCTGTTCTATGTTCAGTGCCTAGAATAGGGAGTCACAAACTACCTCAGACTGAAATTGCTGTTCTATGTCCATAAGATAATGTTATTGAAACTTGCTCAAAAAAATTTTCTCTCTTTATTCAGACAAATAAAAGTCATTCATCATCATCATCATTATCCCTGTCTTGGCGCTCTTCGAGCGCTCGAATGACGTCATTGGAGCGGTGTAGCGGCTGTTGGCAGCCTTACTTTCAACTGAAGCAATAAGCGCATTCAGTGGCAACTTGACAACAATCGCCGCAAAAGCAAAGCAGAAACGCAAGGCGGCTCTGCTGCAGCGAGCTCATCACGCACCCGCCGCGGTGGCTCAGTGGCTAAGGCGTTGCGCTGCTGAGCACGAGGTGGCGGGTTCGATCCCCGGCCGCGGCGGCCGCTTTTCTGATGGAGGCGAAAAGCAAAAACGCCCGTGTGTACGAGATTTCGGCGCACGCTAAAGATCCCCAGGTGGTCAAAATTAATCCGGAGCCCTCCACTACGGCGCGCCTCATCGCCTGCGTTGCGTCGGCGCATTAAACCCTACAATCAATCAAATCAATCAGCTCATCACGCAGTGCCGCTCCATGCTGGCGATAACTATAGCTGTCGCAGTGCTTCCAAACGCGACGGGAAGACTGAAAGCGTTCGTCGGAAGTGTTGCAGAATCCCTTTAAGGACGAAACAATTTCAGGTCCTTGGCAAATGGAAGTGTATGAACCATAACTTTGGCCACCGCATTCATTCTACGTCTACTCAAAGTGTCTTGGCCCCTGATTAGCCCTGCTATGATCCCTTTCGGGGCGCAGACGTCTTCCAGGCCGTCGCTGCGCGCGCTGACCCAGCAGGCGTACCGCCACAACGGCTTCCTTCCCATCACGGAGATGTTCTCCCCGGCCTCCTCGGAGCAGCTGTACAGCGGCCGAGCCGTCATCGTGAGCGACTCCCACGTAACCATGCACATGCTGGCTCAGCAGTGCCGGCTCACGGGAGGCAACCTGTACCTGGCGCCCGAACTGCTCTTTTCGCGCTTCTGCGGCCCGGCAACCGCCAAGCACTTGCCTCCCGCCCTGCAACGAAGGATCGACAGCAAGTACGCCGCCACTTCCGTTTCCGCTTTCCATCGCCCAACCGCGCTTATAAGACGTTAAAGAAATTGTCATGTTTGTAAAAATATCATGACTGTAAACAAACGCCATTGCTCTCGCGATTCCTTTATACATTCGCTATCTTAGAACATAGTCTACGCCTTTCTCCAAGTAAAAAACAGACCGATTTACGCAACGTTGGAAAGCCCGTATACTCTACGGTATCGGCATCGTTATGGCGCTATTAAAGTGGGGAGGGTGATAACTAGAGACCGGAACTTTAGACAAAATGCCAATTTTCCCCTTGAGTCCTTATCAAGCCTATTTTACGTATAAGCATGAGGTTACAAAGGAAAGGGGGCATTTTAAGCAATAGTGCATTGTACCTATAAGCGCCTATTTTTACTATATGGGACTATATGGGCTTTTTAGCGCCTAAAAATGCCCTTTTTGGCTATACATATGCGTTTTTCGGTTTTTCGAGTCGATGTTCTGCAAGGACTGTTCTCGCTTCAGAAGACTGCAAGTGGGTGTTTATCGCACACCGTTGGCGAGAAAAATCGGCGTAGCCGTGCCAAACACTCCGAGGCACGCAAACCGTGCACGAGCCGCCGCCACCTCGACATCGCCACATGCGCCGGGCCGCCACAGGCCCGTAAAGCAGCGACACCACAGCCAACCTCACCGACGTCACCCCTGTCCACAGAAGCTGTTTTGTTTTACGTTCTTCTGACGGGTTTTGTTCGCAGGCCAACGGCGAGAAAGTTTTCCCATGTGCCCTATCCATGGCTAACGGAATAAAAAAAAATGGCTGGCGAGTACGATACTCCCTAATGCGATATTTGGGTGCACCAGCAGTGCGCTGAGGCAGCACCCGGCAGGGATGATCAGCCTCTGCGTCGGCGGCGCGAAGTGCGTCTCAGGAAGGGACGGCGAACTGCGTCTTACGCGAACGCACATCATAGTCACGCGCGCGCCTCCCTCACGTTTTCGCCAAGTGTCGCGCCGTTGAGCGCCTCGTGCGGCACAGCATACTGCCCCCTCCTCTCCCCCACCGCACACTTTCGGAGAGCGCTGGCTCACTCCGCCACGACGAAACCGCCCTCCCCTCCCAATTTCGCGACCCTCTCCTCCTTTGCTTTCTTTCATCGTTCGCTTTTTCTTTCACTCGTTGGTCTTGCCATCGTTCGCTCGGTCACGACGACGGTGACACGGCTCAGCCCGGAGGCGGCCGCCAAAGGGCTGCGCCCTAAAACAAGCAGCAAAGAAAATTAACGCGACACAGCAGCGCACATGCCACTCAAGGTCGACGACGCCTCCAAGGGGGAAACCACATGCGAATCCGACACACAAAAGTTTTAAGGTGGCGCCATGAACACGTGCACAGTCATCCGTCGATCACGGGTACACCGCCGGCCGGCAAGACGCAGCGCGTGTAGGACGAAGCAGGTACGTGTAACGGAGCTGACAGAAAGGAGCATCTCGGGACTTTTACAGTACTCTAGTCGTGACAGCCGTTATTTGCCGTAAGTGGTAACATTCAAGGGCATTCGGAAACCCAGCAATAAGGGAATCAGTTGCAAAGAATCTTGCGTTCTGTGTAATATTGATAATGATATATGTATAGTGCATAGTTACTGAATGGGGCTGTTCCTGCAGCTTCGGTAGTCATCTGCTTCTGCAGAACAGAATAGCTCAGTAATATTTATGGAATTATGGCATTTTCATGTACTATCTATGGGATCCATCGGGGTTGTGAAGAGCTGAGGGGGTCGTTTTGCTCTGTCAACAAATAAATACCTGCAGTTAAGATCTTTCTGCGAGGCGCAGTTGTGTCTTCAAGCAGCAGTTACCGATTATGCCTCTTTCACCCTATCCCTCGTACACCAGATCCCTCAAAAGACTTGGCTAAGGGCGGAAAACTACTACAAAAAAACTCACCGGTGGTATAAACAGCTTTGGAGCCGAGCAGATCGTCGCAGCCCGAGTTATTTACACCACGCTGTTGTGAACGTGAATGTACATTCGGGTGCTTATTTCACAGTTTTAGCGGAAAACATTTCCGCAGCTGAGAGCTCGGGCTCAACTCTGACTGAGAATGCGGAGCTCATTTCGAAGGTCCAGGACATATCCGCCACCATCCCCGAAGAACCGGTTGCTGATAGAGCCATTCCTGTCTGACAATCTGCCATTCTGTCTGGCATAAAATTCCTCGATTCCCTGTGCTAATGGAACTGCCGAAGGTTCTGAGCAACAAACATTGATATTCCAGATTCAATCTGATCTTGGAGCGTCCCGAAGTGCAAGCATGCTCCCCCAACTTCAAGATACATTGAGCGTTCTTTTATTGCACACAATTATCGACTGAAAGAACGCACAGATTCAAGCAGCAAATCATTCAGATGGGTCTTGTGATTTTAAGCCTTTCCCTTGTCGTCGAATCACCCTCCATTTTACGTAAGTCTCTCAAGATGGCGACTCTTTTATGGCGCATTTTTACGAAGAAAATAGATTACTTTTCCGTAGCACAAGATTTGTCGGCTGTTTCAATTGCTAGTAAAAAAATTGTCTAAAATACGCTGCTGAAGTAAACACGAATTGGGCCCATATATATGCCTAAAGTAGAGTTTTTGACACCTATATATGCCTAAATGACACTGCTCAGTGCCTGTTATAGGCGCCTAAAACCTTGATTTTTTGTGCATAAAGTCCCGGTCTCTAGTGATAACAATGTTGCTCCTTGCAAGGAACAGTTGGGGAGGAGTGGAAAGAACAGGAAAATTCTGTGAGCCACAGAGATGGAAAATACGTAGAACAATATGTCATTGACTCCCTTGAGAAGTGGTACCTGTCCTCCTGAGGGTAATGGATTTGCCCAGCGAAATGAGTGGCGTATTGGTGAACCGTCCGCCTCAAGAGGGAAGTGTGTCCCCACCCTTCTGATTGATTCAGGAGGGAGTGAGTCCGCGTGCATATGACGGCACACATCATCTGTCATCATGTCCTGTTTTATCACTTCCACAGAAAGAGGATCTAGCCCAGTTTTCTGAAGATGATTAGATCAGTAAAACTTGATGTCAGACTAGTTGGTGTAACATGCTCTTGAAGGGGAGTAGCGCTTGTAATGATCACAGAGACAGACACAGGAAAAAAAAAAAAACGTACACTTTCACAAGAAGACGGCGCACTAACAACTGATTTGTTCTGAACAAGACGAAATATATACAAATACCGAACAACACAGAATGAAACAACAAATTCTGGAGAGATGGGGAAGGAAATATATCTTTATTTTTCCTCCTTATGACTTCTCCTCCCCATCTCTCCGGAATTCGCTGTTTCATTCTGCGTTGTTCTGTATGTATGTTTTCGTCTTGTTCAGAATAAATCAGTTGTTAGTGCGCCGTCTTCTTGGGAAAGTGTACGTTTTTTTTTTTCCCAGTGTCCGTCTCTGTGATCATGCCAAGCGCAATTCACCGTCAAGAGCATAATTAGGTCGCCTGGTTAAATTGCCTTGGTGCCTGGCGCCAAGTCGAAATTCCTCAATGTTCCATTTTTGCAAAGTTTACGCGCCCCGATTATTGCCTCGCGCACCCTGCTTGCATGAAATTACGCCAGTGTTCAGCTGTTTTTTCTTTTAAAGCGAAAGATTCCTTAATGGGAGCGATGGCGTTCTGTCAAAAGAGTAATGCATTTCCCCATAGACCGATTTGTTCACCGAAAATCTGATATCTATGGACACACGGCGCGTGCGTGAAACGGGGCTTTCATTGTGTTAAAACGGTTACTTGAAAATTGCGAAAAGGGAACGGTCCTAGATGAGACAATTCACTCATTGATCATGAAGGAGTACAGTGCTATACCTTTATCTCATAAACCACGTATCGGTATACGTTTACATCGTCCGTGGATGGGTTTAATTAGTGGGCGAAAATTCGTCGCAAGGGTTCGTTCTGTGTCTGCGATTTGAGTCTTTGAAGGCTTGAGTATCGATTGGGAAGAACTTTCAGCGAAGGTTGGGCCGAACTTTTAGCTTTCGATATTCTCCCAACTTCCTCCAAAAAGGGATAATAATTTTATTTTTTTCTGAAGCCCCTTGTGTGCCGTCCCACGACCGCGCAGGGTGCGGGCCATGGTCGACTCGGGGCTCAACGTGAAGTGGTACAGCGACAGCCTCCGGGAGTGGCAGCGGTGCCGGGCCATGCAGGGCGCCGACTCGTCGCAGGACTTCTCCTACCGGGCGCTCCAGTTCAAGCACACGGCGGCCGTCTTCGCGCTGTGGGCCATGACGGCCGCCCTCTCGCTGCTCGTCTTCGGCATCGAGCTGTGCGTCCACGGGAACAGGGCGCACGTCAGGCTCGCGCACATCGGGGCGCGGAGGAGAGCGCGCCACGCAGAACGCGCTCCCGGTGGCTCGCCTAGTTCGCGGTCACGTGGGGTGTTGAGGATTCAGGAGACCTCATAAGTATAAATCCATGCAGCCGAGAAAACGTCTCCTAGTTCGGCTGCTGCGAGCCTTCCGACAACTGTAGCAGAAGTACAGTGGAGAAAGAGTGACGCCTGAAACCTGAGTAAAATCAAGTTTCGCGTTGAATCAATTCCAACTAAGCGGCTGTGATGCTTCAAGTAAAGAATTTACCGGAAATTATATGGCACTTTCTTCTTGCGATGAGGAGGAGGAGGACTGTAACATCTTTATCTTTATAGCGGCTGTTCTCGTCGTTTACATTTCAAGCAGAGCGGGATTTCACCAGTGGCAAGCTGTTATGGCTGCACCTTGCGCGGTCATGACATGTTCGCCTTTTATGGAGCGCGACTGTTGGGGTAACCAGGGAAGTGTGCGACTGCACTGCAAGGCATAGAGGGAGTGCTGTTGCCATGGCAACGAGGAGGGCTGTGCCGTTTCTTTGCAGACAGAGATAGAAAAAATAAAAATTAGTGACTGATTATTTGAGAATAAATTCACAAATGTCTCATTTCAACCAGGACTTCACCTAGAGATTCTACACCAGCGGAAATTTTGCATCAGCCTTTCGCAATTTCGTGCATAGCTTGTTCAATCGCGTGGGAATTACTCGCCTTCAGGGGTCGTGCTAATCTGCCCTGTTTTAAGTAAAGTTGAGCTCCCATGGTATGATTAACAGCAGAACAATTCTCCCAATTTCAACAAAATGTCTGTGTTTGCCACGACAAAAAACATCGTTCTTTCACAATGATACAAGGCATGTACAACGTGAGTAGTATCTTTCGCGCATACTGGGCTAATCATTGACGCCCCTCGCGATCATCCTATGCGGTGGGAATGAAGTCATGAAGAAATAAAATTTTATTGAAACACGAGAATTTTTCGTGTGACTGATTGGTGGGTTCTCTAGTCCTGGACAACACTGATTCTGGACCGCGGCCAGGTTGACCAGATTACAGTGTACTAGAAGATAAGGTGTGTCGTGCGGGGGGTGACCATTGGAGAGCGCGGGTCCCTTTTGCGATGAAAAAATTGTACGGAGCGCAGGCGTTCCCCAGAGAACTCCTGTTGTAGCCAGCGGCACCATTAAGTCTTTAAATCAAATTAAACAGTGTTTTGACTAGTTTTATAAAACTTTATATCATAAAACAAAGAAACAAGATTATTTAGTGCATTAAATAAGGATTGATTTAACAAACAAAACTTCTGAAGCCACCTGGTAAGCAGCGGCCCCCAGGGGCGCTACTTACAACAGGAGTTCCTCAGCAGAAATTTTCACGGCAAAAGGGACCCCCCTAATCGGCCCCGAACGACACACCTCTCTCCTCTAGTACACTAACCAGATGCAGCTGGTTTTCTAGGCTCCAGCTGGCAATGGCTGCCTCTCAAGCTAGGCTCAGATTGTTTTTCTGTTATGTCAGTAGCCAATTGATGTTGAATCGAAGTGCAGCTTGCTGGGCGAGTTGGTAGATATTGACGGATGGGAAACCAGCGAAAAAAAGAACGCAACAAGAAGAGACGAGACAACACAACGCTGGACTAGCAACTGAAATTTAATAGAAGAAACCGACTGCCTTTTCTCACGTAGTTTGTCGTCGCTGCAGTCATTTATAAGCATATTAAGTCCGAAAAATCACGGAAACGGCTCCTGCCATGTTCAAAATATTCCCAGTAACAGACTATTGCGCCGCGTGGAGTAACATCCGGCTGCGGTGATGAAGCACAGCGGCAAATTCCGTTGCGTTCTTAAGTTGTACCCGGGTGTAGCTGCAACGGCGGCGCCCACGACGGCCCTTAAGGCCCTTAGACGGCCCGCGATTGCAGCTCCGCATTTCCCGCTAGCATATATTTGTATGAAACTCTATGCTGGAGGCAGATCAATATTATGAAGGAACGGCGGGTAGGATTAATTGGCTCGCGTGAAGAGTTGCAGTGCAGGCGGTTTTTTGGCGGCGGTGCAAGCGCCCTCAGTCCACCATTGGGACACGTCCCTGGTCCGCCCGCCCCTGGACGGTGGCGGGGCGTGCAGCATGGCGCACAGGCGGCACCAGAAGTACGTGCTGACGAACTCGCCGGTGCCTTTCCAGTGGAAGTACTCGCTGTAGAGAGTCCGATCGCGGATCAGGAGCAGGAGGCACTCGGCGAGCTCCTTGGATGACGCGAAGTCGTCCACGTGGATGAAGGAGTGGTAGGGCGCCGCTGCGAGGTAGTCCTCTCGGCGGGCGCCCATTACCACGGGGATCACGTTGTGCCTGCGAAATGAAGATCACCGGCTGCACCAATACTGGAACCCGCTCGAGTGGCGCACACTCTCACCACCACAAGAAGCTCGTGAAAAAAAAAAAAAAATAGTGCCGTTCTATTCTCTGGAGGTAAATGACCTGCGAAGCTGGACGCCGTCGACGGAGTGCACGAAACAAACCACGTTTGTTTGTGATTTGTGATTGAGCATACTTCCCAGCCATTTAGCTGAATGAAACTTGGAAGGACTCGAGCTTTGTTTTAGGGGACAAACGTGGGGCTGTCTGTTTCCCTCCCGCGTCGTAATCATCTTACTGTCTGTGTAACACACAACCCACTCCGTTCGACCACTGAAGGACACCAGACAGGTCACGTTGGGCCGTTTAACGTCCACGTGTAAGCCTCCCGCAAGACCAACGGACATGCCATCAAGGAGGCCATGAAACCTATAGCTTCGCGTGCGCCCCTCCCCCCTCCTTCCCTCCATTCCCCGCACGTGTACGCATAAACCAGCAACCGCTTACGCGCGTGTGCTTAAACGTGAAAGACACCGGCATATAACAGTTGTGAAAGAGGGGTCAGCGGTGGCGAAAAGGAACGACGGAGCGACGCCGAGTAAAGCGGCTTCACCGGAATGGAAACTGGGGGGTTATACACATACAGCTTCGCAGTAAAAGTCTCCAACAAGACGGGGCAGTGGTAGGAGTAAACAACGTCCTCGTTGTTTACTCCTTGTTTTGTTTGTTGAGATCTTTCTCACCTTCTGCAACTTGGCTCGAGTGGCTTTTAACCATAAACGACGAAAAAAATTTGACTGGAGGGTTAGTCGCAGAAATACGAACGGTATGTATGCCTTTCATAATATCTTATGTCTTATGCTGCCACCGGATTATCCTGATCGCTTTAGTCAGCTGAATCATATGATCTATTGCTTGCACATACTCGATCATTCGACCTTCTCAAGGGTACGTTTTTGGCACGATCTGATCACTTGTTGGCTCAGAGTCTCACGATTTACGTGGCACCGTAATTAGGGCCCACTTGATACAAAACACACACAGGTCCCGTAAACACGCCAGATTTTTTGCACCCACGAGCAAAAGCGTCACAGTCCTTGCAAGAAAGGCGCGTTTTGTGTCTTACCGCCTTACTCGTTTCCCTAAACGCAGTGTCTAGAGTGCCTTCCGACGGCACTCTAGCTGATCGTTGCAGGCATGGCTAGAGTGCCGTCCGACAACATTCGAATATTTAACGCTAGGCTATCATCGACCAAAGAGTCTGTCGTTGTAGTGTAGAGGATCCGTCTTAGCTTCTTGATTCCAAAGTCGGTGGTTGTAGACCTGCTTTTGCCACGTTTTTTTTTTCATTATATATTTGAAGTGTAATTTTTATACCTTAGGTTAGGTTTGGTGTTTTAAATGATTTCTTTGTGTGCGTTAGGTTATCTTATATTATGTCTAGGTTAGGTTGCCTAGCTTTACGTTATCTAGAGCGATGTACTGCCAGACGCGGCAATTTTGCCACAAAACGCCGGTGGACGCCGATATAGTGGAGTGCGTATAATACCGTCGGACGGCACTCTAGACACGGCCTTCCCTAAATTTAAGGGGATGAATTTCAGGAAGACATAAGCCATTTTTTGTGGGTACTTTTTTGGGGAGAGGAGGGACGCATTGGCCTTGTGAGGACAAATCATGTCACATCACACCACACTTGAATTGGTTTGGTCACATTTTTTTTTATTTCTAACATTTCATGAGCAGCATGCACTTCCAGGGTTTTTGGCAGGACAAGGCTTCTTATTGACAGGATTATGCCTCATCGGCTTTGTGAAGAGTCCACCGTTAGATAGCCTGAACCCAGTCTAATGTATGTCGCCGGGTCGTCGAGTGCACGTTTTATCTCCGCACATTTTATCAGAGCCTGCCAGAGAAGACTTCAGATAACCGAGTATTTCTCTATCATCATCGTTTGCCGGTATTACTAAAATCGTACGCCATGTACCAAGAATCACAGGGCAAGGGCCCACATAGGAGGCCACATAAGATACCCCATAAAAGCATTTTGTGTCCCAATGACCAAAATGTAGAATTTGTTCAACATTTTCCCGCTTAGTGTATGTTTTAATCATTCATGCGCGACGAATGTTAGTCAAGAACAGGATTTTCTCCGAAAGAGAGCGGTAAGGGTACTTCAAAGCTCTGAAGAATTTCTCGGTGATGTAGTCCTTGCAGTTGGCGTTCTCGAAGGCCAGGTAAAACCTGTAATCGTTGTCCAGCATCTGGTTACACTGTTCGCTTTGGTCGGCGTGGGCACGATAGAGACCCGCATAAGCCGTAGATATCGACCTGCAGTAGAACGTGGGCACCTGACGAGCAGGCCCTCAAAAATTAGCGCAGGAAATAAGATAACTGTTGTTTTTGGACATCTGATCATTATGCTTATTTGCCCATACAATAAAGTGTACCGACATGATGCTTCAGAGAGGTGAGGAAGTCTACGGTGCGGATTCCTCGAAGTCTCCTTTAGCGAACGCAAGGGGCTATTTACACTCTAGCGGCTGTATGGGCTGCCCTTCATTTCATTTGCGCAAACCATGCCCGGCGATGGGTGATCTTCTTACTCGCGGGGTGCTTTGCAAGCTATAAGAAGGCTATCCAACCACCGCAGTCAGCTTCTGTGCAAAATCATCAAAATCCACGCAGCGGCAGTGCGCGCGGGCCATCACATTGTGTTTCAATGACTGCCTGGTCATTCGGGAACAGATGGACATCGCGCGACACTGCGCGGGGAAAACACAAAGAAGCCATCTCTGGACTTGTTATCGCGAAATAGACGCTACTAGATGTTTGTGGCTGGTAATTTCGTTAATAATTGCGCTGTTTATGCTCGAAAACACGTTTAATTACATGCTAGAGTCGAGGCAATCAAAATTAAAAGTAATCGCCCACTGTGGAAAAAAAAAAAGCTGTCGCCGCAACGTATCGCACGCGCTACGCTGTTTTTTTTTTTTTTTGTTTCTTTGGTCTGCATCTCTAGTAAATTTGGTTTGGTTTGAATTTACAACATTAATCCCTCTACGCCGACTTTTTCTGCGATGAGCGGTGGAAACCACGGGATCCCAGTTCAAATTAACCGTTCTCGATATCAACGTGTTCGAATTATCAGAATTCCCCCTATTAAAGTATACAGGGCTGTGCCGGGACCAGGGCACCAATTCGAATTAACCAGCTCTTACTGTACTACATCCGAAGCAGCCGCCAGCGCTGTCCACTCTCTACATAACACGACACAGCTTCCTTTCTCTCGCTAGGATGGTTGTGCCCTTATCTATCGAACTAGGCTTGCCACCTTCCCCGAAAAAAAAAAACGGCCTTTGGGGGCAGGAGGGGAGGAGTGGAGGGGGCGTGTTATATAGAACGTTGAATTTAAGCTGAAAAAAAAAAACCGCTATGCTTTTTTTTTTTTTGACATACAATGCCATTTATTGTAGGTGTTTTATAGAGAGAAATCAACATGATGTCTGGGCTAAAAGTGACTGAGGTTTTGGTAAGCTCTAAAGGTGCTGCACTGAAAATTCGCCGCGCATATTTCTTCCCTAAAAGCTATTCTTTGCATCTGAACCGCGCCGGCCGAATTTCGCTGTGATGTTCCTCCCCTTCCCCATCTCAGGAAGCCCTCTCGCCCGCGTATTTTTTCTTCTCGCATGTCTTTGCGCAGCTTGTCGACACACAGTTATCGTCGTAGTTGTTTAATTAATGTAATTAACGCTTATAATACGCACAAAAGATAATAATCGCAGCACGATGGCCAAAAAACCGGCCAATGACGGCCGGTTTTAGGGACGAACCGGCAACCGGGCAGCTGTCTAAAAAAACCGGTCGGGCCGGTCAAAAACCGGGCAGGTGGCAACCCCACATCGAACTGGAGGGAGTGAGCAAATGTTGAAGTGGCAGGAACCCTTGCAGTGGATCTGCCCCTCTGCATGGCAGTGATCCTCTCTGTAAATTCCGTTTACCACCCGACCTAACCAACACGCCTGAAGGTGTACTGCATCGTCTGCGTTTTAACGTGCCTTACACCCGAAGCTTGAAGTTTAAAATACGGCAGGAGGATTCATCCCTGTACCCCCGTACGCTGTGCGAGAGACTACCGAGCATTTATTCTGTATCTGCCCGCGACTTGCCGCTGCGCGAGCGACCAGCGGTTAGCTGCCTGTCTCAAGACGCGGAGCAAGGCTCAGTTGTGTCCTTTTCTTGGAACCTGGGACAACAACAATGACTCACCTTTAGGGGCCAAAAATTTTGCTGCGTTTTTCGCGGGATTCTGGACTAGAGAAAGCTTTTGTAATTCTTGAATCGTGCGCATGGCTACATCTGTACGCGTTTACAACTGCTTGTACGTTTTTTTTTTATTTTCCTTTTTCGTTGTTAGGCGTTCTGTGCTTCCTCGGCACCATTCGCTCGTCCCTTTTTACTCAACTTTGTTTAGAGCTATATTTCTTGCATATCATTGCGTGTGATTTTTTATTGAACTTTTGTTTTTCTCGTCAGTGTTGGCTTCCCAATCTCACCACAATATAACCTCACTGCATCGTAATCAACCCCATCTGGTGTAGCAAACACTGCCGCTAGCAGAGCTGACCTCTCCAGCCCACATTAAAGAGTTCTCCCTCTCTCTCTCTCTCTCTCTCTACACTACAGAGTCTCAATAAGAGCTTCTTTATTCGGACATCGGAGAGTTTCGGTATGGTTTGCGCATAAAATTTAACATGCTCATACGGCAAGTTTGTGCACTGCCACCTCTGCTGTCTTCTTCTCTGGTCTTAAACCATAGCATAAATGCGTGCATTCATGAAAGGGGGAAGAGAGTACGATATCGCCACCAACCAACGAAATGAGCAAGAAAGGGTAGTAGAAATCCGCTTTGTGGGTCAACTAGTTCACGCGTTAGCTCACATAAGTAGCATTTTCGTTTTGTTTTAGTATTACTCCGGTTCTTACCGACGTGTATACGCATAGGCAGGCATAACTGCGAAGCTCAGGAGAAATAGATTAACTTGACCACGATTTTTACTACATTTTCGAAGGTAGGCCCCTAAACGGAGAGGATGAGAAATGCTGTTCGGCGTGTGTAATGTCAACTAATGGAGCGAACTTAACCCATATAACTCTATCGTGCTTTCAAGCGAATAAGTGCACAGATAAGGGTGTGGTTATTTGATACTTAGCAAAACAAGGATGTTTCTGCGTACCTGCATGTACTTCCCGAGATTCTTGGAGTACTCCAGGAACATATAAGCTTGAGGTCCAAATCATGTTTTGAATGGCAGTGCAATTTTGGGGGTGATGGCGTGCTAATAGCACAGAAGCCGTGACGCTCATTTCCCAACGCCACGCGCTATAGAACCCCTCAAGCTTCAAAGGACACGTCGAGCCTCGGAAGTTTTGTACGCGGGCAAGAAAAACACCAGGTGCCCTAGCCATATAAGGTCCATTAAAAAACAGCGTGTGCGAATACAAGAGTCCTAAAAACCGAGTACGCATCTACCCATCATCCGTCATTCCAGAGCCATTCGGTGTGCCCAAAAGGTCATGCTAACCGCCATACTCCGTTGCAATTCATGCTCAGCTCCTTAAGCCCTACATTTCTAAACTTAAGGTGCAAGTGGCCACTATCGATATACTTACGTGGTTGGGCCAAATTTCAGACTGGGAGTTCTTCGAGGTCAGTCGATGAGCAGCGTCGCGCCACTACAGTTGAGCAGACGCGCGTACGTGGCTTGTCGGTGGAAACGTACAGAGCAAGGGGCGGACGATTGACTGCACGTTCCGGTCAAAGCTTCCGATGATGATGATGATGTTCCTTAGTGACTCAACCCATGCACGCCACTCGATTCTTCGTCTCAATAGATGACACACTTTCTTTGATTCTGCTGCTCCCTTCTTCTTCCTGATCGGCACGTACACGTAGAGGCTTCAGAAAGCAGATTGTTGTTGTTGTTGTTGTTGTTGTTGATACTCAGCAAACTTCTCCCAGTTGTTCCTCATCCTCGTTTTTTTCCCGCTTCGCAAAAGAAAGGTAAGCGTTGCGACCTGTTTGTAAATGGCGCTATTAGCCGCGTTTAGGGGCGTAGTAATGAGTAATTGCGTAATACCGCAAAATACTAGTCACCGCTGTCGTTTAAACGACATCGCGGAATGGAGTTTTCCCGTCGCTTTCACGTTTAGTGGTAGCATAGAAGGAAGTTGATCTTACGGGGAGATAATTTCAAGCTGGGTGCCTCAATTTCAGTTAATTGCACCAACAGGGAGAAAAAGCTCGAGTATTGTGAAGAACATTTCCCGCTGCCAATAATCGCCGTCAGATTTCTACCGATCGAAGACACTGAAGAAAAAAAAAAAAACACGGAAGAAAGTTAGAATTGTTTAGGTTGAGACGCCGGGTGCGAACGGGTAGCGTAAAATAACAGTTCTTTCAGAAGTGAACACTCTCCCAGTTGATACACAAAAAAGTAGTAAAAAAGGCATAGCGCCTGCAAAAGTTGGTTTCATTGTGCTCAAACAAACAAAGGAACTCTTAAAACCTTTGCAGTTGTTTTACGGCGACAAATTTTTTCTAAAGTCCTATTCAAAACATGCCAATAAATTGAGAGGATGGTGGGCATACGTTTTAGGCTTCCAGTAGTGAAAATAAATAATCGCTTTTACAGCAACCTGAAAAAAAAACGTGCACCTTAAGATGAAGCCGTCAAATTGTTGGAGGCGCACTCTTCATTACAGTCCTGGGAGAATAAGCTGCCTCTTATAAATGAACTCATTTTATCAAGCTGATTTTACTTCTCAACTAATGCATAACTGTGCTTAATCAAGAAATATGCGTTGATGACTGCCAGGAATCAGCGAGAGAGATGACGGGGGACATAGGAGAACAAGCGTAGTGTTCTTTCGTGTAAAAGTCATCCGTTGTCTCTCAGAGCGCACTTGGTCTACTCAAGAAACAGGAATAAAAATATGTGTGCCCCACATCTTTTTGCGACCCTGAAGCTTAAGATGCATTGTAGCAACAGAGTAACCAATACGTTACTCGTTTCCTTCAAATTTTGCCTTCCACTAACTCTCCTGCAGGCCAACCGCAAAAAAAAAAAAAAGAATGAAATAAGCTCACACTAACACGTAAGACTTGAAGGTAAACCGAAGCTGTACGCAACCTTCACGACCGTCACGACGGTTTAGGTCCACGATTGCAGCCGATATGCTTGTTCGCTGCTGCCACAAGCGACCTATACTCCATCATTGTTGCTATAAGTGTGAGCTTCCTTCATTGTTTTGGAAGTGATAATCATTGGACATCACCTTGCAGGGGCGCACGGTATGACGTGTCTTTCTCGTTCCGTGCGAGTGCTGCCGTATAAAAAAGGTCGTGAGAGGGTAGTAACGACCGTATTTACTCCTCAGAAACCCTACTACCCCTCGGTACGGTACGTAGGCTCTGCCACTAGCAACTGCATTGTTGGGAAATTAACTGGGTGTAGAAGGTAGTATACACTAGATTAAGGTCGTGCTTATGGCTAGGTTATGCATGGACAGTTAGTAAACGCATGTAGCTAAGAAGGGTGCTATGGCTATGACTTTACTAGTAAAGGTAGTTTGCTCGGCCTGGTCGCTCTGTGTTCTTCTTCTTCTCTCCTGGCTTCGGCTGCTAGCTGTTCTGATCGCCGCTCTTCAATCATTAAAGCCCCCTTCCATCTGGACTCGGCTTTGTGACGTGACATTTTGGTGGTGCCCACTGCCTGCTTCAGTTAGTAACCCGTGACTAGTGCTACATTTACTACTTTTAGTTACTAAGTACCTAGCGTATACTGGGACAAGTAATTTGTTAGTGTTCCGTTAGCGAATGCCACAACCTTTTTTTAAGAGTGTACGGCGAACGCTGGAGTTTTTTTTTTGTCAATCTTGGGCAATCTTCCTAAGTGAGCAGGCTTGGCTTGACAAACGTGCGCAGGGGACGCTGGGCGGTCGCCGCGAGGTACGCGCTCAAGTGCGCTCGGCATTTTCTTGGTATTTTAAACTGTGGACACGCAAAATGACGATTTGCTAAACAGCTTCGTTGTTAAAACTACAGGAGACTGCCTGTGACATCGATTTTCCTATAAATGCGAGATGAGTTACATCTTGACTCCTATATTTTTATATTTCGTCGTGCTGTGATTGCCATGATTTCAATATTCGTGCACGAGTGAGGAACCTGCTGAGATCCTGTAAGAAGTTACTTTTATGTGTGGTCCGTGTAATAAAACTTGTTCAAGCTTGTCACCCCCCCCCGCACTCCCGCCCCCTCAACACACGTCCTCCTCCTCCTCCTCCTCCTCCTCCTCCTCCTCCTCCTCCTCCTCCTCACAAACCGCATCAAATCAAAATAAGAAAGAAAAAGGGCCAGCATAGAATATATATAGGGCAAACAAAAATATAACTGTTACGAAAAACCTCTAAAAATCTCTACGAAACTTGTAACTAGAATTAAACCGCCAAAGAGACGTCAAGACGTTATTCTGATATCTTATTTCTCTCGTCTTCACGGTGCCTTCACTGATAAAACAGAAAAAACGCAAGCTTCATTTACCTTTTCTTCTTGCGTTCATAAGGAAGCGATAGGAATCTTAAGGCGCAAAACACCATATCAATGTTGCCGTTTCCCGGACACCCAAGTTTTTAATCGACGCCCGGCTGTAGAGGGGAGTAACAAAGTTGCGGAAGCACCAGACCGTGTCTCTTTGTCGCAGTTTCTCATTGGCCAATGCAGTTTCGTCGCTGCTATAAACACGCCTGCCCTTGGATGTCTTAGTTTATCACGAAGACACGGTTGGAAAGTTCCGCAAAGAAACTTCCTTTCCAGTCCTGTCCTAGCTACAAAGTATTGAACTTGAACTTGTCGTTGTGCGCGTGCCGTTTGATGTTGCTTAGTTCGTGCGCGTATTTTTAGTTGTTTATTTCGTGAAACTTTGTCATTTCACAGTTTCCCGTATTTCTTTTTTTGTCACTCTTTACTTTTGTGATGTGCATAGATAGCACTCGACGGTCTGTACGACTGCTATTTAAATACCCATTATGTGGGCGCTGGTAACTGTGTTAGTGCTTCAGTTGCGCCTACTTTTCTCTTTGATTTTACCACCATGAGCGTCCTACGGTGTTTTTTTTTTTTCATTCATATCGATGCAGCATTCGCAGATAAGTGTTCACGAGAGGTCGACGGCAAGCGGTATCAACAATCATCGCTATCATCACCAATAAATCAATTCATTCGTGTGTATCTTACAGGAAAAGAAAACTTTCGGGAAGGAAGCAAAAAAGACTCTGGCTGAAAACAAACATTGGCAAAGTAGATTGTCCCGCAGGAAAGAACAGGCCTCGAGCAAACAAATAACGGAAGCCCACCGAACAAGCCATTTAGAAGTTTGTTCGGCGGGCTTGTTCGACGGGCTTGCAGGGTCTCACTAGGAGGTGAGGCGCGCAGGGCGACCTGAGGTTCTGTGACGAAGAGCGTATACAGTCACAAGCCGAGGTGAGTTCAAGGCAATGGCGAAATGGACGCGCCATCTTGGCAAAGGATCTACCCGGATCTTGAATATTTTACTTTCACCAGAGGTTCGGCTTCCTAGCGAATCGCCTTAGCATTTTCTCATTCAGCAGCGTAATTAAGAAACCTACAGTCGTGCGCTGTTCAAGAAGTACGAAAATACGCTTATGACTCCTTAGGTGTGCTATAGTGCGAAAGCATATGCGTGTGGATATGTTGAGGCAGCAGCCGAATGGGGATTGGGAAATCACTGAGTGGGCATAAGATAATGCTGTTAGGACTATATCCAGGCTTCCTACAACGTAACCGTAACGTAA
Source organism: Haemaphysalis longicornis (assembly GCA_013339765.2). NCBI lineage: Eukaryota > Metazoa > Arthropoda > Arachnida > Ixodida > Ixodidae > Haemaphysalis > Haemaphysalis longicornis. Next base: position 171,978,806 of record CM023451.1, on the reverse strand, counting down.
AGCCTAACTACGTGCCAAGAAACGCTTACTCACGCACGTCACGCTGCGAGTACGGGCTTCCGCGTTGGACCTCAGAGCGTAACGGTGTAGCACATCTTCGGGCCGTCGTAGGTATCTACAAAGGAGCCGTCAGATTCCTGCGTTCGCAACCACGTGGCGAGTCGCAGCCATTGGGAATGTTAGGCCGGCGTATGCCCCCTTCGCAGCTAATGGTGTTTTTGGTACCATCGAATTTCGGAACCACACCACAGTCACGCCGCGGACGCATTTTAGCAGAACGGGACATACAGCGCTTTCGCACTAATAGGCTGCGATAAATAGTCCGTTCACACGATATATCGACCATACTGAGTCGTGGGTCACCTAACACAGAAGCTACGTTCGACTACTGCCACTTTCGAAGCTTCGAATTCTTTTAAGCTGCAATGGCATGCAGTGCAACCGCATGTGCTACCTACTCGGTGTTCTTTATATACACGGTGGTCAGCTTCCACGTTACCTATTCAATGTCGCTGCCTCCTTGATTTCACTAGACATAAAGTGGTCTTTATTTGTACTTCCATTCTTAAAAGAAACAATGCTCGCACAGAGGTTGCCTCCTTTCGACCGCAACCACTGTTCAGTGCGTATATGAATTGCGGAGAAACATCCCAAATCCACGTACATCAGATAGCTAATTTTGTCTTCGAAGAGAGAGAGAGAGAGAAATAAAGAAGGAAATAATCCCGGGCCATCTCCACTCACGTGAAACCTGGAGAGAAGTGAAGCATTCGGTGTATAAGTGTATTCACACTTGCCACACGGCGCGCTCTGATTAGGCGCCGGAGAAGCGGCGGTGGGTGGAACAATCGCGTGCTTGCTGAGGCGATGGCGCCTACTCTTGCGTCGAGCTGTAAGTTGTCTCCGTGTTAGGCTATGTTAAGACTACCGGCACAAAAGCCATATCGGGATATATGAACGTAAAAAAATGGCGTGTCACGCAGTTGGGTTGGCTGAGACGTGAAATGACGTCATTCTTTAAAAGTTATTACGACAGGTAAGGCAACAGTCTGAACCCGGCCTTACATGACGCAGCATGCTAAGAAGTATGCTTTACAGAAGAAAGCGTTTGAAACTAATTACGACACAAAATGTGACAAATTTTTGTTATTATTGCAATTAAATCCTAATCATTCCTGTATTTTATAGTAGTTTAAATCATGTTAGTTTATTTTGAACCGGTTTTATTCGTTATACACTTGTTTCTTGACCATCGGTTGGCAACTTGATTTACCGTGACGACATGAGACGACGACGAAAGGAGACGCCGAAAGCCAGACCCTCTAAGGTGCTTCGCTCCTAAAAAAAAACGAATCGATGCAACGGACATACTGATACGCTTTTCGAGGTCGCGCAAGATCTGGCGGCTGAGTCTCAACCCCAGGTGGTGCAGGCATTTGTGGACGCTGGGGCCAAGGACTGCGTGGTGACGACAACATTACAATGTCCTTCCCACCCAGAGGCCTGTCAAACGTGCTTCTACGAAACACACCGCACCTTGCCGTCTATGCTGGCTGAGCTTACGGCCATCCGGGACGGCTTGCAAGCACTAACTCCTGCTCTTCATCAAGCCCCTGGAGGTACTACTTTACAAATTTATACAGACTCCACGGTGGCCATACGTGATTTACGTCGAGTGAATAACAACTCGGCTATCTCGAGGGACATTCATGACATACTGGATACGTACCCCTGCCCTCTGCGGCTCTTGTGGGTCCGGCGAAATACGCTTCCCGCTCACATTGCGGCGGATGGTGCCTGCCACACTGCATTTGTTCCACGGCCATTGCCTTTACTGACATTAGATACCGCAGGACAGTTTTTACAAAGGAAAGAAGATCTTCGTCGCGCCACACGAGCTCTAATTCCACCGTGTGGAACGGAGCTCCCTAGCCGACTCGCTCGCTGGGAGGAGGTCTTGCTGCGAAGACTTCGTGTTGGTGTAGCCCTCTCTCCCGCTGTTACCCGGGAGTGGCCACCACGCTACCATGCCCCGTTCGACCAGAGCTGCACCTTTTGCACGGCTTCTGCCGAAGATGCCGACACAGAACATTTGCTGTGGACGTGCCCTTCATTGCAAGCGGCCAGAACACGACACCTTCGAGGCACAGGCCTCCACCCTGGCAGACCACCTTACCTTCATCGGTGGATATGAGGACCCCACTTTCGCTCCCTCCTTGCGTTTGTTCGCGAAACGGGAGTTAACCTATACTTGTAGCATAGTATTTATGCCAACGGGCATACTTTCGCAAAAAAAAAAAAAAAAAAACTTTATTGTCCAGAGGACCTGGGTCCAGATACTAATTGTATTCTTCAGTTCACCGCGCGCGGTCCACGAAGTCTTGAAAAATGTTCGTGCGAATCTGGTGCACGTGTTAACATAGCGGAGGATGAGGAATAAACGTGAATCTAAAGCTGTCAGCCCTGGGGAAGAGTCCTCATTCCAGGACCCCTTGAGTCCGTCCGGCTTCTTGGGCTCGCTGCACCAGCCAAAGCTCGTCGTCAGGGTCCGAGCTGGACAGTGCTCTCTCCCAGTGCTCAAGGGAGGGGACAGGCAGGAGGCGTAGGTGGGGGTTCTTATCACAGCCCCACGTGATATGATAGAGGGTGCCCGGAGCCTCGCCGAAGCGGCATTGTGAGGAGTGCATGGTGGGGGCCAGAATGTGGGTTCTAGTGGGGTGGGGAAATGTGTTTGAATGCCTCGGAGGTAACGCTCTTGTTCTTTGGTGAGGTTTTTGTGCGCAGGAGGATATAGCATTCGTTCCAGGCGGTAATGCTGAGTGATTTCGTCGAACGACAAGAGAGGGGAGACCTGCCACTGCTCGCCGAACTCCTGGCTTGCCCGGTGGGTCAACTCTCGGGCACGCTGATGGCCAGCTTCGTTGCCAGACACGGCGGAGTGGGCTGGAGGCCAAATTATTTTTACGGGATGTCGAGGAGGATGCTGGAGAAGAATTGTTCGGGCAGGTCGTGATATGCAACCGCTGGAGGAGGTTCTACAGTCTTGTTGGCTGCCTGTAATTATTATTTCTGCCGAAATTCGTGCAATCGCTAGGAAGATGGCCGCTTCCTCCACCTGCAGAGAGTAAATGGTGGGAATTGATGCGCATGTAATGAGGTCTTCCGTAGTAGAAACCACAGCGGTCATAGCTCTTCGTCCGGGATATGAAGCGGCGTCTGTAGAGACTGGGGCAGAGTTTCGGCCGCATTGATTAAGAATAGCTTTCGCTCTGGCTTCCCTACGAGCCTCGTGATGTGTCGGATGCATGTTGCGTGGTAGTGGGGCCACATCAATGAGTCGCATCCGCCTGCGGGTGTTGCAGAGGAGAGTGCAGGTGCAGTTGAGACAGAATGGCTCTACCGGTACGGGTAGAGCTCAGGCGTAAGAGTTGGCTCAAATGCTGGGCTTCCAATAGTTCATCTAAGGTATTGTGGACTCCCAACCTCAAGAGTTTCTGCGTTGAAGTGGTAACAGGTAGTCCTAATGCTAGTTTGTACGCTTCCTGGGCCACCTGAATGGTCACTTTCGGTGACGGAGACGTCCAGAGCTATCAGGCAGGATGTGATAGAGGGGAAGTATTTGGCAAGAGAGGGCGGGGTTCATTCCAAAAAAGGATTAGGGATGGATGGGTAGGAAGAACAGGTGGTACATGAGGGGTGGCCACGGTCGGGATGCTGAAGGATGCGGTGAAGAATGTGATCGGGTGGGGGTGAAGAGGTGAAGATGCGAGCCTGCCGAATGAGGAATGCAGCCCCACGAGTAGGACGAGAAGGAGGTGTGTACAGGGTGCGCTATAGGTAGTGTTCACTGGCGAGGCACGCATGCAGGCAACCATGTGACTGCGCCGTCCCCGGTTACGTCTGTCTCCGCGGGATGGCGGTACTTGTCCGTGCTTAGCACATGTTTGACATTCCAAACTCTACCCCACCGAACGCAAAGTAGTGCCTTGACACCAATGTGAGTGCTATTAATAACATCTCCGTTCACACCACCGTTAAGAATCGGGTTAAGACGGAGCAGACGACGCACGCAGGTATTTTCTTTTTCGGCGGCGTGCGGGCGCAGTGCCGCAAGCCACGCCATGTCCGTGGCGCATCAGCCATGCCCGTGGCCGTTTCCAGTGTTGCCAAGCGAAGAAATCGACAGCTAAGCTTTTCAGTGAATACCATCTATAGGCACTGGGCGCGTAGGCGAGAGTGGTGGGAAACGCGTTGTCGAGCGTGGCAGCGTGGCTATAGCAACCCATACCAGTGTGAAATGTGGACTCGATAGGATTCAAAGCTAGTACGGAAGTATTGGTGGCTTGTGGTGTTTAACGCGCCGAAGATACACTTGGGCTATGAGGCTCGCCATAGTAGAAGGCTCCATATTAGTTTTGACCGCCAGGGTATCTTTGCCGTGCACCGAAATCTCGACACACTGGCGTTTTCGCTTCTCGCCTCCATCAGAAAAGCAGGTGTGAGACAGCTGAATCAGATTTGGGAGCAGACTTTGAAGCAGCGAAGTCTCAATTTTGGAGCAGAAGAACCTTGATTTGAAGCAGAAGAACGACATTTATTATGTCACCTTAGGAGCCTAAAAAATCACATTTTTGGCAACTCACGGGGGGAAAGTGCACTTTTTAATCGGTTTTGAGCGTACATAACACTGAAACAGCCTTTCAATAAAGTTTTTTCTACCAGAGTATCACAAGGTACGAACTGCACTACCTTTTTACAAACCATTTTAGCATTCTTAGTCTCTATGCATAGATAGCGTGAAGGGCCGTTGAAAATATCGAATTGAAAAACTAAGCAATCGTAAGGCCTTTTCATTAAGTGAATGCCGAAATTTTTATTTTTGCAATTCCAGACTCGGCTTTACGCACAAGTGTAGAGCCACGGCAAAAGTTGTGCAAAATTAGGTGACAGTCGTCGTACCCCACCAGGCCCCCCAGTTCAATTCCCAAGGTGCACATTCACTGCGATCGTAATTTGAGTAACGTTGGTATGTTTAGCCGCCTCCCTCTAGGCATTAAATTTTACTTGAGATAAATGAACCATTATTACCAGCGTGAAATACTAGCCCGTCCCGCTATCGTGACAGTGCTTGAACATTTTGCGGCGATGTAGCCTGCGCCGCTGCTCCTGCAGTGTCGATCGTCCCATTCCCACCGCTCGCTAGCTCACTGTCAAAGGCAGCAATAACTCAGCGTTTCATAACCCCGCAATGAGTCCGAAATTTCACTTCAAGCACGCACTGGCTTCACACTCAAGGCCGAAACTCGTCGAATTAGCGGGCGCCATGTTGTTTTTGATGAACTCCTGTCTTTCGAGCCTCGCAACTTCCCGCAACATATCAAACGACGAAATGTAAACCCAGCCACTCCCATAACCAAAACCAAGGCAGAAATCAGCGAAGAGCGCGCACTCTGCCTGAACCACAAGCAACTGCTTCGCCCGGCGGCCACGTTTTCACATCTTAACCACACCAAGATGGCGGCGCCCAGTAATGTCGTTCCGGAGATACAGCGCTCCAAAAATTGGCGTTTTTTTATCAACTTTCACAAGTAGCTGGACGCCTCTGTACACATAAGTATTTTCTACAGGACATTGCAATAATTTTCTGTGGGGAAACTTTAAAAACGCACAGAATATAACATGTTCAACCCGGCATAGTGACTTTCGAAAAAAACTATCTCTGGGACAATTTTATGTAGGTTTTTCATTGAATGAAACCTTTACGAACAGCATCACTTTGGGGGTGCTGGAATATTATGCCGGCAGTAAGAATTTTTCCCCACTGAAACTGACGGGAGCGTTAAAATCATTGGCTCTCAGGCTGTTTTGGAGCAGTTTGGCGCAATTTTTGCAATTTTCAAACTTTTGGAGCAGACTGGCGCAAGAAAACATATTTGTATCAAATCTGCGCAATATGCGCAGCCGTCTCACCCCTGGAAAAGCGGCCACAGCTTCCGGGACGGAACCCGCGTCTTTAAGTACAACAACACAACGGCTTACCCACTGAGTTACTCAGGGTAAGTATGGAAGAAACGAATTGAGTGGCGCATGGGTTGGTATCATGGTGAGTGAACTTACGAAGGGCTCTCTGGCAGTGGGAGATGGCCCCGAGGAGCATCCCTTTTCTGTGTGCCATGCAGGGCCCTGCGAAAAGAAGTTCTATGCGGCTGCCGATGGTAGTGGTTGTTCTGAGAGGTGTAAAACGACGTTCAACAAATGTGATGTTTCAGTGAATCGTGGCCACACCTTCCATGTCCTCTTTCCATCTATGGATTACAAAAGCAAAGCTTTCAGCGAGGACGAAACAGGAGCGACGGGCATAAGCGTTGTTTCATCCTCATGCTTCCGTTGCTGGTATAAACCGCAATATGGAGCACCTACTAACCAGTCGCGGTGGCTTACATTTCTCGCTATCCCAGTTCCAGATGGACCGGCTGGAAAACGCTACCCTGCGCTTCGTTGGTTTTGCGGTAAGAGCTAGGCATTCTTATTCTATCGCGAGGGAATGCGCGAATGTCGTTAGCTTCAATTGTCTTCAGGATTGACAGTGGGAGTGCGTTTGTGCGTACGTGCGCCTGTGTGTGTGTGGGCAATGGTTATGCCAGATGCGGGATTTTCGCTTCATACATTCCAGCTCTTAGTGATATTTCGGCCTAACGCGATTTGATAAACGCCTGTCGAAGAAAGGTGACAAAACTTCATTTGTGTACAGCGAACTGCATGACTTCATAATTTAGCTACACGAAAGAGTTGGGAAGAAAGGAGTAGGGCGAGTAAAACACCTTCTGACGTTTAACTGATTTGCATATTGTGATCATCTTTTCGACCTGTTAAATTCATTGAATCGATCGATTAGTCCAGACAGATCTACAAATTTTAATCTTGAATACGCAATGGTATATTCTCCCTCTGCCCTTTTCTTTTCAAGGTGAAGCCCTTGCTGGACGTTTCCGTGGCAGGTGGAAGAGTAACATTCGGCGGGCTCGGCTGGTACATCATCCAGTGCTTACAGGAGGCGCTCCGTTTCAAGTAATCTTGCACGACTCGTTCCTCCCAAGCGGAGCTACTGTTGTTTGCCCCTCCCGTGAACTGTTGACGTCTGGCTCTGACGTCACACCTGGCTCGTACGCGAACCGAACTACCACACCAAGATCGCGTCAGAAACATTTACACTCTCGTAAATCTACTAGATTTGCGAACAGAGGTACTACTCCACATAAATATGCATTTCCAATGTATACAAACGGTAAATCTCAGTCGTGAACATGCAAGCACAAGCAGCGGCGACAAGTGGTGAGCGGGATGGAGCCTCCCGCGATTGATTTCAAAACGGGCCGCTAGGGGGATTTCAGTGGCGCCCCTACAGGCAGCGCGCTAGTGGAATACGCCTTCATTACATTAACTGACTAAAGTTGCAGACTAGGGGATGTTTTTGGCCTTCTACTTACAATACGCCGACAACCTGCACACTGCATCTCGACGTATACAATGAGTACGAAATTGCTTGGCACGTCGTTATAGATCCAACTTTAGGGTAACAACGCGTTAAGGGTGAATACAGGCATAACTATGCATTCCCACTAGGTGGATCGGCCACTGACGATTATAGCTGCCGTCGGGGACTGCGCATTATCATTAATGCCCGCTAACCGCGACGTCAACATATTAGCCACTCGAAGGAGCACGATCAAAGGAACGCAGTGACAGTTCTGAGGATCTTGATCTGAAACACTGTCCGGGGCACAACAATGCCAATGCCAAAAAAAAAGTTTGTTGCTATCACTCTGTCCTCGCGATCCCTTCGTCATAGCATTGCGCCGGCCTAAGTTCATGTGCCGCCATTCTGTTACGCCATCATTTGCAGCAGCTTCACTGACTTTGCAGGACCAATTTAACAAAATCAGAACAAGATAGCGTATATAGGTGAATAAAAACATTATTGTAATTTCTCATTGGCTGTGATAATGAGGCGGAGAGCCTTTGTCCTTTCCTATTGTGGATCTGGTTTCGCCTCGTCCAGTGTGTTCCTTGGTGGCCCGTAGATAACATTATGGCTTGCACAAATTAAGGGCACTGCACATGCCTCGGCTTCAACACCTCAGACAATGCGAGATCGGGTACAAGAAGCCATAGGCACGGTACCCCAAGATTTAGTTCTATTTGCGTTGGCGCGCAGGTCATGCCAACAGAAATTATCTTCGCACATTTCTCGTCTTACCTGATATACTTTAGCGTCCGTGTCATTCGTTAAAATTTGGTGTTGACAGAGTTGTGTATACACCTGTGCAGTGTGCAGCTGCAGACGACCAACCAGCAGATCTGGTCCATCCGACGTCCCACGGGAGAATGGAGCGGTCCTCTGGGCATGTTGCAGCGCAATGTGAGTGCAGCATGGTGTAGATAGGGTTGGATCCAGTAAAAGAAGCATCTGCGCGTGCGCTACCTTTCTCTTCCGGTTCTGCAACATCATGCGGTATAGGGAGCAGATGCCACAGTATATAGTTTCATATTCATGGACTCGACGAAGGGGAGTTGAGTCGAGAAAAAGTCAAAACCCATTTCTTAAGAGAAAGTTGGTTAAGACGCGTCAAGCTTTCTCCCATGCAACCTGAGTCAAAGTCCATAATTAGGACTGCTTTGACCGTGTAGGGGCCGCGCAATCGTTGGACTGTAGCGTTAATCCAGGCCCCCAGATTAGACCCCTTCTAATCTAGGGGCCTAGACCCCTGGACCCCTTCCAAGACCACGCATCTAGACACATTCCGCGACCAGCCCGATCATTTTCTCCGTGGAGCGCTCTAGTCCATCGTCTCAGCCCACATGATAAAGTGGCTTTATCGAGCCGTTCGAGCCGCCCATGGCGTTCGAACCGCCCCCTTTCCATAGAGAAATCGCCGGCGCATGCAGTCACCCTTATAAAGCAGCAGTTCTCGTTGCACCATATCCTTGCGGTTAACACCCGCGGCTATACCGCAATCTTGTCGCAAAGCTCCTTCCCCCAAATCTCTACCGACAACCACCGGTCAAAGCGGCCAAGCGGGGCGAACTGAAACAGATCATGTACCTGTCGAGAGGGCGCTGCGATTCGCCGAATAGAGAGGACGTGCTCACATCGGCTCGTGCATTTATGCTAATTATCGCAACGCTAATCAACAGTTACCGAGGTATAATTGGTGCCCATGTGTCCGTGAAGGTACGCGGCATCGACCGGTACCAGATTCGACCAAGTGGTACGTTCTTATTACGATTTACGGGGACTTTATTCCCGTGGCGGCGGCGACCCGACGCAAAGCCAAACCGGGTGGCCAAAAAGTACGACCGCTAGTCTTAACGCTGGCGTGGCGATGGAGCAAGACAACGAGATGACTACGTCACCACCGAAAACGCTACTGACCCCGGGCGCCAGCAACAAAGCAGCGGCCGGATGTGCATCGAAGTACAAGGAGAGGAGGAGGTTCCCCCGGAAGAACGCAACCAGAGCCACAGTTGGACACACGCAGTCCGACGCATAAGAGCACCTACCGACGGAGACAGCGCCCCAGTCGACGCGAGCCAGTCGAGACACGAGGGAACAGGCGGCCAGAAAGGCAAGGTCAGCGGCAACGAAAGCAGCGAGGATGCCCGAGATACTTCGCAAGGAGGAAATCAAGGTTATCGTGAGGCCGAGAGGAGGCCGAAACATCGCAAGAACGCAATCGTCGATTGTCGCCTCGGCAATCATGGCGGCGGCGAGAATTTCGAGAGCGGAAGGGGCGGCGGACACCTTCTGCCAGACATCATGGTGGTAAGCACCCCAGACGAGGGGTGAGCCGTGCCCTGCGCCAAGATCCAGGCCATCCACATTGGAGGCAAGTCGCACGCGGTGGGAGCGTAGCAGACGGCGCAGGACGGCACGATCAAGGGAGTGACCAGAGGCGTACCGGTCGAGGACACCCTGGCGGAAATCGACCGGAACATCGTAAGACCAAGAAATCCGATGGCGAGAACTACGTAGGCCCGGTGGTCACGAAGTGCACGCTATACCGGAAGCACTTCGACGTGCGCAAGCAGTACGGCGAGGTAGGCCACAGGAGAGACGTTTGCCGACGCACAACGCGACGACACGAGTGCTTCGACTGCGGGGCCAGCAACACGGCGGAGGGCCACGAGCAAGTCTGTAAACCCTGATGCAAACTCTGCGGAGGGCAGCACCCGACCGGCAGCGGAAACTGCAACAGGTACAGGACCCCGTACAGAGTAACCAAAAGGCAATGGGAGCGCCAGATGTCCGAACGACGTTCACTAAGTCGATAGACGGCCGGTTCACCGCACTCGAAGAATACGTCCGGACGACGTTCACCAAGTCGATCGACGACCGGTTCACCGCGCTCCAGAGAACGTGCCAGCAGCTGGCTACGGCAGTACAAAATCTAGTGACGCAAATGGCCAACCTCCAGCAAGCAAGGACGGGGCACCCACAGCAACAACAACCACTGCAGTAACGACGAGGGGCCTCCTGGTATGGCACTGGAACTGCAACGGCTTCGCCGCGAAGAAGGTGGCACTACAGCAGCACCCACTACAAGTACCGAGAAAGCCATACGTAATCACCGAGAGAGCCAGACGTAAACCCGCACCGAAGAGGCCAGACTGCCGAGGTACTGGACCCACGCCAGCCCGCCGAGCTCGCAAAAGGCGGCCGGTAGGCCCGGCCGAGGGTTCTGTACTATGGTTCTGTACTCTGGTCCGGAAATGCATCACGTACAGTCTTTGTCAAAATTTTGTGGGCCACGGCGACCGTGGCCGGAGCAGGCGCGCGGACGAGCAGGGGTGCTGCGCTTGCCGCTGTCGGATTGTTACGCGGCTGAAGAGAGCGAGGGGAACTTTCGCACTTCCTTTCGTAGTACGGCTGGCGCGATAAGTGCAGCGGGACCGGCTTCTCACAGTAGGCGAACGTCGCTTGAGCGCAAGCACTTGGCGCAGCACTGCTCGCGCCGGACCAATGAGGTTGTATAAATGGAGGCCGCCCATAACGGGCAACGCGGGGAGGTGAAGCTGGGCGAACCGGTTGGCGGCCATATTGCCGGGCAGAAAAGGCACTGAGCTGGCAGGGACGTTGAAGTGCGGTCGTGTTTTTTGGCTTTACAAGGGAGAAAACGATGGGTAAGCTGGTTTATGGATTACGATATTTGAAGGCAGCCTGAATTTTGCCTTACGCGAAGGTATTGACGTAAGATATGGTTCAAGCAGCGAGCTCACGTGTGTTTATCTTACGGTGGTGAACAGAGCTGTCGCCGCGGGAAAACGCGTAGCGCTTGACTAAAGACACCACCCCTGCTTTTATTTCAATAAACGTTTATTCTGTATAACTAAGGCTATAAGCCGCCCCCCTTAGCAGTAAAATTAGCCTCATGTTGCACGCCATGGCAAGAGATGCCGCGTTATAAGGTTGCTATTGGCCGTGATTTCACGCTGAAAGTGCAGGACACGCGACAGCGCTGTTATTTGACGCTTGTTTCTTTTAGCGGCATTGCGTGGAATAATTAACGCTTATTCATTAAGGATTAATGCATAATAACGCAGCTCTCACACCCAAGCTAGCTCTGTAGACATAGTTTAGCGGTTCGAATAGTTTTTAGGCAGTACTGCAAGGAACCATATGCATCAGGATATTGCAATCTTTATGTGTACTGCACATGCACGTTTTCTGGTTTAAACAACATGGCCAGTTTTGCCCTTGCCGAAGAAGACCAAATCAAGCACGAGCTTTGGATTGTATTGATCGATCGATTGATTGATTGATTGATTGATTGATTGATTGATTATGATTGATTGATTGATTGATTGATTGATTGATGGGTTGGTTGGTTGGTTGGTTGGTTGGTTGGTTGTTTGATTGATTGATTAATTGATTGATTGTGGGGTTTAACGCGCCGGCGCAACGCAGTGATGAGGCGCGCCGTAGTGGAGGGCTCCGGATTAATTTTGACCACCTTGGGGTATTTAACGTGCGCCGAAATCTCGTACACACAAGCGTTTTCGCTTTTTGCCTTCATCAGAAAAGCCGCCGCCGCGGCCTGGAACCGAACTCGTGTTCTAATGATGAGCGGCACAATGCCTTGGCCACTGAGCCACCACGGTGAGTCTATTTCCAGCTTTTCAATCGTATTTTGCAAAATGGATTAGGCACACACTGAAGCTCATTAAAGCAGGTTTTTTTTAATTTCGTGTGCACTTTACAGAAAGCATGATCATCACACGTACATATCTCACTCGCACTGACTTTCTTAATTTTTCAAATCCAGAAGGTTACCTAATTGAATGCACGACTACATTAAACGCGCGTGTCCGCACGATAGTAGCGTGCTATTGATAAGAAAACTACGCGCAGGAGGTTACTCAATCACATTCACAACCTCGTTGACCGCGCACGTTCGTACGCGAGAAGCGAATTGATAAGAAAATCACGCGGATGAAGAACGCGGGAGAGCATTGCGGGGCATGAGACTTCTACGAAACAGCGCTAACGAGAAACGCCTGAGTATTCACGTAGGGCCGGATGAAAATGAAATATATTAAACAAGAGTGCCTTGATTTTTTACGGTAACTGTCTGAGCAATACTCTGTATTTAAATTAGTGCGGAAAAACAATTTGCGGTCCACATATTTACAAACATGTCATTTCGCGCAGTCACGCGACTACAGGACCACCACAACTACGAACGAAAACATTCGCATATCTGCGTAAACAAGTGCGTACAGGTATGCTCAGTTAGCGGACGGCAGGTGCTACGGCGAATTTTCCCTTTACATCACGCACAAACGGCGGGCAAGTGTGCACTTATAACGTTATAATACTAGTAATGCCTCGAGACCCAAAACAAACAGAGACCCTCAGTACTTTCAGATGAAAGATGATCCCCGACGCCTTCGTCGCGCGATTAGCGCAGCCGACCGCGACGCACGAGCAGACAATTTCTGCTTTCTACACCTTTGAAGCATGCATCCGCGAACGATGATCGAACGAACACGAGTTCTGCTCTTTGGCAAGAGAGGACTCGGAAGAACGACACATGGGGGAGGAAAAAAATGTCATTGTGTCTTCTGTTTATTTTAGTTGTTTTTGCCCAAGAATGTAAATAATTAGCAGATGTGTGCGGCCACCGGCGCACGCACAAGAGACGTGCGTAGCGCTTAACTAGAAACACGAAGAGGGGAGCATAACCGAAACCACTAGCGTCGAAATGAAAGCGCGCAAGAAAAGGTCGGTGCGGTTAAAGCTAGCCGCATAAGAAAATCAACTTGCAAAACAAGACAAAACAAAACAAAAAAGAACGGAAGCAAAAATATAACGTAAGCCGCCGCAAAAACAAATACATGATGCGACGGGTGCAATGCGTCTGCTACGACGGAAGGAGTTTTCTGCCCACGGCAAAATGGCGGCCTTCGGCGTCAGTTTTTGAGTGCCGTCTCCACTCCAGAAGTTTTATACACCTCCTTGCGCCGGACACACTACAAAAGCAAGAACAAAGTTCCACTCCCTCTCTTTAGCCGCGCAAGCAGCCGACAGCAACAAGCGCAGCGCCCCTGCTCGGCCGCGCGCCTGCTCCGGCCGCGTCACCGTGGCCCATAAAATTTTGGCAAAGACGGTACGTAGAGCATGAACTACTAAGCAAGAGCACGATAGAGCACACTCACATGTATTCTCAGGCCTTTCGCGATGCCGGAAACGAAAGGTGGTGTTAATCTTTTGTGGTTCTTTCCCTTAGTTCTTTGAATTACGAGCGTATGGATAACTTGCTTGGGGAATACTTTTTTTTGCAAACGATCTACGACTTTGTCTTGCTGCACGCTTCGGAGCAATAGGCGCGCGAAGCTATGCGGATTAAAAGCAAGGACGGGGTTATTGGCACACCTAACATAAAAGCGAAGACTCCCCATTAGCGAAGGAGCGAAATTCTCAATAAGAAGATTTGATCAGGACGTTCCTGTTTTTTGCAGTGTGCCCGGGAGAAAAGACGTAATACGCGGTCACCAAAAGCGATTGCTCTTCCTTAATCTGAGAGAACTGTACGAGAAGTGAAAAAAAAAGAACGTGTTTTCTAAAGTGCGGATTCTCTTCGTTCACAGTTCCGCGTCCGCCACACAGCGTTGTCCGGCCGAAGTGGCACACACACAGTTTGCGTGTCCATAGAGCACCAAAACTTCAAACCTATGCTTCATGCCGGAGGATTCAGGCAAACCACAGAAGAACTGTTGTCAGCAATTGTATGCAACATCGACGTCGAAAACTGCATGTGCAGCCGCTGTCCGGCGTGTCCTGGCAAAGATGCCCTCATGACCATTTTGGAGAGCGCTCTAGATATGGACAAAGTTGAGGATTTTCATGTTGAAAACAGGATCGCTGGTATTCGCCGCATACTAGAGAAAATAGTTTTAAGTTCTTCCAAATTTTCGGAACAGTTTTTAGGCACTGTAAAAGACCTCAAGATGCACCACTTTATAAGCAAACAGCAAGCAAAGTTCTTGCAAGAGATAAAAACCAGACGAAAAATGAGGGGAAGATTCTTGTTTTAGACCTCGCAGAGGATTATAGCTTCCTCGAGCAAGACGCTCCACAATCGTACCACTGGGCATGTACGCAAGCCACGATATACCCATTCATGGCATACCATCGTTCAGAGTTTTTGGGGACCTCTGTGTAAAATCGCTTGTCCTTATTTAGGACTGTCTTGAACACACAAAAGCGGCCTGGATACATTTCAAGTTAAGGCATTAAAACTTCGTAAACAAGAATTCTATGCTGTCCGAAAAATTCACTATTTTTTCGATGGGGCATCATCACAGTACAAGAACTAGAAAAATTGTTTAAATTTGTGCTGCCATGAAAATGAGTCAATTTATTGTCTGAGAGGAACGTTTTTGCAACTTCACATGGAAAGAGCGCTTTCGACGAGGTTGGTGGCACAGTTAAGACATTGGCAGCCAGGGCTAGTTTTTGGATACCTTACCAGGGACAAATAATTGCACCGCATCAGTTTTTTACATGGGTGGTAAAGAACACTAAATGTATATCCCTGTTCTGGGTGCCAGAAAAAATGGTTGAGGAAAAAAAAAAAACTCTCAAGGAGGTTTGAGTTGACCATTTCTTTAAAAGGTGCGCGCCCCTTTTACCACTTGGTACCATAACCGATAACAACTGAAAATGCTGGGATGGTGCCTTACTCCGCCACTTAGACTTTGCAAGAACCCACGTCGGCGACCACGATGAAAACTGCAGACTCTTAAATGCATCAAGACAGGACCAGCAGCCGATCTCCTGCTACATCTGTATCACTTCCACGAACGCAGCGTTGTAGAATTTCTTTAAGAGCATCCAACAACTAATCATGCTGCGATGACACCCTTCCGAAATCCAGTACCAGCCAGCCGCCCTCTTTAGACTGCAGCTAGCCGCGTGAAAAACTCAAAATGCGCGCGACCTGCACTGGCTTCCCACCTCTCCGCTGCCGCGCAGGGATGTCGTTGCAGTGAAGCGGACTTATGGCCCGCCGTCTGGGGCCGTGGTGGGTGCTCAATATAAACATTATTATCTCGCTTAAAACAAAAATGACCCCGATTAAGCTTTCTCAAATAAGTCCCATTTGTACGCTCTCTAAACTGAGCCTAAGCCTGTATTTGTACGTGACCGCACACAGCGCGATGATGAGAGTGTGAACATGGACAATTTCTGCATATTTTTCATGTCTTTATCACGCTGAAACTACCGGCTTCCCGGCTCCCATATTTTTCCTCCGCACTTACCGGCAACAATATAAACAAATTATGCCGCTGTATTGTTTCTACAAAAGTTTCAATAGCTGTAAAAAAATGTGTAAAAATTGCTCAGAAACGCCACGTTGCTTCCCCGCAAAGCCCTTTTTGAAACGCACTAGCAACTGTAAAAGCATTGTAGCAAGGAAGCGCGCTTATTTTTCTATCACCTGGAATTATTTCACTGCACTCCGTGTAATATTTTATTTTTGCAAATTTTTTTTCCAACGAGGGTTTTCGTCACCACCGCGGTTTTCAAGTGGCTGTAAAAGACAGAAAAATTCTTTCCCGCCGAAAATCTGCTGGGAGAATTAATAGTGTGAGAAAGCGATCAACCATGAATTTGTATAGTGCCACCAGAGATGGTCGAGCGGATTCGCTTGGACGTTTGACGTGACTGTCAATTTAAAATGCATCACCTCGCTTCCTGTTTTTCATCGCCTCTTTGCAACTTCCGCCATGTTCGAGTCCAAAGCGACTAGGAAATCGAGCTTCTCGTACAGGCGGGAGAAATTTGTCGCTTTTGCATGTGTCTGCGTACGCAGGAATCGGACATCACAGCGCACCCAGTGATACCGACGCCCGACCGTATCGCCGTGGGAACGCCGCTGCCTGCCTACGCATACTCCAATCCCCGCTACTACGCGGGAACGCGTAACCCATACATGACCAGTGTGTTCGCCTACCTCATGAGCTTCGACCTTGAGGTGAGGGTTAAAGCTGGCGTTGCACGAAGCTACAAAATAGAGAGGTGGTTTTTGGCTGCCTGAGCTTTCCGTACAGTATGCAGTTACTTTCGTATATACTTTCCCAACCAATACCCAACCAGCGTATACTTTCCCAACCAAAGACAGCCATCAAAATTTTTCGATTTCAACGTATCTGCTTGCTTCCTCGCAAATGACCTCGACAGACGACAGCGTTTCTGCCGCTGCGGCCACGTCACGCCACCTCCTGTCTCGCTCTTCGCCCCCGCACGCCCTTCCCTTCCCTTCTCCACCTCATCTTATTCATCCACCCTCAGTTTTCCTCCCCTCATTTTTACCACTTCTGGCTCAATCGATACTACACCCCCCCTCCCCCTCTTCGTCATTTCTTTTTCATCCTGCTTCATTTGCCATCCGTTTCCCCTCTACCCCTCGAATACCTTCCACCTCCCGCTAACTTTTATTCCCGATCCTCTTCTCGCATTACCTCAATCTCTGTCTTCCCTTTCCCAAGCCACCTCTCACTCCTTCATTCCCCTCCTCAATCCCTCTTCTTCTATCCCCTCTCTTCCACGGTTCTTTCCTCGCATGACTTTCCTCTTTATACGCCCCCTCGATTTCTGGACCTTCTCTCCACCAATTCTCTTCTCCCCTCTTCCCTATTTACCCTTCCAACCTCCCCACACTTCCTGTCTTTTCCACCCACTTTTACATTTCCCTCGTCCGATTTCCAAACCATCGCCATCACCATTTTCCTCACCATCCTCCACTCCACCACCACCTCACTTTTTTCCATTTACCCGTTCAAACTCCACCGCGGCATTATAATTTCCCCCCGGATATTCCATCGTACACTCTTTTGACATTCTGTCTCGTCTGGACGATTCTGTCACTATACCACCCTTCCTCCTCCTCTTCTCCCGAAAAACCCCCAGTCTTCTTTGCCCCCCCCCCCCCCATATCCCGCTACAACCCCCTTCCCCATTTCCATCCTTCGTTCTCTTCCTCTCCTGTCCTACTTTTCTCCCGACAGTCCGTTTTCCACCCTCTGTTTCCTCGTACACCTGTATTGATGCCTTCACTCTCTGTATCCCACTTTCTCCGACACACTCCTCCCCTTGTAATCAGTTAACCACTCAATTCCCAGAGTGTAGTGAGCCGGAAGCGAGCTGGTGCACCCCGTACATTTATGGCTGGTTCAAGTGAAAGACAGACCAACATTGTCGCGTTTTGGTAGCCCCCGCTCCCCCCTCTCGCTCCCCCCCAAAAAAGAAACTATCGTCTTTAATAAAGTCACGCTGCACGACCCACGCAGGTATGGCTGGGCCTGCTGCTGTTCTGGCCCCTGGTGGCTGCGCTTGCTGAGTTTCATCGAAGCGGTCAGGTCTCCCGTTCGCTTCAGGGATACGATAACCGAGAACCTCTTTGACGTCCTTGGCATCATGATGTTCGAAGGTGAGCGAGGGTGGCACAACGTTTGTTCACTAAGCCATTTACTGCGACATCGCCGCCGATGAAGCTTTCATTGTCGTCACGCATGCTCCTTCCTTTCTTTTAAGAAGACTTGGGACGTCCGTCGCGCTTATCACAGGTCCTTTAATAAGTGGGTGAGGATCTGTATACGCAACAAGAGGACGATGTCTGGCAACCCTGTTCGTCCTTTTTTCGAAATGCTTGCTGCAGCCAACACCAAACCGAACACAGCGTTTCTGGTCGTGAGCTGCCAGACGCATACACGGTCACTCCCCACACACCTAGGCTTACTTATTTACCATTATCGGTAACTAAAACTCCCTCGCCAGCGTCACCAGCCAACCCGAAGGTATTTCAAATGCCTTGGGAGGTGCGAACACTTGCTTTCCGTATAGGTCTCCAGTTGATGGTTAGACCATTCGGTGCTTCCGCGTCGAGAAAAGTGATGCCCAAGGACCCCCGCAGCTTCGCGTTGGTCTGGTTGTTCACTGTGAGGTATTCTGGGATCTCCTACTGATGGCCGGTCCAATAGGGATGATTCTCTTTCATGCAGCCTGTGTTGAAGCAAGAACATTCACAGTTCTATCCTACCGATCATTCTTGCCTGGAACAGTTAAAGGGACACTGAAGTGATTTGTAAACCTTGCGGGATTACTAGCGCAAATTGTATACTCCGGAGTCCATAGGCCATGTTTCGACCACTCTGAGTGCGTTTACGTGAATTTATTTAGCAGAAAAATCATTTCGAAAATTCTTTCCTCCTCTCTGCATCCTCGCCCATTTTCTGTGGCGTTTTCGTGTGACGTCAGGAGGAAATGACTTGGCTTTACTGCGCTACTGCACGGATTGCCGACCTTCCGACAGAGTCAGTCGGCCCAGCGTTTAGTCCGCCGGCCACCGACGGGTCGTCGAAATTTGTTCGCTCAGTTGAAACTAAGCCAAGACACGTTTGTGAATGGAAGAATGTGCGTTTCTTTAGTTTGTTAGTTTGTACACTGTATCAAGCTCCAAGTCCAGGTCGCTCCACACAAGCGCTGCACAAGCGCACATGCGACGCTTCGCTGACTGGTGCGCTATGGTAGGAAACCTAAAGGCCACTTTAAGGCGGGAGAAGAGTCAGCGAAGTCAATATAGGTACTAAGGAAATAAAATCAACTGACCCTTTTACCGTACAGCGTAAAACTAGGGAGCAGGAAGCACTTTTGAGCTGGGTGAACAAGCACAGCGGTAAGCAGCACGATTACGCATCTGCGAACGCTTTTCCGTCTAAGAAATGCAATTTCTAGAGGTGAGATATTGTGGAAATTTGGGGGATGCTTACTTCAGGAGCGCTATAAAACAAATAGCCACCTAAGCTGCATGAAATGCGAAAACTAAATAAAAGTGTGAACTCGTTATAGATATACACCTCATATTTCTCGCGCTGGCAGCGCTGGCCCGTGCACGGTGGGAATTATTTAAGCATGAAGTGAAAGTCACGGCAATTGAAGAGGCTACAGTGATGGCGTTTGAAAAGGAAAACAAAATAAATAACTTAAAAAAATTGTTGAGAGAACTTTATGAACTTGAAGGCCTATGTCCGGGTCAATATATGGATGACATTCGGAATGTCAAGGCGCAGCTACAGGCGTTTGATGTTGAGAAAAACCGGGGAGCACTAGTGCGAGCGAGACCACAGCGCTTTGCTGAAGTGCAACCGTGTCGCCGGTCTCTAGGCGATGAGCGCCGTCATGCTCTGTCTAAACAAATACTTGAAATTGAGTATAAAGGGAAAATTACTGATGACACTACTGTGCTAATGATGGCCTTCGTCGATTATTATAGAACTGTATAATCCAAACTCCCAAAAAAGCGGTGAGCGAGGACTCCATTGACAAATTCATTAGTTTGCTGCCCAAATTAAACCAGGACGAGTGTGAATCTATACACCAGGAGATTGGGATTCGAGAATTGGTGTCTAGCATTGAATCATTGGCGAAAGGCAAAACCCCGGGACCTGATGGTCTCACTGCAGAATTTTACCACGAATTCTGTTCTCTGCTGGCTCCATTTTTACTTGAGGTTTACCGCGAGGCTTACAAGACTGGATTTCTTCCACCTACGCTGTACGAAGGCCACGCTGTTCTAATACCCAAAAGTAATGATCCTGACAAACTGCGTAAAGTAGAAGGATATCGTCCCATTTCCTTATGTAATGTAGATTATAAAGTATCCGCTAAGATTTTGGCCAACCGTCTTCAAAATGTAATTGAGCTACTAGTTGGTAACCATCAAACATGTGGCATCCGTGGGCGATCTATTCAAACTAACATACACATAGCAAGGTCTATATTGGAGTGTGTTTTGGGTACGTCAGCCCAGGTAGCCTTAGTACAACGAGATTTGGCAAAGGCATTCGATCGCGTCAGTCACCAATTCCTGTTTCGTGCTCTACAGCATGTGAACGCAGGATCTTGGCTTACCGAGGGTATTCAAATATGTTATGCTAATGGCTCGACAAGAGTGATAGTCAACAATCGACTAACCCAACCAATCCACCTTCTTTCATTAGTTCTTCAAGGGTGCCCATTATCACCACTCCTGTTTTGCTTATTGGCGGTGAGATGTTTGAGTGGCGCCTCCTGGATCTGACGTCAGCTTAGGGACTCGCGCCGCTGTCGTCCGTTTATGACGGGCAGCAGTGACTGTGAAAGATATCGCCCACTTTGATGCTTTAGTGCATCAAGACACATATTTCCAGTAATTCAGTTATTTTACCAGCTTCTGACACCTCTGAATAACTGCAAGCTGTATCTCGGACAAGTTTGCAACACACGAGGCAAGAGAGAGACTTTAATCGGAGTATTGGTGAGATGATCGTATGTAACTCGTCAGTTATATCTTATTTGCGAGCTTCAGTGGTCAAAGCCCCTGACAAGTATTCAAAATGCTTAGGCTTCCCTCAAGTATTTTCGAGATCCTCGTAAAGACTAACGGTCTAAGGCTACGCACGGAGCAGCGGATCTCTGTACGCGCATTGCACAGCAGGAAATAAAACGTCCGTCTTCAACTTCTTTCGTTGTTGACTTGTATCAGATTAATGGTTTTTCTGTGCCCAACGTATTAATGTTTCTGCACCGTCACAAACGTCTTATTAGGAAGTTTAGGGATGTTTGGAAGGCTCACAAAGTTCGTGTGGGTATTTTCATCAGGCTCTAAGGCATACAGTACCTTCTTCAGAAATTGGCCTTCGTTATAGCAGCGTACAAGAAGGTGCATATTCGAGGCGTGCGTTGTTTATTCAGAACCAAATACAATGAGAAGGTTTGTGCTAGGCCACCGCGAAACGGTGCAAAACAACGTTGTCCGGAGTACTCGAAGGCGGCTTTTGTGTCCCGAATTTCTATCGTAACCATCGTTATCGTAATGAAAATTTTCATTACGATTCGGTTAACTGAATCTCAACCCGGACAGTTATGACATGATTGCGGTGTAGACGGCTTGATATACTCGCCAACGAACGCGATAAATAGTATGCGTGCCTGTTTCCAGTATGACAAGAATCGAAACCGATATATATGTCCAAGCAGCTTTTTTATTGTCTTCCAACCCCTTCACGCGTAAATAACAAATCGTGGTCTATTCGGGATGACGTACCATGAATTGAAGGAAATTATTCTTGTTTTCTTGTCCTGTACTGAGGAGGCCGCCCACTAATAAGCCCGATTTTACTTGTAAATAAAGATTTTTCCTCCTCCTATTCAGTGCAGTTTACGTACTATAACGCATATCTGAATATTTGGAAGATATGCCTGTAGGAAATGTACCGAAATATTCCTAGAGGTCTGAACAAACATAGTGTTGCTGTATCTTTACCGTAGATGTTACTCGTGCTGCTCAATAAACCTCCACACTGGTTAGAAAACCAGCACGCGCCTATGCAGTCAATAGGTGGTTTGGAACTCAACCCACATTTCTTGCGCCCCTCAGCGCATGTCGGCATACTTTTATACCATGACAACGTAAAGTGATGTGATACAATACTTTCGAGCGTTCGGCAAGGTTGCAAAAACCATTTTACCTTACATACGATTACCGTGAATCGTAATGCTTTCCGCCAAACCCGACAGCCCCAAAGTCCTGAAATTCGTTTTGGTCTTGCATTTTCGCTGTTGTCGGGTTTGTACTCTGGCTGTTCCCTTTGTTCGAAATATTGCTGAATACAGAAGCTGACACATAGCTCCGAATCTTCGCGCTCCTCACAGGACCGGCTTCGCAGGAATGGGGCGATGCCGGCAATGTTTCTTCCCGAGCGGTATCAAAAACTACACTTTAAACTACGCCTTCAGCTAGCGTATGCGATTTTAAGTATTTCATTATGATAAAAAGTTACGCATACCCGAAATCTGGTGCAGGCAAGCATCAAAGGTCAACAGAGCGCAAGGAAACTGCATGAGAGAGCGAGCCCGAGTGAAGCAGACGACAAACGCGAGAATCCCTAAGCCGACGTCACGGAGACGCGCTCCGCAGCGCCGCCCGTGGTCGCGCTCACCGCCAATACCTGGAACCATTACGCATGCGCATAATAGAGGTCATTAATGTTAGAGGGTTCACGCTATCGTCCTTCGATGTGAAAATTTTAGCATATGCCGATGATGTCGCTTTATTTTGTACTGACAAAGCCAGCGTGGTGAATGCTCTTGCCATTTGCGAGGTTTCAGGTGCGGCCCTGAATTTCGAGAAAAGCTGCGGATTTTGGTTGGGAGAATGGGGAACCACACCCGATTGTTTCGCCGGAATCAATTGGAATAGAGACCTAACTTAGGAGTACCCCTCTCGCAGTTTCGCAATACTTACTCGCATTGGTCGGAGCAGGCGGTGAAGCTACAGCGCCAAGTGAATGACTGGCGGGGACGGCAGCTGTCCATCTTCTCTCGTGCTCGGGCGTGTAACACGTTTCTTGTGACCCGACTTCTTTATGTCCTACAGGTGTTACATTGCTCACGACTCAGGATACAGGCTTTTCACCAGATTTTTGCAACCTTAATTTGGTGTTCGCGTAGTGAGCCGATGCGTCGCGATAACCTTTTTCTTCCGGTTGTGCGAGGGGGACTTGGGCTTGTTCACCTGTTTCTTTGGCAGCTTCTTTCTCGTTTATTCTACTTTCGAGATGTTCAACGTCCTTTTTTGAAAGCTGTACTACAAATACGTCTTGCACATTTTCTCCCGGATATTGTGGTGTCTTCGCTGTCTGTGGACGCAGGCCGAAGCCCGCGAGGTTTCCTCAAAGAAGTGGTTGACACGTTTCGCTTCTTACAGGCTCGGTTTAGCCTTGAGTACATATTTACTGCTTCGCGCGAGTCTATTTCTGATGCCCTGGTTTCTGGGCTTTATCCCACACCTTTATATCGTGTTCTGTACCTACAGTGTCCGTACCAGGATGTCCTCAATAGAGCGTGTAAAATGTGTGTTCCGCCAGGTGTTAAAACATTTTTTTTTCAATTACACACTTACACGCTCCCTGTTAAAACTTGGATGAAAGACCGGGGTCTGTTTATAGCTTGGTCGACAGACTGTCGGCTCTGTACTCGACCAGATACAATTGATCACTACTTTGTAGACTGCAGAGATGCTGTCTTTTTCTGGGACATTTTACAGCGAACGCTCAGAAAAGACATGAATATTACGCCTTTCTCTATGCGATTTTTGCCATTCGACTATCCTGGTGAGCCGCCTTATGACATGTTTTGTGTTGATTGGTTTGTACAGCCTGTGGCGATGCCGCTTATGTGATAGGCATGCTGAGCCACCAAGATCAACTAAGTCCTATTTCCGAGAAACTGCTGCATTTGTACAGAGGGTATATAGTGTGCCTGACCAACCACCTGACTGGTTCCCTCTTTTGAACGCTTGTGTGTGTCTGCCTGAATTTTGATTATATGTGCTTCTCATAACTTCAGTGTATTCTTTTGTTTGCTTGTATTCCTCGTACTGCAACGACTGAGCATATTCTCCCATGTAATAAAGAAAAAAAAAAGGTTCGTGCCCGAGTAGTCTGGAGCGCTAGGTATGTTACTTTGTAAGTTGCAAGTTCGAATCCCCGAGGATACGTTCTTTTCTCTTGTTTATGAGTTGATTTTTTTTTTTTCGTTTTCAGCCGATATTTTCTATACAGAGTTCACCATTTTTGGGCCGTAATGTTCACTGCTGCACGAACGAGTTCGCCGAACGCGCGCAGACTGACACTGATGCGCTAGCGAGTTCTCGTTAGCGTGCTGTTGCCATAAGCACTGTCTGCTTGCGGGCGGAGGTCACAGGCCAGATTCAGCAGACCCTTGGCGTGGGCGAACACGCTTTTTACGATACAGGCATGAGGGAAGCAATCTCCAAATATAGGTGAAAAGCGCACTGCATTTGAGCGTCTGCGGTGACGCGGAGGGCGTTCATCCACGGCGTGGGCCTCGGCTAGTGATTGATACGATTCCAAGCCGTCCTGGGAGGCTTATCTTAGGCATTTTACAGCCGACAACATGGCAGAAGCGTGGTATGTCAATTATTGAGATATCGAGAATGCCCATCCAACGATAACGTCGGATGTGAAGCATGTTGTTTTACAGAACCGAAACTGAAACTTGTTTGAATGCTAATCTTGGACATCGTCCAATCGCGGTGCACCTCCCCCCGACGTCACAGCGTTTAGTTGGTGCGGCCGCCGCAGACCGCGCATGGTAGTGTTTCTTCTTTCGGGCTTTATAAAATAATTACCGACTTATCAACCGGATAAACGATGAAAAGTGGGCTCCTTTGAGCCAGTCCACGCAGTGCAAGCAAAACCGGGAGCTTGACAAATTCACTTCAGTGTCCCTTTAAGGATAGTGGACGAGGACAGCACTGCAGTCTCTTTTGGAACTCTCCTTTGCTCCCCTGACATGTGGCGCCTCTGCGCAGGCACAATCCGTCCCGTCCGCGACGTGGTCTGCCGCGTGGTCGTCAGCGTCTGGTGGCTGTCGGCTCTGGTGCTGATGAACTCGTTCCAGGGAACCATGAAGGCCAGCATGAGCGTCAAGACGCCCACCGCCCGCCTCGAAACATTCAGGGACCTGGCCGACAGACCCCACATCAAGCCCATCCTGATAAGGGGGACCACCTTCGAGCACCAGTTCAAGGTGCGGAGGTTAACGGCGGCCCAATCAGGTTACATGAAACTTTGTCTTGGTATTTTACCATAGATGTACAACTTCCACAGTTGTTACTGGGGACACCTTTGGATAATAGGTGCAAGTGTCGGTAAACCATACTGGGTTCCCCAGTAAAATGTTCCGGTGTAGCTACTTAGAAGATTTGAAACTTGTGATGGTTGCTACATAACTTTGGAAGAAAGCGGCAGCGCTACAGATGGAATAGGACGAGAAGTAGACAAACATCTTCACTTGAAATAGCAACCAAGTGATTTTATTGGATCGGGGCACCAGCTTTATACAGGCGGTTCGAACTCAACGCAACAAAAAAGGAAAAAGGGAGGGGGGATTCGAGCAGGAAAGGCGGAAAATTTCATTTCTAAATATACACAGCAAGGGATACTGGGATGCATGCGTCAATAGGACAAATGAAGAACCTCTTTTTCGTAACGCAAGACACTAGAAACATCAACACAACCTTCTCCACACTGTACATTGCAAAACGCCTCGAAAATCACACGCGCGTTTTGCTCTCGATAACGGCCTAAGATGTAGCATTTCTCAAGCAGCGTGCAGCCGTATCTAAGGCAATGCGCAGCAAGATGGGTTCCAATGGACCCTCCAGTAAATTATTGTGCGCACGCTGAGTGCCATTTATGCAACGGCCTGTCTAACCTGAGTAGCATTTCTTCCAAGTCATTGCGATGCTGTGCACAATTCGAGACATACACTGTACATACCTGCGAGCACATGCATTGTACTTGAAAGCAAAGTCGTGGCAGCGAGCGCAACTTCTTCTAGATTGTCAAGCACATGCCCCGCTTACCTGGCATAGCAGCGCAACAATACATATCGCAGAGGAAAACTGGCAAGAGCACTCAGTGGCTCTCAAGTGGACATTGATGCTTTCCGATTTACAACTTAAAAGAAGTGCTTATGTGACCTCGGATCATGCCACAGATATATACATTTTGCATTTGGCCTAGAATTTTGCGTCCTGGCTTGTATGACGAAATTTACAATGGGCGTCACCAGCAAGCATGGGCGTCGGCAGGACGTCGTCTGCGAGGGGGGGGGGGAAGAAGGGGAGGGGGCAAACGCGTTGCCTTGCGGGGGGAAGGGGCCGACGCCCATGGTTATGCGCACACTTGGCTCTCTAAAGAAACGGTCAAAAGACTAGTGTTTCAGATATCATAAAATTATGTGCAGACAGAATCCGCCTTACGCACGTGGCATTGTTTCCTCAAGCAATCAGTGTGTCAGATAAACGGTCGTCTTTTGCAGCCGGGAGAGGACCAGTCGACGAATACAACGGGTGTCTGCAGTTATCTGCGGCAGAAGCCTTACAAGCCGTAGTGCGCATCGGTCGTCATCCTCGTGCGTGTGCCCATTTTGTGGCCTACTCCACAAGATAGAAGAGCTGGTATACACTAAATAAGGAAACAGCCACCTTAGTAATCATGACCAACACGTTCTTATTCACTTACCACTAAACAGAAGCGGTGTACATTACAGTAGTGTCAGCTATAACACGCATAAAGCACAGCTTGCGTTGGTTCGAGATTCTGCAGGTAATATAAGCACCATCACATGAAATAGAGCAAAATAATTCTGTATTCTTAATTCTCACCAACCACAACTGTACATAAAGTCCTCGTCTGCAGTAAAAGCTGCAAGTAGCTCTATCCCTCCAAATAAACTCTGCTGAATCGCCGCTCTAAGATGCGCAACCAGGTCAGTAAACTACGCATTTCGTTCCTGCTAGGGCACACTTCTTGAATGTGACGAAAAATCAAAACCATTTTCTAAGAGAAAAATGGTTAAAACGCGAGCTTTCTCCCACGCAACCTTAGTAAAAGTCAAAGTACAAAATCCACCTTTTTCGACCATATCGAAATGGCGCAGTCCGATAGCCGTCAGCTTCATAACGCGAGGGACCCAGATTCGACTCCGGCCAAGGGAAGGGTTTTTCTTGAGGCGTTTGATGTGTCTTTGTGGAAACCTATTGCGTAAGTTGGCATTCCTGCAGCGCGTTTTGGACGTAACGATTTGGCTTTTGGACTTTTTCGACTTTCATCTTTCACTTCACCCACCGATCGTCATCATCGTCACAAAAAGTTGACTTTCCTGCGGTGATTTTTGGGGCAACGTCGCCATCAGTGACGCATTAATTCGCTTAATTAGGGCACAACCTTCCAGAATGAGCATTTCCCGGCCCTCATCGTAGGCCACACTCTTTCCAAAAGTGTCCCTTTTTGCACTTTGCACAATCACTGTGCAAAAACCGAGACAGACAGAGAGAATAACTTTAACGGCAAACGGCGATGTTAGCCGAGCCGTCGCGCGGGCTTGCGAGGCCAGCACAAACGAAACCAATCCAAGACCACCTGTTAAACAGCTTATCAAATATAACCAGCCACTGCACAGTTGAGGACCCCATACGTAATGTACACATCAATTACTGTGAATTTTTTTTTGCTTAGACAATTACACGGTAATCCCACGAGTAATAAGAAAACAATAGATGTTAGACGCTAACAAACAAGTAAGAACACTGGAACACCAGATTTCCTGCTTTTTGTAATCGACTTCTAACACTCGCACCATCGCGTGCGTATTTTCCAAACGGCTTGGAAGTATGTACAAGGCGATTAAAAGGCATAGAAGCAAGCAGCACAGAAAAATGAAGGCCCCACACCGCTTACTATCCTGACTAGATTATAGAAGCAACTAATGAGTGCTCGTGCACAAGCAGAGGATGGGAAACGTTTTCATAAATACCTGCTACCAAACTTCCACAGGCCAAACTTTTCGCATGAACTGTAGTGAAGTGCGTGCTTTTCGAAGTGATATCTGTCGGGGTTACAGAATAGCCTTCAACACCTAAGTGATTCCCCTCACCGCCCTCCCTTTAAACACAACCTGGAGCTAATTAGCAATTTGAGGGATTGCCTGTCTTTGCCAAAATTTGAGCGAAAAATCTCGCAGAGAAATTACTCCTTCGATTAAGAGGGTACAGCTCCTTTCGTAAAGTCCTGTATTCGAGCAACATTCAGAAGAAATGCGGGATTTACTTAACGTACGCCGAAGCTCAAAACAAAGCTCAGTTGTGGAACGCAACACACAGTAGCACTGTACTTGCCTCCAGCAAACAATCTTAGCATATCTTCAAAGTCCACAAATGGCATGTCTTCAGCCCCATGGGTATTCACAGCTTCATTGTTAGACGGAAAAGAAGGGTCTCGCACAGGCAACATCGGTTGTGAACACAAACGTACGAGAACGTCAACTTCGGAAATGGAAGACGCGCGCGCGCGCCTGGCTCAGCTGGCCCTTCGTTTTCTCCAGTCGGGTCAAAAACATATGGCCTTGCTTCCGCTATGAATGACGTCGAGGAAGTCACGTGACGTTTACAGCACAGCCTTTGGGACTATCTCTTAGAATCGTTAAAAAAACTGGTAACAAAATAATTCTATTTGTTTATGACATTTTTTGCAGGCGCAATAATAAAGTTACCGTAACACCATAAGATTGATATTCCTAGATACAAAACTGGCAATAGACCCTTTGCAAAATGGCCTCAGCGCTAGCGGAGGAGCAGTAAGCCATTCCGGCAACACTGTGCACCGCCATCATAAAAAAAAGCGAAAACAGCGAAAAGGCATCAAACTCAGAGCAGCTAACGACCGCCGCGGCGTTATAATGACATGCCCTTCTCGTTAAGTTGTTTTTACCATAACTGGGTAAGCAAATACCCTCGATGATCTTCCTGTGTTTGAAGAGCAGCGTATTCTGGACTTTTATTCGACGAGTTAGTCGAATGACAAACGCTACGAGGTCCTACAATTTCAGCGTGAAATACCGTCGTCTGGGATGACGATAAGTAGCAAACGAATGCAGGATTCGTTATTAAGAACCAACAGCCTTACCGCTGCCTACTCGTTTAGTCGTCGAGTTCTAATTGTGTTTATGCGATGCGCCCTTGCCCGTCGTAGTGGCGGATG
The DNA here is from genome assembly GCA_013339765.2 of Haemaphysalis longicornis. Classification (NCBI taxonomy): domain Eukaryota; kingdom Metazoa; phylum Arthropoda; class Arachnida; order Ixodida; family Ixodidae; genus Haemaphysalis; species Haemaphysalis longicornis. The sequence goes on along the minus strand of CM023451.1, from coordinate 171,949,634 downwards.
GCCTCTACGAACGGACTATGAGTGTCCCCTTCTTTACTGAGCGCTCATGTTGCAACTGTTAACAGTTTCTAAACCATTCGCGAAAAGGACGAAATCGCACATTAACACACTGCTCTTGTCTCCAGTAAATGTTCCGAGCAAAGTTTCGTTGCCTTGCATACAGTAAAATATTGTCCTTCATCTTTCTTGATTGCTGCGATCCATCTTTTTCTTGTCTGTATGTAAATTGATAGGACGCGTGCAAGTAAGTTATGCAAGTTATAAACATGTGACGTATCTTCCACCTGTATCACATAAGCAGTACAATTCGTGCATTGCGTCAGGGGGTTCGTACTTACATAGAGATTTATAGAAAAGCAGGATTCTATACTTCAGTTCAAGTACGGCGTGGTCGCTGCACGGTATGCGCCGTTAACACCACAGAAAACGGAATTCGCATAATGTAAAGACAAACATAAAGTCCTAGACCGCATTCCCGATCTACTGCCGCTGAGATGCCAAAACAAGTAGAGAGAACATGGCCGTCAGGCTCGAATTCCTGGCTGCACCGACAAAACTGTCTGCCCGAATGTTCGCGTTAAAACTTCGGCACTCGTGATCCGCACGCGAAACTGTACCACAAAAGAGTTCTCAAAAAAAAAAAAAAGGGAAAGACGAGCGCGTTCGCGGTTCACAGCTGCCGAAACATACATCGGCGCGGGATATAGCGAAGCACGAATGCAGCCTGCACCGAAACTCTGCTGCCTAAAGTTCGGCGCTAATAATGGTGGCAGTCGTGACCAACACGTGAAACGCAGCTCTCAAGATAGTGTATCAAAAAGACGCATTGTCCTGGATATCACCAAATTAAAATCGGGAGACGCTAAAAATGCGCGTTGTACGTACCTTTCGCCACGCGTGACTGCACGTACCGCTTGCAAAGAGGTACGCAGCAGTGCAGTGGGCATTGTGCCTTATAATGCTACGAGAAGCTCTAGCAGCGTATATATACGCAAAATAAGCAAAATGATAAGCAACGTGGAACTGTGGTCCCTTGCATGAATCAAGCAGGGGACCACTTCTGTGCTCTTGTTTAAAATCCACTGGGGTTTGTGAGCTATTTTGGAAGGCGTAAAGGTTTCCACTAGACCTTAGCTCGTTCATTGTTGTGAAATTGTTGAAGTGGCCTCGTTGCACTTCGGAAAAGCCGTTTCAACTGGAACATGACGCTTTCTGCTGGGAAAGCGCTAAAATTATCAACTGCTCTATACTTCCCCACGTCATCTGACAAATGGACTAGGCCATGTACATTGTAGACCTTATTAGGGCCATAGATATCCTTGAAGTTACATACAAAGAAGCATAGCAGTTCTTTTGCGTAACTGTTGTACTCTGTGCACATGTGAGGGCTGGCAAGGATTCTCATTGCAACATGTAGAACGAGAAAGTGTTCATATTTTCTTTTTTGCAAGATACCATTGAGAACTACTGGGCCCAGATAAAGCAGGAAGGAGTGCAACTCCGTAGCTTTTCAGAAGCCTAACTACTTCAACGGCCATGGCAAACGAGCAAGTTCTGCAAAACAGTATGGCCTGAGGTCGACTAAACGCTGAGACACTCTTTTACAGAATCAGTTAGAAGAGAGGGTTTTGCACCTTTTGCCCAGAGTATCAGCAGTTTCTTGGTGACCCCAATGCAAACAAGGTGCCTATAGTCAAACGGAAATTGAGACACAAGTCCCACAGGCACTGAACTAAGAGGCGTATCTTTTACGTGATTTTCTTCATGAGTTTTCTTTGAAAAAGATTAATCTGTTCCCAAAGTTGCGTCTGTTTCAAGAAAAACATGGCTCCATCTCTGGAATCTCCTTCTTGTGTGCACTTCGCACAACCAAAATATCCAGAATGCGATTTTATATGCTCAGTACGAAAGATCTTGGTGGCGAATCACAAATAAACCCGCGAACGTAGACACTGAAGGCTTGCCCAGCAAAAGTAAATCCGTTGGTCAATATGTCATTTAGTTCCTGAACAAACTCCACAAGGTAATCCTCAACTTCTTGTGCTTTTGAATGGCCATTGTAGCAGCCAACTAGGAATACCCCACTGCCATTAATGTATTCTGTTTTGCACAAAATAAGCCAAAACACACTATTCGTACTCCTTGTAAGCTGCAGACCGTCAACTTATAACATTATGACAAGATGACTTGGTACCGACGACAAGTCTTCCACATGTGAGAGCAGGGCGTTCAGGCTCTCAGCAATGCCAAAATGACGGTAGGTTCCTGGAGGAACGGTCTTTATGCTTGCAGTACGAGGCGTTGATAGTAAGGTTCTGGGGCTTTTAGGAATATCGGTAACGCAAGGGTGCTGCCTTAGCTCGGCCATCAAAAGTGAGAGCGCCTAATGAGTTATTTTATACTCGGTAGCACACTGTGCCAGAAAACGCCTCATATTGCGGTCTGTATCAACTCCTGCAGTATCCGTGTACTCTCTGCCCTCGCCTAATAATGTTAGCCATTCAGGTTGGCCTTCCATCTCGCTGGAACGCGTGAATGTGCCGCTATCAGACTCATCATGCAGCAGTGAATTGAAACCCCAGTCAAGTTCGTCATCGAAATCTGAATACGGATCAGAAACACTAGCCTGTGGTTCGGGTGCATCTTCAGAGGTTTCATCGCCAACAGGGAGTTCATGCGACGGTACACTATGTGGGATTTGATAAACAGGGAAACTCCCTGAAGGCGTAAGTATTTCGCCAGGCAGAGGCTTGCGGGCGTTCGTGCTACCTGCCCCAGCACAGGTACTGGATGCAACAGCCCTGCTCGTCGTTTCTAACCCGGTTTCCTCGGGAGCATGAATTTCTGAGGTGCCCTGAACGCTTAAAACTCCAGAACCCCACGCTGCCTCCTCGGGCAGAGGCTTATACGAACAAGCGGAACCTGGTTCTTCACTAGCGTTACTGTGTAAGCTGGAATCACACCCTAACCTGGTCCCCCTGCTAACAGTTGCTCCTGATGGGCCCTGAACCGGCGCCGTCATAGAAGTGCCCGCCGCAACTACGTTTTCGGAGTTTCCTGTGCCTCCGACAAGGTCGGATAATTGCTGATTCAGACGGCGCCATTTCTGACACCGCGACAAACTTTCCAAAGATTTTCTCCGCCGATTCATACCTGTGGGATGGTGGGCACTTGTGTAGGGAAGCTCTGCAGCTCAGTAGGTTGCCCGACAGCGGCTGTGGACAGTCAAAACGACCGCCGTTGAAACTTCAGTGATAACTGTGGACAGTCAAAATCGGCAGCCGTTGAAACTTCAGTGACAACTGTAGACAGTCAAAAGGTAGCCGTTGAAACTTCAGCGACGACTGTGGACAGTCCAAACGGCAGACGCTGAAACTTCAGTGACGACTGCGGACAGTCAAAACGGCAGCTGTTAAAACTTCGGTGACGAAAAAGGCGGGAATGTGAGTGCGGAAGCGCTTGTTGCGAAGCAATCCGCAGACAAAAGAAGTGTTATTGCAGTTCGCTAAAATTTGTTTGTACGAATCACGAATTGGAAAGCCTTTAATGAAGAAGAAGAGGAGGTAGAAGAAGACGATCAGTTATTTGATCTCGAAGACTGGACCAGACGATTGGTTGAAAAGGCCAACAAACACACAGAAGAAATTCAACTGACGACACCTAATCCTAACGCGGATCCGCATCCTCTTACACCTTTGGGAGGCTCGACGAAGCCTTACCCGAAGGTGGAAGAAACAAAAATGCAACAAGAAATTGCAACGTCGCATCGCCCTATTAATAAAAGAAGCAGCAGAGTACGCCAATCAATTAGAAAAACAAAATTGGAATCAACTGTCTGATAAACTACAAGGAACCCTGAGCATTCGGGGAACATGGAACATTTTGAGGTCGCTCATTCCATACGATTCGGAGTCAAAGTCCACGACCAGAAAAAACGTGGAGCAACTTATTAACAATTTTCCGGCCACAGAGAAAGACGTCCTCGAAGCGGCAAAGAAGAAATTTTGGGGGGAAACCACGTCAACAGCCGTCACCCACCCGGACTACAATGGCAATCCCAACCCAGAACTTGATCAGCCATTTACGAGGGCAGAACTTGATGCTGCACTGGCCAAGCTCACGAGAAATACCTCCCCGGGAAAAGACAAAATAACAAACAAGATGCTACGCAATACCAGCGAAAAGATGAAGGTTGATCTCTTGGGGGAAATAAACCTGATATGGGACAGCGGCAGACTTCCGGCCATGTGGAAACACGCAGATGTCACCATGCTTCCAAAACCCAACAAACCCTTGGGCATACCCAACCTTAGGCCGATATCGCTGACTTCGTGCGCGGGCAAACTAATGGAACACATGGTGCTAAACAGGCTTACATCTCACATGGAGGAACCAGCAGAGGGACGAAAAGGATTCCCTGACACCATGTATAGATTCCGCCCCAACTTGTCCACTCAGGACATCCTCTTACAAATTAAAGAAGAGGTTATCGACAACCTCAGCACCCTCACAAACAGCGCCATCCTCGCCTTGGACTTCAAAGGGGCTTTTGACAACGTGTCGCACGCGGCCATACTTTGAAACCCTGAGGACTACCCATTGCGGAGAGAAAGCCTATAATTACATCAGGGATTTCCTCTCGCATCGCACAGCAACCGTGGGACTTGGCAAATTACGGAGCGACAAATTCGACGTCACCGCGAAGGGCACTCCGCAGGGCTCCGTCATTTCGCCATTACTATTCAATTTATCAATGATGCACCTACCTGACCAGCTAAATGCTATCCCCGGTCTCAGGCATGCCATCTACGCCGACGACCTGACCTTTTGGACTACCAAAGGTCCAGCAGGCATACAACAGGACGTCCTGCAGGAAGCCGTTAACTGTACGGAAACCTATCTGAAAAGATGTGGGCTCTCTATTGCACCGGAAAAAATCTGAACTTCTCATACTCAAGAAGCGAACAAGAGGTAGACCCCCCGCCGAGACCCCGACCCAGAAGTGACGCTTCATGGCGCTGCCATCCCAAGGTCGATACACTCCGAGTATTGGGTCTGACGTTTCAAAAAGACGGGGCAGGGGCTGCCACCCTGTCAGAACTACAAACACTGTCACCCAGTTAACCATTTAATCAGGCGAGTAACAAGCAAAAAACACGGGTTGAAAGAAGAGGACCCAATCAGAATGGTACAGGCCCTGGTAATTAGCAGAATCACCTACGGTACCCCTTACTTGGGGCTCAAAATTGCTGAAATAAAGAAACTGGACATTTCAATTTGTCAAATCTACAAATTAGCACTGGGACTGTCAGCCAAGACCTCCACAGAGAAACTTTTTTCAGTTAGGAATTCACAACACATGGCAAGAACTCACCGAGGCGCATAAAGCCAGCCAAATGGAGCGACTCAAGCTTACCCCGACCGGCCGAGCTACCTTGTACCGTCCTCGGTTACGAGCCAAGCGTGGGACCTCAAAACCAAAACGACGCATCCCCCATGCCTTGAGGGAATACATCATGGTTGAAAACATCCCACGCAACATGCACCCGGTTCACCACAAGGGGCAAAGGGAAGCCAGGGTCAAGGCCTTGCGAAAAACCTACAGCAAGGACAGCTCAACAAGATACTTCGACGCTGCGAGGTACCCGGCACGAACCAAGTGGGCGTACGCGGTTAGTGTGACAAGCAGTAAAGGAGATGAGTTGTGCTCAGCAACGGTCAATACAGATGACACCGACTCTGCGGAGGAGACAGCGGTCGTGCTTGCCACCACCACAGTACCAAATACCCAAGGCCGGGTGACCGTCATCACCGACTCGCAAGCGGCCTGCCGTAATTTTCAAAAGGGCCGTATCTCAGCGATGGCACTTGATCTACTACATAAGGCTTCAAAAGCACGGAAAACTCCACTGGACATTTATATCATTTGGACACCAGGTCACGAGTCCTTAGAGGGTAATGAAGCGGCAGATACCGCAGCCCGAGGCCACTCACACCGGGCTTCAACCCTCATAGGCACTCACCACTCTGCCGACAACCACCCGTCCATCCCCAAGCGCAGCAGAGACATATTAGAGCACTACAGGTTATCAAGAAGACGATACCGACCACCCCACCCGAAGCTAACCAAAGAAGAAGCCACACAATTCCGGAGACTGCAGACAAATTCATTTCCGCACGCCACACAGCTGTCCAAAATACACCCCACGCTCTTCAGCTACGACTGCAACTTCTGCTCTGGGACGCCCAACACCCTGTACCACATGGTGTGGGAGTGTAAAGGCATCACCGAACTACCTGAAGTCATCGCACCGACACAGGAGCAGTGGGAGGTCCTGCTGAGTAGCGATGTCCTGGAAAACCAGCGTGGCCTGGTGACCAGGGCCAATCGAGCTGCAGCTGGCCATGGCATCCCGGACTAGGGACGCCACCCACCATGGATGACTGCAACCATCCCGCGCTCCTTTCTTCCCGTTCAATGGGAGCAATAAACGTTTTTTTCCTCCTCCTCCTAAAAGTGGGACATAAAACATATTAAATTTATCATATTAAGAACTGATTATTTTTGCCGTTTTGCAAGAACCTTTTGTGTTTTTTTATTATGTGAGAATAAAATGCGGTCCTGTATATGAGCGCCTCTGTTGTTCAAAAGCCTATCCGGACCCATGGAGGCAATAAAGAGAATTTCATTTCATCGAAGGAGACATACATCAAGATACACAGCAGCTCATATACAAAAGCACATGTTACATTGCAAGCGTGGTGGCTGAATAGCACAAGTGACAAATAAGAAACACAACTAACTGATTAGTACGGCACTATTTCCATGTGCACTCGTTGGCTTCGCACCGTGATAAAGCGGGTCGGCCCGCGCCGGATGAAGGCTTCCTCCCCCAGCGCTGACAGCTCCGCCTCCAGGTGCTCCACCAGACGGGCACGGACTTTCCAGAGCATTGGGTACATGGCTCGTTGGGGCCGCGCCGTTAGGGAAGCGTAGCCACGCCTTCTCCACAATACCAATGTCCACCCGCACAACAGAAAGGTTACCAAAGCGTCGCGCATCTTTGTGCGAGCGCCAAGCCTCACGCGAAACATCCTTCCCAAAAGACGCCAGAACGTCTTTGCCACCCGGCAATCGTTAGTATCTTTCCTTATAGTAGTTCATTGCACCGGTGTCCATCGCATGGTTTTATAAAATTAAATCCGCAAACCCCTATGGTATGCAACGTATACCTTTTAGGATATAGTGAGAACTTAATGGTTTGTCAACTGGGCAATTCTTCACGGATTGGTTGCTAGCGGCCTCTGTACTAAAGCGTTGGCAGTGGTGAAAAAAAATGCTGCACAAGCGTGTGTCGAAGAGTGGCGCGACAAGTACGTGTGTGGGATGTAACTTGGGACGGTGCGCTGCCAGCCTACAATTATTTAAATTCTACTGACCGTGCCGTATGCTTGGTGTAAGCGCTGTTTGTTTCAAGTGCTCTGCATGTATGAAAAAATTGCAGGTGTGGTTCCTCCATGACGGAGTCAGCTTTGCGCCGCTGTGAACTGGTTCAGGAGGTGCAGTATGAATCGAACGAACCAATATTTATTCGGGACCATGCGCGTCGCTTGCATTCTGTTGTCTAGCCGCAGCCATTTTAAATAAGTCTGTTTTGTACGAACGCATGTTGCATATGTCTTCTAGCCACCTCAGCAAAAACTCAACTCACCAAGCTCAAGACGTCATAAATCTTGTACAGATGTCTTTTAGATGCGACGCTCAGAGCATCTCTTGTCGGCGGCCCTGTCCTTCCTGCGTGCGTCCGTTGTTGTCCGCGTGCGTCCGTTGTTGTCCGCAGCCACTCTCCCCCTCTCCTCTCTGATAGCGAACACTCTCTCGCGAGGCGCATTGGATTCGATTCGATTGGCTTGGCTTGGCTTGGCTTGGCTTGGCTTGGCTTGGATTGGATTGGATTGGATTTGGATTGAATTGGATTGGATTAAAGTGGATTGTGTTGGATTGTGTTGCGTCATAGCCGCGGCACTCTCTCTCTCCGCGGTCTCCTCTCCTTCGGGCGCGCTGCGCATATAACCGGTGTGCCGCTTTCCGGCGGCCTTTCGGTCGACGGGTTGCTCTCCGCTTGCGCTTGAACCCCTCCCCCAGCGTCGCATCACACCAGGGTTCCCGCGAGGGAAGGTGGGCGTATTTTTTGTTGCATATCGAAATACCTCTCAAAGGCGAAAATAACATCTTATAGCTATCTTTCTTTGCTCTTTGTTCATGCGTGTTTATGAATAACCGATGACGTCAATTTATTACGCATGTGTCAACACCTACGTGTTAACAAATAAAGTTCAGCTCGCCGCCTGTGCACTAAAGCGTGTATTTGGTATTTACGTTTCGTAAATATTGGGTAGCCATAATGATACCTACTATTGGCGTTTTGACCTATATACGTAAAGATGGTTAAAAATGGAAATAATTATATTTCAACTTCCACGTGACACGTTGACGAAAGTTGAAACTGCAAAACAGCTGAAGGATCGTTTGTAATTATTAGTATCCGACACCCGAACGAAACGTCTCCAACACGTTGTAGAGCGGATATCTTCTAGACGTATTCCACTCGACGACGTGTAGATACCTTTGCTACTTAATTTCTAACACATCTATTAAAAACGTTTCGAATACATCTGCATGAGATGTAGCGTAGCCATCCTAAAAGAAACGTTTTTTAGGCGTCGTAACTAGCTTACAACTTTAATCAGATAGGACGAACGTTTTCTGCAGGCTTAGTGTCGAATGTCTTCTAGCTATCTTTGGTGAGACAACTTGTCAACATCTTACCAAGCTTAGGACGTCTGTGATCTTGTACAGATGTCCTCTATCGGTCGTCTGCTTGAAGACCTCTTGAAGATATACAAAATTACACATCTTATAGGTAACTTTTTCAGACCAAGAAGTCTTAGACCTTACAAGACCATGACAGACGTCTACGAAACGTTTTGTGCTCAGTGGGATAGCGGTAGGGATTAACATAGCCCAAGCGTTGAACCCCAAAACAAGGGTGCCAGATGCAGCAGCGCCTTCCCCTGCCGTCTCAATCATCTGACAGTAGCTGGTCAGGGCTGCCTACCATGTATCGACAGAAGTGCAAGATTTAATGTTTGAGTTGCGTTCTCCTGGGTACATCCGTGGATATATGACAAAAATGCATAGAGCGTTGTTTCCCCGCATTTAGCACTGCTTTGTGGTAATATCGGATGTTTCCTACTAAACATATTCTATCATCTAGATTCGTCAGATGTTGATTTGTGTCCTGCGCAGAGTTTCCGAAGTTTCGCCGTTGAGATCCCCGTGTTGAGCAGGGAAGGTTGGTGCTCTATATAGGAGTAGGATGAGGGGACGTTCTTTTGTATTTCGGGGGGAGCGGAGTCGTGGCCGCAGGTAGCAAGCACGGTATGTGAGTTTGCTTGCTTCTTGGTCGCGCTTACGATTCCACAGAGCGCTGCCACCACTCGTGTACAATCGCTTGGAATCTACTACAACACTGCACCCGCCCTGCAACCACCACACAGGTCAGTTTCTCCTCCGGCGGCTTCCCCTCAACTTCCTTTTCGCTACAGAATCCTCTCTTCGTATCCCTAGCAATCTCTATGAACTATTCGTCGTCCGGCCCATTACCCGTAACCGGCACCCGACGCACAATCGCGCCCGCCGAGAGCAGCGAGCGGAATCGATACCGCGTACACCCGGCAACTGTTGGTGTTGACGCAGCTAGCGACAGGCACCATGACGCCTACACGGTCGCAATCATCAACGGTCCCTACAGTTCTTTTCTTACCACCCTCACCCTTCGCACTTCTCCCGCTACTGCGGGAGGGGGCCGCTACTGCTCTTGCTCTAACCCACCGGCCTTCCCGTGCGATCATAATCTCCGATTCGAAAACGGTCATTTCAAATTTCGCCCGGGACGCATTTCCTCCTCGGCCCTAAAAATCTTTCTTCAAAATCCCCGTGACTCCCCCACCTAGCTGGTGTGGATCCCAGCCCATACGGGTGTGGGAGGGAAAGGGAACAAAAATCCTGCAGTCAAGCACGGTGTCTAGAATTCCATCTCACTGGTCACGGAAGCCAGCCGCATTACTTGCATAGTCACAAGAGGGAAAAATCACTTTTCTCTTACAATACTGTGTCAACCCCGTATGCAGTTTTCAAGACATCGATACAGTGTACACGACGATTCCCAGGTGTCACCGGAGCCAGACTTGAAGAAAATCCTATCCACTGTGCGCGCCCACCGGTCCATCTTGCCCGGGTCGGTGGTCTTCACGCGCCAGACGTTCGACGAGATCCTCTCTGGCCGCGCCATCCTCTTCATGGAGGACAACGTGATACAGAGTTACGTGGCCGCCCTGTACCCGCAGAAGCCAGGCGCTGCTATCATCTACCCATCCCGGCAGTACACCATATCAGCACAATTCGGCATGTTCATGCGCAAGGACCTGGACCCAAGGATTCAGAAGCTGCTCCACACCAGGTTAATAGAAAGCTTCTTTAACCATTGGGCGCCTCCTTAGGTTCTGTTCGTGATGACCACTGCGTTAATTACCAGATATTTACTGTTTTGCTAACTCCAGAAGCCGCCTAGAGACGTTCGAAAGGCTGGACATACGTCTTCGCCGTTTTTTACTCTAAAATTTCTACAGCTGCTTGCTGAAAAGGCGTATCGTATAAGAAATTAAGAGAGCAAAGCTTATGTGGCGACACTCTAGGAATTGGCCTCACAAAACAAATCTCTCGGTAATAAAGTACAGTTGTGCGCAAGGCGTCGACGAATAAAGTAAGCCACAGCAAAATGAAGACGCTGCAGAGTCTGCCCTCTGCCACCATATGTGACCTAAGCACCAGCTGTCTGATTTCTTGAATGACATAAAAAGACACACGCATAAAATTTAATTAAGAAACCACAATGCGCTTGTTATTTGACGTATTTTTGTTCTGCCAGTTATGTCCGAATTCAACGGCCTCGGAATGGACACATGTGAAAGACGCTTGTCACCAGATCGAAGGAAGGAAGGAGAGGAAAACTGAGCCGCATGCTTCGTCGAGTCCTTTTTTTTTAGATTTTCATTGGTTAAATAGCATGGCCTGCGCCGTCTTGCTAAATTTTCAGGTCAGAAATCCGGAGAATGCTGCCCTTAGGAAAGGGGGTGTCGTAATGAGAGTGACGTCTGGCGTGGGAGATGGGCGTCTTCCACGAGTGCGGGCTCAGAGAATAAGGAATGAAGACTTTCCGGAGCGCAAGTTACTCCACGGGGGGCTAAGAAACCGAGTGTGGTTGTTATTGCGAGGTGGAGGGAGTCTTGCTGTTGTCCGCCTGAACCCTCGGTCGTCCATATGGTTAAATCAACGTATTATGAGATGATGGTGTCGCGGAGCGGTGGTAGGCCGAAAAGAGCAATATGGAAAAGTGATGAGGATATGACGGACCCTTGAGGGGTGCCTTTTGCTGGGGTTGGAATGCGGCGCTCCGGTAAGGGCCAATGCCGATTGGTGATACAGAAAACAAAGACAGATCATTTCGTAGAATGCCCTACTCTCTGCGTTGAATATCTGCTCACGACTACGACGCCCTTTTTCCTTTTTGCTTTCTTGTTTCAGCCGTCGCGTACTCTGGCCGGAAGGTCACAGTCAAAGTAGAGCGTTGCTCACACATGCAGATGTCGCTGGATGCACGAGTCCGGACTGACGGAGCGCAAGAGGCTGCAGCTGCAAACGCCCTCTTGGTACCTCATGCCTCCAGAGTCATCTCCGGTCCGTTCCCTCCTGGTGGAAGACACCGCTGCGCTGTTCTACATGGTGCTGCTGGCGCAGTCCATCGCTTTCGTTGTATTTGTTGGCGAACTGCTCGTACACAACTTCATTCGAAAAAGGGCTCTAAGGCTTCACCGGAAGCGCTAGTATTGCGCCCTCAGCGTCGAAGGCTGTGCAACAAACGCAACCTGCTTCTAAGAACCACGAGCTGAGGCCTTTGCCTTCACAAGGATTATATAACTGACCTTCTCCTCATGTCCGAGTGCCTGATGTGAGTTTTAAACGCTGAATTGTCCGTTAAAACACTTGTACTGTCTCAGTTACTCACTCTGAGCGCTGAAAATCTGTTAAATGTCAGGTATAGAGGTGGGTAAACGCTTTCTCTAGCTATGACCTCGCCTAAGACTTCACCTTACCGTTTAAGTTAACGTTCCCTTCAGTAATTTCGAGGGCATCCCTGTCGTTTTAGCACCATAGAACTCACCCCCTCAACCACATTGTTGCTACCACCTGTAGTTTTAGCACCATAGAACTCACCCCTCAACCACATTGTTGCTACCACTTATCACTACTTATTGGCAGTGGCCGCCTAAAATGATAACCAGAAATAAAAATGGCTACGTATCTGCTCCTTTCGTTGCAAATGTCGCCGAAAGACGATAGTCGACTGGCGCCCCTGCCAAGTAAATGCGTCCCTTCTCTTTCCCGCTCACCACTCATGCTGTTCCTCTCTCGTCTCGTTCCTCCCAAGATACCACGCTAGAGGGTTGTTCAAGTCAATTTATATTTACCGCGTTCCACTGCTCCAAGTCGGATGTCTTGATGCCAGTGCTGCCGTACGGCGGATCACGCGTGAATTGAGGCACCCTACTACAACGTATACAGAACCACGTTGCCCCACTCCACGAGCGTTCCAAGTGGAACCTTTCGTTGCTATTGCCGTTTGATTTCTTAAATGCCGCCAGGAGGTAGCGCTGGCAACAGCAGTTGACGGTTTTCTGCTATTGATGTAGTATTTCATTTGCTATCGCAAAAAACCAATCTTCCATGATTTTTTTTAATAAAGGAACACTGCAAATATCACTTATATATTGATTTGATGCCTTATATTTGCGTAATGTCTTGTTATTAATCAACAATGTTGACAAGTATGAACGCTAACACCGGTCTTAGACGGTTAGATTTGGCTGTGAGTTTATAAGACTGTTGCGCAGCTTCCGTTTCGCTTTGTCCGGGAGGCTGAATCGAGTCACAGACAGACACACAGACCCAAATTTCTGCGTTTAAGTAGCCCAAGAAAGACTGTCGTCTTCAAAAAGTTGGCGCAGCTTGCACTCGTGGTGCAAGGCTGGGTAAACAGCACATCTGGAGGCCCCTGTTCCTTTGTTAGAGACCCGGCTGTGCTATAAGCGCCTAAATCTCTTGTTAGGTTTATTTTTTTCCGCTTTAAAATTAACCCATTTGGCTCTAATACCTGTGCAAATTTCTATCTGGCCTTTTTTTCCTTGTAGGTGTTGCGTGCTGCGTGACAACACAACCTTTTTTTTCTTTCCAATTGGCTACACATGCTATTGTTCCCCGCCGCTGCTTACCCCGTACCCCTCGGGCCTTTGGGGTGACCCACTGCTTAGGTTACCGGTTTCACGGCGTAAAACCCCCGGGTTCAATTCCCGGGACCTCCCTGACAACATTGCTTCCTTGAGGCTTCGAGGTTTTTCTGTGCGACGGACGGAATAACGCTCGGCCTAAACAGCTCTGCTGTTAAAATTTGAGTCTGGACATTCTGTGTGTTGTGCTTGAGGTTCGATAGCAATGTTTCACCAGGTAATATGTTTGCCGAATAAAAAATGAAGTGATGTGCCTAACAAAAGTATGCATAACATGTGCTATTCAATGATCCAACGAGTACAGTTCGAGACGAATAGTTATTCAATATCGTAAGCAAAATTGCTAATATAGGGACCTCAACATGGGCGGCGGCTGTAAAGAGTTGTGATGGGTATCGCAATGCACAATGACCGTCGCAAGATGAAGGGAAAATGTCCTAGTGAGAGAGTGTAAGCACCCTTATCATAACTCCTCCTTAAATTCAACTCCGGCCTAAACGCCACTCAAAACCAGCCCTTGTGGGCTAAGGAGGGCAATCAAAGCGAAGGGAATGGCCGGAAGGTTAACGAGGCGTGCACTCCGGATTGCCACCCTGCATTGGAAGAACGGTATTGGGGTAATAGAAAAAGTACCAGGTGGAAGTTGAAGTGACGGATTGCTTACTCTCTCAGTGGGTCGCAGTCTTTCACCTTATATCAACGTCATGTCACATGGTGAGGTTCAAGTTTTGATAACTAGGCCGGACTCCCTAGGTTGTCCACCTCGGGTTGTGGCGGTATTTTGTCCACACACCCTACGGTGTCTGCCTCACCAGTCTGCATTTCTGGTCGCGGGAGGAAGGCGGACTCTTTTTTCCCTCTTCCTATGTGACAATGCGGAATTCCAACTGCAATTCTACGTTTAAGGAACATAGCTTTCTCTGCTTCTTTCTCACTACCTGTCAGTATTCCAGCCACCTTCAACCAGAAACAGTGGAATGTTCCCAACAAGAACGCAAGAGCATGGCCACATTTATGCGCTTTGCCCCGAGGCGCACGAGACGTCGAGTGATGAAGTTCCCTTCAAGAAATATAGCGGAAAAATGCGCCTGTTTCCCTCAGTATTGCTCTAATTCTGATTCAGCATTCGAAAAACCTGCTCAAGCTGAACATGCAACCAAGAACGACAGGAGCTCTGCCAAATGTAGCGGCCTTGCAACCAGAATTGCGTCACTATATATGCTTACCCTGCAGATGTACAGTCGCGTCACCGCATGTTTCAGAGAGTCTGTGGCCTGCAGCCTCCGGGAACCGATGCTTGTAACGTTTTATAATGTTCACCTTGTTTCGGCAAGAAGGAACCAGTTTATCACATGCCCACTCTCGTTCTAAGAAGGGTATGGTCTCCATTGAAATGTTTAAACGCAACGACGCCTCTGAGTTTTCGTTGAGATGAGTCTAACAAGATTCGTTGCTCCACTGCACTGCACTACACTACACTGTACTGACTAACTGACTTACTGACGGACTAATTGAACAAACTCTGTTGTGGAACGGGAGATAGGGATTGTATTCGGGATCGAAAGTAGTGGATTTAATAGGTAAAACTCTAGGCCCACGGCGCTAGTGGCGAGTGCTCCTGCTTTCGCTGCACTGACATCACAGAACGCCATGCAATACGCCAGGCGTGAAATTTACAATACGAGTGCTTTACTCGAGCTGAAAGCAGGTACAGGCAAAGTCGGTGTGGCACTTTCTTCGCTAATCTGATCTCCACGGGTCACCATACGAAAGCGGATCAAGATTTCTTCACAGATTTCTTCACCCCATCGAAGCTACACCGATAGCCAGTCACAAAACTGGTAGGGATTGGCCCTGCACGGGCTAAACATGAAACAAATAGGAGGACACCATAAGACCTAAGACGAGCGCACATTTGAACGCCATGGTGGATCCTATAGCTGAGTAAGGATGGAACCCGGGAGTGAGTTGTGGCCTTTGGACTTCTAAGCGTATTAGAGACTCCTGCTCAGCCCACTCGGAGGCAAGTTTTTTCGTAAACGATGTCGGTCAGGTTCCGCCGGTTACGACCGATGAGGTCGCAACGGCGCCCCAAGCAATGAAGAAAGGCAAAGCTTCCTGAGACATGGCATTACGGCTGATATATTGTGCCTCGGAAGGCACGTTGTTCTCGCAGTGATTGAGGTCTTGAGTGGTGCCAAAGGCGTGAAAAAACCAAATTTAGTTTTTCTACATAAGAAAGGTGATGCCAAAGAGCTTAAAAATTACAGGCTCGTCAGCTTACAAATTATTCACGTTACCTACAAATTATTTACGAAGTCAATTCTCAATCGCACAAATCTCACTTTGGATTTTCAACAGCCACGAGAAGATGCCGGTTTCAGAAAAGGTTTCTCAACTTTAGACTATATTCACGCTCTCAACCTGATAATCGAAAAGTGTTCGAAGTATAACGTACCGCTATATATGGCATTCGTAGATTATGAAAAAGCATTTGACTCAGTGCTCACTTCAGCAGTAATAAAGGCATTCCGTGATCACGCCGTCGACGATGCATACATTGTGCTCTTGAACGATATACACGACAGATGCACGGGAGCTGTACGGCTCCATCACCGATAGAAAAGAGGTCACAATATCGCCACACTTATTTAAAGCCTGTATGGAGGGTGTGTACAGTAAGCGTAAGTGCAGTAAAACCTGGTGTGCGAATCAATGGGGAATACAGTCGAGTCCGCTTATAACGATACCGTTTATAACAATATATCGGATATAACGATGAACAGCCATGGCACCGTCAACTTTTGTATTCTTTCTAGGGTAAAATAAACCGCTTATTACAATGCTCCAGTGCCACGATATCGGATATAACGATTGAATCCGGTTATAATGTGCCCCAAAAGTTCGACAGTGATGACTCTGATGACGCGGTTGCGTAGCCTACTCAAGTAGTGTCTTCGTACGAGGCCCAATCCGTGGCACAGTCCCTCGGGGACTTTATTTTTTCCGCAAAGGATATTTACCTCAGCTAGGTGAAGCACCTACAGATGCTCTTGGAAACGATTTGCGCTCGCTTCACACGCACCAAACAAAGGTGACCGTCTGTGGCTTCCTTTCCGCAAATTAGTAGTAGAACGACCTTGCTGGCATGCGATTAAAATATTTTGAGCTATGTTCCGTCTTTTTATTTCGCTACCCAGTTATAACAATTATCGGTTATAACGATGAGGTTTCCTTCGACACATGGGTATTGTTATAAGTGGACTAGACTGTATATCCCAGCCACGTGAGGTTTGCAGACGACATTGTCCCGTTCCGTCAAAGCATCTAGGTCTGCTAATTGTGCTCGGAAGGTATGGCTGCAGGCTTTTAAAAAATCCAAGGTAATGTTCAACCAGCACGCCAAGACACATGGCTTTCAAGGTAGGTAATGAAGTCCTAGAAACAGTAGGCGATTACGTATATCTTGGGCAAGTCATAGCTTCTGATCCAAACCATGAAAGGGAAATTACCCGCAGAATAAGCATGGGGTGGGCTGCTTTTGGTAAGAAATCAGGTATCCTCTGTCACTCAAAAAGCTGGTATTTAATCAATGCGTTCTTCCAGTAATGACTTACGGGCCGAAGTTGAGGTCTCACCAAACGACTTGAAAGGAAACCTAGATCGGCCCAACGGGTCATCGAACGGAGAATACTGTAGGGTCACGCGTATGGATAGGAAAACAGCCGCATGGATTAGGGAACAGACTAAAGGGGAGGACATTCTAGTTCAAATCAAGCAAAGGAAATGGGCATGGGGTGGTAAAGTAATGCGTATGAGGGACAACAGGTGGACCATCCGTTTAACGTAGTGGAGGGTTCGGCCGAAAACTCGATGGAGAGATGAGCTCCGAAAATTTCGGTGAAAAGCATGGACTCAGCTTGCACTCGATAGGCGCTGCTGGAGATCTTTGGGAGAAGGCTTGGTACTACAGTGGACACAACCATCCTGATGTGATGATGATGATGATGATAATGATGTGTGTTGAACCACCGGAATTCAACAGTATGCGGACTAGCAGCTTGTGGCTGGCTCCAATCGCCCACGCTAGCCCTGTCTGCAGGTGTACTCGTGCGGATCCGCTGTCCTGTCGATGCGGACGTGACTGTACGGATTGACTACGTTTTCCGGACGCGTTGACTTAACTGTGAGGTGGCCCTAGGAACAGTGGGCGCAAAACAACGATCTTGATGCTCTGCAGACCTGCGGGCAAAATGACCTTTCGTGCCACAACGGAAGCAGCGTCCAGCGACGTGCAATTTGCTGCGCTTTTCTTCGTGAGGCGGAATCTGTTCCGTGAACTCAGCTATACGGTGGTCTGCTGCACAGAGAGGACACCGCTGCAAGGGGTGTGACCGTGAATCCGCTCTCGTCGGAGGCAGAGAAGCAACTTTTGGCAAGGCAGCAGCTGATGGAAGGTTTGAGTCGTAAGTCGACGGCTCGCGCCTTTCGTACGGGCGCCGTTGAGGAACACTTGAATGGCCGAAGTGGCCGCTGCCTGGATGTTCAGGGAGCGCAGTATCTCCCTCACTTGCCTCGCCCTTTTCGAACGGTCTGGCCGTTCCGTCAGACGAGGATGCCTCCTTGACCCTTTGCCGGTACAATAACCCGACGTCGGATGGCAGGGAACTTCATCAGTATGCGAAGGAGAACAGCTGCATACTCCGTTGCCGCGACCCCCAGGCCTTCTAACGCGTTAACACGGAAGGATATCTGGTTGTGGAGGTCTCGGAGTATCTCGACAGTCGGCGGGGCTCCGCACAGGGGCCAGGGCGAGCAGGCTATCGATGGGGTCTTCGATGAGCATGTTGGTACAGCCAAATTTGTCGGTGAGGGTGCTTATCGCCGCATCGTAGTTGGCTTCCGCAAGTCGTATACCGTCTACCTCTGTCTTCGCCTTTCCCGTCAAATAGGACCTCAGGTACTTGAATTTCTAGATTCGAAGCAAGACCATGAATGGCTGCGTCGAAATGGTCCCGAAAATCCTTGCCAGCTGCGCCGGTCACACTAAAATTTAGGGATGTGCATCTTGGGCAGTGCGGCGCAGCGAGTTCTGGGGACTACGGGAGAACCCGGCGGTTGATGCAGGTTACCATCCGAGGCCTCGTCCGGGGGATCACCGGTACCAGGAACCCCAACGACGGCGGTGGAAGGAACCGCGGACCTTGTCGCAAACTCTACACGCCTACCATTGTCTATCACCTCGGCGTTGTGCTCCCAGGAGGAAGCCATGTCCGAGTACAAATGGCGGCCCGAGCCGCACCTGGCGGAGTCTGTCCATGGCGGAGGAATCGGAGAAGCCAGGCGACCGGGTTGTCTCGGCACAAGCACAGGCCTCGGCCAGCGTTCGATGACGAGGCCGGCAGAATCAGGTACCTTCCAGGGGATCCCAGGCCTAGCGTCCCCGAAATCAGCGTGTGGAGAATCCCGGAGGGAAAACACAACCCAGACGCCCCGTCCTTGTGAAGCAATGGAGCACACTCTTTGAGCGAGGCACTGAAAGAAGCTTCGCTTTCCTGGCGCCAACTCCAAACGAGACTCTTCCTCAATCCGGCCACCATGACCCACATCCACCCCAGCCTTTACTCAACCTCGGTGTGCCCCTTATGTGGCGCCCATGCCAACCTGGCCCACA
This sequence comes from Haemaphysalis longicornis, assembly GCA_013339765.2. Classification (NCBI taxonomy): domain Eukaryota; kingdom Metazoa; phylum Arthropoda; class Arachnida; order Ixodida; family Ixodidae; genus Haemaphysalis; species Haemaphysalis longicornis. The sequence goes on along the minus strand of CM023451.1, from coordinate 171,930,553 downwards.
TCATGTTGACATGCCCCCGATTTTTGGGAGGGGTGGGGCACATGGAAAAAGAATTGGAACGAATTGGGCATGCCCCCAGGACCCTTTCCCAGAAATTCCCTCTGAGGAGAGGAGGCAGGCCTCGCTTCGCAGCCCCGACCCGGACCTATACAGGTCCGCCTGGTCAAGAGGGCGGCAGAGGTCGCCGGAAGGCACCAGCCTACGGCCACCACGGGACCACCGGCCTAAGTCAAGGAGAAGACGTCCAGGAGGGGGCGGGCCTTCAGCGGGCTTTCAGCCCGCTGTTCTAAAGGAGAGGAGGGGAAATCTTGACCAGGAGATAGCGAAGGGGGTAAATAACCTGCGGGCGACGGCCCCAAATGTGCTCATTGCAGTCTGCACCGTGCTGGAGGTGACGAAGCAGGGCGTGCACACCGAACGGGCAGTACTCGCTGCTAACAGCGAGATCGTGAGGCGCGGCAGGGAACTCGGGCTTGAAGTGATATACGTGAACAGGGTAGTGGGCAGCATTGGACACAGGCAAGCTTTTCAGTGGGACGGGTTTCACTTCAGCCCCAGGCTAGGAAACAAGGTGGGGGTGGCGCTTAGGTGGGAGAGCGGTAGCTTTTTTAGGGGGCCCCGGCAGCTAAAGGAAGGCAAACTAGGAGACAAAGGGAGAAGCAGGGACACATGCACACTCAACGCTGGGAGGCAGCCAGGCCTAGCGCTAACCGGAGAACCTACAGACGTAACTGAGAACTTCGACAGAAGCGATTTAAGTGGAAACAATGGAGCGAACAATTTTGTAAAAGACAAAAATAGACCCCGCAAGCGCAAAGGGAAAAACAAATGCGATAAATATTTCGTCAGCTACTAAAATATGCAGGGAGGCAGAAAGCCCGATAAGTGGTTGGAAATTAAAAACCAACTGTAACAGGAAGAAATAAACGTGTACGCTTTAGCCGAGACTCACCCTCCGAGACCTCGAAGCCCCACCTGTCATAGACAACTATGTCTGGGAAGGTTGCAACAGGACCACAGGAATGAAGAGAGGGGGAGGTGTTGGCATTCTCATTAAACAAGGGACCGACTGGCAGAGAGTGCATGAAAGCTGTAAAGAGCATCTATGGGTTAGAGGCACCATAGAGGGGGAAAATACATGGTTAGGAGTGGTGCATCTCTGGACCGGAAGTAGTGCTAAGGAGGAAAATGAGCAAATGGCAATCTGTTTGAGAAGAGATATAAACGAGTTCAAAGATTCGAGTGAAATAATCTTAGTTGGAGATATGAATGCCCATATAGAAGATATGGATGGATACACAGACTATGTCAGAAAACCGGCTTGTAATAGTAAACACGGAAAGCAAGTGTGACGACAAATAACAGTGGGAAAAGCGGTAACAGACAGTCCAGCATAGAGTATAGTTTAGTATCCGAAACAGTATACGAAAGGTTGCGGGAAATGAGGATAGAGGAAAATGGAACAGCCTAGCTTAGGAAGCGACCACAAGCGGCTTACCTTGCACTTTGGAGGAGCAACCCGGGCAAATTTCGAAATAGGTACAATTGGAAGAACTAAGGTGAACAATGAGCAGTTAAAGATCATTGCTGATAGAATGGAAGATGAAATCAGTAAATTCCCCAGACAAAAATTGGGAATACGACGAATGATTGCGTTCATAAAGGGGTAAGATGAATGAAGCAAAGCAACGAAACCGATGGAAGGGAAGAGAAGCCGAGAAGCTGGTGGAATAAGGAAATAAAAGAGGCTATTGACCAGCGAAGAAAGACGTCGAGAGAACATAGAGAAGCAAAAAAGAACTGGTATGGAACAGGAAGCAGGTGAAGGAAAAATGGGATATATCTACCGGGGGAAAAAAAAACTACAAGTGCTGAAAAATGGTTGCAGCAAAGATCAAGCAGAAAAAGTGAACAATAGATTGGCAGAAATACGGAAGAAGGACAAAAGCGCAATCCAAGAATTTTCGAACCATGTAAATTACTAATTTCAAGGAACGAGATCCATCAAAAATTCTGATTGATGAGGAGGGGGAAACAGTTAGAAGGAGAGCACCGTTGGCGCATATTCCTCGAGTGATTAGTGGGACGTTTCGGGCAATAGTGGTAGAGGAAGCCTGCACCAATAATATCACAGCGCCACAGAAGACTGCGAAAAGGGAAAAAAGTTTGAGCAACCTTGATTGGAAAAAAGTAGAGGCAAAAGGTTTCCCCAGACAGCAGTGGGCCCGACGAATACAAATGCAACTGAAAAACCTGCTTGGACCTAAAAGTAAGGAATCGTGTTATGAGGGCAATAGATAAGGTGACACAAACTAACGAATACCAGAGACTTGCTAGAAAGTAGGATGTATTTAATATATAAAGGCAGAGGCGACAAAGCCGTATTGATTCATACAGACCACTCAGAGTAACGTCACTGGTGTATAGATTCGTAATGCAGGCAATAAAATCAGAAATTCAAACATGGATGGAAGAAAATGAAATACTTGGGAACTGCAGAATGGATTTAGACAAGAGAAGCGATTGGATGATAATTCGTTTGTGATAACCCAATGCATTGAAATTGCGAAAGCGCAGAATAGACCATTATGGATTACGTTCTTGGACATTAAAGGGACATATGACAACGCAAACAGAGAACTGCTGTGGAGAATGCTGAAACTCCAGGGATTAGATGACGAGTTAATACAGTTCCTTATAGCAATCTATAAAGACAATAGAGTGCACCTTACTTGGGAAGGACAGAAATGCGCCCAGCAGGTCAACATCCATCGGGGACTGAAACAGGGATGCCCTTTGAGCCCAATACTGTTCATGCTTTACATGGCATGGTTAGAAAGAAACTGGAAGAAAAGTCAAGTAGGGTTCAGCCTAACCCATATGCTGCAAGGCGAAGTGGTACAACAGCAGTATTCCGTGAATGTTATACGCAGACGACATTGTCTTTTAGCTGATAACCAAGACCGATATGCAAACGGCTAATAAATATTAGCGGCCAGGAAGCCACCGACCTCGGGTTAAATTTTAGTGGCAGAAAAAATCAAGGAATAAATGGTTTTCAATGACGCTACCACTGACGCAGTGTCTATCCAGCAAGGTGAATCACCCAGAGTGAAGGAATATAAATATTTGGGATGTAGATACGAAGGGGATTACTACTTAAGAATTCACGAGGAACAACTTAAGGGTAAGGGAAAGCGAAACGCAGCTATAATGAAGCATAGAGCTCTGTGGGGGTATAACAAATATCAATGTAAGTAAGAGTAATGTGGAAAGGAGTAATGGTTCCGGGTCTCACATTTGCGAATGCTGTACTCCTGCTTAAAATCAGGACTTTCTGTCAGACCTTGAAGTGAACCAGAGAACGGTAGGCCGTTTGGCCTTAGGCGCGCATGGAAAAACAACTAACGAAGCAGTACAGTGAGATATGGGCTGGGCGGTCGTTTGAAGTTCAAGAAGCACAGAGTAAAGTATGCTTGAGATGAGGTTGAGAGCAATGGATCAACGAAGGTGGGCAGCTAAGGTTTTTCGGTACTACTATACTTGAAAAGCGTGGACACGCAGTGGTTAAGAAAGACTAGAAGGCTAACGATGAAATACGGAAAGAACAGTGGAAGAATCCAAAACAGCCAAGGATAACCAAAAAAGAGGCAAGGCAGATTGAAACGAATAAATGGAGAGAAAAAATGGAAGCTAAAACTGTCGTTAGAGCATGTACAGGGCTGAGAAATTGAACATCAGAAAGAAAATTTTTCTACAATAATTCCCAGGTCAGTGCTTTGCTTTCTGAGGCTAGAACAGGTTGCTTACGAACTATGAGCTCTGTGGGGAAGTATGCACAAAATGATGGGGTATGCGTGGTCTGCGGAAAAGAAACAGAAACCTAATGCGGCACATAGTGTTAGAATGCGAGGGTAATCCATCCAATCTACATGAGGGAAACATTCGACTTCCAGTAGCCCTAGGATTTAAGGGTAGCACAGAGGAAATTAACTTCAAGGATGTCAAGGAGGACGAAAAGAAGATTACATGCTGGTGGACGAAAAGCAGAGAAGGGGAATATAGCCTAGGACAGTTACCACCTGTAACAGAAAAAAAAAAGTATTTTGCTGCTTAATAAGCTTTTGTGCCTAGCCCTAACCAGCGCTAGTATTAAACCAAGAGTATAAAACATAGGTATATTAGTCCTTTTTGGTAAGATCACGTCATCACTCACCCCGCTACAAAGGAGGAAACCAATAGCAATCCTCAATCATCATCACCTGCCACCACCATTCGGACTTTGATTCCCTCTCGAGACACTTCCTCAAAATAAAGTTTATCTCTCTCTCTCTCTCTACACCACCTGCAATCGTTTCCCGCCTGCGGTATCTTATTCTTTATTTACAAACAGACCAGACTATCGCGAACGCAGCTCGTCGTCGTGCAGTGAAGAATGCGGCTTCACTATTGCCAAACTCTCAGAATCTTTACACGCTTTTGCGCTACCTCAACAAAATTTTATGGGTTCCTTTGCAATCGCCGTGAATGGTAGCTTGATCACGCCAAGGTGCTTTGCGTTCAGTGCTGAAACCCTAGGAGGATCGATGGCAAAAATATTATTAGCCATTTCACACTGTCAAGGTGGATGACAAGTGAAGTATTTAGCACAAGACATAAGGGGACACAGGATTTAGGAGAAATGTACGAGGGTTTCCATTGAGCGTTGCGGCGGTTGTGCCTAACTAAGAGCATACATAACGCACACACCTCGACAAAGAATGAGCAGCATTCTTTGTCGAGTACCTCTAAAGTCACGATCGTGGAGAATCGCTTAAAGTAACACATTTAATCTTTATAATAGCGTACATGGAGATCATTTGTCGGGCAGAATTTTGGAAAGCCAGAAGTACAAAATCAGAAGAAATAAAAATTTCAACGAAATGAACTGACAAAATAAAAAATATGCATCTTATAGACCACCACCAAAAAACGAAGGCTAATTTTGAAAAGCTGGGAAAGAAACGTTGGAAATTAGAATAAAAAATGCTGAAAATGAGCCAACAATGTAACGGCCCGCATTTACTTCAAAAATGCATAACTGGCAAAAGTTACACTTTAAGCGTTATAGTAACGTATATGTCGACAGTGTATCGAACGGAATTTTGAAGAACATAAGCATACAAAAAATAGAAAAAATAAAAACATTGCAAAACAAACTGATTAAATCATGAATATGGATCTTATACATCTACCCAAAAGCAGGACTAAGATGTAAAAAATCCGTGAAACGAGGGAAGAAAACACGAATAAAAAATCTATAAATGGACCAACCCTGCCAACGCCTTGCATCTGCAGAAAAACCCATAGTTGGCCAGGTAAAAAGGGACTTAATCGCTATAAACGTGTCAATTTACATCATTGGCGGAAAGAATTAAAAAACGTAAAAGCAATACAATTACTCAACGCATTTGGCTCCTCATAATCAAATCTGGCTGTAAAGAACTCACAGTGTAGAAGAGTGGCGTAATACTCTGAATTTCTGCAGATTTTTTTTACTCTACTCATCTCAAAAATGGTGCCTATTGGTAACTATGTAATCTACTCAAAATGCCTATCCAGGTGGTAAGACGTGTAAGCTTGAGGTCTGTCATGTTCTGAATAGCGTGCGACTTGAGGGTTGTTGTTGTTGCACGCCTTTGTTTCACTTGAACTGCCCCTGGGGAACTGCTGCCAAATGAAAAAACCAAGGGGTGCGGCAGCTTCTGTCACGGGCAAGGGCTGCTCACACCAAGTGGCGCAGCGCGTGTTCCACGGCATGGCCTCCGCAGCTGTGCTGTACGCGCTTCCACTCGCCTACCTGGGACCACGACGCTGGCAGGAGCTGGAGATCGACCAACGCCGCGCCATCCGCCTCTGCCTGGGCCTCCCCTCCACGTCGCCGGTTGCGGGAACTTACACCGAGGCGGGCACCTGGCCCATCGAGATGCGGGCCTTGCAGACGGGGCTGCGGCACATCCAGCGCCTGCTGACCGTACGCGACGGGGCTCCGCTCCTGCAGAGGTTCCGTAGCCGGCCCAACTCGCACATGGGAGCGCTGCTCACTATCTTCGAGGAGGGCATCGAGGTTCCGAACCGACCCTGTCTGGAGCCGCCACAACCAGACACCGGGAGGCCCTGCAGATCACCACGACCCTCCGCGGGTCCGCAACAAGCGGACCACACCACCCCAGGACATCCGCCAAGAGGCGGCCGTCCTGCTGCAGGACGAGCTGAGCAGCTACCTGCATCTCTTCACGGACGGCTCCGTCAAGCACAGCACGTGCGAGGGGGCGGCTGCGTGCGTGGTGCCTGAGCTGGAGCCAGCCGGAGCTGCCGCCTGCCCTTCCCCACTTCCTCCACACGGGCGGAGCTGGCAGCGCTGCACCTGGCCACCGACCTCCTCCTCGAAAGGGGGCCCCATAACCACCCCGGGGCGGTCATCCTCACGGACTCCAGAACTGCCCTGCTGCGGCTGCACGCGGCCGATCAACCCACCACAGCAGCGGCTACCCGTAGCGCTCCCTTGCAATCAAGTTGCGCACTGTGGCCTCCCGAGGCTGCGACCTGCGGCTCCACTGGCTGCCGGGCCACAGCGGCATCCGGGGCAACGAAGACGCCGACGCCCGCGCCAGGGAGGCCCACCAGGAGGGCACCCCAGTCTCCGAAGACGTCACCGCGTTCGACGAGGCCCGCACTGCCCTGGCCCGCATGGTGCAGACGATGCACCCCGACCTCGGGTCGTGAGCGGCCTGGCGCCCAGACCGTTGCCCGCACGCATCAGCAGGGACGCCCGCTGCCTGCTTCTCCGCATGCGGCTGAACTGCTGCAATGTGGCGGAGCGTCTGCACCGACACGGGCGCAAGGACTCCCCTACATGTGCGGACTGTTCCGAACTGGAGACGCTCGAGCACCTACTCTGCTTCTGCCCCCAATACGCAGGCCCGAGAGCAGAGCTCCACCGAGAGCTCCAGCGTCGAGGCCTTCCCAGCGCCGACATGGAGGACCTTCTGTTCCCGAAGGGACCTGCGGCAACCCAACGGGAAGTGTTCACTTATCTCCTTCACTTCCTGGAGACGACCGGCCTCACGCAGCGGCTGTAGCCCGGAGTGCAGTGATTGACTGTGTGCCCGACTGACAGCGTTCTAGGACTGACAGCTCTCTTTAAACCTTTCTCTCCCTCTCTCTCTCTTTCTACTTTATCCTATCACTCCCCCTCTACTTCTTTCCCCTGCACTGGGTTGTATGCAGGTGAGCTCCCTGCCGAGCTCAAAATATCCCCAGTGAATTTCCTTTCATTTTCCCGTCGCAAACCACAACCACCAACCACAAAAAAAAGAAGAAAAGAATTAAAGGGAGGGAAAAGGGGGAAACGAGGTGCTGGGAAGTTGCGGATTGGAGGGCCCACGGCGCCAATGTCTACTTCAGAAATCTGTGAGTCCCACCTGTGAGTCAGACACACGCAGACGTTTGTTTTACAACACTCGCGCTATGGTCCTCGTGCGCTGGTATGGTGGCGCCACTGATATGCTGCGTTCGGCACCATCTTGCGGGCAACGAAGGCATAACTTCTGAATTCCGCGAGAGGGCGACGTCCCGAAGCATGGCATTCAGCGCAGTACGATTATCAGCAACAGAAATAACGAATGGCCGCGATTCTGTTGTAATGTGATGCGAACAGCAAAACTGTACTTTAATAAAGATAAAATGGTTCGCAAGGACGACAGGAAAGCGATCCATCACACCAAAAGGAGTTGCATACAAGCGCGGGATCGTCTCCGCGCTGCGCCGGACACACTGTCATTTCGCAACGGCTTAAACTGAACACGAGCGGCGCCGCCTTTATGAAAGATAAAAATCAAAACACGAAAACCTGCGAGTGCACTCACGAGGAGAACCAGGGGGCTGCAGGTGTGTTCGTGCGTGCGTGCGTGCGTGCGTGTGTGTGTGTGTGTTGTGTGTGTGTGTGTGTGAGAGAGAGAGAGAGAGAGAGAGAGAGAGAGAGAGAGAGAGAGAGAGAGAGCGAGAGAGAGAGAGAGAGAGAGAGAGAGTAGGCGCGATCGCTCCACCAATTCACAAATTCCACTGTTCTGTGTGTGGGGGGGGGGGGGGGGGGAGCCTCTGTCTGGCTTCTAGCCTTTTGCTTTTCCCCCGGCCTTTCCGTCATCTCGCGCTCTATGAAGAACGACAAATCAACTTCGACTTTAACTACAATGTTCGTTTAACTACTTGCCAGCGTAAGTAGTTGGGTTCGTGCATGTTGTCTCTGTCTACAAAAATATTTTGTGCGACAAGCTCCACTTAACCTCGTTTCCTTGCACCTGTTGTGCCAGAAACGCAAACGAAAAGTTGTATAGGACCGTGCGTTTGACATATTTGAGGGTCATTTCAATAAAATTGTTGATACCAGTCTCCACTTTGTGGCTGGTGTGTGTCCCTCTGTTTATTGTTGTGCCACTGCGTTGCGTTCCTTCTGTTTTCGTTTTAAGGCTATCATTATATTTTCCCGGCATGGCATTATTTCGCAGCGGTCGCACGCCAAGTAGCGTGCAGACGAAACTATGGTTCTGTTTTTTTCTTCTCGGATATCATGTGCTTTGTGCATATCGGCGTCGCAAGCAGCTGATCCGTGTATGTCTATTCTACTTTGGAAAAAAACTCCGCCGCCGCTTCCAGGTGGCGCCACGTGTTTACTTGAAACTGCAGTGCACGAGTCCCATAGAACGGCTCGCGTCAAACACACTTGGAGCCTCAGGAGTTTTCGTTCTCGGTGTTGATTTTTCGACGTCAGCTATTCATGACCCCTTTCGGCACAGTCTCAGTCGTACAAGCGTAAGCAAGAAATTGTGTGTACGTTTGCCTGCGTGTGTGTATGGATGTGCATGTGCGTATATTTGTGTGTGCGCGTTAGTACCGACCCCCTACTGCTGGAGAGACCTTTATTCTATAAGCCACCCCCTCCGGAGACTATACAAACCAACACATATCCCGAAAGTAGACCTCTCAACACCTATCCCGCTCAATCTATCGATACCAGTGATTTTGTGTACTTCTCCGGTCACCGTGTACCACAATGTATGGGAGCGCCTACAAACCCCAGACCTTGCTCGCAATCTCACCCATCTTGCGAGCAATGGGTGACCTGCCTGGACATCCTGGATGGCGGTATAGAAAATGAGAAGGGCTTAAACCGCCAGCCGCAGCTAGAGTAGGCACTCCACCTGGCTGGTGCCGTAAAGGGGCCATGAAGCCACAATAAAAGTATGGTTCATTTGAAAGACAGCTTTGTTCCGATAACAATGCTACAATTTTTATCTCGAATGCATAAAAAATAATGGAGATATTGTAACGTGGCGGCAGATGGCGCGAACCATGTGGTGATGAAGGGATGTATTTGCATGAAGCGAAGAACTATTTACATGCAGCCATAACTGAGCCCGGGCTGGCTACGCCCCGCAGCCGAGCTTCTTCCTTGCCGTCCTTTGGTGGTGGGCCATGGCGGCGCGGGGATTGTCCCGTCCCGTGACATCATCCCCCGGTCGATGACGGCCGCCCCGGTCGACGCCGAGGTAAGTTGGCGATTGAATGGGGATGAGTGCTGCGATGAAAAGCGGTTCGTCTGCGATGCAGACGAACCGCTTGCCGCCACGGATGACAATGATGGCGTTGATGATTCCTGGCCCAGCAAAAGCAATGGCTTCAGCCGCGGCGAAGCGGCGAAGGTCCTGAAGCCACGTCGGACGGAAGGGCGGGGGAACACATCGTCGGCTTGTCCGTTGTTGTTTCACGTCTTTATTTCACTTAAATTGCCCCTGGGGGGCTGCTGTGAAATGGAAAAAAAAAAAGAGAAACCCTTAAGGGGATCAAAAATGAAGAAACGAGGTCCTGGGCAGTTGCGGATGTCCGGCACGGCTCGAATCGGCTGGTCTTCAGTTGGGTCTTTCGGTCTGGGGACACGGGGCGGGGGACATCGTCGTGTTCTGGTCTCGGCTGAGCCGGGTCTTCCCCGTGCGGCTTCGTTATCCTTGGCGGATCCGTCCACGCCGATGCGATGCGATGCTGGGGCCAGGAAGAGGACGACGAACCCGCACACTTCACCTAATGTACAATATTAATATTAGAATATCAAGGAAAACGTGTGAAGCAGTGGCGAATCCTTAGCCACTTCCGGCAACTTTTCTATGACGTCACGGACACTTGCTTGTGCGATTGGCGGCCAACGACCTAAACGTGGCTAAGACACACAACTGGGCGATTGAAGGGGGGCATGCAGCTCCTTTGGATCGCATCGCCTGCACGCTAACGCACAGTTAACACAACCACCGAAATTTTGTTTTTAGTGCTGGCCGATATTACGTCCCTCCGAAATTTGAGATTTTTCAGTGTTTCTCGCGTTTTTTTTTTTTTTTCGTTTAAAAACATCTTTAGTGGCTGGAATCGAGCTGAGTGGGGTACTGGAGCCTAGTTCTTAAAAATTAAACAAACTTGTATTTTGTCTTCACGGCCCATTTAATATTAGAGCCCTAGGCTAGTTAAATGAAGATCTATTACACTCTGTTTTATGTGTTCTGTAGGTCACAGGAAAACCACTGGTTTAGCTTCGCTTGGAAGCCAGCAATCAAAAAGATGATTTGAATAATTTTTGGAAAGTAGTAGTTAACTGAAAAGAAGCCGTGGGAAGTGCGCTAGCTCATTAGTATAGTCAAAGTGATTACAAACCACATCAAAACTTCAGTTAAGAAACAAAAAGCGCCCATAAGATACAAATAAACTGAGAAAACAACAATCAGTGATGTCTAGGCAACACTCCCAAAAATATCTGCGAAACTTTGGGGTTAAAACAACAATTAAATGGACATCCATGGAGACAGACCCCATGACTTTATCCTGACGTTTTACCTCTCTTGTTTTTCCAGCGTCTCCACTGATGAAGCAGTGGTGTTCTTCATTGACATTTTTCTCCTGGCGTTCAAAGAAGAGCGATAAGAATCCCAACGGGAAAAAGAACGTAACAAAGCTGCCGTTTCCCGAACACCCAAAGTTTTCAATCGACGCCCTTCCACAAGGTGAGTCAACAAGCTGGGAACGAACCAGACCGTGTCTCTTGTTCGCAGTCGTTCATTGGCCAACTCAATTTCGTCCCTGCTATAAACACGCCTGCTCGTGGATGTCTTCTGTTATCGCGAAGACACGGTTGAAAAGTTTTGCGAGGAAACTTAGCCCTGACCTAACTTCAAAGTATTGAACTTGTCCTTTTTGTTGCGCCGCTTGATGCTGCTTAGATTGTGTGCGTATTTTTAATTGTTTATTTTATGAAACTCCCTCATTCCATTTTTGTCTCTCATTCCTTCTTTAGTCACTCTTCGTTGTGTGATGTGCACGATTTTTGACGGTCTGTACAACTGCAATTTAAAGAGTGGTTTATTTGGGTGTTTAATTCTCGCTGCGGCAGTAGTTCAGTTGGGCCTAGTTTGTCTCCTTTTATTTTTGGCACCATGAGCTCTGTACAGTATTTTTTTTCCTTCTTTTCTCTTTCCTTCAGTATTAAGGGATAAGTGTCGAAAAGAGAGGGCGGCAACAAGAGTTGTCTCCAGTCATCACTGTCATCCCCAATAAATCAATTCATTATATATCCTTTAAGCAAAAAAAAAAAAGCATAATAAAAAAAGTTCTGGCTGAAAACAAAGATTGACAAAGCAGATTGCACAGCAGGAAAAACAATTCTCGAGTAAACAAGTAGACCGAGTAAACAAGCCCTTAGAGATTCGTCCCGCGTGTTGGGCGGGCTATCAGGCTCCCATTCGGAAGAAGCCAGGCATCAGGGAGTCCTGAGGTCTTGAGACGAACAGCATACACCCAGAGTTACAAGCTGAGGTGAGTTTAGGACAATGGCGCAACCAAGGGGCCTCCTAGGGACAAGCTCCACACAGATCATAAAATGCGCCTAAAAATAAGGCACATTAGTTTGACGGCGTAATACGTTTCACATTTTATGAACACCATGATAGTGAAGTGAAGTATAAAATTGTGCTGTCCTAAGAAGCAAAAACATTTCTTGGAATTTAAAATAGCTCTACTTTAATACCATCAACGGTTTGACTTTCTAGCGAATAACCTTAACATTTTCTGACTCAGCTGTCGTGATTACAGAGCCCGTATTGCGTGGTGCTCAAAACTTTAGAAAGACACTTAAGACTACTTACGTGCGTTAGGTGCGAAAGCATATGGATGCTGGGGTGTTGATCCCGCAGCCAATGGGAATTGCTCAATCGGAAGTGAGCTACTGACGTCAGCTGTCATCGTCACTGGATGAGTTGTGAGAATTGTGCGTGGTTGTTCTGGGACTTCGCGGGCAAATGGGAGTTGGCGAATAGGCTTCGAGCCACTGACAGCAGTTGTCTTCGTGGTTGGCCATTCCCCTTGAACGGGCATGTGAAATGGGACCTGCTAAGCAACGCTAGACTCATTGTACGTCAAGGTGCAGGTACCGGTTGTCGACGTTAGAGCTCAAAGTGAAACTCTAGGCCTGACGTCGGGCCGTTCGTAACCAATAGGGACGTAAGACCTCCGGATACCTGTGTTCGCGGCTACATATGACGTGTCGGAGTCAATCGGAACGCTAGGCCAGCGCGTATTCTGTTCGTAGCAAATGGTGTTTTAACAGTGGAGAAGGATGGGCTTGATGACAGTCTGTCATGGTATCGTGTCACGCTTCTTCCGGAGCAGCTTTCTCCACCCCGAAAAACCCGGATCGCAATATAGGCTGTATTCACTGGCGAGGCACGCACGCAGGCGACCATGTGAGCGTGCCGCCACTGGTTACGTTGAGCTCCGCGAGATGGCGGTACTTGTCCTTGCTAAGCCCATGTGTGTTGGGCGTTTCAAACTCTACCCCACCGAACCTCACCGAACGTGAACTCGACTCCATTGTGAGTGCGATTAGTAACATCTCTGTTGACACCACCGTTGAGAATCGTGTTGAAACGGAGCAAACGACGCACGCCGGTGTTTTTTTTTTTTCTCTTCTTCGGCGCTCGGGCGCAGTGGCACAACCGCGCCATGCCCGTGGCGCTTCGGCCATGTCCATGTCCGTTTCCAGTGTTCCAAAGCGAAGAAATTGATAGCTAAATTTTTAAGCCAATACCATCTGTGAAAGCAAACATTAAAAATAAATAAGTCCATAGGGCCTTCAAATTTTAATACACGACGCCTTATGTTGCCCCTAAAAGATCTCTTCACAGCAATGTACTATTATATAGAGGTTATTAAAACAAAAAGAGAACGAAAAAGAGAAGGAAAAACAAAAAACATTAAAACAAAAAGAGAAGGAAAAAGAGCCACGAAAAGTGCGCAAAGAAATAAAACAAGACGAGAAGGTGATGAAGCAGAGTAAGTGAGCGAAAAAGCAATTGGCCTCATCGATTTTCAGTCCTGGATCGTCCGTGGATGGCCAGAAATGCGATTCGGTGCTCGGTTTTCCCATGTATTCCTATGGGACTTCCCGGTCCAAACGCAGTTCTCGGACTGCCCGCGGACCGTCCAGGACTGGTAAATCGAGGAGGCCCAATGATGGCAATGATCATTGACGCTGGCACGTTTTGGAGGGAAGCCCGGCATAGCCATCTGGCGGCTAGCACGGGAGACACGGTTAGATTCCGAAATGAATAAGTGTACGGCGCAGCAAAGATCTCCGCGGCTCAAACCAAGCACTTTCGCCCCGAATGATAAGATTACAGGAACCGATAGTGGGAGTGCCAATTGATTACACCTGTTTTGGAATTATCTATTTAGTATAGAGGAGTACCATCGGCAGTCGGCAGGAGGGGAATGGAATGGATGACTTTATTATAGGAGGAGGCCAATAGGCCCTGTTGGGGGACATGGGAAAAAAGGGTAGGGGAAGATGGTTCATATAAAGTCTTCACTGCACTGTGAGGCATTCGACTTAGCATGGTATGCACAGTTGAAGTTGCGGCGAGGACACTCTAATACGACCATGATCGGGGTGTGCAATAGGAGCCGTTCAGGAGCCACAAAGGGTGTTTTTGGGGGGGCCATCTAGAGAGTGGGCGAACGATCCGCCATCATACTTGTTTATAGAGACCTGTTTTGAGACCGAGTTCTGTAATTTTCTGTAAAATTTGGGGCTTGTTTCTGACATCTTGGACAGGAGGGGAAAAAATGTTCTATTGTCCCTAATTCGTTGAAAAACACACAGAGTGGGGAAGGGGCTAGATTGCAGCGGGGCAAGTAATAATCTAAATTTGGTACGCCACAGCGAAAGCTGGTTAGAGTAACTTCACAAGCCCATGACTGACTAATCCGGAACTTCCATGAGTCCAGGAAGTGCTCGAGGTCAAACCTTGCGTAAACAGATTCAGCCGTACATTTTAGCAGGCCTAATCTTGGAAAGCGTGCCGAGGTGAGAAAATTTATGGGCGGTAGATCCTACACCACCGGGCCATCCAATGCAATGCCCGCCAGAGTGTCTGCCGATTCGTTGATCCAGATGCCTGCATGTCCAGGCACCCACACCAAACGAAGTTTTTGTAAAAACGGAGGCAGTAAATACCCAAGGGCTCGACGTAGGGGAGATGATTTGGGCACGATTGAGCAGTGCAAACAGAACGAGAATAAGCAAGCACTTGCGTGTTGTGTAGCAGAATCTAGCTTTCTAAGGTCCAATACAGTTTCTAAATATTCTGCATGAAAGAAGCAGTGAGGTCAGCAATCGGAGGGAAAAGGCCGAATCTAAACCGGGAGAGAAAATACCCAGGCCTGCCTTCTCATTCCGGACACAGGCATCGGTTGAAATGATGACATGGGAGGGAAACAGGTAAGGTGATCCTGCAGAAGGCCTGATGAGAGATTCGATGGGAGCAATTTAGCATTCGTAGGAGCACGTGCCTCGAAGAAGAGAAAGAAGCCCACCTGAGACGGGTTCTGGATGTAGCTGTGAGGAGAGTGTTCAAAAATAAGTCCGTTTCCTGTGATGAGTTCTTTAGTTAAGGGTCGAGCTATATTTGCGTTCAGATATCAGGACCTATCTGTGAAAGTAAACAGAGTCTGCGGTCTACCGAGAGTACCAGCCATACACACTGCTACTAATGGTTCCGAAATTAAGACCATACATATCGGAGTAATTGAAATAAACGTTTATTGAGCTATAAAGGAAAGGAGTAAGAGGGGAAGTGGCTAAGTCTCCCACGTTCAAGAGGCCGCGGACCCATGCCGATTCCAACCCCCGGTCGACCAGAGCTCATATAGAACAGTTTTTCTTTTAATTGCGAAAGTTTGACATACGCCATAGCGGAACTATATATAAAAATGGCTGCGGCCTAGCTCAGCTAACCTTGGATATGCAAAGCAAAAGGTTCGCTTAGTCTGGTTGAGTCTTGGTTTCGCTTGGTTAAACCTTTGATTTAGATGTATTGCCGCGATCACGTCTCAAAGCCGTTCGGTTCCGTGCAACGCTCACAGAAGGAGGCCGGGCGAACGCGGCGTTCATAAATGACGAACGCACCGTTATCTTCGCCGGGCACTAGACGAGTCACGTTGCCCGAAACGACCCAGCGCCGCATGCAAGGGAGGCTGCGGGGGTGGATGGCTGCCTCGGCCGCAGAGGCGGCGGCGACCGTTGTCGGCGCCCGCAGGCGCCAACAGCGGGCCCGGCGAACCACGCGATACGCGTCGACGGGTGCGTCGCCGGGGTTGTGTCTCCGGTCAAAAGGTCATTTGCGCATCCTCCACGAAATCGCTGGACCAAAGTAATAAAGCTTTGCTTTATAATGCACTCCAGATCCCCCCAGGAGTCTGAGCCGAGGGCCATGGTGTGGACCCCGTACCCATGAGAGGAAATCTGGTGGACAGCCGGGGCAAAGCCCGCAGGAGGCGATCTGCACAAGGCGTAGGCTTCGCAGGGCAGGGCAGTTCCACACAACGTGGAGCTGCCCCCCATAGGAAGCCGGGCAGAAAGGGCACGTCGATGCAAATTGGGCCTGGTACAGAGGTGGCCAGCTCCTCGTCCCAGTCAGCGAGAGTGCCACCCAGGCGAAATGGTCGGAGCAAGACTTCATCTCACACAGCACATAAACAGCGAAACACATACAGGACGTAAAGAGTGCCTGCGTTGTGTCTCTCCTTCCCAATTTAGGTACTGTAAGCGTTGCGCTGCTTGTATTATGTTCACAAACTATTATCAAAACCGATAGCATTTTTAGGACCAGGTTCTTCTCAATCGACGGCCAAACCTCCTTGCGATGTCTCCGTTGCTCCTCGCTGTACATCTGTAACGTTACAGGTTGAAAGAGACGTGCAAAATAGCGCATCGTCTTTTTTTTTCCTTTCCGTCTGCCCGACTATGTCCAGGAATGATTTACATGCCGTAGGGATGGTGGAGCATATGCAGCGGAGAAGGAGGCGAGGAGGCGACGGATGGCAGACCAGGGTATGCCTCCTGCTTGCAGCATCATCTACACATTCCTGTAAGGCTATGGGCGGACAGGCAGTAAAGATCACCTTATACGTTTTAAGAAAATCATGTCTCTTTCTTCAGGCTTAGGCGAAATCCCTCTACTCACAAGGCTACTCCCGTTGTCACATCGCCGTGTTGTAGTGGTGAACGGGGCTTTACGGTTACCCCTACTCTGGAAGACTTTGTATTGTTTCTTTCTGTATATTGCTTTCCATACATTGTATATTTCGTTATGAACAATAAACTGAAACTGACAAAACTGATCTGCCCGCTCTGCCTCCCACTCGGTGTCCTCAGCTGCGGCAACTGTTTAACTTGAGCTGGGCTTCCTCCCCGAATAGTTTTAGATGCACAGGCGTAAACAACGACCCTGTTCACCATGAGGTATGGCAGCCACTGGGAAATGTGTGGCTTTCTAGTTCCAGAGGATGGTCGTGATAAACGCTGTACGGGAAACAAATGTTTGTACGTTTTGCTGGATGGTTCCACACAAAATGGGTGTTTTAAAGTATGATCATCTCCTTGGGCAAATCAATATGCGCGTGACTAAGCAGGCATGGTTTGAATGCGAAGCCGCTTGATCGTGTGTGTGTGTGTGTGTGTGTGTGTGTGTGTGTGTGTGTGTGTGTGTGTGTGTGTGTGTGTGTGTGTGTGTGTGTGTGTGTGTGTGTGTGCGGTGCTGCTGCGTGTGTGTGTGTGTGTGTGTGTGTGCGTGTGTGTGTGTGTGTGTGTGTGTGTGTGTGTGTGTGTGTGTGTGTGCGCTGTGCGCGTGCGCGTGCGTGCGTGCGTATGCGCGTTGGCTACTGTTTGCAAACTCTTTTGTAGACCACCGGAGGACAAGGGTTAGTCTTGTTTTGAAAGGAAGTCATGAAAATAATAATTTGTATTATTTTTTGAACTAAAATTAAACTGAAAAGAAGCCGCGAAAAGTGCACCGGTTCCTTACTAATCATAGCAAAGGCCGTCAAAAGTCTATATGAGAAACAAAAAGCCCCCATCATAAGTTACGTGTATACAGGACTGCAACTGTTTGTTAAGCAATACTTCTCAAACGCTTTATGAAACTTTGTGGTCGTTACAAAAATTAACAGTCCATGGAGGTCGCATGACGTTATTCTGACGTTCGGCCTCTTTCCTTTGCAAAGCGTCTCCTCTAATGAAACAGGGGAGTACTTCATTTACTTTTTTTGTTTTTGGTTTCATACAATGGCGACGAGACTGTCGAGGGGAACAGAAACTTCATAAACTGCTGTTTTTTAAACCCGCAAAGTTTTCAATCGACGCCGTGCCACAGGTCGAGGCAGGCGCAGGCGGAGACAGTACCAGACATAACAGTCACTTGATCGCTCATTGGCAACTCGATTTCGTAACAGCTATAAGCCCGCCTAGCTGCTCCTTTGAGGTCTTTTCCTATCGCAAAGACACGGTTGAAAAGTTCCGCGAAGAAAAGTTGCTTCTACCCCTGACTTGGCTTCAAAGTATTTACTTGTCGTTTTTAGCGTTTGTACATTATTTGATGCAGGTCACCAAGAACATGCAGCTCACGCGTATTTTTATTTATGAATCTTATGAAAACTCGTCATTTCATATTTCGTCTTGTTCGTTTTTTTATGCATTGTTTCTTTATGCATTGTTTCTTTCTGCATTGTTTCTTTATGTGCCCGTCATTAGACGGTCAGTGCAATTGCCGTTTAAAGACTCGCTAATGTGGGCCAGTACACCGGCGGTGCCTATACATTTTTTGCTTGATTTTTACTATCCTGGTCGCCACATGGCGATTAATTTTCTTTTAACTTCTCTACTAATAGATAAATGCTGCGGAGAGGTCGGCTACACGCGTTATAAAATATCTTTATTGCCATCAACAATAAATCAATTCATTGACACACCTCCTAAACTAAACGCTGTCTAAACTTAATTTTCTGGAAAAAACAAAACACTCAGGCTAAAAACAAAATCATTGCAAGTCCGACCGTTCCCACATGAAAAAAAAATAAGGGGGCCGAACGAGCCATTGACCTTCTATAGATTTGTCCTACATCTACGGCGCTCTTGCCGGAGTATCTCATAAAAGTGGGCCGTCGGGGCATTCACAAGTTCTTAGACGAACATCGAACATCCAAAGCGTCACACGCCGAGGTGGGTCCGATACAGTGCCAGAAGCCAAGTTGCTTTTTGAGGGATTCATAAACTGCACCTCATCAATTTCTCCTCGGTTAATCAAATAATTACACTCGGTTGTGTCAATCAGTTAATTACACCTCACCAAAATTGCCTCTCAGCAAATACACCTCAAACCAAGGCACAATATTTTCACGGCTGCAAAGTGCTTTACATATTCTGAATACAATGGCAGTGGTGTGAGGTTAAATTGTACTCTTCTAACAAGCGAACACAGTTCATTTAAAGTGAGAAGGGCTTCATGTTAACATATATAATGGCTTACGTTCCCAGCAAATCACCCTCCAATTTTGGGACTAATGAGGGAGCGTGCATCCCGCAACGTTTGAGAATTCTCAAAGACACTCAAGACTCCTTACGTGTGTGTTATGTTCGGAGGCATATGTGTGTCGGTGGGTGTGCCGACGCCGCAGCCAATGGAGATTGCTGAATTGACCATGAATTGGCACTCAGAGCAGCCGTTTTCGGCATTGGCCAATCCGCTTAACGTTGAGTTAACCGTTAAACCGAAGAACTTGCCAAGTAACGACAAACTGATTGCAGGCAAGTTGCGGCTACACCTGTCGACGTTAGATCTCGAAGTGAAACGTTAGGCCTAATGTGGCGCCGTCTCATTTTCAGCAGGGACACCAGGCTGCCAGGTACCTGCTTTCGTGGCTACATGACGCGCGGGAGTTAATGGGACCGTTAGGCTGATGCAGGCCGCGTTTCCAGCCAGTGCATGGCGTCTTTGGTACACACTGTCACGCCGCCGAACCATTTTTGAAGAATTGTCCAGATAGTGCTCTCGCACTAAGGTGTGGTAGGAGGACAGGGAACAACTTTATTTGGGGCCAAAAGTATATCGTCACCGTCCGAAAAAAGAAGAGCCTTTCTTCCCGTAGCCCTGCAGTTTGGGCTGTCTGCCGAGCACTCTCGACCAGACAGCGCTGATCATCTGTGGGGCAGAGCTGAACAAGACGTTTTCCCACGGTTCGGTCGTTGGATTGCGGTTCTCGGGGACAGTTTTAGCCTTGGGACAGGTTTTAAGACAATCCTGATGTTGATCATGCTGAGTCGAGGGCCACCAACGCAGAAGCTACGTTTGATCACCTCCATCTTCGACGCTTTGCACTCTTTTAAGCTGCCATGGCACGCAGTGCAACAGCACCGGCTACCTATTCTGTGTTCTTTATACATATTCGTCAGCTTTCAAGTTCCATTTCCAATGCCACTGCCTCATTGAGCCCACC
The DNA here is from genome assembly GCA_013339765.2 of Haemaphysalis longicornis. Lineage (NCBI taxonomy): Eukaryota > Metazoa > Arthropoda > Arachnida > Ixodida > Ixodidae > Haemaphysalis > Haemaphysalis longicornis. Next base: position 171,910,648 of record CM023451.1, on the reverse strand, counting down.
AGACCTTACGTGGTGTTTATTCGCTCCTCCTTTTTTTTCAAATACAGTGCCAGCCGTAACGTTCCTTCCTTGTCACCGCAACCACATTCAATACATATCCTGAACTGCAGAGACGCTTCAAAGGCCGCGTGCATCAGTCAATTCCTCTCTTTGCGGATCCTCCCCCTTCAACCATGCACGGTCCTGCAAAGAGCCACTCTATGCGGCTACCGATGGTAGCGGTTGTTATAAGAGGTGCGAAACAAGGTGCAGCAAATCTCGTGTTTCAGTTGACCATGGTCGCAGCTTGCATGCCCTTCTTCCTTTAATGATTCCAAGAAAGAGCCCAGCTTTTCAATTAGGACAAAACAGGAGCTACAGGAACAAGACTTTGTTACATCCCCCTGTTCGCTTCTCGTTGAAAACCTGTGCTCGACAGACCACAATATGGAACGCCAACTTGTCCAGAGTTGCACGTTGTCAACGTCCATTTCTTGTTATCGCTTTTCCAGATGCACGAGCTGGAAAACACAACCCTGCGCTTCGTTGGTCTTACGGTAAGAATTTGGCGTTCCTCATATTGCATCGGGCGGAAATGAGCAGTTTTTTCTAGTCTCAATTGTCTGCGTGTTTGACCAGGAGATCGAAAACACGGCTTCTTCGCTGATATATATATATATATATATATATATATATATATATATATATATATATATATATATATATATATATATATATATATATATATATATATGTAAGCGCTGGGTAGGGCCACGACGCCAGAGGAATATGCTTCCGGACAATCCTCCGCTAGCAGAAGGGTATGCGCCAGTGGACTCGTACTTGGCACGTCGTGACACTCTGGTTAATTGTGGTGGGGTTTTGTGCGGCCAGCGCGTTAAATGCCAAGAGGGAAATTCCTTTGAGGACATGGCGAACTTGGCTTTCCTCCGTCATGTCTTTATTCGCACGGCGGCATAATGCAATGACGTCCTCAATGCGCGACGTGTAGGACTCGCCAGGTCGTTGCACGCGCTCGTCCAATTTCTTCATGGACGCGTAAACGACGTGCCGAAGACTCGGCGCAGCTCAGATGTAAAGCGCTGCCAGTCAATCAAGTCGTGCTCGTTATTGTAGAACCATGTCTCCGCTATTAGGTCGAGGTAAAAGGCGGCGTGCCTCCGCTTGAGGGAATCGTCCCAGCACTGGATTTAAAGAGCTGACTCGCTCGTAATTATCCAGCCAGTCTTCCACGTCTTCATGGGGAAACCCAGCAAAAGGCCGAGGTTCGCGTTGCCTGCCGGCAGGTAATTGTCCAGGCCGGCACCGATGAACTTGCCGGGGAAGCACCCATGGCGCTGTTCATATCGGTGGGGCCACCTTGCGTCATAGTGAAGGTCGAACGTCGGACACGCCGACCTGAGCGGAGCTCCAGGGGTAAGCCGGGGGTCGAGGTACACGGGATCGAAGGAGCTTACCTCCACCACTTATAAGGCACGCACCAGGAGTCTTCGAGGACGTCTTTATTAGGCGAGCCTTGTCCTGCCGCCCACAGAGTTTCAGAAACTCTATGGTCCTGCCTGACAGGTAGCGAGCCCCAGAGAACTACCAAGACGGGCGTCGATGATGATAATCAACTGATGACGATGATAAAGCATGATTGCGTGTGGAAGAGAGAGAGAGTAAACTTTATTTGAAAATAGGAAGACAGGAATGTGGAAAGAGTTATGGGTGAAGTCCTATTTCTAGGACTCCAGTAGCAAAGGCTCCCAGCTTGGCTCTCTCTAGCAGCTCACGCTGTGTCGAAAGGTCCGAGCTGGACAGTGCTAAATCCCAGGACTCTCTAGAGGTTTGGTAGGTGTTCTGTTGCCAAATTATAGGGCAGTTCCAGACTGTGTGGAATAAGTCTGTTCGTAATTTGCATTTGTGGCATTCTTCGTTATATCTCTCTGGGAACATGAGAGACAGTCTGGATTTGTGTGGGAAAACGTTGGTTTGTAGTTTTCTTATGTTTCGTGCGTCTTCGGCATCTAGCATGTGATGCGGTGCGGGCATGGTCTTTCTCGCTTGCCTTTGAGTGTAAAGCCTTTCATTAAGCGACATGAAGGGAGGAAGGGTGTAAGAGTGGTCCGTTTCCCTGCGGCTGTTGATTTGCCTCGCTAGGGAGTCGGCTCTCTCATTTCCTTCAAGGCCTTCGTGTGCTGGGCTCCATAATATTCTATGTTGGCCCTTTGGTTCGGCTGGTAGAATATTCCTGGTTTCTATGGAAATAAGGCCGCATATTAGATTTCTAATGGCTCTTGTAGAGTCCGTGATGATGATGAGGTTTTTGTTGTTATATTCTCCCCATCTTACAGCGAGTAGTATGGCTGTGGTTTCAGCTTCTTGAGATGTTTGTTTTCTGCTCATGAGAAAGTCCAGGAGTTTGCCCGTGCATCCACAACTACGGCTAATGATATTCCGTGGTGGTTTGTGGCGGCATCCGTGTATACTGCATCTGGATTATTCCCGTATTACCAAGCGTGCCAGGTGCGAGTCCACTGGCGCATACCCTTCTGCTAGCGGGGGATTGTCCGGAAGCATATTCCTCTGGCGTCGTGGCCCTAACAAGCGCTACAATATATATATATATATATATATATATATATATATATATATATAATATATATATTATATATATATATATATATATATATATATATATATATATATATATATATATATATATATATATATATATATACAGGGTGTTGCGACGATAATTCGAACACTTCAGATTTTTTTCTGAGCGAACCGCCGCTCTGTTCGCGCTCAAATTTGCCACGAATGTCGCATTTTGTGATCTATTTTGTTTGATACCGGGAACAACGATGGTACTTACCTGTGTATTCTGAAAATAAATAAAAACGATTTTCGCCTATGGGAAAATGGCGGCTGATTTGGAAGTGCGAGCCAGCGCAAGTTGATGTTGGAACGACAGAACCACCTGCAGAGTGAAACGCACGTTTGGGATTCACGTACGGAGCCAAATGGTGCAGCAGACGACCAGAAAATGCACCTAGAAATGAGCTAGCAGACGATCAGAAAACCCGGTTTTCGGGCTCGCACGTCCAAATCGCCGCCATTTTTCCATAGGCGAAAATTGTTTTTATTTATTTTCAGGATAAACAGGCCAGTACTGCCGTTGTTCCCGGTGTCAAACAAAATAGACCGCAAAATGCGACCTCCGTGTGAAGTTTGAGCGCGAACAGAGCGGCGGTTCGCTCAGGAAAAAAATTTAAAGTGTTCCAATTACCGTCGCAACACACTGTATATATATATATTATATAAAAGCTTGATGAGTGGTTTGGTTTGAGACAGTTACGCTCTTGCAGACTTTTTGGCCGACGTGGTTAGAATAAGTGCAGGAAAATGCTTTCGGACTACACCGTAAACGGGGTGAGTTGGTAAAAATTCATCGTTTAGAACGCGAAAAGGCCACGATGATAGCAGTAGAGAGCAAAACACATGTCCTGACTTCAGACTGTTTATCTACTGGTGGTAATTTTTTTAAGCTGTAAATTATAGAAACGATCAATTTGTCGAAAGACAAATAAATAAAGTTTGCATTGCCGACACTTCAGGGTTAAACTATTTTTCTTCTTTTTTTTTCTAGATGAAGCCCTTGCTGGGCGTTTCCGTGGTAGACGGAAAAGTAGCCTTCGACGGGCTCGGCTGGTACATCATCCAGTGCTTACAGGAGGCGCTCCATTTCAAGTAATCTTGCACGACTCGTTGTTCCCACGCAGACGTGCTCTTTTATTGTGCGAGCAGTCGATGGGGCATTTTGGCAAAACTTTTCGCCGTCGATCTGTGGACAGACAGCGACGGAAGAACGTGTGAAGAGGTGCGGCGTCAGCCGATCCTGCGCCAAGTCGAAGTGCGGCTCGTCCCCTCCCTTCGCCGGACGCACCCGTCGCACGGCGTCGCTATGCATCCCGAACCGCTTGTACGCGTTGTAAAATGGAGTGTGTAGCGAGTGCAGGACCAGCTATGCGGCAAGCGCGAATGGAATCAGAATTACGGCGACGAAATTCCGATACTGGCGGACAAAAAAAGGCTCCTGTCACCGCTTTGTACAAAAATGGCCTGAAAAATTCCGTTACGAACTATCGGGGAATTTCGTTCTTCCTACCATTGCCCATATTTTATAAAAATATATTGCGACAGTGATGCTGAGTTTTCTTTATGCGCGCGATGTGATCTCACCCAACCAATTCTGTTTTGTCTAGGGGCGTGGAACACGAAAATTCTGCTGAAATTCAGAGAATTATCTACTAATGCGTAGCATTCTTATGCCGATTGCCTTGAGTGTGAGCTTTTCACAGCTAATTTTTTTTTCTGAATCCTGTCTGACCAATTGTCGCCATTTACGTTATTATAACGATTACAGGTGAAACTTACGCGAAATCTGCATTATTGTGGAAATGCCACGCGTTAGACGTTCTGCCATTCTTCGTATTTTTTTTATATTTTTTTCATTTTAAGTTTTTCAAAATTTCGTCTGACCAATTATCTCCATTCCCTTTATTATAACGATTACATTTGGAACTTGCCCGAAAGCTGCATTATTGTGGAAATGCAGGGCGTTACACGTTCGCCAGTTGCCGTAATTGTTATATTTTTCTTATTCCTTTAGTTGTTTTTTTTTTAAATGTTCAACATGTAATCTTTATTTACGCTATTATAACGATTAGTGGTTAAAAATTTTGCGAAATCTGCATTATTGTGTAAATGCAGGGCGTTATACGTTCCGCGCTTTTTCGTAATTTATTGTCTTTTTTATTATTTTTTAGTTATTCAAAATTTCGTGAGGCCAGTTATCTACATTTCCGCTATTAAAGCGATTACAGGTGCAACTTCCGCGATATCTGCATTTTTATTGAAATGCAGGGCGTTACACGGTCCTGGCTGCGGGGGCAAAGAATGCCACGCGCGCAGCCAACGTCGCTGCTGAAGCGAGAAAACGCGGGCACTGAGGCGGTTTGAACGCAAAGCAGGGTTGCTACGGTGTGCGAGGGGCGTGCGAGAAGCACTGTGTTGCGGGCTCCTAAAGCCGGATTGCCTGCCATTGTTTTTTTCTGCCACTTCCGTAAGCTTTTGAGGTCTTAAACATACGTCAAGGGCCTTCCTTTCGGCCTGAACACACTTTCAGTGCTGCATCTTTGGGCGCAGGTCTTCAAACGAGCGAGTTTCACTCCGAAGGAAGAAAACGGCGTAGACGTAACTCACTTATTTCTCTGGGCCTCTTGTGTTAGCTTTAACGCGACCTTCGAATACAACCGAACCATATTTTTGCCTTCATTGCAGCGTGCAGCGCTCTAGCCAGACATGTTACTATTGTTTACAACTGCTTTTCACCCTTTCTGCTAATATGCTGACGTTCTTACTAAGCAAAGTTGCTCAGAATTTTGAGGGAAAAACAGAACGCTGTTGCTGCCCTCAGGCTTTTGATGAGTACCTAGCGTACAGGAATACACCCCTTCAATACCCCAGCTCCAAAAAAAGGGAGGGGGGGGGGGGTTTGTTATGGTCACTGTGCTTCGCGCTCCCCTCGTCAAAGCATTACGCCGTTCTTCTCCATATGCTGCCGGTTTGTTGCTGTCATTATTCGCTGCAGCTTCACTGATGCTATCGGATAAGTTTACCGAGATCAGAACAAGCTATAAAACGTGCGGACGCGGACACACAACGTTTCTGTGGCCACTGACCATGCACTGTGGCCCCTGTGACCATTGGCGGTGATAATGTGGCGGACATCGTTTGTGGTATCCTATAACGGGGCTGGCTTTGCCTTCCTAAGAGTGTTTCTTGGTGACTCGTAGCTGAATTTATGGGTTGAATAAAGAAAGGACACGAAATATGTCGTGATTTCAGTGCTTGAGACAAGGGGAGACCGGACATGGTAGTCTTACTTACATTGGTGCAGGGGCCGTTTCGACAGAAATAATGCTTGCTCGTTTCTTGTCTCAGCTGACTGACTCCACAGTATCCACAGCGTTGACAGCCAACCCGCTCGCTTTCGCGTGTGTGTGCACTGTGCAGCGTGAAGCTGCAAACCACCGACGAGCAGATCTGGTCCAGCCGACGCCCCACGGGGGAATGGGGCGGTCCCTTGGGCATGCTGGAGCGAAACGTGAGTGCGTGCATATGACGTAGATAGGATTGTTACAGCGAGAGAGGTTACTTTGCTGAGGGAGGGCGTGACGGGGCCTAGCTGATGCGCCTGAATTTCTTCTACGCCACGTTCGTTGATTTAATTCACGTCATCCCCGCAGATACGGGACAAAATTATACAGATCGCGGAAAAAACCTCCCTTGTATGCCTCTACTTTCTCCTTTCTCAGCCATAGATGACTTTCATAAATTATCAACCACATAATATATATATATATATATATATATATATGCAGCCTAAAAATCTCGGGCTATCTTCACTAACGTGAAACCCGTGGAGGGGCCAAGCATGTAGTATATGTGTATTCTTGGCGCCTTAGCGTATTTGTCAACGGAGATGAAACCGTTGGTGGGTAGAGATATACAGCTTTGCTGTAAAAGTCCCTCGTCTTTGAAACACGCAACTTTCTAGCGCGAGACGCAAACGAGTTTCCCGGTGATTTTTTTAGCATGCGTGGCGTTCTAGGGCGAGGCGTAAACGAGTGTCCCAGTGTTTTAGCACCGTGACTACATGAGACGACGCTTACGACGACGTCATGAGAGGCCGACCGCCCCAGCCCCTAAAAAAACTTCGAGCTTCGATTTACTCTCGCTGCACAGAGTTCTAATAAAGGCTTTTTCATTACCGACTATCTCGCTGTCCCATCCTAATCCCGCTCTTACTTGGTCATATCGGTACCGTGAGGCTAAATTTACCAGTCGTTTTTCTGCGTTGCTTGGCAGGTCATTTGGTGTCCTTGGCGGAGTTTTAATAGGGCGATTGCAGCTCAACTCCCCATCCTCACTTTTTGATCCACGGACCATTTGACTTCTCTACAACGATCGCATTAAAAATAGTCATGCTTATGCCTTTTAGCGACGTCAGGGAGTAGGACTAGTGCTGTGCAAACAAAAAAAAACTATTTTAACAGCCAAACTATTTAGCTATTCATTTATTCCGGCGTTTCACAAAACTCAGTATAATAGTATAAAGAAAAGAAATCACTGGCACCGGGCAGTATTCAAACCTGTGTCTGGTAGATCAACGGTATTAGAGTCCGTCGTCTTACCCCCACCCCGCTACGACCGTAAGTTAATACCCGAGAGTCAAACAGCTTCCTCACTCAGCTCTGGCGGTGGGGAGAGGAATCAGGCCGCCTGCTCGACACAGACCACGTGATAAGGTACACGTTGCACCTGCGGGCGCCTAGTTTAAAGGAGTACTGACACGAAATTTTCGTGTTACGTTTTTTTTCATCATCATCATCATTCATTTTACCCTTAAAGGCCTCTCTCGGGGCATTACATAAGGGGGGGGGGAACAATCAAAGTACAAATGTCAATGAAAATACAGTTCATGTATACAGTTTTCGAATTACCAATACATACAGGTAGGAAAAAAAATCAAAAACACAGAGCATGTAGAACGAATTATTAACAGTCAATTCGCAGTGCAAAATATACAGGTGGCAGAAAACAAACAACGAAAAAAGAAGAACAGCGATTAAGAGTCAAGGGTGGCTAGTAATAAATCTCTAAATTTAAAAGCAACTTGTTCGCTGACAATAGCATCAGTCAATCCATTCCACTCTTCAATAGCCGTAGGAAGAAATGATTTGTTAAAAGCGTTAGTAGAACCAAACAGCCGTTGAATACTCATGGAATTAAATAAGCGACGAGATGTTCGGACAGGCGGAAGTAAAAGTTTCGCTGCTATTTGTGCGTACCAGCCCACTAATCACAGAATGACACATTAGACGGTCGAGCGCAGCGTGAACATTCATTTACGGCGTCGTTTATTTGCGTCAGTTTCGGTTTCGACAAAACAAACGCCGAGCGGCCGCCATGACAGGAGGTATCACGTGACGTCACCATTCTTGCCGTACCGCTGCCGCTCTGGACGCGCGCGCGAACGAGCGCAAGCGCGCGCCCAGACCGGCCGTGGTCTTCACCGTCCCCACGCGCCCGGGCAGCATGACGTCAGTCCCAAAACCATGACACGCCGGAGCAGCGCGCGCCAACCACAGCCAGCGCGTCGGCTTCGTCACGGGAGCCCCGACGTCGGCAGTTTGGGGCAAGTAGCAGATGATGTAATGTCGGCCCGCTCTGGGCTTTCTCGTGCAGGCTAACATTAAAATGGATTTAAAATATGTTACGCCGAAAGGTTGCTGTTGGAACTTGCTGGGAGATATCTCCTGATAAAAAGGAAGCATTTTACGTAGTTATCTCAGCTTCGAAATTTTGTGTCAGTACTTTAAGTGGGGCGTTACGTTCGTACATTGTGCTTCTTTGATTTGCTTCTTCTTCGCCGTTCTACTAACAAACATGGAGCCATAGGTCGTTGCGGCACCGAAGAAGAAGCAAATCGGCGGCAACCGTGGACTTAAACGGTCATGATGGTAGTGAAGGTTGCGTACAACTTCGCTAACTTCCAGACTTGCGCGTTAGTGTGAGCTGCCTTAATTTTTTATTGTCATAATTGCCTAACATATTTCGAACGATCGGTCAAACTTTTCTTAAATGTGCTTGCATGATTTCGGAGCACTCTTGCCCCTAGCTGCAACATTACGACCAATGAAGTATTATTTTAATTTGAAGATCTTTTTTTCTTTGCATGAAATATATATCCTGTCCTATCATCAGGTTGAGCCATGTAAACAACTCGACATGCCATGCATTGTACTTCCGAACATTTACGGTAATTTCACTACTCCTGTGCGTATTCTTTCGTCTCTGTTAACGGATAGTATAGTTCCAACTCGCAACTCCGAACACAACGCCCCGCTTTTTCCTTTTTTCTGTCTCTTCGTAACTCTGGTCGTGTTCAGGTCTAAAACGGCTACGAACTTCGAGCGTGTCGAGAAGCGGGAAAAGTCAGTCGGCTTTCCCCGTGTTTGGCGCACGCAGGAATCGGACATCACCGCGCACCCGGTGATACCGACGGCTGACCGCATCACTGTGGGCACGCCGCTGCCTGCCTACGCATACTCCAACCCGCGCTACTATGCGGGAACACCCACGGCGTACATGACCAGCGTTTTCGCCTACCTCATGAGCTTCGACCTCGAGGTGAGCGTGCAAATCGGGCGACAAATCGGGGGAGTGTTTTTTTTTCCCTACCATTTTACTGCAACCAAAGATAGCCCTTCTCGCGATCTATGTTATTATTTCTACCGGACCCGGCGGCACTGCAGACCTGGGCATGTCCCCCCACCCCCTTACCACCTTTCTCCCATGAATCCTGATGGAAACGGGATACGTCATGACGCGCACAAAGATGCCAGTTTCGAGTGATCTTGGGTTTCCCGAAAGACTTACACCTTTCTTGATATTTGAGGAGGACATCGTCTTGTTCTTTTAATCACTAAAGCCCCGAAAAGAATGGTCCACCAACTATATATACTTCCCAAGCTTAGTCGAAAAGCGTAAAAATAAACATAAAGGAGTCCAGGGTAATCTTAGGCATGCAGAAAGCGCCCCTTAAGCCTAGGCAATCAAATGCCAGAGAAGATGGATGAACAAAACTGTCTTTGTGAACTAGTCAGTGTCGACTGAAACAACGAGAGCGACAATTAAAAGGCGAAAAACTACCATTGGCTGGAAAGCATTCGGCAAACGTTACAAAATAGCGAGCAGTATGCTACCTCTGCCACTCAAAAGAAAAGTATACAACCAATGCGCACTCTCGGTGGGGACTTATAGGGCAGAGTCTTGGGGACTTACTAGAGGCCTTCGTATTGCAGTGGACATAAATAGCCTGATGTGGAAAATGATGACGATATTCTACAACAGTCGACTAGCAGAATTATCCCATCGCAACAGCAGCTGCCCACCTATCCTACAAAACACGTTGTTACGATTCAGCGCGCCGTAATTCTGTTCGCGCGTACTGCAAGCTTCGTGCACTGCCCTTGTGCTTTGTGGCAGAGCGTACCCTCCTCATGTGCGCCTGCCGCGCGGGGTCCGTTGGCGGTGACTCAAGCCCTTACAGCTACAAAACACGAAGCCACTGGTTCTTTATTTTGAGACATGCCCCAGCAAAGCGGGCGCCGCAGCCGAGATCTCCTGTCCCCCCTCTCTCAGACTCAGCGAGCGCCGCTACTGCGGGCCTAGATGCTGTGTGTGTATCTACTATTTTCGAGCCGTGTGCACAGAAGCACTGGGAAAGTCACGTAGCTGTTAGGGCTTCTGTGTATAAAACCCGCCCTCTCGGCAGATAGCCCCATTCGCTTTGCAGCAGCGAATTCATGCTGCCGCCCTGCCGAGTCACGCCCGTATTGCTTCGCTTTTTGTATTGCTTTGCCTGTATCGCCATGCAGTAAACTAGTTAAGTTTGCCTTCGGCTTCTTGTCGTCTTCATCAAGGCAGCAACCTTTGCTGGCCGCTCGACCACCATGCTACCGCCCGCATGACAGAGCCCGGCTTGGGGACGTCTTCCCGAACGTAACAACGTGCACAGAGAATCGCTCTTGCGATATGAGCGATTCTCTTTCACTCTTTCGAGAGAGAGAGAGAGAGAGAGAGAGAGAGAGAGAGAGAGAGAGAGAGAGAGAGAGAGAGAGAGAGAGAGAGAGAGAGAGAGAGAGAGATCTTTCACGTTTCTGGCGATGCCAGCCGAACTAAGATTCCTGTCTTGCTACGCCAGCTGAACGTGGTGACGATGGTGTTGATGCTGATGCGGACTTGTGCGTTAAGAGTTCGGCTCGTCAAGACCTGTGTTTCGCAGGTACGCAATCAGAGCTTTTGCCACGCGTTTCGGGCATGACAACGGGCCTAATACATGCCTCACTTGAATACCCACGAAAAGCAGGAACCTACCATTGCGCTAACCACGACCTTGCTCTTCTTTTGTGCTAAAGCTGAGATCGTGACAATGGTCACCATGTTCGCTGCTGATTAAAGGCAGTAGAGGAATGCCGCCGCCGGTGCGTTTCGAGCGCATGCTCACCAGTTGTGAATGACAAAACACCATTGCAAAAATAGCAACTGTTTCCCTTAAGCATCAATTTTATACTTAACATACACTTCCTGCTATTCCTGATATGCTATTTCTGATATGTGTCTCTTTCACTGGCTTGTTAGTGTCTCTGTTCACGCATAAAACTAAGTTCACGGGTTGTCTGCACGACCCATGCAGGTATGGTTGGGCCTGCTGCTGTTCTGGCCTCTGGTGAGTGCCTTGTTGAGTTTCATCGAAGCGGTCAGGTCTCCCGTTCGCTTCAGGGATACGATAACCGAGAACCTCTTTGACGTCCTTGGCATCATGATGTTCGAAGGTAAGCGGGGTGAAGTGAGATGTCTGAATGCAAAAAAAAAAAAAACAATCAGGTAACCGCCTGAAGGTCACCAGGGAAAATGTGAACGACAGGTGGTTAAACGTACACCGTAAAGACCAGCTGCCACAGTAAAGCAGATAATTGAGGACGGTGTTCCAATTGTGTGTACATTCGGGGAGATGTGTCTACCCTGCTCCCTTGAAGCGTTAGTTATAAGATTCCGTGATATATCGGCCCGTGTGTACGGGTACGTTGCACTTGCAGAGATGGATTGACTGGGCAGTCTGGCATGCAACTATGGTTAAACAGGACTTCACGTTTCATAAAGTCGCCATTTGATTGGTCATTCAGTGGGTGCAAACAAAAATGGCGACTTCTTTTCTGTACGTTTCAGGCGGAGGTATGAAAAATGACCAGGGTACCTACTTATTCTTTACCCCTTCGTCCATGCGTTCATGCGTGCGCAGGGCCGTACCCGCCTGCTAAGCTGATGAGGGGAAACGAAAATCGTTGGCATTGCCAATGAACTGACCTTCCCCAGCACTCTCATGGCGAGGTTGGTCGGCGAGGCAATGCCGGCGTCATAAATCGACGCAAAGCATTTTACACGCCACGAGAGGCGCAATGACGTGCTTTGCTGCAGGTCTCCAGGACGTGGAGAGGCCGTCACGTGCCTCCGTGCCGAGGAATAAGATAACTGCAGGGGCCTGCTGGGCCTCGCGTTGACGCGACTGCCCGCTATAAGGTCGACTCGGGATACACCATTGATGAGCCAATAGTGATGCATTCCGTTTAATGTGCCCTAGCTGTGCTGAAGCAAGAACATCCCGTTATTGACCAGAAGATTTTTGTCTGTTAGTAACGAATAACGGACCAGACCTGCGCGTTTTCTCCAAGTGACGCCAGCACCCTAGGGCCATACTGCAGTCGCTCAGAACCATTAATTGGCTCCCCCTTGACATATGTCGCTTCTGCGCAGGCACAATCCGTCCCGTCCGCGACGTGGTCTGTCGCGTGATCGTCAGCGTCTGGTGGCTGTCGGCTCTGGTGCTGATGAACTCGTTCCAGGGAACCATGAAGGCCAGCATGAGCGTTAAGACGCCCACCGCACGCCTCGAGACCTTCAGGGACCTGGCCGACAGGCCCCACATCAAGCCCATCATCATACGGGGAACCACCTTCGAGCACCAGTTCAAGGTGCGGACGCTCACGGTGACCCTATCCGGCCACACGAAACTTTCTCTTGGAGTATTATTTTTAACAACAAACCATACAAGTTCAACTTTAGCCCTTGGCAGAACACTTATGTAGAATAGCTGCGACTTCTGATAAATCATAATGGGTACTTCATAAAAATATTCGGCACAAAGGCAAGAAAATTACAGAGGAAGTTATAGCACGCTAGCAATATCACCTAGCGCTATTTGCCGCAAGAGGAGGAATGGTATGCTGCGGCGAAAAAACGTAGGTTTCTGCGGCACAGCAGAGTCTTCCAGAATACTCGTCCAGGGTATACCTGCCGAAATAAACCGGGATCATTTAAATTTCAGCCTGTTGTGGTAGCACACCGCTCAAAGTCTGAGTCGCCCTGCGACGTTCATCGTCAGTGGACTGCACTCGCACCAAAGCACGAGATCATCCAAGGCTGCGAGATTTGTTCTCTAAAGGCCTCGCGGTCAAGTACGTGGAATCCGGGGAACTGTGCTTATCGTGGGTTCCGTAACTGTTCCGTAACAGCGAGAATGTTTGGAGCAACTTTGACAAGCTACGTGCCATGTGAACTCGAGCTCTGAACAAGCACCATTGCCACCACCAAATTAGGGAACCAGTTTCTTTCCCTGTCCAAGCAGCAAAAACGGGTCTCAGAGGAAAGAAGAAGGGATTCCGTGAGAAGTAGTCACTCGACTGAATTTGGCCTGTCTTCCGTATAACCGCTTTTTGGGATTGCGGAGCCTCTTCCGTTGAGTCCCGTTTTAACAGCGAAGCTGTTTAGCAAATCGTAATTTTTCGTGTCCGCAGTTAAAAATACCAAGAAATTGCCGAGCGCACGCAAGTGAGCGCAGCCTCGCGACGACCGCCCGGCAGTTAACAAAACCAAGAAAATGCCGAGCGCTCGTGTGTGCGTGCCTTGCGGTGACCTCCCAACGCCCCTGCCGCACGTTTGTCAAGCCACGCATACCCACCTAGCGGGATTGGCCAAGATTGGCCAAAGAAAAATCTCCAGCGTTCTCCATAATCGTGGCAACACTTTCTCGGAACGAGAAAGACACGTCATAGCGTACGCCCCTCCAAGGTGATGTCCAATGATTATCACTTCCGAAAAAATGAAAGACGCTCACGCTTATAGCAACAATGATGGAGTAAATGTCGTTGCGGCAGCGAATAAGAAGCAAATCGGCTGCAAGAGTGAACTTAAACCGTCTTGATGGTCGTGAAGGCTGCGTATACAGCTTGGCTACCTTCCAGTCTTACGCGTTAGTGCGAGCTTCCTTCATATTTTTTTAGTAAGAAACAAGAACAGAAACTCATTGAATCCCCGAGCGTTCTTCCAAAAAGATGACCAACGCGTGTTTCCCCCCTCCCCTTTTCTCCCTTCTGCGAACTCCGGGATTCACCCGCCTTACAGGAACCAGCTTCAGGAAGTTGAGGGATGCTTCGATCGAGCACTATATCCAGAACTCCATCTAAGTTGTCGCGAAGGCCGTAGTTGTGGAGTCCGAAGGGCCGCTTTTATTTGAAAGCACAAATCAATCCCTAATGCAGTTTTGAAACACCGGGGTAGCAGCCATTCGTTCAATACAACATGTACACGGAGGCTCGCAGGTGTCCCCGGAGCCGGACTTGCACAAAATCCTGTCCACGGCGCGCGCCCACCGGTCCATCTTGCCCGGGTCGGTGGTCTTCACGCGCCAGACATTCGACGAGATCCTCTCTGGCCGCGCCATCCTCTTCATGGAGGACAACGTGATGCAGAGTTACGTGGCCGCCCTGTACCCGCAGAAGCCGGGCGCTGCCATCATCTACCCATCCCGGCAGCACACCATATCGGCGCAGTTCGGCATGTTCATGCGCAAGGGCCTGGATCCGAGGGTTCAGAAGCTGCTCCACACCAGGTTAAAAGGCTTCTCTTTTGGTTTTGGGGGTTGTTGACGGCTGCGCGAATTTCAAGACATTTCTCGCTCCACTAACTCGGTCTACGGGTTGTTTAAGGGAAACTTGCCTGATCACATTCCTGTAGGATAGTGGTTCTCAGCCATGGCTGCCCCGGAGACCCCTTTTGGACTTGCGAAAGTGATGGGGTACCGTACCCACGACGGAGCGTGTGTTGATCGGTGTCATAATGTCAATTTGTACTTGAATCTATAAGTCTTCCAAACACCTATATGCTGCCTTTTGTGTGTCTGTTTTTTTTTTTTTTGTCTTCTCATAGCTGGCGTGCTGTGCAGAAATAAGATGTTAAAATATGTGCTACGCGGAGAAGCTAAGCGTACATGTAATGCAGCGAAGCCACCTTATTGCGATGCAAGAAAATTCTGGCAAAATTGAGAAAAAAATGGCGGGGAAAAAGTTTTGAGGGAGGCTTCGCGTTCCCCCATTTGAGAACCATGCAGGACTTACTACTTCATGACACACGGCCTTAAAAAGCATTGTGTACCGATACGTAAGGTTTTGCAAATACATATCAATGTTCACAACGGCCTAGTTTGCTTCTTTAGAAATATATCACTTCTTTCCTGAGATAAAAAATAAACGATAAAGGCATTTTGGTACATCCACTTTTTGCTACATGGCGGTAGCCGTCTAGCAAGAAACAGTTTTAATTATTTTTTTTATTTCAAGGAGCCATGAAGAGAAAATACAAGTTGGGTTTATTAGAAAGACTGCTTAGTCCCGATAACAATGATACCAATATCATCGCAATCTTCGAACAAATAACGAAGATATTAAAGAAAACGTGTGAAGCAGTCGCGACCCCCTAGCCAATTTCCCGCAACTTTTCAATGACGTCACGGAACCTTGTTTGTGCGATTGGCGGCCGCCTAACTGACCTGTCGCGACGGCACATGACTGGACGTCTGTAATGGGGCCTCTAGTTCCATTTGACCGCATCACTTGAATGCTAACGTGCAGTTAATGCACTGAAAATTATGTTTTATAGTTGGCCCGTATGACGTCATTCTTGCTCATACACCCCACTGTGGCGCACAATTTGAAAGTTTTTATATACTTCTTGCTTTTTTGTCGTTAAAAAAACATATTTTGTGGCTCTAATGGAACTGAGTGAGATACTGAATCCTAGTTCTTTCAAATTAAAGGAAGTTGTATTTTCTCTTCCTGGTTCCTTTCAGCACACAAGCGACATATCCCGTAAATAAGCAAACTAGGCCGTGGTGAACATTGATTTATATTTGTAAAGCTTTCGTATTGGTGCCCGATGGTTTTCTAGTCCGTGGGTAACGAAGTAGTAAGTCCCTTAGGAGTGTTAACAGGTGAGCCCCCATTAAGTCACGGTAACATTTGTACGGTTGCTCGCCTCAAAGAGCAAGGCTGATGTGGTGCCTCTCAGACAACGGGCCTCTAGGCACTCAACTACGGCTGAACTCGATACGTGAGGTACCAAAGTGAGGCGCAGAAAAAAATAGAGGGCGCGTAAACTTCGCCTTTAAGCGTGCAATGAGATAGCGTCATCGGGCCCCGTTTGCACCGCGTTATCATTCGCTTGTCATGCCCTTGGGTGGCACAATGACGTGGTACAACGATAGTTTATTTGTATGCGAATCGCGAACGGTGAAAACTTTCCGCTCCTGCTGGCGCGCCATCTGTTAAAGCAACGCCTTACGGTCCCGGGAGTTTCGAGGGGTTCCGCAAGGTGGCGCTACGTTATTTTTCGTTATTTTCGTTCGGCGAGGTTGAGGAGAAACACTTTATTTTCAAACTAGGTCTAGGGGAGAGGGGTGGCGGAGAAGGCGATCACGGAGTAAGGATGCGATGTTCTCCGCGACCTGGGCGGCCCGGGTGGTTAGTGCCAACTGCACTTCCGGGTAGGAGCTCTCCAGGGCCTGCTCCCAGTGTAAGGGGGAAGGAAAAGGGGGAAATGGGTCGTGGGGACACTCGCAAAGGTAATGGTAGCGGGTATCCCGTTTGAGACATTGAGGGCAAAGAGGCGAAGAGTAGAGATTGGGGTTGATGCGGTGAAGGATAGTTCGGCAGGAGGTTTGAAGTAGCCGCCAGTGGCGAGCGGCTTCGGGGGTGAGGAAAGGGTGTGGGGGAGCATATATCCTGCGGAGGAGGCGGAAGTGCTGGGGTAATGCCCCGGTACGAGACGAGAGCGTCCCGGAAGCTGGGGGGTGCCGTGGGTAGAGCCAAAAGAAGGGCCTGCTCGGGGTGACAGAGCTCGAGCTGTACGGTGGGGGGGCCGCTTCATTGGCTTCTGTTCCCGTGTGGGCCGGGGTCCATAGCAGAGCCACGGGGTGGGATGGTGTTCTGCGGAAGAGGATTTTGAGGGCGATTGGGGAGAGTAGCCCTGCAGAGAAGTTGCAAATTGCCGATTGAGAGTCCGGAAAGGACAACTCTGGGTGTGGGAGACTGCACTGGAGCGAGGGCGATAGCCGCCTCCTGCGCAGCGGTTACTGTATGTTGTATGTATCGTGAAGTGCGTCCAAGGGAGGGCTGTCGAGCTGATGAAATGACGGTTTGTGGCGAAAGCCGGCTTATCGTGGTAGCTAGCAGCGTGGCGTATAAATGATGCTGGGAGGGAGGTAATTGTCCGCTGCAGATGTCCTTGCCCCTGGCCAGTCGGCGGTCGGCGTGGTGGTGGGGGTGCATATTGCGAGGCAGTAGGCTGTACATGACAAGAGTTTGGCGTAGCGTAGTAGGAATAAGGGAGGCCATAAGGTGAGGAGAAGGGGGAGGTCAGGTGGGCCGCGGCGAGAAGGGCGCGGCCGGGATGCTTGCGCGATAGTCTGGCTATCTGGGCTGTGCGGTGGGCTTCGATGATTTCATCGACGGTATTGGGAATGCCCAGGGCTAATAGACGGCTGGTGAGGGAGCTGGGAGGTATTAGGAGCGCAACTCGGTATATGCGTCGTAGTAGGCAATCTAGTTTGTTTTTGTCGGAGGCATTGAGTTTGCAGTACGGGAGGTAAAACGTAAGCGAGAGAGTACGAAGGAATGAAGAAGTTGCAAGCGTTCAAGGTTCGGAATTGCCTGTGACGCCATGGTGGTGATTCTTCTTAGGAGGTTGAGTGTTTTGAAGTACGTGCCGATCGGAGTTTAGTTTAAGGTGGTCGCGTTGCCCCGGTTGGCCTGAGACCTAGCGCGCGGAGGGAGGAGACATGAGGGACGATATGGTTGTCGACGTAAACTGTGATGGGGGGTTCTCTGGGGGGTTGCTTGCAAGGGGGGTGCAAAAGAAGTAGCTCGGATTTGTGCGAGGAGCATTGGAGGCCTAACGGAATTGCTTGGACAATGTCTGCGCCTTGCTGGAGTGTGTGTTCGATTAGAGCATCGCTACCTGATTTGACCCATAACGTAATATCGTCTGCATAGATAGAGCTGTGGAGATTTGAGATGGAGGACAAGGCAATGGCCATGGGGATCATCGCCAGATTGAAAAGAAGAGGAGATATTACCGAACCCTGAGGTGTGCCTATTGCGGGGAAAGGGAAGTTCGAGGTTTGGAGGGGTCCGAATCGTACAGTGGCCGTGCGGTCACGAAGAAAGGAGGAGATGTAAGAGTATAGTACGCGCACCAAGTCCAAGCGGGTTTATAGAGTTAAGAATGGCTACGTGAGAGACGTTGTCGAATGCTTTGTGGAGATCAAGTGCCAGAATGGCCGAGGTGTCCGCCTTGGGAGGGTTAGCTATAATGTCATGATAGAGACGGAGGTGCGTATCCTGTACAGACAGCCCTTGGCGAAATCCAGTGAGAGTGTGTGGGAGCAGGGGATGGATTTCGAGGTAGGTGGTGAACCGCGTGTTGATGATATGCTCGAGCAGTTTTCCAAGACAAGAGGTGAGTGATATCGGGCGGAGGTACTCCAATGTAATAGCTTTGTGTGGTTTGGGAATTAATGAGATGTCAGCATGCCGCCACGTTGATGGGAGCGTGCCTCGAGACCAGTGGTGATTGAAAAGGGGTCTGAGGGAATCTATTGTATGGTCGGTAAGTTGTCGCAAGATCGGGGTCAACACCGCCGACGACGGCATTTCTGCGACATGGGGCTCTTAACGCCACGTGTAAGGAGGAAGGCGCTGCAGGATGTTTTCTACCACAATATGTGACCTAGCACAGGCGGCGACAAACTGTCCGTGACTCCGTCGAGGATGCAGTGATACACGCGAGCATAAAATCGAATTAAGAAATCGCGCTGGTTTGTATGCGCAGTGTTGTACACGTTCCTCTAAAAAAGGAACCGAAAGCTCCGTTCCATCGTTCCTTCCCAATTTTGGAAACGACTTTCCCGTTACAAGTTCCTTTATTGCGAAAGAACGCGTTCCAGTTCCACTTCCAAAATTTTAACGTTACATTTCATTTTTTTTATTAAAATATGGTTTCGGATAATCTTGAGGCGAAATAAAGTGAGAAATTTAAAACTCACACAGAAGTACGTATTTTATACGAATAGGAACCCCCGTAGCACGCAGATTATCTGGAGGTAAAAAGAATCCAAAGAAACGCTCCTAGACGAATTTTTTCAGGGAGCACCAGAAAAACTCCAGTCATATCTAACTGCGATTTTGGTGCTCGTCTATTATGGGTGCAACACATATGGCACTTTGCACTTCGGTCTTACAAATACGCAGTTAGGTTAGTGCGCTTCAGATGTGCAGATAGAAAGTTACTCCCATGCCGAACATTGTTAAATATCTTGCCTAAAGGAACCATGAAGACAAAACACAAGTTGGTTCATTCAAAAATTGCCTCTTTAGAATCATACTGACACCCTCTTGAACGTAAAACTTCGCTCAAATAAGCTGTATAATTAGGAACAAAGGAAAGGCCATGCGACCCACTCGCTAATTTCCCGCAACAGAACCTATGATGTCATGACTCATACCAGCCAGCTCTGCGAATGGCGGAGGCCGGCAAAAGCAAACGCAAATTAGGCAGAGCTTGTAAGCTTGCCGAACGGCTATTTCGCGCTTAAATTAGGCCACATTCTTTTAAAGCAGTAAGGATAGAAGTAGAATGTTGGTACCGACAGTGAAGTACGAAAGCACACGTAAACATAGATGTACCGATGCGTAACTGCTGTTGGTACTGCGCGAACTATGCTTGGTTTAACTGCACAGGACTGCGGGGCTTTGGGGTAGCTTTAGACGACACTTGCCAATTGACGCAAGCAACTGTGTATTACGTGACCATATTTGTCGAGCGAGCACTCTGCTTCACGAAACTATTATTTTCTCCCTGAACAAAAACAAGCCAGGTTCAAATACGCGGTCAAAAACAAACCAAATGCAGAAAACTGCTTGCCACGGTATGGTGGCGCCATCTAGGTTCACTAACGGTAAACAAGGCTTTCCAATCGGCTACAGAGTGGTCGGTTCGTGTGATGTCATTGCAGGCCACGAAACACACGATTTAGCGGGAAAATCAAAATTTTAACGTAAATTGATTAATTTCTCAGTAAATAAAACATCGTTTGCATCCGGACAAGCACTGGGGACACTATAAAACACGAAATCTTTCGAATAAAATAAACTTGTATTTTGTCTTCATGGCTCCTTTTAATAAACTGTGTCGAAAGGAACAATACATAGGAGTTTAATGAATAATTATTCAATATTGCAGTTTATTTAAAATACTTTACAGGCCCCTTTGTAGGGACTTTTGTAAGGGCGTTACAAAAGTGAAGCTTCCGCGGATCATGCAGCACAAATTTGCGAGTAACAAAACGCAGCAGAACAAGTAACGGCTGCGAGGTTCGCAATACAAGTTTAAGTAGGAAGACGATAACAAGAAGAAAAAAATAAAAGTCAAAAGCGTAGTCACACATGAAATCTACGCGCAAGAATTACAAAGTATACCGAACACAATCATGGTAGTAGATAAAGGAAACAACCACAGATAGCCAAATATGTGGACGCGACGCACAAATCAGTTGCTGTGGTTAGAAATACACATAAGGGAAAAGCACAGGAAATAACGCGGAGCATAATCAGGGGCGTAAAAAAACATTTACACTATATAAAATCAAAGCACAGGTTGAAACCCTCACACTAAAGAAACCCTGAACGCTGGCCGTCCACGTTCGGGCGGCCTCTCTCAGGTATTGTCCACACGGCACGCGACGAAATTATGCCCAGCAATGACGAAATTCCTGTCGTTTGTCAACACGACGCGTGCAATACAAAAGGACCTGGCACTCCCGTCGACCCATTCCCGCCAGATCGGCGACAGACCGCGCCGTGACGAACTGCGTGCGTACTCTGTAACTTCGAGGCAGTCCAGCATCCCGAGACACTGCTGCGCGCCAACCCTTTCGGAATGACTCACGCCGAGCGCAACTCCCCAAGACAGCAACGCACCCGCGCCTCGCGCGCACTAATGCGGTGACAATATACAGTATGGTGGTTTCACAAGGGACCTGCAGCACCGCCCCGCAGGGAAGAATTCTATCGCCCAGGCGCGCATCCAGGCCTCTCCCAACGAACGATGAAAGGTGAAAAGCATTCTCGCGGCTGCGCTTTTCACCTGTCGCACGCCGCGTAAGCTCAACCGGCATGACAGCAAGCACAAGCTGCGGCCCTCTGCGTGGTTATTCTTCCGCCTTAGACTTTCGAGGAAGCGCGTTCCGCGGAAGGGCCAGCTTGCAGGAAGAGAAATACAGTAGCGAATTATGGATTTTTATGCTGGAGCCTTGGCATCAAAAACAGGCAATCCTGGCAATGTAACGTTTGCAGAAGGAACGCCGTTCCTGCCGTTCCTTCATAAACCTAACGAGTTACCGTTACAGTTCCACCGACCCTTAATGGAACGGTGGCGTTCCTCCGTTCCTCCAAAAAGGAATCAGTTCCAGGAACGCCGTGCCGTTCCTTGGAACGCCGTTCCGTACAACACTGGTTATGCGTTACCTTCGAAAATTTTTTTTATTCTATTGTGCTTGCATCATATGTTCGCAATCCAGGGCCTATACGGCATCGGTACGGACGCTTGTCACGAGATGGGAGAAAGCAAAAGGAGAAAGACAGAGGCGAATTCATTCGGCACTCGTGTGTTTTTTTTTATAATGGTTCTTCGCAAAACAAACAAAAACAGATAATTTCGTACAATGCCCTACTCCCTGTCCTAAACTGTACACCGCTACGACACCCTTTTTTCATTTGCGTTCTTGTTTCAGCCGTCGCGTACGCTATCACAAGAGCGGTCACAGTACGTGGTTACACACACATGCAGGTGCCGCTGGCTGGCCGAGTCAGGGCTGACAGAGCGCAAGAGGCTGCAGCTGCAGACGCCCTCCTGGTACCTCATGCCGCCAGAATCGTCCCAGGTGCATTCCCTCCTGGTCGAAGACACCGCGGCGCTGTTCTATATGGTGCTGCTGGCCCAGTCCGTCGCTTTCTCCGTATTCGTTGGCGAACTGCTCGTACACAGCTTGCTTCAAAAAAAGGCTCTAAAACTTCGCCATAAGCGCTCCATGGCGTAGATGCAAGGCGTCCACGGGCGTTCATGCAGAGTAGGCTTATGCACACGTCATTTCTCTGTAGTATGCGGTCTCCTGGTACGCGGTCTGCACTCGGCATTGTTCCAATTTGTTCCAGTTTAGACCCCCCCCACACACACACACAAAAAAAAAAAAAGCTTAGAAAGTCCTGTTGGGCACGGAAGCGAACCTCTAACCTCAGGATTGTTTTTCGCAGGAAGCCTCGCGTTCGAAACCACAGCTTGTGCTGAAGTTAGTATTCGAAGGCTCGGCCAAGAAGGCAACGCGGCTCTATATGAACCACGTGCTGAGGCCTTCGGTTCCACACGTGTTATAGAACTCACTTCGTCCGGGTGCCTGCGCCGAGTTCTTTAAACGGCGAAATGTTTTTTTAAGCGTTTTCACTAAGCGCTAAATTTATTGAATCCTTGAACTGTGGATGGACAAGTGACACCCCTAAATGTGGCCTTACCTCAGCTTCACCCCACCGTTGAAATTAACGTCCTCTACCGGAAGGTCGGGAGCATCACTATAGTTTGAGAACTTTACACGTTGCTCTACACGACCCAAGCTGACCCTAAACTTCTGTTCAAACTGAACTTTATCCAATCCTCGAGGCCATAAAAGTGCTGTCTTGGCTACTTTAGAGTTGAAGATATATGCGGAATTGAAGTGCACTTCGTCCATATGGAATGCATGGGAACCATGAGCGTCGGCAGGGGGGCGAGCAAAGGTGGCACTTGCCCCCCCCCCCACCCCCAAGCCGCCCCAGCACTTGCACCCTGCCCCAATCTCTCTCTCTCTCTCTCCCTTAGCGATACAATGGGTTTGCGCCCTCAAGATAAAATCCTGCCGACGCCCATGATGCGAACCGTATCTATTTCACATTATAGTGCTACCATTTGTACATTTGCAATAGCCATTGCCTTCTAAATGTATAGAAAGAAAAATTTGAGTCTGGACCTCTGATGCGTTTTATGCGCTTGAGGTCAGACAGCACTGTCCAACCGTGTTAGTACATGTATGCAAAATAAAGACGAAGCAATAAGTAGTCTGTCTAACGAAAGTATGAAAACTGTGTGCCATTCAAGAATTCAACAATCGCAATTTAAGGATCCAACGAGTATATTAAAATCGAATTCAGTATTGCGGGGAAAATTGTAGACATGGTAATGTGTACTTAGATGTCGGCTGTTTGAAATACGTACTCGATTTCACATGTCACAATAAAAATCCCACGATGAAAAAGTCTCCAAGTGAGAGTGTAAGTTGATATTGCCACGAACCATGCATTGGTGTTGTTTATGTTTTGTTTTTACTTCCCGGCCGCGCCCGGCTGTGTTATCTGTGTTCCAAGCGAAGTGCGTGTTCTATTCTTTATTTTCATGCCGCACGGGTTATCTCATCCTGGTAAGGAGAGCATTTCGCCATAACGTCACTATCCTAGAATAATCCTCTTTGATCTACAATGTTTGGATGTAAATCGACGGTTCGAGAAACACTCGCGCCGAAAGATAAAAGCCTGCAGAGCAGACGCCGCGGTATTAGATCCGCCGACACACGCCTGCGCACGTCACTTTGTTGACTGCTGCTTCGCCCCAATAAACTTGTTTTTCCTTCAAGACAAGTGCGTCATCTTTGGCTTCGTGACAACATGAACGAACGAGCCCAAACACGTCCCTTGCTTCAGCGTGTAAGCAACCTTATCGTGAGCCTCACTTCAACCACAGCTCCAACCTATACATTACTCAATGTCAACCCTTGTGGGCTGGGAAGGAGGAGAAAAGCGAACGGTAGAGCCCGCAGATTAACCAAGCGTATACAGACCGGTTTGCTATGCTACCCTGCTCTGTGGAATGGTATTCAAGGGATAAAAAAGGGGACAGACGAAAGTTGGGGTAAGAAATTCTTTAGTGGGTCGCGCTAACCTCACCATGCGACGTGACCTTACCTTAAAGGGACCCTGCAACACTTTTTTTCAACTTTATTCCAAATCAGAAATGCTTTCAGAACATAGTCAACAAACACATCCAGTACTTAGAATAGGGCGTCACAAAGTACCTCAGCCAAAAATTACTGCTCTATATCAATCAGATAACTTGGAAACTGCCTCAAAAATATTTCTCTCTTTCCCCAGTCTTGGCGTTCTTTGAGCGCTCGAATGACGTCATTACAGCAATGTAGCGGCTATTGGCTGCTTCCTTTCTGTTGCAGCAATAAAGGCACTCGATGGCCCCTTTAGAAAAAGCCACAAAGCAAAGCAAAAACTGAAGGCGGCTAGTTCTGCTGCGACGAGAAAATCACGCATTGGTGCTCCATGCTGTTGATAACTATAGCCAGAGTCCTTCCAAAAAAAAAAAGCATTGAAGGACTCCGCTATAGCTTTGATAATGCTCCTGGACGCGAAGGAAAAAGGGAAAGCGTTTATCGGAAGAGTTGCAGAGCTCCTTTAACGTCACGTCGCAACCCAGGCAGCACAATGCCTAGAAAACGTCGTATTCATGGATTAAACGTCAGAATGGGATTTCAGACTGAAAAAGACGGCTTCCATAGAGGCCAAGAGCAAGGCTTTTAGGTGAATTCTCTCCCATCGTCTTCCCAGTCACAGGAGGTTACGAAAAATGACGGGTCAAGGAACTATATTTTCCACAAAAGTATTGGCAAGGGATTTTACGGACGGCTACAAGAAGGCTGTATAGGAACAACTGCTAAAAGCAGCTGTCAAAAATACGTTTTAAAGACGTAGTTTATGGGTGAGGAGGGAGAGGAGCGGTGCAAGCGCTCTGCGGAATCCTGAGCGCGACCAAGAAGCAAGCGACTCCCCTCACCCCAAAACACAAAGAACGGCTCCTCATCCTGCTCCTATATAGAGCACCAACGCTCCCTGTCCAACACGGGGATCTCAACGGCGAAACATCTCAAACTCTGCGCAGGACACAAATCAAAATATGTATTCACGAATCTAGATGAGAGAATATTTTAGTAGGAAACGTCCGATATTAACACAAAGCAGTACTAAATGCAGGTAAACATCGACCCACTTCTTTGCATTTTGGTCATATCCAAGGATGTGCCTAGGATGTGTCTAGGAGAGCACAGCTCAAACATTAAATCTTGCACTTCTATCGATTGATGGTAGGCAGCCTTGAACAGCTATACTGTCAGATGATTGAGACGGCAGGGAAATTAACTGCTGCATCTGGGACCATTGTTTTGGGATTCAACGCTTGGGCTCGCTACACTATGTCAATCCCTCTTCTCAAAGTACCGCTTATATGTTACTCAATAAAGGTAATCGCTCTCCATCTCACTCTCTCAGCAAGAAAAGAAAAACAAGAAGTTCGTACCGGCCACGGCAGTTGAGAATGAACACTTTGATACACTGATACTTTCACTTTCTCTCGCAAATAAACCCAACATCCCACAGCTGGAACCTCTCACGCTTACTTCTTAAGCCACACAAGCATATATGGTCACTGTACTCCCTTGGCTTCGCTCATTAAAAACCATTGCGGTTAGTATTGTATCTCTTCGCTAATCTTCCGTGCTTGGAAAGCATAAATAGTAAATGCCGCAGTTAGGTTTTAAAACGCTTCCTCGTCGTCGAAAAAACGCTACGCGTCGAACATCTTAAAGAAAGCTGCTAGGACCACATAGCGCATGTTCCCATCCACATTGCGACAATTTTTTAAACGTTTCAGCCCCACAACGCGCGGTACTGCAAGGATTGAAAGCTGATGCGAGACCCTCTGGCTGAAAGGTTAACGTTGCCCGTTCGTGTGACACCATGACAGCTGCACGACCTATAGTCTGGAGGTGCAACCCTGCGCTCTACGTATAGTACGATCAAGCCACGGAAGTTCGGAGTTACTATCTTGGAGAGCAGACACTTCATCTACCACGTCCTTATGTCCACAAAGGCACGCGTAATATGTGGGAAGAAAAAAATTAGTAGTGGCTTAGCTCGGCAATGCTAGGATATACGTAACAAAAGCTTGATCAGGGCTAGTTGGTTGAACATACTGAATAAATTTGAGACGCTAAACAACGGGTACCAGAAGAAACACGTAGACACAGACAAGGCGCCTTGTCTGTGTCTACGCGTTTCTTCTGGTCCCCGTGTTAGCGCCTCAATGTCTTGTCTCTGTCTACGTGTTTATTCTGGTCCCCGTTGTTTAGCGCCTCAAATTTATTCAGTAGCATATACGTAGCGTGAGCTAAGGTTCAGCTGGTTATTCTTAGCTTTCCTGGTTGTCTAGAATTAGCTTGATTATAACGCTTACTGCTGCTTCAAGGACACACACACGGTATGCGCATTATGTGACACATGTATATTTATCAAGTGGCTCCGGCACAGCGTCACCAATCGCTCCAGAGCTAACTGGTTCCACAGGCGCACGCCGGTGTTGCTGCGACGCACGAGCCATCGGTTGCTCACCCGGCCACCCCTCGCATGTTCATCAAATGGACCGGGCCGCCACGTGCGGAACGGAGGTCGGCGAAGACACTGGGCGTGTGGGGAGACGCCGGGCAGCGAGCAACGTTCTGTGCGCCGTGTCACGTCACTGCTCCTCGCGCATGCGCAGCACGGCACTCCAGGACCACGCAAAACTGCTCAACCTCGGCCAGTGTAGCTCAGGCAGCAGGCTACAAAGCCCGGTCACAAATAAAACAACATGTGAGACGCCGCCGAAACCCACATGCGTGCTGCTACTTGCAGGGGTGTACCGTCCCATCTGTTCCTTATACGTTTGGCTCGCTTTCCTTCTCCTAGCTTACATATATATAGATACCTGCTCTGAAAGCAAGGAAACCGCGCCGGCCGCACTAACCGCAAATACGCTGATGGGCGCAAATGGACGCGGCACAGCCGTACTTGATACGGACGAGGTCACCTTTCCGACAGCTGCACGAGGAACAGCTCTACACCTTATAAAAGCCCGTCGTGGCGTTCGGCCATCAAGGCATCTTCTTAAAGCAACTTCACCCGTCGTCGTCACCCTGGCCTAAACTCCGGTTAGTAATTACGAGTGTAGACGTCCCTAATTATCTGCTAAAAAATATTGCACGGCCCTGTTTCGAACGCATCTACCAGGGGCGAACGCTATTTACATGGGGCTACCCTGGCCACAAAGCCGCTTCGGAATGGGAGCTCGAAGGCCTTATTCCTTGACTATCCAATTACTCAAGACCGGCTTGATGACAGCATACTTAGTCCTAAATCCCCAACCTTTTTTAATACACCAACCCCATTCTTGAAGCCTTTACTGGCGATGGCCTAAGCGGGGAAATGGCCAACATTTTTTTAAACTCAGCGAGCCTCGTTACAGCCGATCGCACTTTTTTTTCAACACATGAATCCGAAACAAAACCGCTGTTTGAGCTCACCGTGGTGGTGAAAGCCATGTTACTGCCGTTTTTTAACTGGAATATCCAATACAGTAGTTAGGTATCTTTTACACGGCTTAAAAAATGTCATCAAACTACGTAAAAGCGGCTGATACAACGCATTCACTACCACCAACTCCCCAAACACTAAACGTCAACGCAATACACCCACCCCCTATGCGACGCGTTTACTCGAGTCCCCCTCGCGGGGAGATGGGCCCAATTTTTTTAAGCCTCATGCTGACGCCGTCGTCAGCCGATCGCACTTTTTTTGTCAACAGCATGAAATCCGAACCGAAACCTCACTGTATTGGAGCGTTCACGAGGTGGTGGATGAAAGCCAGTGTTTACTGCCGGTTTTTTAATCTAGGAATATCAATACAGTGTTACGGTATCTTTATAACTACGGCTGTAAAAAATGTCATAAATAAAGAGGATTGTTTTCTTGCAAGTTTTTCTTAACACTGCTAAGAGATAGTACCAAACGCTGCTCTGTAAACGTCACGTGACTTCCCCCACGTCATAGCAGAAGTAAGGCCAGAATTTTTTGACCAGACTGGAGAAAACCATAGTGTTTCTCAAACGATATGGAGAAAACGAAGGGCGAGCTGAACCAGGCGCGCGCGCGCGTATTCCAAATTCGAAGTTGGCGTTGTCACGGCGGTACGTTTGTGTTCACAACTGGTGTTGCGTGTGCGAGACCTTTGCCACCTGACAATGAAGCTGTGAATACCCATGAGGCTAAATACCTGTCATTGGTGGACTTTCAAGATATGTGAAGATTGTTTGCTGGAGGCAAGTACAGTGGTACTGTGTGTTGCGTACTCCACAACTGAGCTTTGTTTTGAGCTTCGGCGTACGTTAGTAAAGCCCGCATTTATTCTGGGTGTTGCTGCAATACAGGACTTACGAAAAAGACCTGTACCCTCTTAATCGAAGGAGTAATTTGTCTACGAGATTTTTCGCTCAAATTTGGGCAGGGACAGTGAATCCCTGAGATTGCTAATTAGCTCCACGTTGTCTTCAAAGCACAGGCGGCGAGGGGGATCATTGAGGTGTTGAAGGCTATTCTGAAACCCCGATAGATATCACTTGGAAAAGCACGCACTTCACTACAGTTCATGCGAAAAGTTTTGCCTGTGGAAGTGTGATGGCAGGCATTTATGAAAACGTTTCACATTCTTTGCTTATCCACGAGCACTCATTTGTTGCTTCCATAATCTAGTCAGGATAGCAAGCTGTGGGGAGCCTTTATTTTTCTGTGGTGCTTGCCCCGATACCTTTTCGTCATCTTGTGCATACTTCCAGGTCGTTTGGAAAGTGCGCGCAATGGTGCAGTGTTTGAAGTCGATTACAAACAGCAGGAAATCTGGTGTTCCAGTGTTCTTTAATTTTATTGTTAGCGTCTAACATCTATTATTTTCTTATTACTCATGCGATTACCGTGTAATTGTCGAAGCAAACAAACGTCCCAGTAATTGATATAATGTATATTACGTATGAGGTCCACAACTGTGCAGTGGTTGGTTATATTTGATGAGCTCTTTACCAGGCTGTATTGGTTTGGGTTCGGTTTGCACCGCGGCGTGGCAAGCCAGCGCGACGGCTCGGCTAACATCGTCGTTTTCCGTTAAACTTATCTCTCTCTCTCTCTCTCTCTCTCTCTCTCTCTCTCTCTCTCTCTCTCTCTCTCCTCTCTCTCTCTCTCTCTCTCTCTCTCTCTCTCTCTCTCTCTCTCTCTCTCTAGGTTTGTGCAAAGAAAGTGATTTCACTTTAGGAAAGAGTGTGGCCTACATGAGGGCCGGTAAATGCTCATTCTGGAAGGTTGTGCCCTAATTAAGGCGAATTAATGCGTCACTGGTGGCGACGTTACCCCAGAAAGCACTGCAGGAAAGGCAACTTTCTCTGAGGATGATGACGATCGTGGGTGAAGGGAGAGATGGTTGAAACGCAAAGCTTTCTGTGGTCGAAAGGCAATGCCTTCACAGTGGGAAAAGTCCGAAATCCAAATCGTTACGCCCAGAACGCGCGGCTGGAATGCGCACTTACGCAACGGGTTTCCGCAAAGACACATCAAGCGCCTCAAGAAAAAACCTCTCCCGTGGCCGGAATCGAAACTGGGTCCCCCGCGCTATGAAGCCGACGGCTATCCGATTGCACCGTTTCGATATGGCCGAAGCCGTTTGGATTTCGGACTTTGACTTTCACTCAGGTTGCATGGGGTAATAAAGCTTCGCGTTTTATCTCGTTAGAAAGTGGCTTTGATTTTTTCATTACATTCAGGAAGTGTGCCCTAGGTGGAACGAAATGCGCAGTTTAATAATGACCTAGTTGCGCAGCTTAGAGCGGCGATTAAGTAGAGTTTATTTGGAGTGAGACAGCTACTTGCAGCTTTTACTGCAGACGAGGACTTGTTAAGGCTACATTTTTTTCTGTACTGGTGGTACGTGTTACTGCTGTGGTTGGTGAGAATTGACAATGCAGAATTGGTTTGTTCCATTTCATGTGATGGTGTTTTTTTTTTTATTAACTGGAATCTTGAATGGTAGCAAGTTTTGCTGTATGTGGGTTATAGCTTGCACTACTGCTACGTGCATTGCTTCTGTTTACTGGTAAGAGAATAAATACATGTTGGTCATGATTACCACGGTGTCTGTTTTCTTATTTAGTGTATGCCAGCTCTTCTATCTTGTGGAGTATAGCACAAAACGGGCACAAGCACAGGGATGGCGGCCGATGCGCACTAAGGCTTCTAAATCTCCTGCCGCAGGTAACTGCAGACATCGACTGGTCTGCTCTTGGCTGCTAAAGACAAGCGCTTCTCTGACTGTGATTGCTTGAGGAAACAATTCCACGTGCGTAAGGCGGATTCTGTCTGCACAGAATTTTATGCTATTTTGACCACTAGTCTTTTGACGAGTGTCTTTAGAGAGCCAAGTGTACGCACGCCCATGGCCGTCGGCCCTTTCCCCTCGCAATGCAACGCCTTTAACGCCTTTGCCCCCCCCCCCCCCCAAGACAAAATCCTGACGGCGCCCATGCCTGCTGGTGACACCCGTAATGTAAATTTTGGCAAACAGGCCACGATGCGAAATTCTAGGCCGAATGTAAAACTTATCTTGTGGCAAAATCCGAGGACACCTAAGCACTTTTTATAAGTTATGTATCTGAAAGCATCTATGCTCACTTGAAAGCCACTGAGTGCTCTTGCCAGTTTTTCTCTGCGAGTAATAGTGTTGTTGCGCTACTATATCAGGTAAGCGGGGCCCCTGCTTAACAATCCGGAGGACAATCCAGAGGAGCTCGCTGCCACGGCTACAACTCTTTGCTTTCAAGTACAATTTATCTACGTGCATGTATGTACAATGTAAATCCCGAATTATGCACAGCATATCTCAATGATTTGCGGGAAATGCTACTCAGGCCAGACAGGCCGTTGCATAAATGGCACTCGGGCGTGCGCACAATAATTTGCTGAAGGGGTCCGTTGGAACCCATCTTGCTGCGCATTGCCTTAGATGTGGCTGCACGCTGCTCGAGAAATGCTATATCTTAGGCCGCTATCGAGAGCAAAAGGCACCCGTGATTTTCGAGGCGTTTTGCATTGTACAGTATGGCGAAGGTTGTGTTGATGTTTCTAGTGTCTTGCGTTATGAAGAAGAGGCTCTTCATTTGTCGGGTTAACGCGTGCGTTCCAGTATCTCTTGCTGTGTGTTTTTAGAAGTGGAATTTTCCGCCTTTCCGGCTCTTCCCCCTCCCTTTTTCCTATTTGTTACATTGAGTTCGACCCGCGTATGCAAAACTGGTGCCCCGATCCAACAAAATCAATTGGTTGCTATTTTAAGTGAAAATTTTTGTCTACTTCTCTTCCCATTCCATCTGTAGCGCTGTCGCTTTCTTCCAAGGTTACGTAGCAATCATTCCAAGATTTACCGTAAAAAACCCGCGTATAATACGAGGTTTTTTTCCAAATTTTACTTCTGTTAAATTTGTGCCTCGTATTATATGTGGATCCCAAAGTTTTCCCCCGAGAATTTGCACTTTTCGGTTGAAGCGGAGGGAAGCGCCATCGTTGCTGTGGCGTTAGCTGGCTGCTGCTTCTCTCAGCCGGCGCCATTTTGATATGGTTTGGACTACGCGAAGGATCTCGGCACGTTCACACACGCAAGTCTATCAAGATGTCGGGTGCACTAAAACAGTATCTGCTGCAATAAAAGAAAAAGTTATTTTATGTGCCGAGACCATCAGAAATTGCGCTGCAGGACGGCAGTCGGCGTTACCGAAGGCGCATTCGTGGGTGGAGAAAGCAACTGGTGCTTGACTGGATAAAGTTTGTGTGGTGTCGGCGGCCTGGAGCACTGTTGGGGATTCCCGTCAGTGCTCGTGTTGGACGCCTTTCGCTTGCACCTGGCCGAGTTCGGTGAAGAAGTTGTTGCACGAACCCCGCACCGAACTCATTGTCATGCCAGGAGGAATGACATCCCAGCAGCTGCAAACCGCTAGACATTTGCATCAACAAGCCTCTCAAAGACTGCATCGATCGGGTCCTGCTACCAAGAGTGGATGAGGACAGGATACCCGTAAGTGACAGCTACCGAATGGCTGACGCGGGGTTGTCTCCCAGGCGGTGCTTTGGTGGCTGGATCGCGGATGCGTGGGCCAGCATTCCAGAGGAGCTCGTCAGTCGCTCTTTAAGAAATGCGGCATCTCGAACGCCCTTGATAGCACTGAGGACCACTTTCTGTGGGAAGTACATTTCCGACAAGGCGACTTGCAGCAGACAGCGGCAGCGACCCTGACGAGTGATCTAAACGGGACGTCGGGAGACGGTTGCCAGCGAAAACTGACAAAGACTGAACGGTAAACTGCAGTGCAAATAAATGTTTATGTGCTCTTTTACCTCGCATTATATCGGGATGAAAACTTTTTTTCTGATTTTGATGTCCCCGAATTACACCTCGTATTATACGCGGTTCGTATTATAATCGCGGGTTTTTACGGTAACGCTTCTAAGTTGCTACACTGGAACGTTTCTCGGTTATCGTATCCCTGAAGCGAACGGGAGACCTGACCGCTTCGATGAAACTCAACAAGGCACTCGCCAGGGGCCAGAACAGCAGCAGGCCCAGCCATACCTGCGTGGGTCGTGCAGCGTGACTTTATTAAAGACGATAGTTTCATTTTGGGGGGAGCGAGAGGGGGGAGGGGGGCTACCAAAAGGCGACAATGTTGGTCTGTCTGTCACTTGAACCAGCCCTAAATGCCACGGGTGCTTCCGGCTCAGTACACTCTGGGAATTGATTGGTTAACTGATTACGAGACGAGGAGTGTATCAGAGAAAGTGGGATACAGAGAGTGAGGACTATACAGGTGGTAGTGGGAAAAAGTGGGTGGAAAACGGACTGTCGGAAGATAGGTACGACGAGAGAGGAAGAGATTGGAGGATGGAGGTGAGGAGGGGGATTGTAGCAGGATAATGGGGGGGGGGGGGTATCGAAGAATAAGGAGGTTTACGGGGGAAGAGGAGGAGGAAGAGTGCGATAGTGACAGAAGGGTCCAGAGGGGAAAGAATGTGAAAAAGTATAGTATAGAGTAGCAGGGGGGAAATGATAATGCCGCGGCGAAGTTTAATGGGTAAAGGGAAAAAGTGAGGTGGTGGTGGTGATGGCGATGGTTGGGAAATCGGACGGGGGAAATGTAAAAGTGGGTGTAAAGACGGGAAGGGCAGGGAGGTTGAAAGGGTAAATAGGGAAGAGAGAAGGGGAGAGTGGGGAGAGAGAAGGTCTAGAAATCGAGGAGCAATATAAGGAGGACAGTAATTCGAGGAAAGAGCCGTGGAAGGAGAGGGGATAGAGGGATTGGGGAGGAGAATGTAGGAGTGAGAGAGCGTTTGGGAAAGGGGAGTGAGACAGAGATTGAGGCAATGCGAAAAGAAGAACGGGAATAAAAGTTAGTGGGAGGAGGAAGAGTATTGGACGGGTAGAGGGGGAACAGATGGCAAATGTCGGAGGATGAAGGAGAAGAAAAGACGAAGGGGGGGGGGGGAAGGGGGGATGTAGTATTGATTGAGCCCGCAGTGATAAAATGGATCCAGTGGTAAAAAAAGAGGGAAACGAAGGGTGGATGAATGGGATGGGGTAGAGGGAAGGGAAGGGGGTGCGGGGGCGAAGAGCGAGATAGGAGGTGGCGTGACGTGGCCGCAGCGGCAGAAACGCTATCGTCTGTCGATGTCATTTGCAGTGACGCAAGCAGACACGTCGAAAATTTTTAACGGCTGTGTTTGGTTGGGAAAGTATACGCTCCTAAATAACTGTATACAATACGGAAAGCTCGCGGAGCCAGAAACCACTTCCCTAATTTGTCGCTTCGTGCAGCGCGTACCGAAGCTCATAAGGTAAGCGAACACACTGGTCATGTAGGGGTTGCGCGTTCCCGCGTAGTAGCGTGGATTGGTGTACACGTAGGCAGGCAGCGGCGTTCCCACGGTGATGCGGTCGGGCGTCGGTATCACTGGGTGCGCTGTGATGTCCGATTCCTGCGTACGCAGACACACGCAAAACCGACCAATTTATCCCGCCTGCACGAGGTGGCGCGTGTCTTCGCGCCTGACCCCAACGGGCGATGTTTTTA
Source organism: Haemaphysalis longicornis (assembly GCA_013339765.2). Classification (NCBI taxonomy): domain Eukaryota; kingdom Metazoa; phylum Arthropoda; class Arachnida; order Ixodida; family Ixodidae; genus Haemaphysalis; species Haemaphysalis longicornis. The sequence continues at coordinate 171,876,531 of CM023451.1, read as the reverse complement.
CTGCTGTGAAATGTACGGTCGATCCTTATGCGTCACTTAGAGAACAAGCTGGCAGCTTTAGGCGAAGAAGCCTGGTATACGATGGTCCGCGCGTTTCAGAGGGGTCAGAAACAACATCCTGAGCATATATATAGTACCGTATAAAGTCTCAGCTAGTTTCTGAACTCTTTCTGTGAACACCTGTGGACTTTCTGTGGATTGATTTTGGAGTAGCTTGTTTCACCACCACAGACGTTTGTTGTGTGTGTATTGAATGCCCGGAGTATTTGGAAACTTCTTTTCTCTGTTTTTAGGGCAGCGCTGTTACCCCTAGTCCACTGCACCCTGAGATGTGGTTTATAATGAATTCTCTTTTCACGGGTTACTCTTGACGAGAGCATTAACACTCCCATTGCCGACGCTTGGCCGCAGCGCCGCTGGCATCGTCTCCGTGTCTTTAGGGGCTTTAGCCGTACCTAAGAAGGTGGCTTAGCCGTGCCACAGCAGCACCGCCACGCCGTTGGGCTCGCCACGGAAGGCGGCCGAGGCTACGGCGCCGTGCTTGACGGCCGTGCGGGGCGCCGCCGCCACGGCGGCCACAACCGCGAGCATGACCGCGGACCGCATGCCGCACGACCGACCGCTATACGGCAACCCAGCCTCCACCTCAACTTCCTTTACGCCAGATATCGCTGCCGGCAAGTGCCGCTGGTGCAGGCCTCGCAGGTAGTGGAGACGATTGCGCGGAAACCCCTTAGCAACATAGGCACTGGCTGAGGCCCACCACTAAAACTTTGGCTGCTGGCCCTTCCCAAGGGTTCTGAACAGAATAAAAAAAATTTCCCTCTCTCTCTCCTTCTCTCCGTGAATGGACATTGTTCTAAATTGGAGTTTTAGCGTACTTCCTAGAAGTGTCTCCAATCACAATTAGAAAACGACGTTAATTTCGCGTTTCTTGCTCCAGGCTGTGGTCAGTGCGCTGCATTAATGCCTGTTAGTGCAAAGACACTCAGTTCTTTACAGATGCATCGAAGACCAAATCTGCAGCATGCGGTGGCCTGAGCTGCACTTAGCATATTTTTGTTGCAGCTAAAAGACATCGGGAGGCAATTGTTGTTTGAAAAAATGTTTAACTTGTGCAGCTATGTGCACTTTAAATTGTGGCTTCAACTGTATGATTTTTGCCTCATTTTCTAGGATAAGATTCACGCTTAGCTTTTCGCGTGGTAACGATAAAAGCAAGTGCGCTTTTCTGCATGACGCGTAAGTAGCACTGAGAAGGCGATACCGAGGGTTGATTTGTTGCTTCGTAAATATTTCTGTAGCTCCGCAAGCAAGATTCTTTTTCTCATAAAATGAAAACGGTTTTCTTTTTACGTTCAAACATAAAAGATGTTAGACCTGGGAAATTATATGGATAAGCGCACTTAAACGCTAGATCGGCGCTTCGTGTGAATGTGGTGCCCTATTATGACAACGTGATAATACGGGGGGAAAAAAATAACAGTCCTGGGCACACTCACACCAAGACCAAATCAAAATCAAATCACATGTAACACGCATATAGGTAGTACGGTAGTGAGCTGCTTACGTTATAATACATTCGAACTCGCGCTGCCACGCACTCTAGTGCCTTTCCCCGAGCATCCAATCAATAAGTTCATTTTAGCAAAGCATAAGCAAGAGTTATGGTTTATAAGCACACTATATCTGCGTTGCCACACGGCTCCAAGCGAGCAGATAACTAGCGGTGGGGTCGGCGGTTTTCTATTCGCCCTCCCAGCCCCTCTTTTCAGGGCCCTTTTAGGGGCGAAGCTCCTCTTGCTCGGGCCCTGTCCCGGCCGTACACGGCACATTGTACACGGCACATTGATGATGATTGTGGCAGGATCCCCCTAGGGATTGGCCAACCAAAGATTGGCCGAAGAGGTCAAAACGTTCAACGCGTTCGTTGCTACCCAACAAGGAGGAGAGGAAGAAGAAGAGGTTGTCGTTCGTCGCCTGCGAGCTGAAGAGACGTCCTGGGGGCACGCGACACAAGACGCTCTGCAGAAGGCGACGGCCAAGGTGGCTAAAATGTCACACACCAAATTCGCCAACTTACCCATGGAGATTCTCATCGTCCCAAACAAGCCCTACATAATCAGCGCAAACATCGATGTCGTCGACGGGCTTGTCAACGGAGCGGTGGAAAGCTTGACGTGTCGAGTCTTTATATGATGTGTGGGCGAATGTTTCACGGTTTCACCGATAAGCTTTTTAGCTTCGCCCCTCTCATCATCATTCACTTCGTGGAGATGGCTGGATTTTTTTGCTGAGAAGTTCGTCAATGAGCAGCATCAGCTGGTGCTTTGTAAACGTGTCCAAGCCGTGTTGCTGCCGGGTGCTGCTGCCGGGTGCTGTTCGGTGCTCGGTGTCGTGGCGCAACTGCCGAACTGCTGCGTCGGGGTCTCTCGCTGCGTGGACTCGGCCTTTCCGCATCACCCTCGGCCCATCTTCGTGCTCTTGATTGCCTGGAAAACCTCCGAGGTGTTCTGCTCGCCAAAAACGTTTTCGTCCTACTTTGCTGCCCGGCATGCATGCTCTCTCCAGAATTCGAGCGCCAGGCGTCGGGGGCTTCCCTCGCATGAGGCAGCTTGGCTTTCGCAACCAAAGCTCTGCCGTCGCGTGGCCTGTTGGCTTTCTTGTCGGGGTTGGGGGAGAACATCAACAGCCGTGACTTAATCGGTGACCCGTAATCCTCTTCGGCGGAGACGGAACTAAGCGAGCTGCTTTTCCCCGCTTGGTTCCGGTAACCCCACGAGACGTTCCAGTTCCTGCTGGAGGGACGTTCGTGGTTGATGCGCAGGCTCAGGTGCAAGTTTGACAGCGCTTGCGGATACTCGGGCTCGTCGTAGTTCATCTCTTCGCTGCCGTAGTCCTGTCTCAGCTGCGCGTGTAAGCTGGAGGGGGCGGCGCGCTGGTCATGGCCTTCCCGCGGGCGCCTTCCCGCGCGTATTCCTCCGCCATGCTGTCCGCAGTTGGGGCGCCGTACTCAGCCTTCCGATGGGCGCTCTCGCGCGCGTACTCCGGATCCATGGCGTCGAAGCCCGGTGGTCTGTCGTGCGAGAACGCCGTTTTTCTCCGGCTGCTTTCTTTCGTTTGCTCCGGCTCGAAGCAATTGGGTACTGTACGAGGAACTGCGGAAGTCGTGTCGGACCTAGTGGGACCTCAACTTCTCGACTGGGAGCTTGTTGAAGAGGACGTCGGTCAGAGGCCTACCGGGGTTCTCGACCATGCAGAGGCGGTCCACGTCACCGACTGGTGCGCGATCTGCCCGAACGCCTTTGGGAAGCACACGCGTACGATGCACAAAAGCAGCAGCACGGCTCCCAGGAAGAGGCTGGTGATGATGACGAGCGCTGCTGAGGGACGATGTTAGGCTGGTCGCTGGAGGGTCTCGACGATAATTTGGTCGAAGGCGGACGCGTGGAACTTGGGACATATCCGCCATTTCTGACGGCGCGTTTTTTAAACAAATTGACTAGCGACTTAGATCACAGCATTTTGTATGTGGTTGAAACACAAATATTTGTACACCACTGAACCCCCAAAGTCTGCTTTAGCAGCAGAAACGCGTGGCCCTTTAGTTGCCCCCCCCCCCCCCACACACACAAATTCAAATAGCATCCATTACCTTAGCGCACTCTAAGTGTAGCCGTAGATGTCCAATAACAATGTCAAAAAATCCTTCCTTTATTTAAAAACCTGTACTGGTGCACCTGTACTGGTTTTATAGATCTGATTTCCCCATCGTCACCCTGTTTATGCCCATTGCAGGATGAAGGCCTCTTCGTAGGCTTTTCTACCAACTGCTCCTACCCTGCATTGTCGGAATCCACTATCTACCACCAAATTTTCTGATCTCACCCTTTATCGAGTTATCTGCCAACTTCTAGCGCCCTCTTCCGGTAGCTACTCCGTTTCCCCTGCTCGGTAATCCGAGGAACTCGTTTCCTATACCTAGGCGTATTCTGTCACTGCTTTTAGGGGCGAAGCTCCTTAAGGCGTGGGTCTGTCCATCCTCGACGTATGTATGTAGCCACCTCTAGTTTAGTTCTTGGATTGTTTACTAGATGGCGTGGCTACCTCTAGTTTAGTTATTGGATTGTTTACTAGATGGCGGGGAGCGTTGTAATAAAATCCGTTCGCTGTGGATGAAAACTGAGCGGCGCGTCAAACCACGGCGTCCGCCGCGCCAAGTTCGCCGAGAAACTTCGCTGCATGGAGGTCGGCCTTAAGGCTGCAGAGCGGCGAGCGCGCAAGGCGGAACCACACACAGTGTTTCTCACTCTTCTTGATGATGTAGTGGGCGAAACTTTCACTGAAGAGTCACGGTTTTACCGATGATTTCCCCTCAGGAGCTTCGCCCACTCATCATCATTCACCCCGTGGATAAGCCCCAACCACATGGAGCGATTTTGCGAGCGACTTGGGGCGCGACGCGACTAGCGACGAACTACTTTTCGCCGCGCACCAAGTCGCTCATCGAATCGCTCAGTTCTGGGTCGCCAGAAACAGTCGCTCGCCTCCCGGAAGTGGCCTCAGCGACTAGCCAATAGGAGAGCCCCTACGTAAGCACGCAACCTCCGGTTTTGAAAGAGAACGGGGGGAAGATTTTGCAAATCCACGCAGACGACGTTTGCGGTGCAGCGGCAAAGAAAGCTTTGCGTGGCAAAGCTTGTGTACACGCTGAAGCAGAAGCAAGAAGTCTCCCGCTCACACTGGGTGAGACCCGTGTGGGAAAAACGAAGTCAAGAAAGCGAATTCTTCACGGCGTTCATGTTGGAGCCGAGAAACGAGGCGCAGAAGGAAAAGCGTGCGCTATCGCTAACCCAAACCAGTTTTAGAGATGCAATGAAGTGCAAAAAGCAAGGTAGAAAGGCGTAATACTTTTTAGTCATGCTTTTTATGACAAATGAACACAAAAAAAATGTTTGCAAACATCCAGCGTACCAAGCGCGTTACTATGCGCAGTGCGGAAACATTGAAATCGCCATCCTCAGTCGCATGCTCAGTCGCTCGAGCCGTCGCTGTCATGTGGTTGCCTCGGCGAGCGACTTCGGTTCGGCGACTGCGGATCCTAGTCGCGTCGCTCGTCGCGTCGCTGGAAAAATCGCTCCATGTGGTTAGCGCTATATGCTGTGAATTTTTTTCCATGGCTTGTCGGGCGTTTTCTTTGGAAGTGCTTAGGGAATTTTTCAAACCGGAAGTACGCATCAGTTGTATACCTTTATATCTAGTGACAGCGGTAGCGTGCTGTTCATTACTTCAGTGTTAGCCAAACGCCATCCTGCATAAGGGTATATTCTGGTAGTTCAACGCGTGATTTTCGTCCCGCTAGCGTTTAATTGCCTAGAATGAATGAATGAATTTATTGCCAGGAAAAAGGAAAAGAAAGTCCACCAGCAGGCGTACGTAATTTGTCACACCGAGAGGTGGACACAGGAATGCCTACTGGTGTGGGGAGGTAGAAGGGGATTCCAAAAAGATGGATAGAAGAAAAGGAGAGATAGATAGTCTACAACATGATGATAATAATGATAACAAACACACGCGCGCACGCACGCACACACACGCACGCCCCCCTCCCCCCAACGCGCACACATGAGCGCGCGCGAGAGAGAGTACCAAGAGAGTTTAAAAAATTGGCTCCAATCCACGCTGTGAACGTGGTTGGAAAGCAAAGCTTTAAACGACACTCACAACAATTGCCCATGCGACATCACTTGAATTCACACACGTGGCTCCACAAAGATCTAGTGCACAACCGAACTGGTATTCATCAATTTACAAAACAGAGTCCCATTCGTGGCAAGCAGTGCGCAAATGGTAGCGTTTCTCTAGCGGCCAGATGCCAGTATGTGGTCTCTACATTTTGGTTTTCCCGCCCTGCAAACCAATCCTTAACGTATCTTTGCCGTGCGCTCACTTAATTCCGTCGGGTCCGGGTTACCCAGCAGGTTCTGTCCAAAAAGTTCATCAAGCCGTGCGAAGAAAGCGCACAATGGACGCGAAGCAGCGACAAAACAGGCCCAAAACTGTCGCTAAAGCAGACGACAAACCGTCCCGCCGACGCGCCCGCCGGTGCGAGCAGTCACCTGCGTGCGGGGAACGCTGGGTAATAGCGCCCTATCGCCGCGCCATCTACACTGTGCTCCGTGAGTGAAAAGCGCCCTCCCCATCCCCAGCCGCGTTGGGGGTTTCGTGCCCCGCACGCACGGTGTAAGAATATTTCCCGCACGCCACGAATGAACCGTTGGCAGGTAGATATAGAAGCTTTGCTTTAAAAGGGGAAAGTTGCTAGGGCTTCCGCCCACAGTCTTTGGTGCCTAGTCACTGGGCCAGGAAGCGGAGTGCAGGGATAAGTCCCAATGCGTCCAAGTAGAAGCCCAGGGCCTCGTGGACTCCGTCCCGCTCTCTGACACAGCCCGGGGGCCACAGCAGCCGGTCCAGCGGCCGGATGCTCCACAGTGCCGCAAACTCCGGGCTCGACGGTTTCTGCGTATCTGCTTAGCGTTACTTTCCATCCTTTGCAGCCATCTCCCAATTCAGTAAACGAGTAGAGAAATCACTTTATTAGGCCTTAGGTTAATTTAGGGGAGCGGTGTGGCTGTCGGTTTGAGGTCGGCGGTGACGTCTGGGCTTTGGGTCCGAGCTGCCCAGCGCTGGATAATGGAGTGTGTACAGTTCGACGAGGGGAATTTCGAGGGGTGAAAGCGTGCATAAGTGCTTCCTGCCTGCAGACGACACAGCACGGGAACTCTGAGAACGGATATCGCGGATATGTCGTCCCAGTGCCTGTGCAAGCCAAATGAAGTCCAGCCAATAGAGGCCAATCCAAAAGAATCCACCATGGACGCTTCGTGTGTGCTGTAGCAGGCGACGTTTGTTGTAGTTGCCGAGTGTATATTGCTGACGGTACCCGTTCTTCCTGCGCGAGCCGCTTCAACTGCGCTTCAAAGATGTAAGCTACCTTCACAATCTATCTTTATATTCCTCTAGCTCGTAGCTTCTAAATTTTGGGCAGTTTGTGACTGCGGCGCTGCCCACAAAGTTTTCATGCTGATGGGAAAACTACTCACTAAGATTACACAGCTCTCAGTTAACCGTGAGGTGTGGTATCGTTGAACGTCTATTGGAGGGTTTTACTACTTTCGGCAGCAAACTTCATGCTCTGTTCCTTCAATGCCTCAACTTCTGCAGCGGATGTCCCGATATTGCACTGTTTTTTAGCAAAGATCTGGAGCCCTGTGTGTTTGGAGACCTCTGCAGTTGACTGCGACGAATACTGTCGTATGCCTTCTCTGTGCGTACCGTCTCCTATAAACACCGTGCTCCTCTAAACACTGCCCCACAGACCTTTTTCGCCTCACCAAACTTCAGCCACTCCAATCGCCAATCGCAGTCGTCGTCATCCAATCTTCACGCGACTTGATACGTGTTAAACGATTCGCCAAACAGTGTGGTTAACAATGTACGTGGATTCCAACTACATCCATCACTGCTCATCCATTACCTGCAATTTTCACTACACTGTCATTATGTAGTACAGTTTTGGCGGGCTCAGATTGTTTTGCTTTCGGCTTATAGGGTAAAGCCTGTAAATTGGCTAAAAACTACAAAGCTGCGTACTTGTCCACAATGTCTAGGAGCGCTTTCTTTTTCCTACCTTGTTGAAACTATAAAAGGGAAATTCACGGAAATATCAAAAGTTATGCTCACTTTTCTCCGAAAATACTCAACGAGGCCATGCAGGAACACTAACAGGCTCACTTTTGACCTGCTTGAGTGACATTTAAAGTAATGGCGTGCTTTGGTGTTGGGCTGCTGCCTTGTGGAGGACAGGAACACCTAGCAATTGACTGATGTCACTATTACTTTTTCTTCTGCCTTATTCTAGGGCGGACTACTGGAAGTCGCAGCCAAAAAAGTTCTGTGAAGCTTGCAAGTGCTGGTTTGCAGACAACAAAGCGGTGAGAACTGCTGCGACGTCACTGTCGTGCAGTATTCTTATTCAGCTGCTTGGTGGAGACATTTTTTTTTTCTTTAACCTTTCTATTTGACTGTGCAGAGTATCGACTTCCATGAAAGGGGCAAAAATCACCAGGCCAATGTCCAGAAACGAATCACAGAGGTGAGGTGCTTTGTGAGTCAGCTGCTGGAAAAATGGCACAAGTTTTAGAAATTAGGTTTTTTCTACGATCTTTCGGGATTTTTTGGTCTTTACAGATCATGAAGAAGGGCAAAAAAATGCACAAGGCTCAACAAAATTATGAAAACATGATGGATGGAATTAACCAGGTGAGTAAGAAAATAAAAATGGCACAGGGCCCAACCACGACGAGCAGAAAATCCAGAGTGTTCATTTGTGTTACTGTTTCACACACTTCTAGGCAGCGCTGCAAGCATTTCAGCAAGACGTTGAACGCGGAGACTCGAGAGTAAACAAGCTTCAATATGAAGCTGAAGAAGCAAAGCTCAAAGAAAGAGCAGCACAGAAAGAGAGGGAAACTGCGGTCGAAGCACCACAAGTGGTCACCTGGTTCGAAGGCGTCACCGAGAATGGAGATACCTACTACTGGAACATGGAGACTGGAGGTTGGTTCAAGTTTTTGACCAGGTAGAAGCTAAAATTAGGTGATAAGCCGGGAAATGCACCATCTTCGTTATACTTCAAAGCTGTCGTTTGAGGCTTCCAAAGCTTAGCCTGATTAACTGATGTGTAGTAAACTTGTGTTTAATGTGCCACTGACAGTGACAAGTCATATATGCTGAAAGAGTAGCTTTAAGGCTTTTGACCATCTTCTCCTTAGATGCATTAGGTTGACACTAATTATTCAGTAAAACGTGTTGACACACTGCTTTGCAATGTATGCTATCGACTGCGGGAGACTGCTTTTATTTAGTTTGTAATGCCTGCCGCATAACTGCCCACATATGTGTCATTTAGGGGCACCAGAAATTTCGTAACTATAAATGTTATTCACGGCAAAGCTGATGGACTTGCCATAGCTGGTCATTTAATCACTGCATTGCAAATGTTCTTGTCCAAACTCTTTTCAGACTTGTAGAAAAAAGTGCTTGTTCTCGCGGTCTTATGTACTGAAAACTATGTAGTACTTGTGGGGACCTCTTTCCGCATATTTTGCAAATAGTTTTCAATTGATGGAAAATGGGACTGTCAAAAACATTCAAATAAGGAATGAAACTTTCAGAATAAGTATCTAGGTTGGCTCTCCTCTTGTCAGGATCTGTAAACAACAGAAAACTTGCTTTTAAAGCTTCCTGTGTGATTGCCCAAAACTCTGTTGAGTGGAAAATAAGACGATGTCGAGATCTACAAAAATTAAGAAGAGGGTTTTAGACTGCCTTAAAGAGTGGAATACAATAGCCAAGCGAACGTAGAGGTGCCACTCTCACTTGTGGTAGGGTAACAAACAGGTGAAAAGAGTGGAGCAAACCTCACCAACCAACTGCCATTGTTGTTGCAGACTGGCTTTCCAGGTAGATCATCACTGTCAGAAATATAGGTAATCAGTTGGTTTGACATTATCATAAGAAAAACTGTTACTAGGATCATACAAACACATCAACACACACACACTGTCTCTCTCTCTTTCTTGTGGTGTAAGAGATTGCAAGATTCTTAAATATGTTTAGGCACAAAAAACAAAGATGGTTCACAAGAAAGAGACCGGACAAGCGCTAAGAGATAGAATAGCGCTTGTCCTGTCTCCTTTTGTGTTACCGCTCTTTGGTTTTTGCGCTAAACATATTTAAGAATCATGAACCAACTAGCCCCCCAACAAGTTTTGTAAAATTACCAGAGATTGGAAAGACTTGCATTTGAAACTACTGTGGGCAACAGTTGATCCTGTGATCAGAAAATAGGCTGTCAGAAAACAAGGAAAGTAGTTTAGAAATGTAGAGAAAGGCCATTTAGAGGCCTTTGGAATATCAGAGGTGGGGGTGTACTTGGGATACAAGTGTAGCATTTTCTTTAGAATTGGTTGATTGTAAATACAAGGAAAACCAGTGCCTTCACCTTAGTGTTCCTATCCTTGGCTAGGACATTACTTTATTTAGAAGCCGATTAACTGTTTCGTTGCCTCCTGTTTTTAGTATGTGGAGCTGTCAGGTACATTTACTATGTTTCAGTCGAGCACTCCACTTTGTGTTGCCTAAATATTAAATTAGACAAAACAAATGTGAGGGCATGGTTTTTTTATATTTGAAAAATATTTCTAGCAAGTGTGTTATAAAAGCGCTGAGATTGCACATGTTCGGTGTTGCCTCACAGAATCATCATGGGAGAAGCCGGAGAGTGGCTATGTGCCACTGTCCAATGACGCGGAGGCAAGCAATGAGGGCACTGCATCAGAGGTAATTAATCCTTTTTCCTTCATGCGTGTGCTACTACAGAAACGAATTCAGTGAGCTGAGGATAAAAAGAACTTGCTGCCTGCTCAACAGTTTGGGTTGTGCAAAATGTGGGCATATCCTCCGAAGGCAAAGATTGTCGAGTTTCACTGTCCCAGGGGTATGTATAAATATTGATCTAAAATCTGCAAATTTGATTCGCTGTTGCAGTATTTTGGTGCTCAGATAGTATTCAACAGCTGGGTCAAGCTAGCGGCCGTTGGTGGCTTCTTCCTCCTGCCTTGAGCAACATTGTCTGTGACTTGTACTCTATTTGTGCGTTCTTAATTTTTGTCTTGTGGACGGCAGAGTCATCCACTCAACAATTTATTCCTTCTCCAAGATTTCTGGTTATTCTTCAGGCAAGACATTTGAGGCAAAAAGCTGGCTTAGATGGTTGCCCATACCTCATAAAATATTACCACCACAAAGCAAACACAGCTTTTTAATATGCAAAAGTGTTGTTTTCTAGGAAACCCAGAACATAACACACAGCCAACCCCCCCCCTCTACCCCTCCTCCCCCCGCACTGAAGATGAAAATATCTTGTATGCGTGGTGTATCTAAATGCAGTCAGATAAAATGTGTTACAACGTGACCTACTTTTCACTGTTTGCACTGCACTTATTATTATTATCTCCCCTTCACTGTTTTTGTTTATTTGCTTTTCTGCTGTGTGGTATCGTATGGGTTTTCATGGAAACAGCACCTGCATGGCTCTATAGATTAACTGATGATCCAATAAGCCCAGTGTTTGTCCCGTGTAGTTCCTGCTATCTGCCCGTGTTTGTTTTGTGATGGAAATATGTTTCAGGGCACTGCATTTCCACGGCAGTCTTTTTCAAGACATGCAGACGCTTTTACGCCTGGAAGCATTGATGAATATATGGGCCTAGCTGCATCAAGTGATGCATAAAAAAAATAGCAATAATAAATAATAAGAAAACTACCACTGCTTCAGCAAACTGAGTGCCAATGCGAGGAAGCCGCAGCAACCAATATTTGTCACGTTCTAATGTAGTCAATACCAATTTGCTGTGTAGGCTTGCTGGTTGTTCTTGGCAGTTTTTCATAAAATTTCCAGTTGGTACTGTGTGCCACTTGCCAAAATGTGTATGTATAACCGTTACCATCTGTCCCAGGAACAAGAGCCAGAGGAGCCTACAGGAATGGGGCCAAAGCCCAAACCAAGTCCATACGGACAGTGGCAAGAAGTCAAGCCCAAGTAAGTATGCCTGCATGAAAAGTGGGCCATGTTTGGGGCTGTATTTTTTGTAACTTCTCCAGAACTTCTTGCAGGTGCCCGCAAAGAGTTGCGGGGAATTTTTTGGCCATAGTGGCAATCATCATCATCACGTCAGCCTATTTAAGGCCATTGCAGGACGAAGGTCTCTCCCATTGACTTTGCAGTTCACTTCAGTCTACGTTGGTGGCAGTACCGTTGGTGTACCTTGACGACTCCCCAGTGCCTATATGTGGGCACAGTAGCGGGCTCTGAGTTGCTGGTTTTACAAGGGGTTTTAATAACACCCGTGCACTTTCCTGCACTGCTGTTCGTTACATCACAAATCATGAATGGTGAAACAGCATTGGTGGAGCTTGTTTAACCCTTTCTTGAAACAAAAATAAAGCAGGTGGACTAAAGCGTAAAATAAATGTTTGCAAAACTGTCTGCTGAGCACACATCCTTGAAAAAGGCACCAACTTTAGCTCTTAAACATTATTAAACAGGTGCTCTTTCTACACTGGTGGCAAGATTTGTTTGTTTCCATTTAGTACTATGCTTGACATAGTCACACAAGTACAGTCAGAAGACCTGTGCTGGTGAATGTGGGAGCTATTGCCTCTTTTGACCGTCTGTGTCGATTTATGTACGACAACCAGCAACAAAACTCTGTGACTACTGGTGCAATCATCTAAACGGTCCGTCTGGCAGTCAGCTGCCATGCTGGGGAGTTGTGCCAGGAGTTTCTACTTCTTCTCCTAAGTGCCCTTTGACCACAGCTCTGACCGCACACCCTCTTCACTATGTATTCCAGAGTTCGGCGAAAGTCCGTCTGGTCAGGTCGTAAGGTGATAACAAAGTTTCGGCCACTGACCAAGTCAAGTGAACAGCTTGACATTTCGGACCCCATACAGGATCTTTGTTCACAATTAATCAAGGATCCCTTATGAAATCCGGAACACCAAACTGTTCATTTGACTTGGTCAGTGGCCAAAACTTTGTTATCAACCCTTTTCACTACGTGAGATGTACAGTTTTGCATCACAGAAATATGGAAGAAACAGGAGAGGGAATTGCCAGCTGTAATTATTTATTTGCGAACAAAGAAAGCATTGTTTGCTGCCAAATAAAAGCTGAAACAAATCTAAAGAGTGTCATCTACAACTAACAACACACTCAGCCTTTAGTGTCCCTTTAAACACATGTCACCCAACTCTGAAGATGGTGCATCTCATAATTATTGATCTCCTGAAAATACTTTTTTGAGTGAGTTCGACAAATTTCGGGGGAAATGTGTCTGAACCCAGGCCTAAAGAGCGTGTTCTGACTGCTCTGCCGGAAATGCAAACCAGGGATCATTTATATACTACCACTTTCTGTCAAGTCAAGGGGCAGAAATAGAGCTATTTTGCGACGATGATTTTAGTTACATGTTAGCATAAAATGTGAATGAAAAGTTTATTCGCATGCCATTTTCCTGCAGGAACTCGGTTTTTCAGGGCAGTGTTATGTCCTCCGTTAGCTCCCATAAAGCAAAGAATATATAGCAGACAATGAGAAAGCTATTTATTAAATAATGATGGAAATCGTTGCGTGCTGCATGTGTGTGTACTGCTTCCCCATCATGCTGCTAGCTGTTTTGAGAGCACCGAGTGCCATGCGCTCTGGTGTTCCCTCTGAGTGTGGCCACAGTAGCACAGTTCTATTCGTGTTCTTTTTTTGCACCGTGCTGCTTGCACTAGTTGGCGTATACAGTTGAACCCCTTCATAAGAGATGCGTACCGGGGAGCAGTTTCTGTCTCTTATATGAGAGGTCTCTTATAAGCAGGGAACCCTGTTTTCACTAACTGGTCAACCCATAGTTCAATGTGGGCACTGTACAACTAAAATGAGCCAAAGGAAGGCTACAGCATGTTGCAGAAGGCTTATTCTAATTCGTTTCACCCCCAGAATTTATGAAATAGGTTCTGAATCTTTGTTTGCTTCATGACTATTTTCACTGTTTTTTACAACAGCTTCTACAAGCTTTCTCGTCCTTCACTGTCTGCGGAAGATGAAGAATCGTAGATGTCGAGTTCCCAAGCCTGATGAATAGCCAGAGTGCTCAGCTTCTTCCGCCATGAGCCCTGGCTGTTCATCAGGCTTGCAGGACTCGACATCTGCGATGCTTTCTTAATTGGGAGCTACGCGATTGGGAGAGCCCACTGCGCACTCCTGGTATTCTTGGCTTGCGCAGAAGCCCACATGTGCCGTCGCACTTGTACGCATTGCGTTAAGCTTTCGTTCAATTTCCATTGGCAGGGCTTCTCGTCCCCGTTTCATAGCTGACTGAACCACTGTGTGTTTGCTGAAATTATCATAAATAGCGACTGCGGGCGTCTGTCGTTCCCTTTGATTACAACAGACGCAACTGCAGTCAGCTACTAGTGGCACCGCATCTAAAGTTAAAATGTCTGTTACCAGCAAGATTGTTGACCGAAATTCAAGGATAACTTGTCCTTTATAGCCAGCTATCTTCTACTTCCGATGCCTGTTACAAAAAAGGTCAAAGTAATGGGAAAGATAGGGCGGCCATCCATGTGGGTGAATAGTATCACTTATACCCAATTGTCTCTTGCATCCACACCTCTTATAACGAGGTTCAACTGTATAGATATTCATTAAACCATCATTCAGGGCATAAAGGGATCATGAAGACAAAACACAGCTCTCTCTGCTTTAAAAGAGCTAGCCTTTCATAACTGACTCAGGTAAATCCCAGCCCCGAAGGACATCTTTTTAACCAAAAAAAAAAAAGATAGAAAAGTACTGAAAAATGACCAAATTCCGGGCTACACAACATCAGCAGTGACATAATGTGCTTTAGCATTCAAGTCATACGATTAAACGGAATTAGAGGCTCCACGAAAATAGTCACGTCTTGTTTCTTGGTGGTGGCTTTGGTCAGGGGCCACCAATCGGTTAAACAAAGTCCCTGTTACGTTATAATGGCCAAGCAAGAAAGTGGCTGGTGAGTTGGCACTGTTTTGATTAACATCTAGCTTAGTTGTTGGAAGTTTGTTAGTGGCGGAGCCCTTTAGGGGCTGGGGCTGTTGGCTTCTCCTGTTGTCATCATCGTAATCGTCATTCATCTTGTGGTCGCAATACTAAAACACCAGAAAACTCATTTACATTTCGCGCTAGAACGTAACACATACTAAACAGACACCGGGACACTCGTTTATGCCTTGCGCTGGAACGCTTCGTAACGCGTATTAAAAAAACACCGGCACACTCGTTTCCTCCTCGAGCTAGAGATCTTCGTGCTTAAAAGACAAGAGACTTAGAGCAAAGCTGCATACCTCTACCCCCCAACAGTTTCATTGCCGTTGGCAAAAACACCAAGTCACCAAGAATACACTTGTACACTGCATGCTTCGCCCCTCCCCAGGTTTCACGTGAGTGGAGATGGCCCGGGATTTTTTGCATTAAAATTGGCAGCAGTGTTGTTGGGTCGATGCAGTGTTTTGGCTGAAGCAATTTTATTTGCCTTCATAGCCTTAGGTGTGGGTACTACAGGGGGGTGGGGGGGCAGCCGCCTCCCCTAATCATCTTAGGGTGGCACCAAATTTGTCCCATACCCGCCGCGGTGGCTCAGTGGCTAAGGCGTTGCGCTGCTGAGCACGAGGTCGCGGGTTCGATTCCCGGCCGCAGCAGCCGCTTTTCTGATGGAGGCGAAAAGCAAAAACGCCCGTGTGTTCGAGATTTCGGCGCACGTTAAAGATCCCCAGGTGGTCAAAATTAATCCGGAGCCCTCCACTACGGCGCGCCTCATCGCCTACGTTGCGTCGGCGCGTTAAACACCACAATCAATCAAAATTTGTCCCATACCTTTATTCCATCAAACCTGTCCCGTAGGGATATGACCACGCGTGTGTTTTCACGATAATGGTAGCCAAAGAACCCTCGTTTTACCTGCCAAAAGCTGTCTACTTTTAGCCCTGGAAAGACGGGGACCAAAAACAGGCTGTTGTGAGAAACACGTTGTCACTCTATTTTCATTTTTGCATCTATTCTGGATAGGGGTGGGCAATTGATCGATTAACCTTCCAATTAATCCTTGAGTGGTTTAGTCACGGTTAGTTATTTTAATCAGTTAATCGGTCGAAGTCTAGGGAGCCCCGCGAACCAAGCGCCAGCGACAACCTAGATCCCTTGAAGGGGCCCAGCAGCCATTGTAAATATGCTGGTGCGCGTCTCGGTGACCTCACCGCCATGCGAACGTGTGTTGAGCACAGCTGGGATGACTGTCACCAAGAAAACAAGGGAAAAAAAAAAAATCCCTGCTGCCAGAAATTTTGAGCAAACCACTTGACCTCCGCAACTGGACGAATTACCATTGATCGTGTAAAATAGTTGTGTTCAGTAACATCGGCAGTCTGACAATGAAAGCGACCATCAAAGGAAAAAAATGCGCCACATTTAGGCCTTATTCTCCTGAATGAAACAACCAATTAATCAGTTCATTAATCAAATAAAGGTAATCTATTAATCACAATTAAAGAATTATCGATGCTAAGCCCTAATTTTGGAGCTTGTCCTCTTGCTACTTTTCCTCGTAAATAACATGTGCAGCATGAAACAAAACAGCATTGTAGAAAGAGTTTCAGAATAGGCAGTGTTAACTTTATACGTTCTTACGC
Organism: Haemaphysalis longicornis; assembly: GCA_013339765.2. Taxonomy (NCBI): domain Eukaryota; kingdom Metazoa; phylum Arthropoda; class Arachnida; order Ixodida; family Ixodidae; genus Haemaphysalis; species Haemaphysalis longicornis. Next base: position 171,860,184 of record CM023451.1, on the reverse strand, counting down.
ATAACCATTCCTCGTCTTCTCTGCGTTCTGACCATTAGGCCTTCAGTGGTAAGAGGTCGGGAATTGCCGAGGGGGAGGGGGGGGGTACTGTGGTAAGATTTTGCCCCCCTAATCGAGAACCCTGTGCACGGCTATGTTCATAGCCTCTTTAAACTCAGCTGTGTTCTACAGTGTCACAAAAGGTCACAAACAATTGATCTTCGTAGGTCAGGTGCAAGTAACCTTTGCGCTCTTTGCTGCCGTCGCTGACCTACACGTGTTCTCCAATTCCCAGGGTGACGCCCAAGATAGACCTGCAACTTCCTGAAAGGAGCGCCGACGTCGAAGAGGTGGTCATCACCGTTCCCAAGGACATCCCTACGAGGGTGAAGTTTGTAGAAAAGACCGTGGGAAGTCTTGTTCCGGATGAAGATGGTGAAGATGCGACTTCCGGCTTCAAGAAACGGAAGATCGGCTTCCAAAGCAAAAGGAACGTCAGGCAACGAACAGACGACGACTAGACCACACCTTTGGTGGCAGGGTCTTAACTGTAAATAAATGTAAATACATTGCCCCCTCGAAGTGACTTGTGTGTAGTGCTGCTTTTGGAAGGCTGCAACGTTCTTCCAGTGTAAGGTACAGAGCTTTATCTCAATATTTCATTGAAGCATCGGGGTAGAAATACACTACATCTCCTCCTTAGTCCAGCTTCACAAAATGAGCTCAGCAGAGCATTTACAGCGAATTCGACATTTGCGATCTTTTATTCGTCATAGTGGAATGCCCAGAAATACTCCCGAAGAGCATATTTCTTTTGCCTGCAGAATTTGTGTTGCGAGAGCAGTTCTGGACGGCCCACGAGATCCTCAGGACAGGATTGCAAATAAAAAAATTCTTTGGGTAAATAAGTCTGCTTTCGCGATTTGAAGGTGAATGTTAGTGATTTGCAAGGACTTTTCCACTCACTTGACACAAGGCGTGCATCAGGCTAGTTCTGGCATGGTGCTGGGTTAGCCCAGTGCTAATGCACTCACCTTCTGCACTGGAGACCTGCGCTCAAACCTCACATGAACCCAAATGCGTTATTTTTTTATCTTTACAGAATTTGGGTACCGTTCATGTTGACATCGACGTCAACTGTGGTCACCTTTTGCATTTGACAAGACAGCTTGCATTTTCTGGGCACCATCTGGAGTTGAATCAACTTAAATTACCTCTCATTGTACGCATTAGTCATCTTGTACATGGCTGGCGCTCTTATGGTTTTGTTATCTGTGCTGTTCATAAGATTCTGTACCCCTGTCCTTGTTTTATGGTTTAGCTTAATGTGGAACTAATCCTAGCAGCATTCTTGTGCCTTAGTGGTAACACACACACGCAAGAAAATGCAGACGTGATGCCCTCGGTGTGCAGGGAAGTTATGGTGGCAGCAACAACACATTCCCATGATAGAGGCAAAATGACTGAAGTGTTGCATTGTCGTGACCGACTGCTACAAGGTAATAAAGAGGTTGTTTTTGAATGGTCTATCAGCACACATACCACCTATAGCTAATTTATATGCCTTAATTAAAGCCTGTAGGGAGCTTGCAGTATTCTTGTGGCATTGAGGTAACCTCTCTTGCAAGAGAGGTCTCTTGCTGCTGAGTGTCAGAGTGTCTCTTGCTGCTGTTCCACCTCTCTGGCTGGTCACGTGGTGGATATGGCCACATCCGTTGCAGACACTCAGACAGGAACATGTAGGTTAGACAGTAAGTCGCATGATTTGCATTAAAGCATCTTGGACACTCCCTAAGCGTGTTCACACCTCAGACTGCTTCGTATTGCAGCTGTATGAATGACTGGAATATTTTTTTCCAACAGTGGATGAAGGGTGGGTCTATAGTACTGCAAAAAGTTGTGGGGGTACTGTCGTGACCACAACACCTTCGGTAGAGGGAAAAGAACTGTATTTACATCGCATTACACACAGAGTGCGTGCGATCGCCGCCATTCTTCCTCATTGTCCTCTTCTACCAACACCTGAGATCACTTCTTTGTCTTCAGGGAAAAAAGTTCCATCAGGTATAAGCTTTCTCTTATGATGTGACAATGTGTGAGCATCACTTTTTGTTGAGTTGTGAAAGAACTGGCATTGGTGGGCACATTGACGGTACTGCCAATGGTAATTGGTGTACCGGCCGCAACTTCCAGCGGCTGCGGTCACTTATCGATCCCCCTGAATGCTATAGGAGAATTGTGGGTTGGTATGTGGACGCCGCAGCCAAATGGGCAGTGGTGAACAGACTGCAAGCTTTTGATGGCTGCTGTCATTGCCACTGGACAATCCACCAGAATGAGTTGGTTGTTAGGCGGTGTAAACGTTGAGCCTAATTGTGTGTTCAACTACACCAAACCTGTACAGCAAGTTGTGTACTGGTTTACAACATACCTCACAGCATAACTTTATGGCTAATGTTCAGCTGTTGCTGACCCTTGTTCACAGCCCATGGGGATAGTAGGCTGCTAGTACATTCATTTTTTTCTTTTTCGGTTCGTGTTTTTGCCACGTGGCATAGGAGAGTAGGTTTAAAGATGGGAGCAGAGAATAAAGTAGGAGTGCAAGAGGGGGCACAAAAATAACTGATAGACAGGAAACCGACAATAGTGGTTGGGTCTACAGGTAGGCATGCAGTCCAGTTGTGTGCAGAAAGTTCATTAGTGACCTGCAGTATCTATCTACTTTCACCTATCAGTTAAGTCATCATCCTCTGGTTTATCCTACCGGAGACCAGCCCATCTGCGCGCATTGACCCGACTTGTCCTTGTTCCTGTGCACATCCACAGAAGATGCTTCACATCAGCTTCAGTTGCCGGACACTTGGGACAAGCTCCGGGGTCTGTTGGTGAGGGCCCCAAGTATGGGTGATTGAAGGTGCGAGGGCCACCCTAGCCTGAAGCTTTGCAAAAGAAACTTCCTCTTCCTGGGAAAGATTAGGGGGGAGGCAGCAGCACACAGGGGAATTTGTATGCGTGTGTCCCTTCTCTGAAGAGATTTCCAGGCTAAAAGACAGGAGCGCGGATGACAAGGGAGTGGCCCGTGGCTCCTTTTCTTGTGATTTTCCTTGTGACTCCTCCCCTGTGAGGATTCAGGTGGGTAAGGAGAGTGGAGAAGATGGTTCACTAATTGGTTCAAGATATTCTGTGTCCCTGTACCCAATGTACACATATCATTAGCTGTGATGCCTTGTGGAGGCTGTGAACCTGCTGGCAGATCAGAAGTGTCATTCACTTGCTTCACAGCACTGAGCAAGTCTGTGTATATATGTGCCTCTGTGATGTTAGGAAGTGTGCTTGCAGCTTTGTGTGTGTCATGTACGGCCTGAAGCTTCAGTAGCAGCTAGTCTGGAGTGTCGGTGGTGTAACAGATCGAGCTTTTGTGTTCCGGGTGTGTGGCACTAATGAAAGCGGGCTGTTGTCCATGCAATTTCAGAGCTGTGTACGGTGAAATATGCAGCGACATTCAGGGACTATGGCATCAGAGGTTGGTGCTGGCTGGTCACGGCAACAAATCTTTGTTGTCTTATGGTTGTCATTGTTGTACACCACCATGGTGGAAGGTTGTCTAACGTTAAAGTCAGGGGAAGCTCGTTACAAAAATGTGAATGAATGAAGCGCTGCGGCCATTGGTATATAAAGCACTTGAGCTTTCTTGCTTCTTTGCGCTGGTTTACAAGCTCTGTGATAGTATTGAGATGGGTGCGTTCCTGTAAGAGAGGAATCAGGGAGACACGAGGAAGTGCCGTGATGCTACGCATGGCCTCTGTGTTGATAGCACCAAGTTTCGCACGTTGTTGCACGGTGAGTCTGTGAAACTGTGCCTGGTTGAGTAAGTGCAGCTTAAGAACAGCGCAACCGAGTCGTTGAGCCACCTCCGTGCGAGCTCCTCCCCTCTGCATTGCAATCCACCGAATCGAGTGCAAAGACTCTTGAGGAGTCTTTCCGTGCCTTTTGGAGCCAACGTTCTCCGCCGTGCGAAGCTGTTTGCTAAGCATCACAGCAGAGGACAGATTTCTTGCAGTCAACAATCCTGGTGCTTGTGCTGTGATTCATTGGTTACGTTGAAATCAAAGAATTGACGTCAACAGCATACATTCTTGTTAGGAAAATGTTGCCCTCTACTTCACTGCAGGTAGGCGCCACTTTGCTAGTTTGGCAGCACTGTCGGGCATGTGCCGACGCCTAACAACTCACTTAGGTCTTTTGTCATCAACCGGTACCTGTAGCTTGCGGTACAATGTTTACATTGAGTACTTTTAAAGCGAAGCTTATTATGCCTCACTGATGGCGTTCGATGTCGCACCAAAACGCACTGCAGAAAAAACAACTTTACACAGTGGATTTCATAAAATGACGATGATGATGATATACAAAGGCACATACAGCACTTAAAAAAAAAACGCTTCCTGTGGTCGAATCAAACCCGAGTCTCTCGTGTTATAAAACAGTCTATCCAATAGCGTCATTCCAAAATTGTAAAAGCAGTTTGGATTTTGACTCAGGTATCATAGAAGGTTTTCATTTTACCCACCTTTCTCTTAATGGGCTTTGATTTTTCAATGCATATCAATTGAAAGCATGAGACTTCAAAGCTAGACATTAGACCCTAGTATTGGGTAACAATTTTAGTATACATGCTTCTCTGCCTGGCTCCTGCCAAACAGGCTACAGCAGAGCATTTGGTGTGGAGCTGTTCTACCCTGCAAAGACTACGCCCCACGCACCTCACGGCCCACTTTTCCAGTTTCTTCAGAAATCCAGAGTCTATACGAGGTTTTTTTCCGAATTTAGCCAGATCCACAAAACGAAAAAAACTAAGTCAGATAAAACTGCACAAGGACTCAGCAACTTTCCTCTAGAAAAGAGGTGGCAAGAAAATACTTGAAATAACGTCCATGCAGGTCGTAGTTCTCATTAAAAATGAGCCAAATCCATTTGCCCATTTAAGTGCGAATGCACTTCTTAAGCGAGCCTGAATCGTCCGCCGCCGTCGTCCGCATAGCAACAGCTGCGGTTGCGCGCGCTCCTCGTCTTCCTTCCTCGCGCTCCTCGTCTTCCTCCTAGCAACGGGGGGAGATGGGCGCGCGCTACTCTCCTCCTCCTCTCTCCTCTCAGTGACTGCGGGTGTTGGGCGCCTCCTCTCCACTTCGGGCGGGAGAGCTCTCGCTCGCGTAGCGGGCGCTCCGCATTCCGACGCGTGAGGGCGCTTGTGTAGCCCTCGCCGTAACGGCGGGCGCTACTCTCCTCCTCCTCTCTCCGCTCAGTGACTGCGGGTGTTGGGCGCCTCCTCTCCACTCCAAGATCACGATATCCACCGTAATCGCGCAATCAACAACCGTGCATTCGCACTTACGCACTCTCCCCCTCGGGTAAGTGCGAGGGAATTTTTTCGAGACTGGCTTATCATGAAAACAGATGGCAATTAAAATATCAGCGAAATATCTGTTCCCAGACATCAATGGTAAAACAAACAGACAAAAAAGTGTGCAAAATGAAATGGAGATGTGAAACAATAATTTCATCTCATCTTTCCCATCCGAATGAATGTCATTATTGTTTTTTTCTGATATTTACCACCTTTGTACATGACTAATTAGCCACTGCTTACAAGCCCTGGCAAATACCCCCCCTCCCTTCCTGTGGGCACGAGCCACTTCATTAAGGTGAAGGATCGAGATGCAAGCCTCGCTCCAACCGGGTTTTTACCGGCTCTGCCCCCACCTCCCAAGATCAGCCGAAATATTTATAAACAAATATTTTGCCAATGCTAGTTAACTCCGGAGACATTCCGTGAATGGTACACCCCATCCCTGCCGCTTTGATGTCCCTTCTGCGCCTGCCTCACATCCACAAATCCAGCACCTAATTTGGCACTGTCTGAAATCTACGCGTTACAGAACCTTCAACCCTCCTCCAAATGCCTCCTCCTCATACATTGGCCCTCATACACTGGAACCCTCCACGCTGACTTTAATTGTGCACTGCTTTCTATAATCCAGCGCAAGCAGTTTAGAGCCTCGAGCCTGCTCTCCTCACCCCAGTCGCCTCTCCCGCCTTCGTAAGGAGCCAACCAGCTTCAATTTGAACTGTTTATTTTCAAGCTGTCCCATGCTAGAAACATCCCACCTTCTACTCCCGCCTCCCCTACTTCACCTAATGTACTCCTGCTGCAATAAGGGCTATCTCTCTCTCTTTTTGTGAAGAGCTTGCTTACTTCGCAAGTGTCTTTAGGTGTGCCCAAGAAACTTATCCAATGGAAGAATTTGGAGAGCTGCTAATGCTGCCAAAAAGACTCGCCTGCTTCTTCATGTATACTTCTACTGCTCTTGAAGACCAGCTGCATATAGTTTATATCTTTTCCACAAGAACTCCATCGTACCATTCTTGAAAGTCAATTGCAGTAAACATGCCACACAATAGATTTCACATTGTTGCATTTAGGTTCGGTTACAAACCTGTACTTTTTTCTCGAATTTGCCTTAGGTGAACTCTGCTCATCTCGAAACAGTCATGTATATATAGTTTTTGTTGTGCCGAACAGCACACATTTCCGCGATTAAAAAAAAGGAAGAGAGCTCAGAGTAGAGCTTGGCAAGATGCCTGGTGATGTTGTGGGGGTACACTTGTACGTCGACCTGCAGGTACCAGCTTACAAAGTCAAGACCTAGAGTCATGTTAGGCCAACATAGGGCTATCGCACACCTGAGTCATTCTCTCCATGCGTCAATCTTGGCACAAGTGGACAAAAAAGAAACTTCACGAAATGAACGATTTTGTACATTGCGGCACATAAAACTATTTCCACACTGGCGATTACTGCTTTTGATGTGCTTGCAGGGACAGAAAATTTGTGAGCATCACTGCAAGGCCTTTAACAAACAGAGCACCTAGAAAGTTGAAGAATTACAACTTGGAAGGTGATTTGGAGGGCTTTGATGCCAATAACAGACAAAAATAAAAGAAAACCTAACACAGGAAGAAAGCTTTAAACAAACATGCAGTTGAGCCTAACAAGCGCAGTTCCATGCCAGCAAAGCCTTAATCATTGCAAATTCCATTTGACGCGTTTGAATTTCCACATCAAAACATGGTTACGGGCGCAATTCCTGGTTAACGGAACTGCAAAATGGAGTGTCAAAGTTTAAAAGCCCCCGTACAAAGCAGTCCAGCAGCATGGTGTGAACAAATATTTATTGATGACAGACGCAAGCACAATGAAAGTCTCTCTGTTTACTGTAAAACACAACGAGACCGACACAGGGAGTCAACCATACCAGTTTTTTTGACAAGCAGACAAGCAGCTGATTCAGGGGAGGAGAAGAGAAAGGTGGTGGTGGAACTAGACGTCTGGAGGAACAGGCAGACAGGCAGAAACACAAACGCAACACAGAAGGCAGGGAAATGCAAAGCAAACGTAGAAGGGGGGGGGGGGGGACTTGGGGAGCCTGCGACACTGTACATAGGAGTGAAGGAGATTAAAAGCAACTATGCCGGCAGCAACTCTCCCCTCCTCAAACTGGGAGGTGTGTGCTGAAGTACGGGCTGCACATCGAGCCTCACAATCGTATCTGCTGTCTGGTCTTTCCCTCCCGTGTTTCCTCAGTTAATATGTACAAAAAGAAAAATAAGGTGCTTCGACAGCGGGGCAGCAGGCCACTCGTGCTCCCCACGCGCTCGGTATGACGTCCATCACAGGGCGGCCCATGGTGCCCCCCGAAGCTGCTGTGTCAGTCGGCGGCAGCAGTGGGACCCGCCACCAGTTTGCTGCTGGAACACGTCAATGGTGTCGTCGTCCTCCATATCCAGACCCGCTGGTGTGTCCGTCTCGTTGATGGGCTGGCCGTCAAATCGGAATCGCACGTTCTGGATGCTCAGCCCCTGAATTTTGGAAGGAGGCAGGGAAAAGCGGTGGTCAATAACTGGGGGTTCGATCACCGCTACAAACAGTGCCCGCAAGCACACACGATACGGGCAGTGGCGATAGGTGTCCACACATGCGCATGCACCGATGCGGAGGCCTCCAAATTGCTCAAAAGAAGCCAGCCAACGCACAAAGCGGCAGCAAACTATAGTCTATAGTCACTGGCTGATCTTCAGCCAGTGACTGCCCACACGTACATGAAAAATGACGTTAAGTGTTTAAGGCCTTAAGTTACAAAATGACATTATTTGGGCGGGCCCTGCCACACATGAAAACACGAAGGCATTAAATCAAAATGTGTTAGGCATGATGGTAATAATGACCAAAAAGAGAAATGCACTCAAGTTTTTAACGTAGAGAAAAATGTCTTACAAGGGTGAAAGAAAACATCCTGAAAAATAGCATTTTCTATACTCGGGAACAAGTTAAGAATGGCAATAGCTCATGTACGGTATCACTCCGCCTAAGCGACGGACCAGAACGTCAACGGGCGCGCGCGTTTTGAAAGGATATTGCTATGAATGCGTGATGTCGTCTGCCTTTTCCCACGTAGTTTGTCGTCGCTGCAGTAGTTTATAAGCACATTAAGTCCAGAAAATCACGGAAGCGGCTCGTGCCATGTTCAAAACACTCCCAGTAACGCACTACTTGAGCCGCAAAAACTAACATCCGGCCGCACTGATGAGGCACAGCGGCAACTTTCGTTGTCGTTCTTAAGTTGTAACTGGGTATAAAAAATGGTGTGAGCTGTTTCTAAAAGTAGCTTCAGCAGCTGCCATCGCCAGCCAGTGGTAGCCAAATCCAAAAAATTCAAAACGACCGGTAACTAGTTTTACCTTTTGCCACTGTTTTAGGAACCTTCGTCATCTTCAGAACTTCGCCACCAAGAGTGCACAAAAATAGTCTTACTTCGAAGTTCAGCTAGGTTTCCGCATCATCACTGGTGCTGAGAGTTCCGTTGGTTTCATTTGGTGCTCTTCGCGCTTGAGAGTAAGCATACTTAAGGCGTTCGTGAAGGCAAATGGCATCAGCTTTTTGCATGTAGCAGCGAATTAATGGCATTAAAACTTAGGGCATGAAGCACTTAATGTCATTTTTAGGGTACCTGTGGTACGGTATAAGCTGGCTGGCAGCCACATCCTAGCTACTGCGGCCCACATTTTGTGGGACTGTGCACAAAATCCGAGGGAGGCACGGACAGTGACGACGATCCCGCCGTGGCTTGCGGCCGCTGCGGGAAGCGACCAACGGGAACAACAGACACGGGCCGTCCAGTGGATTTCGGCTGCCCTCGAAAAGCAGCGCCCGAGCGAAAGCGCCAGGTGCTCGCTACCACCCCAGCACAGGGGCAGGCGCGGGTACCAGAAGGCGGGAGTAGTGAGGGCTGCTCGCTGAGTAAAGGACACCACGCCGAGATGATGTGTGGCCGCATCGCGATTACCCTCCCCATGTGGGGCTAGGATAGTCGTCCGCCGGATGATCGAATAAAGTCGTTTCACTCACTCACTCACCACTGCGAGCAGCACAAAGGTCTACACCAATGTACATTGCAATGGAAGTCCCCTCCACCCTTCAAGGGAGACGTATTACCCAAGAATGCTCCTATAAGCCTTACCTATATTATAAAAACTAGGACCATGTGTGGAAGCGGCAGAAAATTGGGTTAAAACGCACAGAAACAAAAATGCGGGAAAAGCTGGTGAGAGATTTTTAACTAATGAAGAAGAGCACTAAATTCTGGATGTTGCCCATGAAATGATAAGGCTTGCAGTTTACTGAAGTTCTCAGATTTCACGTGCCAAAGCTACCCAAGACTGTAAAGAACACCGCAATAATAAAGGGCTATGGATAATTTCTTGATGATCTGAGGTCATGTGTAACAGGCACTCAATACTGCACACACAGCCTTTTCATTTTCCCCGACCATTAAAACTTAAAAAATAATAATAAGACATGCGCTGCAACTTTGTGCTACAATACTGCAATACCTTAAAGGAGCCATGAAGAGAAAACACAAGTTTGATTCATTTAAAAGATTGCCTCGTTAGAAACATACTGACACCACTTTTAACATAGACTTTGCTCAAATAAGCTACATAATTAGGAAAAAAGGGAATGGCCATGTGACCCACCAGCTCATTTCCCGCAACAGAACCTATGACGTCATATGAGCCAGCTCTGCGATTGGCGGAGGGCAACACAAGCAGACGCAAATTAGGTAGAGCTTATAAGCTAGCCGAACGAGCAACCTGCGCTTAAATTTAGGGCACATTCTTTTTAAAGCAATAAGACTGGTGGGACAAACAGTGGAAGTTGCGAAAGCACATGTAAGCATAGAAGTACTGGTGCGTACTGGTGTTGGTACTGCGCCCACTATGCTTGGTTTAGCTGCACAGCACTGCGGGGATTCGGAGTTGTCTTAGACACTGGCCGATTGACGCAAGCAACGGTGTCTTACGTGACCATATTTGTCGAGCGAGCACTGTTTCAGGAAACGATTATTTTCTTCCAGAACAAAAACAAGCCAGGTTTTAATTACGATCAAAAATACACCAAAGGCAGAAAACGGCTTGCCACGGTATGGTGGCGCCATCTAGGTTCAGAGCGGGGTTCCTCGAAGACAAAGCCACCCTGCAGGGTGGAGACACCCTTTGAACGGTCCCGTGCCACTGCAATTGGGTCAACGTGCTCAACGCGTTGTTCTTTTCGTTTCCCACGATACCTAGCAACGCGAAACAGATAACATGATTCAAACTTCCCCAGTAAACCACGTTGCGGCGACAATTTTGATGCGGTTTTGACCCAATCACTTGCTTCGGTGGGGAGCGAGCGACCCAAAATGGCGGCATATGCGTCTCTACCCTGTACGGCGGACGCATGAATCAAGGTCTAGGCTGCAGAGCGGTTGGTTCCTGTGATGTCATTGCAGACCACGAAAACGAACGATTTAGCGGGGAAATCGAAATTTGAACTTGAAAGCATTGTTTGTATCCAGACAAGTGCTGGGGCCACTCTATAAAACACGAAATCTTTCGAATAAAACAAACTTGCATTTTCTCTTCATGGCTCCTTTAAAACTCAACCATCACGACAGCTTATAGCTTTTAGAGATATTCAAAACTGATAATTTTTGTTAGCTGAGGCAATACCCCCCTTTAGAATATTTCAGCAGTAAGAAGCCTTCCCCCAGGAGAAGCTCATGATCAACATCACAAAGGCTGTTCCCGAACAATTTATACACGAAATTTTCTCTCACTCATGAAACAGTAAGCAGAAACAAAATGTTTCACTCCAATTTTAGAGTGGTGACACACTGCCACCAACAAACCCATGTTTATAAATGGGTAGAGGATTTGCAGATCTGCCATTTCGCAGCCTACCACCCACAGATAAACGTCTTCACAGTTGGTGCAGCACACACCTCTACTGACTGGGAGAAAACAATTTAATACCCTCACAATGCACTGATTGACACATTCGAAAAAAGAATACATACTTTTTAAGTGGCAATATTTCAGGGATACGCCGTGGGGGGGGAAGCGTGGGGGGAGCGGGGGGGAAGCGTGGGGGCAAGGGGAAGGGGAAACCGTCTTGACCGACAACCGAAATGATGTCTGTTAGACCTCATTGGCATTGACGCAAGCAGATACATGGCGAATATTTTTTGGCTTGCAAATGAGATAACGTACTACACTGAAAGTCCCTAAGTTGGCTCCAAATCTTTCAACCACACGTCAAATTTGTCTTTTACGCACCAATGATACACCAAAGCTGCCAGGTTGATCAACCACAGAGTTGATTGATTATGGGGTTTAACGTGCTGACACCACTCCGGTGATGAGGCGCGCCGTAGTGGAGAGCTCCGGATTAAGCTTGACCACCTGGGGATCTTTAACGTGCACCGAGACCTCTAACCCACGGGCACTCTTACTTTACGCCTCCACCAGAAAAGCTGCCGCAGCTGCTGGGAATCCAACCTGCGTCCCTGAGCACAGCAGCACCGCAGAGGTGGGATGAGAGAATCTGCTTATTTAATTACAACCTATGGTTCATTTAACAATCCTGCAGTTTCCTGCAACTGCAGCTGCTAATTGCATGGCTTGATCCCGCACCTTTACTCGTGGAGCTGCATTTAAGTATGGCCAGATGCTATCAACTACAGCAAAAGTTACAGTCATAATGGAAATTAATAGGTACCTAATGGCCCAGGTCAGGCCACATCCTCTTTATCATTTTTACTCAAACCTCCCAAATGTCAAGTCTTAAATTATTTAAATTCATTGTGCAACACTCTTAGAATATAATTTTAAGAACTGGCTATGTTTAAATGAGGCGAATTTGTAGTTCGGTCCTATTGCCTCCAAGGTTTTCGTCTGTGCTTAAAGATGATTTTAAACAACACTTTACAAGCTTTTCCCCAAGGGAGCCCGAACTGTTTTTACACACGCGACAAAAAACAGACTTGCCACGGACGCATGGGTAAAATTTACCTCAGGATGAGCAAGCACCAATCATTACGTTTTAACGTTGGAAGCTATACCGTCAAAGCTAACAACAAAGGTAAACTAATGAACAAGTTTTAAGTTCGCGACACGCGAACGAACTAAAATTTTTACTGCGTGCATCTCGTAACAATAGCGGCTAACTTGCCCACAAGTGCTCATATGACGAGCTTCCAACGTACTTGTTTTAGCAACAAAATATGAAGCAATTATGTACAGAGTAGTGTACCAGCCAGAGGCGTTCACTATAAAGCAGTTAAAAGATCGCCGGTAGCAACACCGCTTTAGACGGGGCCTTCCTCTATTTCAGGGAAAACGTGTTAACTTACCGCCCGATCGCAGTACGTTGTCATGAGTTTCCGCAGCGGCGTCTGTTTTTTGATCTTGAAGTGCACAACGCTTCCGTCTTGACCGACAACTTTGAGGTTGATGTGCTCGTTGTCGGGTTTGACATCCTAGAGTTCAGCAAGAGAAACAAAAATGGGAAAATTAGCGCGAAAGGCTACGTACGACTTACTACCGCTACAAATTTCGTTCCCACTCAAATTATTTAAAACGTAACCACAAAACAGGCAAGAGTGGCTCAAGAGTTCTCAGTTCAATACGGTGGTGGCGAAATGCGGCACGAAAAAAAGAAAAAGCGAGGCGACGGTTGATTACATCAAAACGGCGAAGTTAGCACTAAGCCTAACCCAAACAGAGGTGCCGCAAAGAGAAGCTGGCGTATTGAATTTACAATCGCCGCACTTTTGAAAGCCCCATGAAGGTCTAGTTTGTCAGCTACTCTAGCAAACATACCTTCTTGTCGTCCGACATCTTATATGGAATATATTAGCTAAGTGCTGGGACTTGAACACGGCGACTCTGACAAGCTTGCCGCAGAAAAATAACGCCGAACAGAAAGAAGCTGCTCAGTGTTGTTGATCTGCTTCCTACAAAAATGAAAAAGTTGGAGTAGTGTTATTGAAGTAGTAACTTTTACGAAAACTTACGCGAAGTTCTTTGTGTAACAACATAATTGCTTTTTTTTACAATTTAATTGTATACAATACAATACGCGTGAATACCTGTAACATCAAGTAACGGCATTACTGGCGCATCAACATCATGGCGCCGTGCATGTAACGGTGGTGTTGATCGGTGTTAATCACGGTCGTAGATTGTATCGTTGTGTTGCGCAGTTCTTTTTTTGTCAGTTGTAAAATTGTATGCTGTAATATTACCTTGTGTCGGTCTCTACAGCTTAGATCAGTTTTTTTTAACGCCCAACTTATCTAACCTGCGCAACAATGTCCGAAAGGAAAGTTCTGAACGTAAGTCAACCTCAAACGTTCTAGTTTATTATTTTTGCGTTTCTTTTGCTGCTTCCTTTACTGTGCATTATATTTTACTGCTTCCATTTCAGAAATACTACCCTCCGGATTTCGATCCGTTGAAAATACCCAGGCTTCGACTTCCCAAGGACAGGCAGTATACGGTCCGTCTCATGGCACCTTGCAACATGAGGTAAAGTCAGGCGTGATTTAAAGTAACTTTACCTCTGATTTAACTTATACGCATCTTTTTACAGATGCAAGACATGTGGTGAATACATTTACAAAGGAAAGAAATTTAACGCGAGGAAAGAAACTGTACAAAATGAGGACTACCTTGGTATCAAGGTGTTTCGTTTCTACATCAAGTGCCCTCGCTGCCTCGCAGAGGTGACGTTCAAGGTACGTTGTAATTTAAATGCGAGACATTATGCTGTTGTCATTTCCATGCTTTAGTTTCCGTCTCCTACCAACCTATAGGTAAACAACTTGGAGATAAATTATTTTGCCTTTGGCGTCTGTAAGAACAACGTTGGAATACCACGAAAACATACAGCTTCGCACAATCCTGAAGGTCATGTCGCTAGGTTAGTAAATATGCGAACCGTTAAGCAAGCCGCTTTTTAAAAACGCAGTGCCTATTCTGTGCACCAGACCACAGGATAATGTTCAGCTTTATTCTGTGGACCAGACCACATGATAATGTTAAGCTTTGTTCTATGGACCAAGATTGCCAAGATCGTGGTAGAGTAGGCCACGTACACTTAATATTTGTTTTGTAGGTGGTTGGTCTACAAACATTTGCGGGGGGCAGGCCAACTTAACTTAGCGTTTTCGGCGTGGTTTGTCCACAGGTTTGTGATCTGGTTTACAAAAAACCTAGGCTATGAACCTAGTAACACATATTTTTGCCGCCGATTTTTAACGCACCGCAACATTTTTTTTAGCAAGCCTGCCCTGAAGTCAACTGAAGCCATGCCAAGCTTGTTGTTCCACAATAAAGATTGCGACTATTACAAAGTTCGCGCGGGACAAATACGGCGCAAACTGAGCGTCCTGTAGCGTTAAAACGGTCGGCATCATGTCATCGGGAGCTGAAGACGTTTCTTTGCCCGCCTAATTTTTGTGAACATGAACTCAGCCGCATTTCGCCGCATCGTGGTGTGGAACGTAGGGCTCGATGCTTCGGACGCCTTTGTTTACGCTACCTGCATCGCTTGCTGTGCGTAAAGGGGAATGCTGTTCTGATTAACGGAGATGAAACCGTTGGGGAAGGGGGGTGGGGGTTTAGAGGTATACAGCTTGGCTGTAAAAGTCTCTTGTCTTCAAAGCACGAAGCGTTCTAGCTCAACGTAAACGAGAGTCTCGGGTTTCTTTTTTTTTTTACTACGCGTTACGAAGCGCTCTAGCGCGAGGCGTAAACGAGTGTCTGGGTGTTGTAGTACCGTGACATGAGACGACGATTACGACGACGACGACGACAGGAGATGCCAACGGCCCCAGCCCTAAGCGGCTTGGCCCCTAAAAAGAAGTAGGTGCCGTCAGAAGTAATTGGAGCACGGGAGCTGTGGCCGAACCGCATAGGAGCGCCGTGTAGCTGCACC
Source organism: Haemaphysalis longicornis (assembly GCA_013339765.2). Classification (NCBI taxonomy): domain Eukaryota; kingdom Metazoa; phylum Arthropoda; class Arachnida; order Ixodida; family Ixodidae; genus Haemaphysalis; species Haemaphysalis longicornis. The sequence goes on along the minus strand of CM023451.1, from coordinate 171,844,826 downwards.
GGCAGTAAACGAAAGGAGCAGAACACGCATGCGCGCCTGCCGATGGTGATAGCCATTCGATACTTCTCGAACCACTTCTTTAACACGGCTTCGAGCAAATTATTCGCAACATACTGGGCTCAGTGATGGCCCTAATAGCAGAGGCGGTGTCTGGCAGCATTGCTCACACCCTTCCAGCGCTCGCGAGCTGCTGGAGAGGCGTCGCAATCGCGCGGATCTGAGGTGACAGTTTTTCTTTACTAATATTTTTAGGTGGGTATGCTATCAGCACCATCGCTGAGACCAGCATTCTGCGAATAATTTTGCTCGAAGCCGTGTTAAAAGACGTGGTTCAAGAAGCATAGACAGGCAGGTGCGCAGACATGTTCTGCTCCTTTCGTTTACCGCCAGTGCAGCTACACGGCGCTCCTATGCAGTTCGGCCTAAGGCCCCTGACCTTAGTTCGGCCATAACTCCCGTGCTCCAATTACTTCTGATGGTGCCTGTACGTGGCATTACAAGTTATGCAGAGTTAGTGGTCACGTGATTTTTTTCGCTCTTGGACTCCTTCGCCCTTGCCGAAAACTGCCTCCCGTAGTGTTCCGCCCTGCAGTCTCTCGAGTTCTGACGAGCTTAATCTGGCTGTGTACTCCAAAAGAAATAACTGTTCTCTCGGAAGTTGCTCAGCATTTTGTTGCCGTTATTCCAGTTCGCGATTCATTTGAAGCGGGCCGTGATATCTAAGGAGAAATGTACAGTAAAATGTACGCCCAGTGATTTTGAGCGGTGGCTAAAATATATAGAACGACAGCGTTTTAAATGAATTTTCGCGTAGAAGTGGCTGTCAAGTGTGCCATGCCAATCGCGCAAATTCATTGCAGCACGAATGATACTTCCTCAGAGCCATGCGCAATAACTGCATACTTTCAATTATGATAGACATTCGCGCGTGTATGCTTCATAATTTCAAAAAGAAAAAAAATGAAATGGTTCCTCCTGTTGAAGCTAACCAAAAATTCTGGATAAATTAGAAAGTTTTGTATTCAGATTTGAATTGCATGTTTTCTGGTTATATTCATTATTGTGTTAGCATTAATAATTTTTCGGTTTTTCTTCATTAGGCTGCTTGGTTTTATTAATAGCTTTTTAGCAAGAGATTTCCTCCTCCTCCTTACAGTTGTTCATTTTGCAAAGGACATAAGCATGTGCCCCATGCACGATGCATGTGCTCAGCCATCTCACTAGCATCAGCTGCTTAAGTGGGCTGGGAAATTATATGTACTGTTCCTGTAAATAAAGATTCTTATTATTATTATCCGCTCGTACAGCCGGCTGTGAGGTAGGTCGGTGCGCCAAGACAGCACATGAAAGAAAACAGCGTGTTTACGGAGTCACGAAATGTTTTCGTTCGCGGCCGTACAACCGAATGCACTGAAGTGGGAAGGTTCTCGCACAAGGGTAAAGACAAACGCAAGCGAAAAGAAGAAACTTGTCGAGCAGACACGCAACTACACACCCACAACTTAGAGCTCATCGGACCGGCGCACACCGTCAACGCTGCCGCCTAAAGTCCCTCCAACTCGCGACCAGAGACCAGAGTCGCCCACCCAGGAAGGCGCAGTCGGCGCAGTTCTGAAACTGAAATAAACGTTGCAGAGGGAGAGAGAGAGAGAGAGAAGTGATTTGGTGGAAGAAAGGAAAGGAAAGTGCACTGGGGATATTATTGAGCTCAGTAGGGAGCTCACCTGCATACAACCCAGTGCGGGGGGAGGGGGAAGAGGGGATAAAAGACTTGGGAGGAGGTTAGGGGTGGAATAGAAAAGATGTGAAAGAGAAAGACAGGAAGAAAAGAGAGAGAGAGAGAGACGACACGACCGCGCCGAACAGTGCCGCCTCAAATGGTCCACAAAATAAGGCTGAGCATTATCCTGTGGTCTGGTCCACAGAATAAAGCTGAACACTATCCTGTGGTCTGGTCCACAGAATAGGCACTGCGTTTTAAAAAGACGTGATGATGATGATGATGATCGTTATTGTTATCCCTTTTGTAGCGGGGTGATGCCGTGTCATCTTACCAAAAAAACAAAAAAAGACTACCAACAGATATATGCGCCTGTGTGGTCTATGATGTGGTCGCGAGTTTGAGTGAGAATTCGACCGTTTCAGTGTTTCAGAGTGTATATTTTGTGAGCGTTGTAACGGGTCCAGGCCTTCGTTGCGTGGCGTCATACATCGCTTGGCGGGCAGAGCTTGCAGCGGTGACCGGGCCGCTAGAGACTTCAAAGTAGCTTTACAAATTCGTCTAATTAAACGCTATTTACTGTGTGTAATTTCTTGTACTGGTTGTAAATTCATGGCTGCTTGTGCGATGTGCCGGCAGATGCAGCGTCGTCTGCTATGAGCTATTTTAAACACTTCTAAGAGATTAACGCAGCATTTAAACAGTCATGTTCCAGTTGATTTGGCGGTACATACTGCATGTCGGAAATAAATTTGGCCAAGGTGGAATTTCAGTGCAGTTGATGATTCCACATTCGTCTCCTAGTTGCCTTTTGTTGTCTTTTTCTTTTCATCAGGTCTGCAGTCTCCGTTTCTTGTCTAGTTATGGCTCCAAAACTAGCCATAGATAAGTTATGAAACAGCACATTGTGTATTCACTTCTTCAGACTTCGTAAAAAAAAAATCGCTAATAATAATTTTGGCAACAGTTGTACAACTCACTGCTCCTGTATTGGTTCTTGTGTTGGGCCAGTACTCTAAGTTGGACGACCTATACTGTGGGTAGGTAGTTGCACTGCATTCGCACACCCAGTGGCTGTCCCTCTCCTCACACTTCTATAGCGGCTTTTCTGATCTACCACCGTCATACCCTCATTAGAGGGAAAAGCAGATGAGCTGTGGTGAAAGTAAATGAGGGCATCAACAAAAAGGCGTATAGTAATGACGAGAGAAGAGCATGCAAAAACGGGGTGGAAAGCAAGTCCGAAGGAGCACGTAAAATAAGTGTTTGTGTGTGTCTGTGTGTTTACTGCAAGGGAAAAGATTGAAACACAGTGCCAGCTTACTTTCAGCTGAAGTGGGTTTTCATGTACCCTAGCATTTGCGGTGCGACGTTGCCACTGCTACTGCAGTCGCAGTACGAAACCCAACTTGAATATTACTGTCTGTGCGCACCAAGTATGAATAACCGCACGAACTATGGATATTTCAAAAAGAGCTTTCATGGAGGCTCTATAAATAACTGCCTTAAGATTCCTTTGGAATGTACAGGGAATACGGCCACTTTTCCCTGTGTGTGTTTTAGTACTGGGAGCACCCAGTTAATGATCAAGGAGTACATGGTCACTCACTGCAGTGGTGTGGTAGCTAGTGTGTTTGTTGCAAAAAAGGTACTTGTGGGTTTATCCACTGGTATTTGTGTACAAGCTCACGTGTACAAGTTGAAAGTTGCGCATCAGTGAGAACTGTAGTACAGCCTTTTTTATGTTTCCAGACACACACTACCATTTTACAGCCACTTAAGTGGCCGTTCAATACATAGTGTAGCATTACTTGTAATAATGGCACTGGAAATCTGCAAGCAATAGAGTAATGGTATTAATATCAAGCTGCTCTAAAGATGTTATTCAGCATGAGAGTTGTTTTTTTAAGTGCATCTCATAGTGTCTGGCACAGCTCAGATCGTTTGAGACACCTGCAATCTCTTGGAGCTTGCAATACCTGCATTTTTAAAGGTTTTACTTTATGTTGAATTGTGATTTATTTTTATTTTACTTTTACGCAACCTTTTCTTGAGAAGTGTGTTGTGGCAAACTGTTTTGCGTGTAACAGTTGAAGCTGTCGATTCATTCGAGCACTTTCACCTCCCACTAGACAGACCCGGCCAATTCCGACTACATAGTGGAGCATGGTGCCACCAGAAATTTCCAAGCTCTTAAACTCGCTGAGGAGGCTGCAGAGCGTGAAGCGAAAGAAGAGGAGGAGGAGGAAAAAAACAACCCCATGAAGGTACGTCCATTTTCTTTCTTTTGTTGAGATGTTGCATTGCTGGCAGGTATGCAAGCAGGGTCATGCAAAGGGGGGGAAAAAAAAAACACCTGCAGACTATTTTGTAGGGCAGTGTAATTATACAAGGAAAGATAAATGTCTTTTGGTGCTGGAGAAGGGGGCATTTTATCTCTGTTTCTATTTTTCCAGCTTGCACTGGCAACACTGAGTGCAGGCTTGGTATGGCAGGCCTAATGCGTATGATGCTACCCTGGCTCCTCTTGTGTAGCCAGTGCAGGTAAAACGAAAACTCTTCTGTTTTCACATTGCTGAAGAGTAAGATCATGATTCGAAGCGTCTCGATGCAAGCAAAGCTTTAATGTTGAGAGTAGCGGTTACAGACTGTATGCCATTATACATTTGGCATCTAATTTCATGCAAAGCTGAAGGAGCATGCAGGCATGACACCTGCAGTGACAAGGCATGGTCTGGTGCATTACGAGCGTTTATAAAATAGCGACACCCAAATGTTATGGCAAGTTTAGTGTTGTAGTTAGTGCATAAGTGTACTGTGTATAAGAGCACTGGCATAAATGTGTGCACTATGTGAACTGAATGAAGCTTCTTCTTCAGGAAACTGAGATCAGTAGCGGCGTTGGTGTGTGGAAAATTTTTACTAGGAGTTCATCGTTGAGACATGTTTGTAAAATGTGTACTATAAATACGAGAGAACCTAATTTATCAATGATATTACTTCATCAAGTGACCTGCTATCATTTTTGCCCGCTCTGTTCAATTTGCAATTTCTTTACTTGTAACGGACGAAAGAATTATGCAACTATCGCAGCTCTTGTCTTTAGCCGGTGCTATCAGGTCTTTAATTAAAATGAGTGATTGTGAATGTGTGTTTGCTTTGTCCGAGGCATTTCTAACTATGCTTGCGAGGAAGCAATGGGTGATAAGTGTGGGAAAGCGAGGGTGCACAGAGTTTTCTGCAAAACTCCAAAATCATCACGCTGCTTGTGGCCACTCGTGTTGCAAGTGAATTGAAATAGTAGAGAGAGGAAGGTGATGGAATGCAGTGATGAGGGTACTGTGCAGCAAGCTATCTTAATGGAAACTACTGTGAATGTGAGAATACATAGTCGCCTAACTCCATGAGTTGCTGTGCCACAAGCAGGCTTGCAATCAGGCCCTTGGTGTCAGGTTATGGCCATTTGGGTTTGCACTGTCGCCAGCATGGTTCTTCTTTCTTACCTTACACATGAAAAGCTCTGTTACTGTGCTTTTCCAGTGTTCATAACAAGCCTTTCAATGCAGTCTGCTGGAATAAGCGACAAAGACTACTCTTCTTTGACCGTGTTGGTTGCTCCAGTGTTTGATCGGCATGACTAGATATCCTACTCTAATGAATTCAGGGCTTTGTTATGAACCCGAGTGATGTGCAAGCAAAGGTGCTTTGTGGCTGCTGCACCCACTGTAATGAGGGGGCTGATTTGGTGCCCAGTGTGTGCGCAAGTGTTAACATGCATTTACCACACTTGCAGCTGCTGGAGAAACGGACAAAGGCCTCGAAGCAGGAGATGGACCTCATTGAAGCCTTGGAAGACCTGAAGGATCTGAACAAGAGGCAGGCCAATGTGAACTTCGACGATATGCTGGGGCGCTATGCTGCCGACCGGGAAGCCATGCTCAAGAAGCAAGAGGAGGAAGATGAAAATTTCATTGCGTAAGGTGGACCGTTTAGCCTCTGCCGTAGATTTTAAAATTTGTGCGTGTTTTGGCATGTGTGCGTATAGTAGACTCCCGTTAAGATGAAGTCGAAGGGACCGTAAAAATTTGTTCGTATTACCAGAAATTCATCTTAAGCGGAGGATTTTTACATTGTGGACATTACAAGAGACCAAAAATGTTGTTCGTCTTAACCGAGGTCATCTTAATGGGAGTCTACTGTATATATTACTAGTACATTACAGTTTGGCAACAAGCAGATTTATTTTGCAGCATTTCCATTGTTGCCATTCCATTTCACTAGGTAAATAAGCATCGCAAACGTGAGACAAGTACTGGCTGACCTTTTGCTGAGAAAGTCGCCAGGTGATTATTATAACAGGTGGAAAAAGCACCTCACCATGTCATTACCATCTCCATGGGTAAACCACATTGCTTGGAAACAGATAGCACAGCTGGCGCACACCAGAGCAGTAGTAGAAGAAAAAACAACTTCCTTATACGCCACAACCTCCCCCACTCTTTGCTTTTTTATTTGCCCTGCCCATAATTCTACCTTGGTCGAAAAGGGTTGTGGAGCAAAGAAAGAGTGGGCATTGTATAATATTTCTGACAAGGTAGACAGAATAATAAAGGAAACATTTCTGCTGTTGGTGGTGCCCTTCATTTGTAATGGGGCTCATTGATTATCAGTCCCAGACTTACTGCACAGACTATCTGAGATGCCATTCAGTATTTGTCTGAAGGCAGAAGCATGGCAATACCTATTAACAACTTCTTCCATGCTGCACCGTATTCTCGTCTCTTCCTTTGCTTTTGTTATTTGTCTTACAGCGCGAATTCTGTCACCAAGCAGACTGGGGCACTTGAGGCTTTCACCTTGAATATTTGTAACTAGTTTCCCCTAGCAGCTGTGCAGCAGCAAAAATGCCCTGTCATGCCATAAATGCCTTTTCTCAGTAGTGTTACTGAGACAAGCGTATTCCTTAGACCAGTGCATTGATGTAAATTAATGCACACCTCATTTCCAGCGACTGATTTTTAGCATCTAAGCTGAGGCCACGTGCTGCATGATGCCAGGGAATTGCATGGGTCCCGAAGTGACTCGGAAGGCTTGTTAGTCTCAAACTTATTTCTAAGATGCCAAAAAGACACGTAAGACTGTGTACATAGTAAGTCTAATACCGCTGTCACACGGCAGATCTAGTGACATTTAGAGCAAATGTCATTCGCTCTAATGCCCTTAATTCGGCGCTACACGAGGATACCGAATGACATTTGAGGCGAATGACAATTTAGCGGCTAACTGAGGTTCGGGAGCTCATTCAGCAGCCAAATGAGTAGCCTCAACAGCACTGGCGCGTCACTAGAGAAGAAAGTTCAGTAATAAACTGAAGAATACTGCTTCTAAAGCTGTTAGTAAGGTTAAATTCTCTCCTTCATGTTGTTTTTAAAATCAAGAACGACAAACAAGTACTAACAAAAAAAAAATCTCGTCCTCAATGCAGCGTGCTACCCTAATACGGATTTTTCCCGGAATTGTCTTACCTTGCGATGTTTACTGATGCCACTTCAACTGTTAATTTTCTTATTTTTCTTTTAAAACTAAATCCTTTCTTATTAAAAAAATATATTATGTATGAGAACATTCTAGATGCACTTGAAAGTAATTTTAAGTTTTTCGATCTCCTTAATCGTTCACGGCTATCACTATCAAATGCAGTTTATTCGCTGTGTTGACACCCACATCAACCAAACCGAATGTCATCAACCGGTAATGTCATTCACTTTGAATGGCATTAGATTTGCTGTGCGACAGGGGTATTATCAAAGCTGGTTTCCTTTCTTTGATTTGTTTCAAGCTTGTACCCTTCACGTTTATTACAGCAGTTTTGTTTGTCTCGGATTATTCTTTGCATTATAACACAGTCTGTTTTGCATACAGTTAGCACAGGCGTTGCGCAATGCTTATTTTGTCTAGTCATGTACGTAATTCCACATGTTCAAACACTAGACCGTGCCTAGTTGCAAACCCTGGTTCGTCACATTTTCAGGTCCGTATTCGGGAAAGCAGAAGGCAGCACGGTGAAAAGAATCATTGACGGCAGTGCTGAAGACAGTGGAGAAGAGCAGCCCAAGAAGCCAAAGACTACGTATGACAAGCCTACTGATATCTTAGCAGAGGTGAGCTCCTGAATTCTGATAAAAAGAACACGCGCGTGCACAGAGTCCTCAAAAGCATATGGAGCACTTGCATTTTGAAAACCTGTGTGCACTGTTCCAACGTGCAAGTTGCAAAACACCAGGAAGGAAAGGCTAAACTTGGCAGGATTCTTCACCCTAGATGTATTAACATGCACAGGGCTTGCAATGAACTGGAGCACTGGCGTTTTCGGTAGTGCTAAATGGCTGCAATTTCTTGCACAAAATAAGACTAGTTCAGTCTTTCACATCAATACTTTCCTGCCTCAGGAAAAGCAGTGTGATTCGGTTGTCTAGCCAATAATTTTTTTCCTGGTCGCAAAAAATATGTAACACATAAATGTATGGTATTGAAACGTAGAAGGGTAGATTTACTTTGCAGTTGTAATTTTTTCAAACAAAAATGTTTATGTGGAAAGAAAGGGGGAAAAAAGCTGTACAGAAAAATTTTGTAACAAAAAGAAAAGGCAAAACATTGGTGTTGCTCCACACAGCAAAAATACACAAAAGATAGAAGATTATATATCTTGTACTCATACTAGCAGTGCAAAACCCCTGCATATATAAAATGTCAAGTGTGAAATTTCTTGGACTTACAAAAAAAAAATTGCACTGACGATTACTTACTCCCTAATGCAAAATTTGTGGCAGCGCTAAGTGCAGCCTTCTCGTTCAGGCGCATATCTGCTGCGTCTCGGGAAGTAATCGCATGATCAGCGAACGCACGGCGCACGCGCTACTCTGCTGTTATCTGGCAGCACGTTGCCGCCACCAGCCAGCGTGTTGTTGCAAATCGTGTTTGAACCTCCCGCGCAAATGTCAAGTGGTTCGGATTAGCGGCGAAATGGAATGTATCTGAGATAAGTGTCAGGGGGAGAGGCCATGGTCAGGGGGACATGTGTCGCCTCCTTGGCAGCAACGCATGGTGAAAGTGTGAGGAGGAAGGCAGTGAGAGAGATGACGCCATAGTCACACTTGTCGCCCTCCTCCTTAGCCTTCACTGCTTCGCTTCACTCGCTCGGTTACGCGGACATAGATGGACGCTGCCACTGCCAAACCGAGGGGTACTGGCCGCCAAAGGGCTACGCTATAAAAACAGTTAGCTCTAGTGGGTTTTGTGCCACTGCGAAGCAGTTCCTCGAACTTGTGAAAATAGGTTGGCACCGCCCATGCATTGCAGAAAACATTGGTTTTCTGCCCCCTTTTTTTTGTTCATAGCACAATTTACAGTTTCGATTCTTGCCATTTCCTGGGGCTCTATTGTTGAACACGTGGTTATTAGATTCCTGCGTTAGTTTACGCACTTTAGCTTTCCATACAGAAATCTCATCAATAAAAGTTGTTTTCGGAGTCAGTACTGTTTCATAATATCATTACAAAATTTCGCATGTCTAGACTCGCTCCAAATCGTAAGAAATGGCAGCATTTCCGTACGCGAATGTTGACACCATCACCATATCTTCAGAGTGCCCCGTTACACGGCTCCTGTGGTGCTCAAAAAATCGATTTGGCGCACGCAGTGAAAAAACAAAAGCAAAAGTGAATGTAAGTTATCTCCTACTACTCAGCAGATGGCTGCCAGCTCTCAGAGTGCATTTGGGAAGCGCCAAACCCGAACGGGCAAACGTCTCAAAATTTGAACTGAAAGTGTCAATAAACTGCTATCAATTTGAGTAGGCGTGGGGCAAAAAACTTCATGAACTTCATTGCCAAATGAGTGCTGACTACCCAGGTCTTCTTTCATTAGTATCATTATCTGCAATGACCACGCTGTCGTGCTGAGATCTTTCATTTGTGCCCCTTGTGGCCGTCGATGTTTGCAGAATGCAGTGCTTGTCGTAAGCGTTAGTGCATTACTTGTATAGCTAATGAGCGGCAAGGTGATCGTTCATTGGACGTACTGGGGAACGGGATTTTTAGTGCTCAATACGTGTTACTGCCATGCAAGTAAGGCAATGCAAGACACTTGTTGCATGCACTTCCTGCATGTGTGTACATGGATTTCCGTCAACGTCTATACAGACAAAACTCGGAGCTTCAAGTGCGGGCATGTGGGTGCTCAAATGTCATACGGAGGAATTCGATCAATATTTTGTTGTATGGCACTCGCTTTTGAGACATGGCCTGTGTTAGCAAGGAGCAAAACAAATAAACAAAATATGTGACACTCATAATGCAAAGCCCTGTCCGTTTCAGCATGTAAGAGAAACGCCAGTCCTCTCGTTTTGGTAAGGATGCACCAGAAACCTTGATAGCACTCTTTGGCAGGGTGTTCAACTAGGCCACCGTGTAATTTTTAGTGCAGAGCACTTAGGGGCTCGCCTTGTCATCGTAGCTTGCTCGCTGAACCCAAGTAGAGCCACACAATGTTTCGTGTGTAGCGGCTGTCGCGGGTAACCCAGAGGCTTCGAAGCCAAGCGGTTTCTATAGTCATAAGTATTCGAAACTCGTGAACCTCTGGCACTGGCTCATACATCTCCCTGTGTTTAGCGCAAGGAAACTGCAGATACATTTTTGGAAAATATACGTAATTAATGGCAGCGCCCACGTATTCATTAGTTAGGAATGCTCGTTGGGTGTTTTTACGATAGTGAGAAAAAAAAAATGGCGTCAGTGCAACACTGGCACGTGCGGGAGGAAAAGCAAGCACAAAAGGAACAGACTCCCCTGGCGCAGTTTCAGGCAGGGGGCGCCGAGCACTGCGAAGGCAGGAAATTTGAAATGTGTCGCTGGTACCAGTGAGTGGATAACGGCGCTAAGCCCATTATGGCGAATCACTGCTCTGCTCCTTCCATCAGCTTTCACATTGAGTGGAACAGCTTTAATTTTTTTCCATGCAGTGTTGAGAAAATGCTGAGTGCTGTGGCTATCTGCCTGTCACACTGTTTCCTTGGTGTGGCTGCTTGCTAACATGCCAAGCTGCAGCTGCGCCTACTTTTGGCCAGTGTTATTGTGGTGCAGAAAGTGGACCAGTTGGGACGCAAATAAAACTTGCACTGATGTAATGAAATCAGAGCCTTACGGCTAGAGGGAACACAAGACTCAGTTTTGTCCGCGTTGTGATTACTGCTCAGCTCTGTATTGAAGGTGCACAGCACTTTGCTAATGCTGCAGGTTACTTTTGTATGCACTTGCTAAACGCTTGCGTGCACTCACATCTGTGTGCGAAGCTGTCGCGTGAGGCAGAATCGCATTATTTAGGTTCTGCTGCACTGATGGGTTGAAGGGAGAAATTTTAATGAGTGTGGGGAGTTGCACAATAGTTTGAACAAAGGTTGCACGGTTCTGCAAATAGCATTGACGCTCCATCATGACAAGTAAAAATAATGATAGAAGCTCCCACTAACGCACAAGACTTGAAGGTAGTGGAGGTGTACGCAACCTTCACAGCCATCACGAAGGTTTAATTCCACGAGTGCAGCCGATTTGCTTCTTCTTTGCTGCCGCAACGACCTTTGCTCTATCATTGATGCCATAAGTGTGAGCTTCTTTCAATTTTTTTTGAATGATAATCTGTACATCACCTTGGAGGGGCATACGCTATGACTTTTCTGTTCCAAGCAAAGTGTTGTCATGATTATGGCAAACGCTGAGGGTTTTTTTTTTTTTTTCCCAATCTTGGTCAATCTCCCTAAGTGGCTATGCTTGGCTTGACAAACGTGCATAGGGGACGCTGGGCAGTTGTCGCGAGGCACACACACACGAGCACACAATAAACCGCAGGCAGGCAGAGATCAATCACTATTTTTACTATACATTATGTGCAAACAGCTTCGTGAATATCAGCCCGGTATTTTTCGCCTTGCTGCACATCGAGAATCGAATTATAAAAGGGATCTAAAACTATAAGCCAGCTTCCACAGCTAAATGATGCACTAAAACACGAAAAAAGTTACCTATCTACCGCTACTTTCACCAGAGACATGTGCTGTTGAAAACATTTTACTTTTAAGTAAACCAAATCTAGCGCTCTACAAAAGTAAATACTTCATTTGGGAATTGAAGAAAATCAAGGTTATTGTTTATGAGAGGAGCAGTTTTGTTAGCTTTCGCACTTCGCGAAGACGACGGCCGATATTTGTGCGGATGTATTTGTTACCACGAGCAAGGCTGATTTTGGTTCACTTAGCGAGTGAGGCAAAAGTCGCACAAATGTTTATACCCGCATGTACAACAACTCTAGTTAGGTCGCAAAACTTTGGACAGGTCTAAGGGATAGAGGTGGCGTTGGCCCAGCCCAAGTATTGCAAATATTGGACACGGAGTGCTAGTGGTCAAGAATTTATAAAGGATCCTTTTTTTCTGTGATAGATACAATAGGAATTACAAATGTAAGGCAAGTGTGTGTGTCACACTATTTTTTTTTAGTAGAAATATAATTTCCAAGTAAGAAGAGTTTTGCTAGCTCCAGAACGTTCGCAGGCTCGCTTATAGTTTTTAGGCTTCTAATCTCTTTTATTGCACTGAAAAAAAAAAAAAGGCGGATATTGCTACCTATGTGGTTAGTTTGAAACGTGATGGCGACGGCAGAGCGCCGTGCAAGTCGCCGGAGAAGCGCGAGCTCCACGGGACAGGTTCCCCAACCTCCGTCACAGGCCGCTCGGAACTTGTTTCGGGGACTCTCCGCCAGGTGCAAACTCGTCTGCACGGAGCTACTTTGAATGATGGTACCTGGTGTTCAGCGTACTTACTAAGCTTAGGATTTCGCCAAGGCAATTTTGAGAGCTTAGACTGGTTATTTGGATCAAATTTGGACAAAGAAAAATTTGAGTGCAGTTGGCCTTTAAGCGTCGCTTAGACGAGTTCGCGGTCCCGTCCTAAAATGCACTTCACGCCGCCGACGTATAGGCTATCATCGCTGCCGTGGAGAACCCATGAGTGAGTGCTGCTCAGCGCACCTGCTGCTACACCCAAATACGCATTAGGAGTATCGTTAATCGCCAGCCAATTTTTTTCTTGGTTGTGTTAACTGCCGGGCTGTCGTCGTGAAGCCCGCACTCACGTGCGCGCGCTCAGCAATTTCTTAGTACGTATTTTTAATGCAGACACAAAAAATTACGACTTGCTAAACCGCTTCGCTGTTAAGGTGCGTACTTCGGTATTGCATGCCTTGCAAGGTATCCAAAAGGCAGGTCTGGCTGTAGTGCTTTGGTCCAGATTGCTAGAGAGGGTGCCTATTTTATTTCCCCATTTATTTTTCTCCTGCCTTTTTGTACATCGTACTGGTGGTCACGCACAACAGGCAACCATGTCCTTTCCTCAGACTGGTAAAGGTTGGCAAATTCACATTGGTGCTTTTGCGAAAGGTCACTCCCCGCACTCTTCGCCCTCTAATCAAGCGGTGAATTTCTCTGCAACAAACATCAGGAACTGCGTGTGCTTTTACTGAAGTGCAGCAGAATGGGTGCAATAACTTGCTATCCTACCGAGGAAATCCAGTCAACAATGGAGCCATGCACATCATGGGCTAGAGTACCAAATGGCCCGAGTGCACTGAAAGGTTGCCAAAACATCTGCTGCATGCGTTTAGAATTCGAGGTGTTTTTTTGGTGTCCTGCAACTATGGCATCGCTTTGGGAATTGGTGCCTTCACAACTGGCTGTGCAAGCCTATCAAAAGCAACCCCTTTGTTCTGTGAAATCACGTTTGTGTGAATGCTGTTATCATTGCATTATACTGCCTCTTTAACTCTGCACAGCATGGGGGCAGAGATGCAAATTAATCATTGCAGGCCAGTATTGGAGATGTGAGTCATTAAATTTGGAGGCTAACACTTAGGTGAGAACAGGCTTCTGCTATCCCCGTTTATAGTATTGTCCGTAATTTTACAGGATCTGTTGTTAACGGAGAGTTCTCGGCTATTACATTAATCTTTCCAAAAAACATTTGGCACCACGAGAAGTATTTGCGGCCATGATGCTACCTTAGCTGCTAGCAGAACAAAGACTGGTACAATGTGTGCAGTAAAAATGCGAGGTTTGGTAGCTAGATCATTTGGCTGCGGCAAACAAGAGATGGGAAGAGAGATGTGGACTTCCCAGCCTGGCAGACAGCATGCTCCAGGGGGGAAATTATCCATCGAATCTGTTGCAACTTGAGCAGCAAAATGAATGCGATTACTCGACCAAGGCCGAAAGTTTCAAAGCCAGGGTGCAGCAAATAATTTTGCCAAGCCCTGCTAGTTGACACTGAAGTCAGCATCACACGGGACGATTGTCTGCAAATTCTTTACCACATTTTGACTTTCCTTGAACCAAGACAGTAAAGTATTTCTCCCTTGCTTGTCCTAGGACTACAGTACGCCGGTACCGAAAGCAGCGGTCAAAGGGACAACGTCTGGTCCGCCTGCGAAAGCCGGTCTCCCGTCGAAGCTGGCGCTCGCTGGTCTGGTGCGACCCAAGACATCCAGCACATCTGCAAACTCGGCAGGGACCTCCAGTTCCGCCAGCTCCTCTGTGCAGGCCCCCGGTTCTTCAAGCACAGCACAGCCGGGGCCTTCATCATCAACAGGGCTTAGCCTGTTGGGCACATATTCTGCTAGCGACGAGAGCAGCTCGGACTGATTGCAACGCGTCCAGCTTTGCCAGTAACTACACAGTGTGCATCGCTTTTTAACAACATTCACATTGTACATAGTACATTCTCTGAAATTGTGTTTTTGTTTTTCAACTAATGACAGGTTAGGCCACTTATTTTTGTGAATTGCATTGTGTAAGCTTGGCTATTATCGCCCTTGCTCTGCATGAAACTGTGAACTGAGTGCTTGTATTTCCGCTGCACAGTGTTGATTTAAACTGTGCGGGATCCGTTCTGGTTTCCTCAGCTGTAGGAATAAAACTGGCCTGTTGTAAATATGGTCTTACAGTGACACTAAGAAAAGGTGTGCAGCTTTCTTACTCTTTTAGGGGCGAAGCCCCCTAGGGGCTGGGGCTCTTGGTGTCTCCTGTTATCGTCATCATCGTTGTTGTAATTGTCGTTCGCCTGATGTAGTCATGGTATGCCTCGCACTGGAATGTAACACGTACTAAAAAACACTGGGACGCTTGTTTACATTTTGTGTTGGAGTGCTTCGTAACGCGTACTCAAAAAACACACTGGTACACTCGTTTATGCCTCGCGCTAGAAAGCTTCGTGCTTCAGACACAAGAGACTTTTACAGCAAAGTTGTATACCTCTACACTCCGACGGTTTCATCACCGTTGGCAAAAACGCCAAGACGCCAAGAATACACTTGTACACTGCATGCTTCGTCCCTCCCCAGGTTTCACGTTAGTGGAGACGGCCAGGGATTTTTTAACTACGCTGCACCTGGAAGAGATTTTTGAAAACAATCTTCAGGCATGGAAGAAAAAACATTGCACCGCCAGAAATTAGCATATAAGAAAGCTACCTTCCCGAAAGGGGGAGACAGCTTCTACATTCACAACGCCATGTACCGGGTGTGCGAGGTATTTGAGAACAGAACGTTGGCGTCAGGCACAACAGAATATCTCCAGCAAAATCAGACATATTTTTACCAAACTTTGCGAAGTACTTCTGTTATGGTTTAATTCCATAACTACTCAATGAATCCGCCATCGGCAAACAATAATTGATTCGATCGGGCTTCGCAAACGGCTGCATGCACGGATATGGTGCTCCTTAGAGATGTTGGTCATGGAGTTGAGAAATGGCGGCCCTCAGCCAGTATTTTGTATTATGCGGTCCTTTGTTGACCTCTCTTTCAACGACGCCCAACATAGTAGTAAAGAGGATTTAAATCTGGAGAGCTAGGAGGCCAAAAGTTGGGAGTGATGGGGTCGCAGACGTTTTCAGCCGGGCACTATCGGGTGACGCAGGCGATGTGGGCAAGAGCCGAATCTTGCTGAAAGACATGATCTTTTTTTCGAAACACTGTCTATCCATAGCTTTACAATAGTAGCAAGCACATCCACGTAACCGGCAGCATTAACGCGAAGTCCTGCAAAAAAGTGTGCCAGCATGCCGTCATCCTCATTGCAGACAACGGATAACACCACCGCCGGAGAAATTAAGGGATTCTGACGTCATCTGACCGCTGACTGTGCTTTTTCCTTTTCGCTATGCATGCCACGTCACCGTCACAACACACCACTGCAGTCCACACCTTGTAAACGAAAGACTTCGCTCCTTTCAGAAAGGGAGCAATTTCCAAGTCGCTGTGGTGCGCGGCCAGGCTGACGAGGACTGCATGGCGTTTTATTTCCTGCTTCAACTTGCACATTTCCATCTCTGAACAAACTGCGCAGTATGAAACATAAGGGGTCGACGAATAAGAGGCCGTACGCCTAAATATATATGATGAGCCTGCTGGTGTCTATGGCGATAAGGAATAGCGTCCTCAAATACCTCGCGCACCCAGTACATGGGGTTAGTGACTGACCATAAAGGACCAATCATAAACCATTGCTGCAAAAAAAAAAAAAAAAGGGTTCCTGTGTTTTCGCAGCCGCCCCTTTCCGAAGGGGCGATTTCCCGTGCAAGCTGGGTGGCAGGCATCAATGACTGTAGATCGTTTTTTATTATTTGTAAGTGTTATCATCTTTTTAGCCCTATCTGTTAGCATTTTCATATATTACATGTCTCAAGTGAAAGCTGTTCAGTTGAAGTCAAGCGATTGTCCCATCTGCTTCTTTCTAGCTCCCTGTCCTTTTTTTACTGGTAAAATGGTTCTAAGTCAACACCAACTAGCCGAACTTTCAGCCTAAGCCTTAAATATAAGAACAGCTGCCACAGTCTTTCCCAGGTTTTTCCCCATTGGCAGCCTAAAGATTGCTACCCAGGTGTTATAGATGAATGAAAGGAAGTGTTGGGCCGAGGTACAATTTATGCCACTCTAGTAAATTAATGTCACCGGTATTGCTGCTCTTTGCGCCACAATTGTGTCGAGGTGTTTGCACCTTGGAAGTAGTCCTGCGCCTGTAAGCCTTACAGGTGCATTTCCAGCTTAATTTGGATCTGGTGGAAGATTCTTTTGTTAAATGCATTGTACTGTTGTGCCACAGCAAACAAATGATTCCAAATTTCATAGCAAGCTTATTAGCCGACAATATTTAACCTGGCAGTACTCATGCTCACTTCAGCAAGCAAGCGGTCTTTGTTGTTTGCAGCATTCAAAGCTGCCTCGCAGCAGTGGAGGCCCAAGTGAATTAAATTCTGAGCAAAGCAAGGTACTTTTGTTCATGGAGACTCCTCGCATTCAATGCGTTTGTAGTGCATCTGGTATACAATTGTTCTGAAACTAAAGTTGTGGGTTTAGACACCTGTCTTTTCTGGTGAACTTGTTTTTAAAGGGTCCCTGCATTCGAAAGATGGCCTCGTTAGGATCATACTGACACCACTTTTAGCGCACACTTTGCTCAAATAAGCTATATAATTAGGAAAAAAGGAAATGGCCATGCGACCCACTCGTTAACTTCCCGCAACAGAACCTATGATGTCATATGTGCCAGCTGAGCAATTGGCTGAGGCCGGCAAAAGCAAACGCAAATTTGGCGTGGCTTTCTAAGCTTGTTAAACGAGCTATTTGCAGTTAAATGTAATGTATATTCATTTTACAGCTGTAAGAATGGTGCGGTAAACAATAAAATTTACGAAAATACACGTACACATAGAAGTACCGATGCGCACTGCTGTTTGTGCTGGGCGCACTATCCTTGTTTTAACTGCACAGCAGTTTGCCGCTTTGGAGTTGTCTTACACGACACTGGCCGATTGGCGTAAGTGACGTTGTCTTACGTGACTCTGTTTGTCGAGCATACCTCATGTTTCATGAAATGATTACTTTCTACGGTAATGAAAACAAGCCAGGTGCAAATACGTTCAAAAACAAAGCAACGGCGGACAACAGTTCATGGATGAGTATGGTAGCGCCATCTGAGACGACCGACAGCAAGCAAGGCTGCAGAGCCGAATGGCGCAGTGGAAGTTCGTTTGAATACACGCACTTATGACTTCTTCGCTGACACCCCTAAAATGCACGATTTTGCTGTAGAATCAAAATTTAAACCTAGAATCTATTAATTTCTCTGTTAATACGGCTTCATTTGCTGCCGTACAAGCGCTGGGGGCACTATCGAAATCTTTCAAATAAAACAAACTTGTATTTCGTCTGCATGGCCCATTTAAGTTCTCCTCAACAAGAGAAGACCTGCTGCACTAGACGCACTGCAGAGTACTTCTCTGGGAATATTCTAGGGCAGGGATTTTCCCATAAGGCTGCAGGGTAGTTCAACAGGAGGCTTTTCAGCTACTTGTGCAACTTTGGGTGCTGCAGACTTGCTGCACTTCCAATCATATGCTTGGCACTGGAGCTACAAACCTTTTGTAATGGTGCCATGTATGCAAAGCAATGAACATCAGTTGCAAAGCTACCGTAGTCCCATATTACATGGACATCCAACCGCTCTTGGTCCCTTTTGTAGGGGCCAAATTTAACCGTAAAGGTTAAATAAAACTCCGGTTTATTTCAACAAACTAACCTTTGGTAATTCGCTTAACACTGTTTAACTCTTTCAATACGGTGCCATAGGCTATTGGACGCAGAGTTCCGATAACTTCAAACCTCCCGCGATAACTCAAAACGGTGCCTTGCAGACTTGCCATCTGGCGTATTTATTGGCAACTCCTTTTTCAGTTTGTTTCGTTTTGCTTACATTTCGAGAACAGAGGCCACATTGCGAGCAAAATTTGAACTCGAGGTAGCTTTGAGTTGGGCGGAAGTGGTGTCCACTTTGCGGCGGCCGCACTCTGCAAAGGCTGTCAACCGTTGCTGCGACTTCGGCAGCTGCTGCTGCTGCTTTTTTTGACACCAGCAGCAGTGGCGACTCCAGCAACGACGTGGGATCGTCAGATTTTAGTTTTGATGAAGCGGATATTTGAGTACAATGAAGTGCCACAAGGACATGCCCCTTTTTTGCCCCTGCATCCTGTACAACACCAGCCGAAAAGGATGGAGAAGAGACGGAATTGCAAGGTCTGCTACGAAAAACAAAGGCTCAAAGCAGAATGAATGTTTTCTGCTCAACTTGCAATGTTTACCTTTGGTTTCTGTCGTCGCGAGACTGCTTCGCTGAATGACACAGCCATCAAGGTCGCTAGATTGATTGGCCTGGTGTACAGGATTGATGTATATATTGAATGATGGCTAAAGAACACAGGAACAACTCGTACATTTCAGATTTCCTAAAATAATTCTCTGGCTTAGTACATAGTACAATTGCCTATTTTATTGTGTTTATACATTTTTGCGCATTTCTTCCAGTTTATTTAACAACCCTGAATAATTGTACCTCTCGCAAAACTGCTGCTGCAATACATTTAAAAGAACAAACTATAAGCTACAGTTTCATGTATAACTACGGTAAATGTGTCCAGTTGCTCAAGAGAAAAAAAAAGTTTTTTTGTGGAAGCACTTAAAATCGGTCATTTTTACGCTGCAACGAAAGAGTTAAACCCCAAAAAGATGTTTTTACACACACACAAAAAAAAAAAAGATCAGAAGTAGACACCCTTTCCAATTCCACACTACACATCAGTAGTGACACCATAATGGAAATAAAAATAGTCATCTGTGTGTTAACCAAAGGCTAGCATTCAAATAGGGTGGTGCCAGTTAAGGAAGGAAGGAATTAACCAGCATAGGCATATAGTACAGTTAAACCTGGATGTAATGAACCTCATGTAACGAATTCCTGGATTTTACAAAGTTTTTCGATTCTCCATTGCCAGTCCCATTGAAACTCGCGTGTTTGCAAACTCTACGTAACGAAGGCGTTGCGACGGTTAACCTTGAAGTAAAGAATTCACTCCGCTGTTAAGCCATTGTTTTTTTTTTTTAACTTTTTCCGAGAAAATCTGCCTGAGAAATGCACTCCACAAACTACCGTGTGTGTGCGTGTGTGTGTTTGGAGTCTCTTAGGTGCTGGTCCTGCCTGTCGGTGTGTAGTCTCGCGTCTCCGCTGCTATCTCTGATGTCGGTTCATCGGTGACAAGTTCTGCTGCCAGGAAATAAAAAGTGTTGTCTTTCCAGGGTAAGCTCGCAGTTTTTAATTCCATCTCCGCCGGCAAGAGAGAAGAAAGTCACCGCCGGGTACGGCATCCGAGCTGCCATCCTCTCACCAATATTCGAGCGCGAAAAGAGCATCAAGTTCACAAAAAGTCACCCTTTCAGCATAAGGTCGGTCTTTGCAACGCGTTAAGGCCCCGAAAAGTGTCAAAAGACCAAAGTTGCTTTGTAAATATGGTGGTAAGTGACCTTCTTTCCTTGGGGTGCCGTGTAGTGACTTAGCTCGCGAGAAAGAAGCAGGCGCAAATCGCGCAGTTTTTTTAACTGCGAAATAAACCTTTGAAGAGTGAGTTCACCGTCGCTGATGTCTAGCATTTTGGGTTTGTCTCTGCTTCCTGCACGTGAGCTTTAACTCGAGACCTGCAGGTTGCGAGTTTTTGTCAGCTTCGTATCCAATTCTGATCAATACCAAAAAAATGCCAACTTTCTAGCCGTGCAATAGATATGACCACATTCAAAACATTTATGCAGGTTTCTCCAGTCTGTTTTAACACGGCTGGCTTGAATTCAGAGTCAAGAACACAGGCATTATGCAACCACGCTTTAATAAATGTTGATCAGGTCAAGGCCACAACGTTCACCATAATCACCACTACCTACGCATCAATATGAATCAAAAGGTTCCCAAGCTTGATCACAGAAGTGCTGGAAAATAGAAAATAATGCCACAACAGAAACAAACATAGCTGAAGCTCACGCAGCACACACGATTGAGCTGCTGCATAGACTTGGTGTGTACAAAAGTGAGGCAGTGCAGTGAACTGATGGTGCTGCACCTGGCACAAGCTATGGAACTGATGAACATGGTTCTGACCAATGCTGACATGGGCTTTGGGCTGCTTTGCTAGCTTTGCAAGCTGCGTTCTGCAGTTCCACACGGAACCAGTGCACAGAATTTCTGGTGGAACTCAACAAATTGCAAAAGCACTTAAACTACAAACTGCGAAAGGATTATGACCACAAGCCAGCAAACATAAAAACATTAAAGGCTGAAATAGCATTAAACAGCTTTGAAAACTGGCGCAATGTCGATACGGTAATTTGCAAACAGCTTTGATGGGAGCATGGTGTTCTCTCTCTCTCTGCAAGCAAATAAATGGTTTATTGAGTTGAACTACACAGTGCAGCTTACATACATCATCAGTGTCGCTTTCATTGCTGGAACAACCATTGCACACAACCATTCTGGCACTTTCACCTGTTTTTTACACCGCCTCTGTTGGAAGAGCAGGGGAGCTAGTTCTACATTCGACTGCAACGCCTTTGAATTTAACGATGAAGTTTAGGTGTTCCATGCAGTATACAGCGATTTCATGAGGCCTATTCAATGGTGGCACTGCTGCTCAATGGACAGGAATAGGTCTCAGGAAAACAGCCGTTACAATGTCCTAATGCACGTACCTTAAAATTAATCGTACTACCATTTTTAACTACCAAGACAACTCTACAATCATGCCTAGTTTGGTGTCGCCCATTATTGCAATTTGTAAATTTAACGAACATTTTCGCAGTTATTAGCCACTGGACATGGTTGTAGAAACCACAAAACAAGTAGCAATGCAAATTTACTGAAACAAATTACAGCACGCTCGTCCAATAAGGCAGATTGACAACCTTACCAAGTTTCGTTGTGCTAATTAATGCAGAAATATGTTAAATAATGAATGTTTTGTACAAGTTGTAATTTATCTTGGACTCATTTGGCAGTAGTGACCAAGACGCCATGTGCAGCAGCCTCTGACAAAAATTAATACGTTTTTTTCCCCCAGTAGCACAGATTGTATAACTTGATCCAGTAACACTACACGCCTCTGCACAGAATCCACACGCGAAATATACGTGACACAGCGGTTTGTACATTGTGACTGAAAGCTCGCTCCTCTACCTCGAGACTCCACTACGGCCGTAACTTTGTTCGCGTGCAGTCCTGTCATTTCACAGCCACGCATTGAATACATTTGCTTAAAAAATGGCAACATCTTTGTGTGGAAAAATACTTGGCAAGCCCTTGCATTCTTCCCAGCAACATGACTACGCAGAGCTGGAATTATTACGTGGGCATTTTGGTATAGAGGGAACGACATCCTTTGGTATAGGAGGCAGCGACTTCTTGTCTAGCTGATCATTGCGGTGACGGGTGGGACGAGATCATATTCCCACCCTTCATCCCAGATGCAATGGCAGATGCTGATAAATGTCCATGTCACAACCTGCGACAAGTACTTGAACAATGCTTCCGGCACTAAAGCCATGGACTAGCTACCATGCATATGTGTGTACTTGCTACTTGAAAAAGCTTAACAGATGGGCACTTAAAGGCTTGATATCACATACACAAGACCTGAACAGGCACCACGCTCTCGGTATATGCGAAGTACAAAAAAAATTAAAGAAAGATGGAATGTTCTGCCTTCATTTTTGGTCAGTTTTGACAGCCATTGGCTTGAATAGCTGTCACAGACTTTGAAACTGGGCTGGGCTTGTGTGGGCTGTACCCATAGAGTTTCTTACACCTATATACTGGAAAAGAATCTGGCACTAGTGTCAACGCCATTCCCTTAAGGTTGTCTGCGTCAGCGCGGTTATTATGAGAAGAGTAGAGATGTCCATTAGCTTTGTAATTGGCTTGGCTTGTAGCAATACTTTGGTAAGTGTGAAAATGTAAACTGCAACAAAAACATCAAACAAAGTGTTCGTTTACATGTGTAAAATGAGAACACTCGGAACACAGTGCAGGTGTTTTCTCATAAATATAGGTTGTGTTCACTGGCGAGGCACGCATGCAGGCAACCATGTGAGTGTGCCCTCACTGGTTACGTTGGGCTTAGCGGGATGGCGGTACTTGTCCGTGCTAAGCACATGATGTGTGTTGGACGTTTAAAACTCTACCCCACCGAACGCAAAGTAATGCCTCGACTCCAATGTGAGTGCGATTAATAACATCTCTGTTGACACCACCGTTGAGAATCGGGTTGAAACGGAGCAGACAACGCACGCTAGCGTTTTTTTTTTCTGCGGCGTGCAGGCAGTGGCACAAGCCGCGCCATGTCTGTTACCGTTTCCAGTGTTGCCCAGCGAAGAAAGTGACAGCTAAACTTTTCAGTGAATACCATCTATACAATTTCTGCAAATTGTTATCATTTATTCATTTAAAGTAATGATTGATTTAAACGTGTTTTTGTGGGTATTCGAAAGATTTTTTCTTTTCTTTTAACAGCTGGCTTAGCCTGTCAGTTTCGAGATGAAAAATATTCATGTAGACCTCGCTTTCAAAAAGGAAAAAAAAGAAGCAGGGGGTAAGAAAATGTGCCTTCTTCCACTTTCTCATTGCTAGTATTTTTTTTTTACAATTGTCTACCTACTCATGCGGGTATAACACTCTCTCATCATTCTTGCTGTACTTTTCGTGTTTTCAACCCTTTTTCTAACAATAAAGTTTAACCTCTCTCTCTCTCTCTCAACCACACTAAGCCAAGCCAAGCCACCTATGAAGCCAATACAGGTCTGTACCATAGAGTTTCATACTAATATAAACTAGAAAGAAATCAGGCGCAACTGTCTAGGGGAGCCCGCGCTTCAGCGAGCCTTCAGTCATGTACCGGGCAGGCACGTTCCACTTGTCTTTGGCATGGCTCATGAACAGGCCGATAAGTTGGCTCTGGCTGCGAAAAACCGACACTATTACTGTAGAAGGTTCATCAAAATTGCTTTGTTATTATAAAATTGAACCTCTAAAAAGATTAAGTTATCAGTGATTACGTGGAAGCTTCATGCACGATGAACAAGAAAAAATGTTACCCTTTTTTGGTTGATTTTGGCTTCGAGACAAAAAAAAAAGCCATATGGCTAGCTTAGCCAAGTAGGCGAGGAACGTCGCTAGCGGCAATGGTGCCACGCACCACGGCGGCCTGCGACTGCAGCGACAGATTTCCCTCTAGTATATATTAGTATGAAACTCTATGGTCTGTACTCTTCTCATAATTCCAATGATGACACACAGTTGCAGATTTGGTTTCCTCTTTGGTATACCTCTGTAAGAAACTCCGTGGCTGCATCCTCTCCCCACAGTGGATGCGTATTATGCCCTCTCATCGGTCTGAGGCGCTGCAGTGCGTGACTAGGGTACGAACACAGCTGCTCCGCTTCCGGGCTTGGTGACAAACATGGCCGTGTCTCTCGCCACGCTGTCACCAAACTTTCCGTAGAACTTGGTGCCGACTTCCTTCAGGAATGCGTCCACCTTATCCGAAGGCACCAGAGAAATGGTACAGCCTCCCCACCTGCAATAACCACACAGTAACAACAGAATAAAACTGAAGCTGATTCTCCTGGCGAAAAAATTGGCAACATGCGAAATATTGACGACAGGCAATGGGCGTATTTAGCGCACATACTCATACAAGGCCAACCTTCTTCTCACCAAGAGCTGGGAACCAATGGGGGAAAGGAGCATTGAGTTAGCTCATTTTTCTGAACCACGTTTTGTAGTCTATATGTAGGGTTGTTCATTTTCGGGTAAAACTCGATTTTACACGATATTCACACTTGGAACATGTTTCAGACGAATCAAGTTAAACCCGTTTTCTCTTTTAAAACTAGTGATCCGCACAATCGTGGGCCGACCATCCGTCGTTCTCAACCAGTACCTGCTGGAAGCAGGCCCCACAGACACGGCTGAGTTTTGGCACGACTTCAGCGCTCGCTACCCCAGGCTGGAAAGCACTGCACTGACATTGTTGCGCCTAGGAAGTTGTGATGTTGAGGGATCAATCCCCTGGCTGAAATACGTTGAACGATCGAATGGGTCTCAAATGGATACTAACATGTTGCGCATGGAGATGATAATGTATGTAAACAAGGATGGGTAAAAAAAAAAAATGGTGATCAGCTTCTTGTGAATAGAATGTTTCATTTCTTCGAAGTTATCAATGCTCTTCACTGTCATCACTACTGATTGATTTCCAAACAAATGCTAAATTTTGGACAGTATTTAGGACCTTGATATCCCCCCTTGATTACCAGCTTGAAACAAACACCAATTTAAATGCGTTAAGAGTTAAGAAGCTCGTGATACCTACTGATAAAATAAACTGACAGTATTACTTATTACATCAGTAGATTTTGCTCGAAAAAAAAACACAAATTTCAGAATGTTTTTTTACAAAAAACAAACCCAATTTCTCCCCGATTACCATTCTGGAAAAAAAAAAAAAGGAAAGTAAGAACTCTATTTTTACCCCTGACTGAAAAAAAAATATAAACCCCAAAAATGAACGCTGTTATTTGTATATGTTGCTGAATTGATGCCACTGCCCCATTTTCTTTCTCCCTTTTTTTCTCCTCTCAGTGCCAGCTGCCAAGCATAGATACGGTGGAGGGAGGGTTTTCAGAGTAGTGGCATGTTCGTGCTTTCATGCATTTGCATGCCAGCTGTACAAGCAGCCTTGAGAGCACCTGCATGTCGCTTTGAGAAAGCACCAGCCAGCCAGCCACTTAAATGCATAGACAAATGGCTGCATTATAAACAGCAGGAGCACTGTCAGACTAGCATGACACACCACCGCTATTCGCGAAATTGTGCATAAGGTTTGCATTATTGATTGATTGATTGATTGATTGATTGATTGATTGATTGTAAGGTTTAACGCGCCAACGCAACGCAGGCGATGAGGTGAGCCGTAGTGAAGGGCTCTGGATTAATTTTGACCGCCTGGGGATTTTTAACGTGCACCGAAATCTTGCACACACGGACAGTTTTGCTTTTCGCCTCCATCAGAAAAGCGGCTGCCGTGAAGGCTTTCATTATCCTGCATAACTTTTTTTTTTTTTTTGGCGAGTGGCCAATGACCCATTTTTGCACAAAAGTGTCCCCTGCATGGCTTGCCAAAGCAAAACTGCAACGACAGTCTTGGTGCCTGGGCGTCCTACCCAGCGCCGGTGAGCCGGGATCCCAGTGCACCAGCCTGGAGCGAAACCTCCACGAGCTTGTCCAAGTCTGGGTGGCTGCACTCGTAGAGGTCGCGGCAGCTGGCGTGGCTGTCGTTCATCAACTGGCCCAGCTGGGAGAGCTGGTCGGCCGGCGACAGCGAACCGGCGCTCCCTTCACAGATGTCCCGAAACCGCCACACCCGGCTTGCTTCCTCGTACACGTGCACAGCTCGCTGGTACAGCTGCGGTGGGGAAAGGCACAGCGTTTGTTGTGAGAATCAAAGTCACCGCAGCGACATTATTTTTGCCCCAACACTGCAGCAAAAGGGTTAATCTCAATTACAATTAACAAAACTGTGAACTTCTGCTTTCTGAAGAGTCCCAGAATTTTTTCACAGCAAGAGCTGTCTACTTGAGGGTGGGCTTCCTTTCACTGTCGTTGTCAGTGACGCTGTTTGCAAAAAATGAAAGGCACATTGCTGCTGTTATCACGGCAAGAGGTCGAGCGGCATGCCAGAATAAGTAAGCAGAAGTATGGAAAGTTGAACGAGCTGGTGAATGCTGATCCTGGTGGCAGAATAGCGCAGATAGTGACATAGAGCACGTCCTGTTTTCTTTCTGTTCTGTCTATGTCACTAGCTGCACTGTTTTGCCACCATGACAGAATGAGTAATGACATACGGTATATGTCGTATACAGGCATTGTGTACATGTTTAATGAACTAGCAACGGTCAACACCTTTCGCTATGTGGACTTGGTATCGTTCGTCAGTCTTTCGTTCTTTTCCTTTTATGCAACCGTTAGTTTTATGTACGCAGCTGTATTGTTCAAATCTTAAAATAATTAGCTTGCACATGTGTGGGGGGACATACGGCTGAGTTCACTATATAAAATGCCTGAGCCTTACTTCTTGTCAACACTACATCATTAAAGGAACATCGATGAAAATTAAGCTAATTAAAGGTTAGAGATTACTCACTTTGAACTCTTGTAGATGCTTTGTGTTCTTGCCCAGACAAGACTTCTCGAACTGCTCGTCGTCCAGTCCAAACAGAGTGCAAAGCTCGGAGCGGGTGTAGGCAGCGGCGTGCAGGTCCTTCTTGGCTATGGTCACCATTTCGTGTACAGACACTTTGAGCAGGGACTGGAGTTCTCCAAGTTTGAGTGGCTTCTTGGACTCCACGTTGCGAGCCTTTGCAATGACCTGAGTGCATATGACAAAAAACAGGGAGTAGCGGAGCGAGTGAGACTTCAGTGTTTCAACCATCCATGGTGGGATTTTCAAACGGTAACAAGTACTCGATACCAGTAATCAAGAAAGTTTCACAAGATTATATAAACAAATCGCCACAGAAAATTTGAGGTGACACTAAACTTTGAGGCAACACAATTAAGCCAAACCTGGGAGCTATTGTTCTGCTATATAAATACATTGGTACGTTAGTCTTAACTTTTATCTTAGGCTGCAATTCTTTTTTCTCCATAATTTTTGTACAGCCCAGACAACAGCTTTGTTGATTCAAAAAATTTTGGTGTTTAACGCAGGGCTATGAGGGACGCCGTAGTGGAGGGCTCTGGATTAATTTTAACCTCCTAGGGATCTTTAATGTGTGCCGTAATCTGACATATGGGCGTTTTCGCTTTTCACCTCCATCTGCTAAGCAGCTGACGCTGCCGAAAACCGTGCTCACATTCTTGGGCTCAACAGAACAATGCCTTAGCCACTGGGCCACCGTGGCAGGTGCATTGTGAATTCAGCAGCTCTTAAAGGCTCAACAAAGCGCTCACGTGCTATCCACAATGGTCATTTTGTTACGATTGTTTACTACCGCTTATTCATGCATTAGCTGTCCCCCACAACGAGTTCCTTGCAAGTAGTCAAGTTGTGCTCCTACTGTTTGTTTCACCCCTTACTCACACTAGGAGTGGGTGCATAAAAAGTAGCAAGCCAAGATGATGACGATTATTGTTATTACGTGGCGCTAAGTTAACACATACTACATACGCATGGGCCAATTCTTGCGTCAAGCTAGGCGCACATCTTACCCGACGCATATCGCATTTAAGTTCATGATAAAGAGGCTGTACAAAAACCTTGGCTGCGATAAGGCACTCAGCGACCCGAATGTTGAAGTCCGAAGTGGCCGCTTTGTTCATTTCCACGAGGCTGTTGGCCACCACAAACGTCGCTCCCTGGGGCAAGGCTACACTGGAGGTCCTCAGTGGGTTGAACTCAATGAGCTTGGCAGTTCCTGCACAAGAGAACAGCACACTGCCAGAGCACACATGCAAAGAACAGGGCCACAAGTCTGGCACAGTGGGTGGCTGTCATGAGCAACCCCCCCAAGGAGTATGTGCCAAACAAGAAGGTATGAAGTGGGCCAGCAGTGAAATGAACAGGGAGTGGAGAAGGGGAAGAGGAGGGAGGCAAGCGAGGGGAGAAGAAAGGAAAAGACGAGGCTACGCTCCCGTAACCAACCCAGCGTCATCGGGGCCTGACGACGCCACAGGCCTACAGACACTAGTTCCAGGCTGTGATCCTGGAAGGGGACCCCTCGGCAACGTTCCATTAGCGGCTCCCCTTTACAGAAGGAGAACCAGCTAAGCTGCAGGGCTGACACGCTCGGGCTACACACCGACGCCAGTTCACATATGCACCTGGGGCTATGCTCCCCTGGCTCTTAGCGGCGACGGTTGGGTTCGTTACCTGCAAGCCCTAAGAGACACGACGGTCGCCTTGAACTATACAAGCATCGCAAGACATTGACCATAACGTGCGGCTACACCATCTTTAAAGACTTTTACGCGAACTCGAACAGCAAGAACACTTCTTCGACTATGTAAAGTTAATTGTCTTGTGCTGTGATTGACCATCTGCATCCATTAAATGTTTTTCTGCGTGTCCTGTCCGCTTGATGAATTGACGTGACAGTGGCCAGGCTCAAGAAAACTGACCTGCCTCGGCCAAAAAGGCAATGGCCTGATCCATGCCTCCTCCCTGGGTGCCGATGTACCTTTCGGACGCGGCACACAGCGATGCCAGCTTCAGCTTGGGCAGTGAAGTGCTGGAATGAAGCGGCATATGATCAGCATTCAGCAAGAAGTGCTTGACAGACAAAAGTCGATTAACAGAATGGTAAGACGGGAAAGTTGCTGCCAATCAAGCTCCTTGAATCAAGGCAACAAAGAAACGCTGATGATGTTGCTTCTTTTTCCGCATCCCTTGTTTGTTGTGCTCGTTTGAAGAAAAGCTGAGCAGCATGCTGACACGTTTTCACTAGAAACTGGGAAATCTTGCAAAAACCCTGCATGCTGCTACATTATTTCGTACATGATACACAATGAGAATGCCAGTAGTTATGGCACTGTACCACACGAACTGGGAGTAAACGTTTTTTAATACATAGCTGCTCACGCGAGCTGGCCTGCCACGATAATTTGTCATTTTTGTCAGGATTAACCTGATAAGGCCTTACGGAAAAGGAGAACTGGAGAAAAAGAGGGACACAGGGCAGCACATATGGCGTCCTTTTTCTACGTCTGTCATTCTCGCTCACTTTAACCGCCTTCACCTCTACATGCCTTGCAAAGTCTACTTCTTTCCTCTAATCCATGCTCACGTGTCCTCTACCCACAGTTTTCTGTTTTAATCAATGTTGTTCTTTTATGTCCAACGTTTATGCATGTCAGCTTCTTGCACAATTTCGCGCTGCAAGTTCACCCACAATTTTTTTCAGCAACTTCAGTCTCTCCATTCGGCAAATGTTCACCAAAATTAATATTAGCTGCTTGATCTTTACAGTACAGCAACCTTGCCTAATTAAAAATACTTCACAGTGGGTTCGACACAGTCGTTTCTCTCTCCCTTTTGTGCATAGAGGCACTGCGAAATCTATGGACATTGCTAGCACAGAACAGCACTCTGTGCTTTTCTCACCACAGCAGATCCTTTTTAAGTGCAGAGCACTTTAGGGCCGTGCCTTGTCATCTTAGCTTGCTCGCTGGGCCAAAGTAGAGCTGGCGTTCCGGAGTAGCTGCTGTCGTCGCGGCGTCCCACAGAGGCTTCGAAAGCCAAGTGGTTTATATATAGTCATAAGCGTTCGAAACTCGTGAACCGCTGGCGCTTGTCATACATCTCCCCGTTGTTTAGCGCAAAGAAAACTGTAGGTACATTTGAGGCAAAATATACGTAATTAACCGGCAGCGCCCGCATTCATTTAGTTAGCAACGCTCGTTGCCGAACGCTCGTTGGGTTGGTTTTTACGGTAGTAAGTGAAAAAAAAGTGGCAGTGCAATGCCGGCACGTGCGGGGGAAAAAGCAAGCACGAAAAGAACAGGTCTCCCGCTGGTGCAGTTTCAGGCAGGGAGTGCACGAGCACTGCAAAGGAGGGAAATTTGAATTGCATTGGGTGGTAGCAGTGAGCGGATAATAGCGCTACAGCCCATTATGGCGAATCACTGCTCCGCACTTTGAAAAGCTTTCATGTTGAGTGGTACGGCTTTGATTTTTTAGTTTGTGTCTTGCTTTTGTTGTGGTGTTCTTTGAAGTGGCTATTGAATTCTTTTGTTGTTGGCTCTACCGCTGAAAGGAACTTAGCTAACAGTGGCGTTATGGCCACCGTAAGGAATGCCCAGGCTTTGAAGAATACGAGGAACCAGAAAAAAACATTTGGAAGAGTTTGCAAGTTACCCGACAAGCATAGACTAGCAAAATTTGGTTTGGGCATTTTACAGCCACCAATTCTAAGAAGCGTATGCATTCATTCAGTGTGTGCTCAGCTCATTTTAGGTGTTTACAAAATGGTTTCAGAGGTCATTTAAAAAAAGCAAGGTGCACTTTCAGTAAATCTACACCACAAATCATATTACAGAAATTATAACAAGAACACACGAATAAAAAAAAGCCAAACATTGTGCTTAGACTACGAGAGCAAACTGGTTGAAAATTGTAAGCAATCTCACAAATGAGTTTATGGAACACATAAGGCCAGCTTTTTTCCTTCTCCTAAAATAAAATACGAGACTGGAGCACTTGAAAAGGGAAATGTACACTCTTTACCAAAATTTTCTATACCATGCCAAAGGCTTGTGGGCCATAAAGAATTCAAAGCAAAAGCTTAACATTTAAACGTGACCAAATTATTCGATAACAGCAAAAAAAGGTGTTTTCTCCAGCTCTCTGCATAAGACGTTCAGCCTCACTTGAGAGGTAAGCTTGTACTTCGAATTTTTTGTGGCCAATGCACTTTTGGCATGGCCTAGAAAATTTGGTAGCATTTCGGTTGGCGTACCCACAAATTTTGCCCGCCATTTTCCCGCCAGTCTACCATGGTTGCTAGACCAGGAATGCTAAAAGAGCGGCAGCAGGTGGTTGCCAGTTTATGTGACACCTTCACCTAATGTACACAGGCTCTTTTTTTTCCTCTCTTCGTTTGCTTCCTTCTCCCCCATTCATCACTCAAAATTTTGACAAGGACTGTGCAAGGTGCCAGCTACAATGTGGGTACAAGCATCAACTACCCAGTCACTGCTTCAAAAAGTGTGACGCACAATCAGCAGGTGGACAGACTCACTTGCTCGCCTGCAGCATAGCGAGAGCAGCCGCACAGACCACAGCACTCGAGCTCGACAATCCGGCGGACGGCGGGACGGTGCCGTGAACCACGACATCCAAGCCGGGTGCAGAGATCGCCAGTTCGCTGCTGGCATCGCTCTCCACAGCTGCCCTGATCCCGCACATGAAGTAATGGTACCAGCAAGGCTCAGCGTCGTCAATCTTGAGGGCATCCACGGGCGCCGAGAAACTCGGGTAACGGCTGTCAACATTAACGAGTTGCAACGTCGTCGTGTTGTTGCGTCCGCAGGCTACCAGAATGTCCTGCTGGACCGCCATTGGTAGAACAGCATAGCCACAGTAGTCGATGTGTTCGCCAATCAGGTTGACTCGGCCAGGCGCCCTGACGTAGAACTGGGGATCGCTTCCGAATGTGGTACGGTATCGGGAGCGGACCAGCTCTAGACGCTTGCACTGGTCTTGGTCTTCGACGTCGGACAGCTTCAACACTGGCGGGCACTGCGTGGGACATCTGCAGGAGATTTAAGTTGCGCTTGAAGCACCATTTCCGTGACGTTTTTATTATATTTCAGTGGTGAAAGCAAGAAAGTACGATTGAAGATTGTGAAGCTATATGGTGAGGCTATGGGAGAGTCATGACAAGTGGTGCGGATGGCACATGTGAACTAGAATTAAAGCTGCGGATACAACAGAAGGTTAAGTATATTAATAGGGAAACACCACTAATCCCACAAAAGACGACAATCTTGAAACAGTTCCCCAGGTTGCTTATTTTGGATGTAGGTATTGTGGGAGATGTTATTAGGCTTGAATATTGATGTGGACATGACACTTGCAAGTAGTGGTGATAGATCGGGCAGAATTATCAAAAACACCAGCAGGCTAAACTGCCAACGGAAAAGCTCATGGCAACATAATTTTAAGTAACATTTTATTGATTGTGGGGTTTAATGCACCGACGCTACACCTGGTCTGTGATGAGGCGTGCTGTAATGGAGGGCTCCAGATTAATTTTGACCACCCAGGGATCTTTAACGTGCGCCAAAATCTTGACGCATGGGCGCTTTCACTTTTCACCTCCATCAGAAAAGCAGCCACCGTGGCCGGGATCGAATTTGCATCCAATTTTAAATAACAAACGACTTGCAGAACAAAACTGGTGGTAATGTTAACATTAAATTTTTCTTAGACTGCGAAGAGAGGTTTATTATTTTGTACCTTTTCGTTAACCTCGCACATTTACCTACAGTGCGTAAAAGAGCGTTTTGAGAGTTACATTGCCATTTACGTGCTTTGAACAAATCTTTCATGCAGGCGAGTTGTGTGAAACAAACTGTGCCAGGAAATCTAGTGCATTTTTTTTTTCTTTTGATTTCTTGTAGTGCGAAAGCATGTGTGGCTCCACCCTAGAACTTTCTTGGACGGAGAATATCGTTACGGGACTTTAGACATCAAAGAAAAAGAAACGAGAAGGCGCAGTGCAAGGTGTCCCTGCATTAAGACGAAAAAACCTTGACATCATTTTCATCAACAAAAGCTGACGTGGAGGTAGGGGCAAGGAAGAAGATGCAAGAAGGAAGAGGAAGTTTGGGCTGGAAGACTTCCTAACAGACCCTAGGCTCACGGCAAGTGTTTTGGGTTCCTGAGGCCTGCTGTTAAGACAGCCTAGACCTTAAGAGACCTGTTCTAAAGGCAGTGTCTGGACACCACTTCACCGCCTTCAAATGCCATGCATCTGCTGCTTCCCTGATCGGTCACGGGTAGTCGCAAAAAGCCCCGTGTGTTGAGTGGGAGTGGCAGCACAACAGTGGCAATGTCGCATAGCCGCGCGCAGCTTGCTTTACAGATTCTGCCGCTTAACATCAGCAGTGCGGTCCCAGTTCAGCAACAGTGGACGTCACCTGGATGAGCTAATCGGATCTTCAAGCATTAGTGACAAAGCCAAGACTGCATCCGGCCACTTTTCAGTGGGAACGGCAGCATGACAGCAGCAGTGTCGCATAACCACGTATGGCTTGTTTCACAGAGCGGTTATTTCTCTCGCGTATCACGATTATGGTCACATTGCCTGTTCCTACTGGCACTGCCACTCCCGTGAAGTGTTTTGAAGTGATGAGCATGTGGTGGCTGGACCTAAAGCTCTTGCTTTCCAGGGATGTTGAAACAAATCCTGGAACTGTGGAAGAAATGCTGGAAGAAATCTTAAAGCAAACTCAAATGGACAACACGCTCACCAATTTGGAAGAGAGCCTTGATAAACTCATAAGTCAACGTGCACAGGTGGAAATTCTCGGGTGGAAAAAGCAGTCGAAAACATTAAGAGAGCAATTTAGCATCAACAGCAGCGACTAATTGATTTGGAAGACCGGGCAAGATGGAATAATGTCATTGTATTTGGTGTCCTCGAAAGTGAAAATGAAGCGCGTGATGACATCGAGCAGCAAGTTGTAAGAAATATTTTGTTGACAAACTTGGTGTCACACTTGCATCAGTTGAAAGAATTCACAGGCTTGGTTGAAAGACACCAACACGTGACAGGCCTGTTATCTTAAAGCTATACGACTACAATATGAAAAGGTGGCAATCTTTAAAAACTGCAAAAAATTCAAAGGAACGAAAACCAATTGTTTCTGATAACTGCTCGCTGGAAACCGTTGCAAAAAGAACAGTACTTTGGAAATCAGCTCAGACTGATAAACGCAATGGCACAAAGATCAACCTCATTCATGATAAGCTTTTTATTGACAGCGTTGCCTATGCGTGGCACTCGGAGTGGAATATTGAGACTGCTCAATGAACCACCACTTGCCCCCAGAACAGTTGACCGACGCAAAAGACAGCCCGAAATAAGATTACTTAATATTAATGCCCGGAGCATAGTGAATGAAGTAGAACTCAAATATTTGTCATTACTTCACAACGCACAACTCAATTCAGAACTCAGATGTGGCTGCACAGTAACATCGGACGATGAAGTATTTCCAAGCACTTACAATGTAATCCGCAAAGATAGAGCAACACGAGGCGGCGGTGTGGCCCTTCTAGTGAAGAAACCACTCAGATATGAAACTTTGCCAACAATAAATGAGCATGAAAGTGTGTGGTGTAAGCTATTTTTTGACACTACCATTTTGATGGTAGGCGTCATCTATAGGGCATCTGGAAGCCCCGTAGATTTTTGTTTGCGCTTGACCGGCACTTAAATAATATAACGCCAGAAGTAAAATAATCTTAGCAGGGGACTTTAATCTACCAGGGGTCGATTAGAATGAGAGAATTACACAGGCAGCGGAAAAGCCTAGCGCTGGTTTTATGTTAGAGATCATGCTCACGCACAGCTTTGATCATGTAGTGAATGAGCCGACCAGGATACCGAGACAAAATCAATCCACGCTAGATTTGCTGTTTTTGACTAACGGAACTTTTAATCATAATGTCGACATAGAGGATGGCATATCAGATCACAAAACAGTTGCAGCAACTTCAAATATAAGCAACATGAAAATTTTAAAAGAATTTTCTGTACAAGTGTACAATTTTAAACGGGCTCACAACACGTCGGTTATCGATTAATTAGAATGTGCTTATGACAATATGCCGGTAAATAATGATGTTGATATTCTTTGGAGATATTTCTTGTCAGTTGCTCATGCCTGTTACCCCCCGCGGTGGCTCAATGGCCAAGGCGTCGCGCTGCTGAGCACGAAGTCGCGGGTTCGATTCCCGGCCGCGGCGGCCGCTTTTCTGAAGGAGGCGAAGAGCAAAAATGCCCGTGTGTACGAGATTTCGGCGCACGTTAAAGATCCCCAGGTGGTCAAAATTAATTTGGAGCCCTCCAGTATGGTGCGCGTCATCGCCTGCGTTAAACCCTACAATCAACCGATTGTTCATGCCTGTTAAGAAAAATATACACCCAAGTCAAACACATAGGAAAACGCAGTCAATTGGTAAATTGAAACATCAATCATTTGAGCGGTGACTAAATGGTGCGGGCAGAACGTCAAGGCGATACGCAGAAATAACTGCTCTCAGTACGCAAGTGAGATTGGGACTAAAAGACGCAAAGGTGACATTTTTTCC
Source organism: Haemaphysalis longicornis (assembly GCA_013339765.2). NCBI lineage: Eukaryota > Metazoa > Arthropoda > Arachnida > Ixodida > Ixodidae > Haemaphysalis > Haemaphysalis longicornis. Next base: position 171,809,258 of record CM023451.1, on the reverse strand, counting down.
ACAATGCTGGTGGATTGCTTTCAAAACTCGATGCAAAGATAGCGGGCGTACTTATCTGATTGCAAGCGCAATATTATTGAAATTGACAGAGCCGGAAGCGTCTGTAGCAGGACTGCCTTGATCACACCGGCTCGGAACAGTATGCTTAACGTTGTGTTTACAACTGTAGCAATAGGAACCTTCTGAATACAACCGCCACTTTGTTGCCGTGCAATAATACAAATAATATTGTTTATTTCTCAAGATGGCATTGCGACGTTGTCGTTAAAATTTGACAACAAAAACCTTGTGGACCCGAAAAAACACCCAATGAGTTTTTGAGGCGTTATTGCGAATGGATATTACACTTTTTGTCTCGGATTTTTGGGGTGTCAATGCGTAGCAGATAGGGTTGCCACCTGCCCGGTTTTTGGCCGGCTGGCTGCCAGTCCGTACTTAAAACAGGCCGTCACTGGCCGGTTTTTTGGCCACCATGTCGCAATTACCCCTTTTTTTTTGCTTTCTATAAGTGCAAATTCAGCAACTACAATGATAAATATGTGTCGAGAAGCTGTACAAAGACATGCGAGCAGGGAAAATACGCAAGCGAGCGCGCTGTGGGACCAAGGGGAGGAACAACAAGGGGAGCTCAGAGATTCCAATCGACAAAGTAAATTTGGTTATTTTTCGGTGCAGCACATTCAGAGCAAAAATGAAAATTTTAAGTCACTTTCAGAACACACATTATGTTGATTTCTCTCTAGGAAAACACTGCAACACCACTTTTAACATAAACTTTGCTCAAATAAGCTATTTAATTAGGAAAAAGGGAACGGCCATGCGAAGAAAAGTTTGAACCACAAGCTCATTTCCCGCAACAGAACCTATAATGTCATGTGCACAGCTGTACGATCGGCTAAGGCCGGCAAAAGCAAACGCAAATTAGGCAGGGCGTATAAGCTTGCCGAAGGAGCTATTTGCGCTTAAATTTACGGCACATTCTTTTTATAGCAGTAAAAATTGCAGGGTGAACAATGAAAGTTACGAACGAACACGTAAACACCGAAGCAGTTAGTGCGGCACTGTGCCAGCTGACACTGCCTAACACAGCAGTCGGACCCGTTGGACTTGTCTTGCACAACACTGACCAACTGACATAAGCGGCACGGTAACTTACATGACCATGTTTGTTGAGTGATAGCTTACATTTTTGGAAACGATTAGTATGAACCCTAAAAAAAATGCAACAGGTATAGAAGCCCAGCCAAGAGCACATTAGCGCACCCAGGATTTTTGTCTAGGGGGGGTTTGAAATTTTGACAACAAATATAAAATATAAAAATATATAAGTGTAAAAATATAAAAGAACAAATATAAAGACAAATGTAAGTAATACAAATAAATAAAAATACATAACCATAAAGCAGAAAATATATACAACTATAATGAGTAGGAGAGTTTTTATTATTTTTACGCGAAAAAATTACGCATTAAATCAGCCGACATAACCTATACAATTCGCCTGCAGGAGGATGGGTTCACCTTCACATAAAAAAAGAAGATACGCGAAGCCTTTTGCCATTGCCCGAAGCCCCGGACCCAGGTTTGGAAGTAGAATTGGAAGGTAGGGATGACGGGAGATCAGGTTGGGGAGGAAATATAATTAAAGCATTCCTGAATGCCTTCTTCACTGATGAAGTAAAGCCAAGAGTAAAGCACGTGCAGTCTCCTCGTGACGTTTATTTTTACAAAAATGCAGAGAGAAAAACTTCGCAGTGCAGTTGACTATTATGTAACGACGAATATTGTCCCTTCTCTGCCGCTACTGTAGCATGGTGATCGGCAGGGAAGCAGTCGAGAAGTTTAAGTATTTTTAAGTTAACTGGTTCAATATACTAATAACATTGGCAGATCATTAACGCATACAAATTTCAAACAATACACTTATTACATGAAACGAGAAAATTGTCAAGAGAGTGTACATAGCAACAAAATTTGGCCAGTAACTGCCGCTACGGCAGCATGTTGGTGGAGCGGTGAAGCAGTAGAGACGTCAATTTACTGATCTAATTTAGTGATGACCTTGTCTGATCTCGAACACATACAAATTTGAAACAGTACAATTATTACATTAAATGAGAAAACCAGTAAAGAGAGCAAGAGTACTTAACGGGGGCGGACTGGATCGCAATCTCCTGGCGAAAGGGCCGGACAGCGGACGGCAGCGTTTCTCGAATGATTTCCTGGTGCAGGGCCCCCTTGCAGCCGGCGTAGCGGGTTTATAGTTACTTCAAGTGGACCCGTGGAAGAAAAGCAAATTCTGGCCCCACTTTCTGCAGCCAATCCGGGAGACGCTTATGAACACCAATCAGCCATGTTCCCGCCAAAGAGAAAAGGACCAATGACACGCAGACACAAAGTTTGCACTGGAAAACGCGCACTTGCAGAATTATTGACGCAAAGAATGTAGTTCAGACAAAACACACCAAAACACAGTGGAAAAGACAGCAAAGTCGTTTGAACTAGACCGAGTGCCCGGAGCCCAAAACCGGCCAGTGCCGACGCCACGAGGGGAGTGGAACACCGCTGCCGCGCTGTAACCCAAGCTGGGCCGATGGCTCCCCGTAACAGCCGCTTCTTCCGGTCGGTCGGCGCGCAAAGACACACTCCGCATGCATTTCTTAGAAAAGCTGGGCCTTGGCGGACGAAGAAGTAGTTGAAAGAAGAAAAAAGCAAATTGAACGGGGGCTTCGCGACAAGAGCAAGAGTACTAAACGCAACATAGCTAATGGTGAGGGTGTGGACCAACGACGGGCGGCAGCGTTTCTTAAGTGAGACGCCGGTGCCGGCAGCTGCTCCCCGTGAACCCGGCGGACAGGGCTCTGATTTGTTTCGACCGGGTCATTGAAAAGAAAAGTGAATTCTGCGCACATTTTCCGCAGTCAATCAACCATGGCCCAGCCAACAACAAAGGAACCCAACACTAATAGACACAAAGTTTGAACCCGAAAACACGCACTCCGGCAAAAGAATTATTGACATAGATGAAATACTTGAGACAAAACAGGGAAGTAAAGAGTGGAAAGAACAGGAACGGCCGTTGGAAGTAGAGAGAGGGCTCGGAGCCCGGAGCGAACACCACAGGGGGTGCGGAATCTTTTACAACGCGGATACCCGATCCCCTGCGACACTCGGCCAGGACGATCTCCTCACCCCGTAATAGCCGCGTCCTCCGGTTAGTCGGCGCGCAAACACAGGCTACACACGTTTCTTAGTAAAACGGGGGCCTTGACGCCCGAAGTAGTTCTCAACAACACGGAAAAACAACAAACGCAACGAGGGCTGTGCAACAACTATTCGCTGCTATACCAGATACTAAAAAAAAAGGCTGTTCGCCTGTCTACCAACTGCAAAATACGGTTTACACGGCGAAGCCAGTTTCGAGGAACAAAGACAGGGCCCAAAATTAAAATACGTCTGAATGTGAAAGTTTACTCAAATTCGATCTATCTGCAAGTGAACGAAATCTGTTTGTATAGGTTGGCACAACTTGCACTGAACAGTCACATTAAAACATATTTCTGAAAGCCTATTCAACACAACATCATTGTTATCCGTGATCAGTGGTTTTCGTAACTGCGCATGGAGCGTTGTTGCCTTCCTCGCTATAATGTTACAAACTCAGGCGATATATATCAAGGAAAACCGAATCTTTTTTACTCAGCAGGAGAGGGAGGGCTCGCACAGTGCTTAGTATTGAAAGAAAAACAGTTGTTTAAGCTTTCAAATGAAATAAAATAACTTCGATCTGATCTTGTTAGATTTGGTTTGAGGCCAGAAGGCAAGTTTGACAATACTGAGTGCATATCAGCGTTCTTTTTTTCTAGAAGACGACGAATGATTCAAATCTCGTGATGGAAGTTGCGCACAGAAGTTCAGAAAGTGGTATAATCTGGCCCTACAAAAATTGTGCTACTATTTGCGATTTAGCGTGGGCTATGAGGCGTGTTGTAGGGGGGAGCAGAACTACAGAATCATTTAAAACGCCCAGGGATACTTAAGAATTCAGAAATATCCTGACAACGGACACATTTTGCGTCACTAAAATTTTTTCTCATTCTTTTTCTCAAACTACTTCAAGTTATATACGCAAGTTGGTCCGCACAGTCTTGAAAGCACAATCCTAAAAGCTCGTGCTCTAGTTTTCTTTTATTTTTAATGCCGGTCATACAATATTCTTCTTCGAGATTTAACTGCGAATGTCCAATAATAAAAGCTTCCGAGACTACACACTTTGCCCGGTGACCTTCGGTTTCGGTTCGGCGGAAGAGGCGTGCGGAGGGGTTTTTTTGGGTTGACGGACCTTTGGGGGGGGGGTTACAACCCCCAAACCCCCCCCTGTGGGTGCGCCACTGCAAGAGCAAAGTGTGAACAGTGGCACTTCAGAGGTATTGCAGCACCATCTATGAAAGTGGCCGATAAAAAACAAGATAACCAAACGGCCGTCTGTTAGATGGTAGCAGCCCTGGTCAGCATGGTATCTTTAGTTTTAAGTCCATGCTCTGGATAGGTCATTGTTGACGTCACAAAAACACAATTTGGCGGGAGAATTGAAATTTCGGCTTAAAATGCTTAATTTCTCAGTGAACAAAGAATCGTTTGCTGCCGGACAAGCGCTGAAAGCACAATAAAACATTAAATCTTTCGAATAAAACAAGCTTGTATTTTGTCTGCGTGACACCTTTAAGTCATTTACGTTGTACTTTTGCGTGCAACTTGTGCTGTCTTATTTCCCGTTTGCCTGTAAGATTGTGTCCGGCACAGATACCGGTAAGTGATGTCTCAAAAAAACAGATTACTCGCATGAACTTATAAAAAATTGGTGCAGGAAGAGAGGCGTCGAACCGCGCGAAGGAAACTACTAAGTAATTACTCCAAGCATGCATTACACACCAATGCAGTCACTTGAGGCTGCGTAAGGGTGGCAGCAACCTTGCTTTAAACTTCGTCTTCCGCTCCCTACCCCTGTCGGAAGAGAGGATATATCCCAATTTGTGTGCATGACTACAAATGCACGACAACCTGCGCTCGCCAATGCAAATATCTCGCATGCAAGCGCTATCACAGCTCAGTTTTGACAAGGCTTTCAATCAGAACACAGGCAACTTGGCGCAGTGCCTCCCTCCCCAACGAAACATTACGGAAAGCAAAAAAAAAAAAGTACTGATACGAGTCGACATTTGTTCTTTTCTTATAGGAGCGAAAAAGGTAAAGCAAAAGAAGTAAACCGGCACTTACAGCGGTTCTCCCATTATGACAGCTCAACACGATGCAACAGCTGCTCTCGATCGCACCAGCTTCCAAGGCGAGCGCCCAGCAACGAACTGGCAGGTACAGCAGGGGTATACCGTTACGAGGTTGCGGTACCAAACCACTTCCGCACTTCAGTGAAATCTTATCACGCCAGCTGGGCTAGAACACCGGCTGACGAGAATAGAACATGGCGCCATTAGAAAACAAACAAAAACAGACTACAATTTGCCACTCAACGCTGTTGCAGCGGGGTCTGCAAGTGCTTTTTCTCTATGGGCACTCCCCCCAAAATCGGTTTATTTCCTTTTTCGTGCATGAAATTCAATTATTTGTCCCCGGGCGCATGGAGGAAAGACCCGGCCGGACGAGTGCCGAAACTCCCTTTCCTGCGGGGACGAACGAGAGACGAGAGCCCGCGAAATTTGAGACGCCGCCAGTGTAAAGGTAAATCCAGGGTTGCCAGTAGCGACAACGCTTCGCGCGCAAGTGTTCTGACTTCGGTATCTATCGCATAGCCTCCCATATTACTGAGTTCACAAAAGGCTGCGGTTATCGCTTGGGTTATCGACATGTTTGGGGACGATTATAGAGATTTCAGTGCGTTACGATAGCAGTGCCGACTTCGCAGCACGCTCAGACACAGCTTGCTGCGATTTGCCGGCGTCGCAAAGCCGGACTGAAGAGCGACGCGGCAGTCGAGGGCCGGCTGGAGAAAGCAGCTGACGCGCAGACGGTGCGCATATCATTGACGGCGCCGGATGAGACGCTGAAACGACGTGAGCACGTGAGTTCTAGGTTTTCTTTCCTCCCTGACATAGCCTCCTGTATAACCCGATTACAGCATGTTAACGCCGTGTTCGGCGCGCATTTGCCGCCTTTATTGGCCACTTTTAATTTGGGGATGTGTTTGCGTTCTTTCCAGCAGAGCTTTTTCCCATTCTGCGTTCAAGCTTGCCTTCGTGACTGATCTGGAACTGTTGCATTTCGTTAAACTGTAGAATGAATTGTCACCGTGAGTCGTAAGTTCGCACGAACGCAATATCAAATTTCGCCTACACGAAGCGAAATATTCTAATTGAAGCGTTCGAGTACGCGACTGTATGTGGTATTGGTGAACGGGTACACACTTTGACGAGACCACAATAAACGCGAAGAAACGAGGGCGAGGCACACGAGCGACGCGGAAAATCGCCATTACGGAATTCGAAACCATGCACGACTGGTCGACCTTGACCGAAGAGTACCATATGATTCACACTCCGGGCTCTTGCTTTCTGGAGGAGGAACGCCTCTGGCGTCAACTCCAAACACCAAATGCGGGCTTGTGCAGTGGAGGCGTTGGGCCACTCGGAACCCCAGCTCCAGAAGCAGCTCGTGACTCGAGTGCCTGAAGTCGTCGCGACCTAATCCTCTCTGCCAAATCAAGATATCTCTCTGTCTCTTTCTCTCTCTCGCTCCAGTAGCTCGCGTCTGCGACTACGCAAGCAAAACTTTTGCGGCTTGTGCATTTTTGTGAGAACACTGTTTGCAGGTAAATGTGTGTGTGTGTGCGCGTGTGCGTGTGTGTGTGTGTGCGCGCGCGCGTGCGCGCGTGTGTGTGTGTGCCCGCGCGTGTGTGTATATATATCACTAACATTTCGACTGGGGTTGATCCAGTCTTCGTCAGTGAACCATGGTCGAAACCCTAGTGATATTGTCTTCTTACATACGTCCAGCCTCTCATTTATTTTTGAAACCAAATCCCAAAACGTATTCATTGTATGTATGTAGGTACAGTGAAACCTCATTACACCGTACCTGACGGGGACATGAAGCCAGTACGTACTAACCGGCACTACGGTTTATCCGAATGCATTAGGCTAAAGGAAAACCAAGTCGGGGTTTTGGCTTAGCTACGAATAAAAAGAAACTGACTTATGCTGGTACAGTTTAACGAGATTCCACTGTATATGTGTATAGACTGTATATACACCAAAAAGTTCTGAGAGAATGCCCTCGCCCGAAACATCACCCACCCTCATTTAGTGGGAGGTGCAATATTCAATTTACTAAAAGACACCAAAGATGCCCACCACCTAAAATGGTGCTCGCTTCAATGCCTTCGAAAGCCCGGGGAGCTCCCTCCGCGAAAACGTCCTGCGGCCACGAGCACCACCAATGTCTCCATTTTGAACAGAAGAGACACAGCCTGTCAGGATTTACTAGTAAGTGTAGGAGGAAGGGGTTGCAGATGGGAAGAAAAGAAAAGAGGGGAGACACCGCCTTGGCATTCTTTAAGCGGTGCGGCATCTCGACAGGCCTTGACTTTTGTGAAGACAGCAAGTTCAACCAGAGCCGGGCCTGTGCAAGCACAGAACCCGTGAGGGGACTCGATGCTCAGGAGAGCCAGGTGGACAATGCACTGCAGCTCGTGTTCAACTTTGACAGAGACGCATGGTTCGATGCCTTTAGCGACAATGAGTGAACAAAATAAACGTGAATGATGTGGTCATGTGTAGATGCGGTCACTTGTTAGTTCTTTCTGCACTTGACCCGAAAGTTCGCCCATCCCGTATTGCTCAGTCGATATCTTTGTAGTTTGGGTGGGCGTTCTTTCTCAACTTGATGGTATATACTTAACTGTGCGCAACGACTATGCTGACATATGCGATGCGGGGAAGTGGGGGGTGGGTAGCTAGGAGAACAGTTCTTAGTCCGTCCTTAACTGCTGCGTGTTTTGCGTCGTTCACTGTGTTGTTGTCAAAACTTCAGAAAATTTTGCTTGCTTCACACTTCGTGTTTTCATGGTGTGTTTCCAACACGTTCAATCATACTGCAAGGGAAATATTGCTATGCAGAATTTTACAGTGATGCATCCAAACTATGCTGTGCACGGTTCCAACTTTCACAGAAGTGGAACCATGAATGTGAACAGTAGCATCTTCACAGCGGAGGGATAGGGTATTTTTCTCGTAATCATATCGTTGAACATAGCGTTCCAAAGTCCATCATCTACACAGATTCTGAGTGTGGTACGTTCACTGTCATCTGGAAAGCCTTCCAGGAACCATAGCTTCAATCTTGTTTTTAGGAATATTATGTTGGCTAATGCCTTAAATCTGGAAATGACTCTGTGCTTGGTTCCAGGAAACTGTGGGATCGCTGGCAATGAGGCCTCAATTCAAATGGCTCCTGCTACTGCACTCACAAATACAGAGGAGATAACAACAGTACCCTCTGCTCAAGCCCACATACAGACAGCAGCTTCGAAAAACATGGCAGGGAGATTGGAGTCAACAAGCAGACAACAAACTATGTGCAATAAAACTGCAATTAGCACAAGGCACAACTGACTTGCACAACTGATGGATAGGCCATACACATGTAACACACTCCCACCTGCTCTCTGGATCTCCAAGACCCCTGTATAGCAGGTGCAGGAGGGCCTATCCGAGTTCACCATCCTATTGCATGCAAGGCACTTGACACAACATGACACAAACATTTCCCTGAACTGTACAGACGACCTGTACCACTACATCAATCACACATCTTACCGAACGACCCAGTAATTCTATTAAAAAACAAGTTAAGTCTTTAAAAAGGATCAAATTTTTTTACAGCTCCTTACATATGCATAATCACCCTGGCCCTATACACCAGCAATCTTCACTTAGCCTTTTGTTTCATTTCACTTTTGTTTTTACTGACAAAATTTGGTATTTACATCACTGTGATTAAATTACTTTGTCTTTGGTAGTTGACCTTGCACCACTAAACAGCAACCATCATCATCATCATCATCAATCCCGTTGCACATAAGTCCATACAAGCAATTTTTCTGCTTTTTCATCCCAAACCTTCACCGTGGTAACCTGTGACTGAAAGCATCACAGTTATAGACATTGGTAAATACCATTGCCCTCACCTCTATAAGCAAATGATGGAATATATTTTGTCCATGCCCTCATTACCAGGCAGGAAGCTCCAGGAAGCTGTCTGGGTTCCCGGATAACCCTCAGTGGATCATTAAACCCACACTCTTTTGTTACATGTCGTATGGTTTTGTCTAAATGCCTCTCTTTAAACGATCAAGCCCTAAAGAGGGCCCCCATTGAAGTAGCTTCCCCGCCGCCATCACTACCACGTGTTATGTTGTCAGGGTTTATTCGTACTGAGTTTCCGTACACACCGCGCTTTCCGCACTCACCCTCCCAGACCACACACACACACACCAACCACTGTGTCTAGAGGGCACCACCTACTAAACTGGCAGCCAGTGGCGTAGCCAGAAATATTTTTTGGACGGTGTTATACGCCGCTGGCAAGAAAGAAAAGAGGAAGGAAACCTAAAAAGAAAGATAGCCTTGCGCGTAAACATCATTTAATTTCTTAAATATGTTTAGCGCGAAAACAAAGACGGTAGACAAGAAATGAGATGCCTCGTCTCCTTCCTTGTGTACCGTCTGTTTTTGTGCTGAACATATTTAAGAATCATGAACAAACTAGCTCCCCAACAAGTTTTGTTAAATCATTTAATTTCCCTATCCACACACACACACCAACCACTGCGCCTAGCGGGCACCACCTGCTTTCTCCATCTATCATGAATGGATGTCCACACAATAAAATTAGTAAACTTTACCCACCTTTCTGATTAAGCAGTCTCTAGTAAAAAGAAGCACCAATACCCAGACACACTGCTTTATTAAACAAAAAAAATGTGGCAAAACATTATCCGGTGGAATTATACAGACCTGATGACATAAATGAAATACTCTAACATTGCAAGCCTAGTGTGAATTATGCCTGCAGTAAACACATAGGAGTACACAACCAATTTCTTTAGACAGCAGACAGTTGTCAGGAAAGGTACAGTTGGCTGCTCTTATTCATCCGGTGGTGTTGCTTTGCTTAAGTAAAAGTCATTCACACGTCGACGAATAAATCTACATCTTTAACTTGGAAGCGGTAGCGATGAGGGCCATTCTCTATGGTAAGTTAACATTATGCTCAATATACATACTACCCTACTACCACCTAGCCAACACGGAGTTAGAAAACTTAATAGATATACCCCCTGTATTAGTGGGGGACCTGAACACTTCATCAGCTCTAAGGTGCAACACGTGCTCATCCCTGGGGTAACTGCTGCAAAAATTCATCTGCGACCTCTCTTTTGAACAAAAAACATGCAAGGTTTTTTAATGTGTCAAATAGCACATTCTCTGCTATCAAATTGGCAATAGGTTCTCCCATTCTGTTCCTTCTAGTTGAGTTGGGCGTTGTTGCAAACCCATGTGACAGTGACAAGTTTTCTATAATATCAAGCTCATTTCCAGCTCTGCAACTCCAAAATGCACTGTAAAGTTTATAGAGGAGGAAGCAGACGGGACCAAGTTCAAAGAAGTAGCCATGCTCTCCTAATGCCACTTAGAAATTAATTTGGCCTCGGGCATTATTACGGCACATACTATTGATGCTGCTCTTTTCTATTCCTCAAGCTTCCACTAGACAAGGATACAAACAAACCTAGGTCACGGTGTAATGATGACTGTAGGAGTTCACACAAAGAAGAAAATTAAGCATTAGGAACTTTTGGGAGGCATCCCGTTAGTAATAACCTCACAGCCTTTATACAAGTGAAAGCACAAAGTAGTCTTATGCAATGCATTGCAGAATTGAAAAGTTGCAGAAGGTTTGTGACCTCTATAAATTCATTCCTGAGTGCATTTCATGGGCAAAACATGAACACTCTCCCACTTGTTAGCACGACAGGTGACCCGCTGGAGGATTAAGCGAGCGCCCTTGAACAGCATTTTGAACACTCCTCCAGCTCTGCCCACTAGGCAACCGAATTTGTCCATCACAAAAACACTGCAGAATGCAAGCCTCTTCACAACAAGAAAACCCCATGCGGCACTTATTGCTATTCATTTACACTGGAACCTAATGTTGCACTTTCCACTGGCCAAAGAACAGCCCCAAGTCCCCATATCTTAAAGGGACAGACAACTGATTTTTTTCGAGCACATTTTCTTTTATTCCAAATGAAAGGGAATCGGTGAAAACACCTTCACCCCAAATGATTTTGCTGATAGCGCCCTGGAACTTTTGAAATCGCAACTTTTAGATCTACCAGCCACACGTGTCCTGCGAGCAGGAATGGTGGCGACCATGACAGTGAGCCCTGCTGCAACACACTTTTAACTGCACGTGTACTAAAAAATGCGTGCCAATCCATCCTGTGAAGGTGGTTGGAAAGCTAAGCTGTAAACGACACTCACAACGATTACCCATGCGACGTCACTTGAATTCACGCATGTGGCTCCACAAAGAGTGAAACCAGTGACAAGTGAAATGCACTTAACCACTCCCTTTATTACTTCAAGGAGATATTCTTTGCTAAGGTTAAATCAATGCAGGAATGGTGGTTGTTTGACTTGTATTGGTGCAGCACATGAGTGACACTGTTGTTTTATAGTATTGTAGGAAGCTCAAACCCGGTGTTAGTCGATCTCGCTTTTCCTACGTCTCTGCCGCTGCCGACGAAGGCTACGGGATCGGCGGCAGAGACGCAGGAAAAGTGCGATGCCATGCGTTGGTGTGAGCTTCCTTTAATAACTTCTAGTGCATGCGCAAGGTGCACACATAGCTGCTACACGTGCCGTGGGCAGAGCGCGCAGCGGCGCGAAAGGTCGCGTGACGCTATCACGTGGCATTCAGCGAGAACACAGGGAATAAACCCGCATATGTGCTCGGTGAGTGCACCGACTGTCTCCCCCATCTCTGCGTGGGCTCGTAGCTCAATCGGTACAACAACGGACACTCGCTCCATTTCTCTATTCGTTCCAAGTTCAAATGCTGGCGGTGCCAGTAACTTCTTTTATTTGTTCGCGGGAGTTTTCTGTTGACACCAACGGTTGCGACAGAACCCTTGGGGGTAGAGGTAAAGAGCTTCGCTTTAAAGCTTGTCCTTGGCTAAAACAGCAACGTGCAACCTTTCCTGTTGCTTCGTGCGGTTTTTGAATCTCGCATTGAAATCGACGGAATTGTTTGGACATGTAATGTAACGTCACGTTTAGACCCATGTTGCCACCTTTCAAACTTCAGAAATTTTAGTGGAAAATTAAAATTATTTCCTCCTGTTTATTTAGAAATCCCTTGCGGTTTTCCTTCTACATATATATGAAACACTGGCTTTCATATGAGCTGGAGGACACGCGCTCCACAAAAATCGGTTGTTTGTTCCTGCAACGCACAAAACGATAAACTACCTTTGCTAAGGCACACACATGCCACATCTCGGGCCGGGGCCGCCAGTATTGGTGTAAACAGTGGTTAGCTGCTCGGATGGTCGTGTGGCAAAGCTTGTTTTTCCTCGTGATTTACTTCTCCGGCCTAGCTTCGCTCCCTGTGTTAGGCTCTGCACATGATCCTTACACTTGCTCAGGCAGGGTTCGTACAGGTCCTTGAAAACCTTGAAAACCCTTGAAATTGAAACTTCAGTTTTCAAGGGCCTTGAAACCCTTGAATTTTTTCCTTCTCTTTGAAAAACCCTTGAATTCCTAGGGCAATAAAGAAGAGGCCTGATTATGTGACCTGCTTTTCATGGGTTATCAGTGTGGCTTTGCACCCTCCCCATTCGAAACATGCTTTTACAATTTAAAGCCAGCTTGGGAGTACAGGCGTGCTGCCTTATACAACGGCTTGTACGGAACGAAATCCGTGCATCGGATGAGGCAGAAATTAGCATGGTTTTCCTTCCCTTATTTTATACTAATTTCTGCATTGCCTTGTTGTTTTATTCATTTTGCATACCTTATTATTGTTGTGCCCTACCACAGCTATGCCCCACTGCGTTTACAAAACGAATGGTGCTAACACTCCGGGATGACATAAAAATGATTGCAGATAAGCGAGACCTTAAATGTGAGAACACAGTGCACTTAGCTCCTAAGCTTTACAGGAATATTTTATTTTGATGGGTGTGATGGTGGGCGAAGTCAGTAGAGTTGTCTATGCCCACCCTCCCACCCCTTGTTGGTGTACACAGAGGGGGAGGTGGGGGGGGGGAGAAAGCGAAAGGAAAGGACGAGAGGTTATCCAGGCCTAGAGCCCGGATTGCTACTCGGCACTGGGGAAGGGGTGTTCAGGGGATAAAGGAGGGGGGAGGAGCGGGGTCGCGCACACACTTTAGTCCCTTCGTGGGCACTATAGTCTTTCGTCCAAGCGTGTGTCCTTCATGAAACGCAGAAGGGCTTTTGTTGCCTTCCGCGAAGTCGATTGTAGGGGTCGTTGTCCTAGAATAGTCTCTAGTTGGAACGGTTGATTGTCCAATCGGCTGAGCTCGGCGGCCAAAACACGTCTTTCCGAGGAATACTGGGGGAAACAACAAAGCACATGTTCGATTGTCTCTTCAACCTCGCAGGCGTCGCAGTGGGCACTACTGGCCATCCCGATGAGGAAGGAGTAGGCTTTCGTGAAGGCCACTCCCAACCACAGCCTACAAAGTAAAGTGGACTGTGAGCGAGACAGCCCACGCGGAAGACGACGCTGGAGTAGAGGGTCCTGGTTGTGGAGGCGCGGATGCACAAAGTCCGGTGTATTCCACTGAGTAATGGAGGTCCTGCACGCGAACTGACGAAGGCAGCCTAGCGGCATCAGTCCTTGAAAGCGGAAGGAAGGTGGTCCTTTGACAGTCATGGCCAGTCGGGGCAGCGGCATCAGCCAAAACATTGCCAGTTATTCCACGTTGGCTTGGCAGCCACTGAAATAAAATATTATGCCCCTTTATGATGGCCTGAGGAAATAATTCTCAAATTTCTGTCACAAGTTGGTGGCTCAGTGGCTAAGGTGTTGCGCTGCTGAGCACGAGGTCACGGGTTCGATTCCCGGCCGCCGCGGCTGCTTTTCTGATGGAGGCGAAAAGCAAGAACGCCTGTGTGTGCGAGATTTCGGCGCACGTTAAAGATCACCAGGTGGTCAAAATTAATCCGGAGCCCTCCGCTACGGCGCGTCTCATCGCCTGCGTTGCATCGGCGCGTTAATCCCTACAATCAATCAATCAATCAATCTGTCACAAGTTGGTGGAAAAGTATTATTTATGTTCCTTGCTATGCAAGGCTGTGTGTTAAGAGCACTTGCAGACTTTGAAAACGTTTAAAATGGAATGGCTTCCTTAAAGCTCTCTCAGTAGTTGGAGGGTGGCACTAAACTTCACCTTCTTCTAAAGGGTGGTGTTGTTCCAAGGATGTTTTTCTTTAAGCCAATTTTCAATTTTGAAGAAGCAGATATTTAGTGTGTGGGAAGAACAGTGGCAAAAAGATGGTACACGTTCTCCCTTGCACCCTTGAAAATGTCTTGATAGGGCCTTAAAAGTCCTTGAATATCCTTGAATTCTTGTCTCAGACTCCTGTACGAACCCTGTCAGGGAGCTTTGCCTCATGGTGTTGCAGGTGTTACGACTTCTCTTCTTTTTTCTGATCGTTCTCGTTATGGATTATGGCTCGCTACTGCATCGCCTTTTCTGGTCACGCTCTTCATGGGTGCTCCTAGCAATGCCGCTGCCTCAATAACGACGCAATCCCATGAAGCCCTGTGGCGTATGGCATTGCCATTTACAGTCTGCCAGGAAAAATGGCACAATGTCAGTGTGGTACTGTGACAGATATTAAAGAACTTAATCCACCATACTATACGAAATCAAATAACTGTTTCTTTATGAAAAACATTTACGTAGCAAAATGTCATTTCACGCAAAGGTGTGCTTAGTGGCACTCTTTGTATTGGAAAAATGAATTCTCTGAGAAATGTTTTGCTATACTCTTTGTAATGTTATGTTTATGTGAACAGTATTTGCATAGATTTAAAGCAGTGAGGCATCCCACTAAGGCCATGCATTATGCTTAGTGGAATAAAAATTTCAGTGTTAAATGAGCAGCAGTGTTCGCGCAATGAATGCATCAAGTAGGTGGAGACAGAACACCTCGAAGAAATGCATTGGTGGCCGAGTTTCTGGCCGTGGATGGCTGCCACTGCTTGGTGGCGAGGCCAGTAATGGAGACTGCATCATTTATGGTGGCAGCAGAATCTTGGGCAGCTAATCACTCGTATATTAATGTTCTCTTCATAGTGCAAGTGTGTACGTTCTGCACAAAAATTAGGTCGCAATAAATGCGGTTTATTTCTTTCTGCTGTTGTGTGGTGTATGCGGTATGATGAGCTGCGTGACCATGGTGCTTTTTTTTTTTTTTTAATTTAAGCGAGAGAGTTTTAATGTATATTTTTCTGTTTGCACCGTTGGCTTGTGCAGGCCTCCAGCCTTGCAGCAGGGCAATGGAGCAGCCGGAGAGAGGGGGCCGTGGTGCAAGGACCAACAGCTCCCGGCATCGCCGACCAGAGGGGCAGGGGTGGCTTCACCGAGGGAGGAGGCGGCTCGGCGTCAGCTGGAGCCGGCCATCAAGGCGCAGGGCGCGGTCATGACGGTGCAGCTACACAACACAGGGGCCGGGGCCAGTTCAGAGGAACGCCGGGTGGGAGACGTCCTGGGGGCCAGAGGGGAAGGCCATTTAACAGGCAGCCAAGGCGTGATGCTCCTGCCTGGTTCAGAGACTTCGAGAGGAACCTCCACACCGAGCCAGTGTCCGCGAGAAGCCGCAACGACGACCGGGGTTCACGGGACGGTGGAGACAGCAACAGAGCCTCCCGGCCATCGTGGGAAGAGGATGTTCGCCCGTCCTTTCCCATTCGTGCAGATCGACGCCCTGCTGACAGGGCAGTCCCGTTTCCATCGTTTGATGATGTCACGGCTGCCGGGAAGTGCCGACGTGACGACATTGGACCCGCAAGTGGGAATGCGGCCTCCCGTTATGTTTACGACTGTTTTCTGAATGCACTTTCTTCGGGCGCAAAGGTCACTCTGAGCAGTTTTCGGCTTGTCCCTGATGCAGGCCTGGGCCGTCTTGTTGAGGCAGTGAACTGCAACTTGGCGTCGCTCTATGGCAAAGCGGTTGCCTTCTGCGATCCCGACAAGGAGTACATTTGTTACGGGAAGGTCCTGAAGCTTGGCAAGGAGCAGGTCGCCTTGCTGTACGACGGCGCAGGTGTAACTAGCGAGAACGAGAGCCATGAATTTGTTCTCGTTAACTTAAATGTAGATGCATTCTGCTTCATCCACTTCCTCGCAGCGATAAAAGGGAAATCTAGTGATGACTTAAGTCGGGTAGAATCACTCTTTCTGATGGAAGGGCGCCAGCGACTCGATGCTGATCCTATAGACATATCTAGATGTGGAACAGGCTCATCAATAAATACCCAGCGAGATGGGAAGGTCTCACTTGATGATAGCCAGGCTGCTGCTTTGCAAGCTGTCGTGACTTCTGACAGAGGAGTTTTAATTCATGCCCCGTCTGGAACGGGTGGCAAAGAGCTTCTGAACGCCGCAGTGCATTCGCTCCTCAATATGGGCCACACTATGGAGGGGTGTGGCCCAGTAGTTGTTGCCAACCACAAATCAGCTAAAGTTACAAAAAACAAAGCGGAGAACATGTTTGATTTGGATGCAGAGGTGGACATAACATTTGAAGGATCTGCATCGGCTGTTGTGTCACAAGGCAAGCTTAATGAATGTCTAGTTAGACTGAGCGAAGTACTACAAGAGATTTGTACTATGAAGAGCGCAATCCTTCACCAGTCTCATTTAGAAGGGGTCACTCGCGAGTTTTCCATGAAACGGCACGAGGAGAGGAATTTTGTGGAGCCATGGCTTTTTTTTGGAATCAACCACAACGAAATGAAGGCTGCCGTGTCACGAGCAGATATTGAGGCATTTAGAAAAGACTGCCAGAATGTATTGAAGGCATTTGGTAATGTTCCCAGCTCCAGTGGTGCAGTCGGCTTTTCTTTTGAAAGAGTTCAGCCAAGTCCATCCACAGGTGCCCAAGCCATTACGGATGACTTGAGATCGGTTTATGTGTGGAAAACTATCAACGCTGCTGGAACTGAACCGATCCAAACGCAAGCTAGAAATATTATGCAACTCGAGAGATGTCATCGATGGCAACTGTACAAGCAGTGGCTCTTGAACTTGAAGCAGAATGCCATTCAAGAGACTTGAAGACGCTCAAAATGAAGTATTGAAGTGTCAGCTTTGCATGAACACGTTGGTCACAGAAAGTGTTGTTGGACCACCTGCCTCTGATGTTTCTGTCATTCTAACCTCAGTGAGTGCAGCGATTATGCACGGCGCCGTCTTTGAGTCGCTGCAGCCGAAAGCCTTGATTTTGTACAATGCACACGAGGTGCCAGCTTTCCTTGCTCCTGTTCTTCTTAGGGATAGCGTAACTAAAGTTGTCCTTATCGGCGACAACATGTGTCCACAGAGCTTTCCTGCGTCATCACTGTGGAGTTTCGCATTCAACAATCAGAGCTTCAGCTTGCACGAGTTGAACGTCCAGCACTGCCAGTCACAGGCAGTTTGTGACCTTCTGGCACCATTTACCAGTGCTCCGCTGCGGTCGGTTTGTCTATGGAGACGATCCGCGGTGTTGCTGAAAGCGTGCAGTTTTTTGACACCCGCCAACCTAGATGAAGCGGTCTCATGGCGTCTCGGTTGTGCCTGCATCTACAGACGCATGGATACGAAGCGAAAGATGTGGCAGTTATTAATCTCGCATTTTCCCCCAGTCGGGCAAGCCAAACGTTGGCGGATGAACTTCGACGGCTCAAGTGTACATTCACAGTTACCACAGTCCAGGCGGTCTATCCGAAGCGCACCAAAATTGTGGTCTTGCTCGTGGGTCCCGGCTCGTTAGGGACTGAACTCCCGCGGAGCGGCTCTCAGCAGAGCGCGCTACGCAGTGTACGCCTTCGGAGAGCTTCGCAACGCCGATGAGAGCTGCCATAATGTTTTCAACATTGTCTCGGAAAAGAACCAGCGCACTCGGCCTGCCCTTTCTCTGACCTGTGCTCGTCATCCCAGGAACATCATTCGCGTTGAATCTGGGAGCAGTTTCCGAGCGAAGTTTCAGCCGAACGGAGCATGCATGAATCCCTGTGAAGCCAAGAAGCTGTGCGGTCACCGGTGCATGCAAAGGTGCCACGATGGGGACCACCCAGCCTATTGCGACCAGCCATGCTTGAGGAAAGTTTGCAAACGCAATCATCTCTGTCGCAATCGATGTTCCGAGCGCTGCACGGACCGATGCTTGGAAGTGTTCACAGCCAAGTTGCCCAACTGCGATCACGACGCCTCCTTCCGTTGCTACATGTGGGACGGTCCTGAGGACATGCCCCACACTTTCACCGCAGGACCACATGAAGGCAGCGCCGTGCAGCAGTTCAAGTGCAGGAAGACGGTTACAGTGGATCGACGGTGTGGTCACAGTGCCCAGGTACTCTGCTTTGAGAAGCAGGCCATGGCTGCCAGCACGGAACCGGAACTTGAACGGCTGGGGCCCTGTCAAGAAACCATACAAGTGAAACTGGCCTGCGGCCACACCGCGTCCACGGTGTGCTGCAAGGCAGCCGGATATCGCTGCAGCGTGCCTGTTGTGCTCGTGCGTCCGTGCGGCCACTCTTACAGTGTGCCTTGCGGGGCAGCAGATCGCCGGCTCGTTCCACCCTGCAATGTGCTTGTACGTGTCGCTCTAAGCTGCGGTCACTTTGCACAGCGAGTGTGCCATCGCTCTGCTGTGCCGCTATGCACCACGCTCGTTCGGAGAATCCTGCCTTGCGGTCACGCTGCCGATGTTAGCTGCGGGGACATACAGACTCCACCGTGCCTTGTTACTGTTTCCAAGACCTTGTCGTGTGGCCATGTCCAAATTAGGCCCTGTTTCGACACTCGCTCACCGTGTATTAAATCGTGTGGCTACATGCTCCCGTGCAGGCACCCGTGCAACCTGCGGTGTGGAAATCACCCGCACCCAGAACGGTGCGAAGCCTGTAGGATAAGTGTGTTGTTTCTTAACTGAGGGACGAATATCTGATTGTGTGGTTTATGGGAGAACTTCGTTTACAATTCTTGCCACTTCCACGCAGCGAGGGTTGACTGTTTGTTGAAACACCTCTAGAAGTGTGTGTGGAAAGTTTTTAGGTCTGTGCACCAGGTTTGCTACGCTCATTGAGAGCGGTTGATGTTGAGAGTGAAATGATGAAGAGCAGAGTAATGCCTGTGAAGTGGATGCATGGGGTGTAGTGGTGCTGTTGAAGTCGAATGTACGATATGTTGATTGTGGGAATATGTCTAGAAAAATGTTCTGTAAAAATAAAAGCTCGCTATTTAGTTTTCTTTCTGTTTACTGTGACATTTTTTTTTGCTTTTATTTTACTGGACATTACACAATGTTTGGTTGTATATGTCATGCACCAATATGCCTGACCTGCTTGGAATATAAAGGTCTGCTGCAACATTCTAAATGCCAAAAAAAATGCTAGATGGTTTCTCTGTGCCAACCATGAAATACTGTTTTAGCTCATTTTAGCCTGTGTTTAACCGCTTGCTAATTAAGTGTTGTCGTGATGTCTTTTGAGGCTTGTGCCATAGGTGGCAGTGATGCCCCCGATAAGGGAATAATGTCACGCAGTGATTTCCCTACACACCCCCTGGGCAGTGTATAGACCCCTCGACAAAGGTGCCACGATGGGGTTTAGCCTCCCGCGGTTCAGAGCGTCTAAATTTTAGTTATATCAATTTTGTATTATACGTCTGAGCAGTTGGTAAGTCCCCAATAAAGGAAGAGTGAAACACCACGTTAGCATCTAAAGCGAGACAGAAGAGAAAATACGCACCTGTCTTCGATAATCTAAGGGGCTTTACATTCAACCTATGACCAAATTTCTCTGACTATATGAAGCCTCATAGGAAGCTTTAGCTGAGTGGACGCGAGGTGAAAAGAAAAAGGAAGGGATGTGGTTCGAGGCACAGTACCATAAATGGAGAATGTTTATAAATACAAACAACGCTAATCAATTTTGGAAACACCTGTTACAACCTAAAATATTTTTATAAAGAATCTCAAATAAAAAAAAATTAGTGGCTTAGCTCGGCTATGCCAGGATATACCTAGCGTGAGCTAAGGTTCAACTTGTTATTCTTAGGTTTCCTGGAGGATTAGCTGATTATCATGCTTACTGCTGTTAAAACAATTTTCCAGTCCAGTCACTGCTCCTCGCGCATGCGCAGCACGGCTCTCCAAGGAGCCAGCGCGAAACGGCTATCAAGCGGCTCCGGCGCTGCGTCAGACTTGGCTACTGCGCAACGGAGGCGCACAGTTGGGCACGCGCCGGCGCCAGTGCGTCTACCGCGGCTATGACGTCACTCCTCTGGAATGCGTAGACCTTCGAATGTGCAGACCCAATTCTCTGCACACCCAAACTCCAATTATCCAATTTCAATCCAATCTAAATCCGTTCCAATCCAACGCTCCTCGCGCAGCGCGCTTGCGCAGCACGGCTAGCATGGCCTAGCGTCACTAACTAAAGTCTTATTTAGTGACGCTAGCATGGCCCTTCAAGGTCCGCGCTTTGTCCACGCGAAAGTGCTCAACGTCGGCCAGTGCAGCTTACGCTACAAAAACATACGTCACGGGGATGAGCGTTGGTTAATAGCGGGCTCGCACACCCTGCGCTATGTAAGCACGCTACACGTGCCCGTTGTGCTGCCCAGTTTTCGGCTAAAGAAGAGTTTAAATATCAGTGCCTGCCCTCAAAACTGCAGCGCTAACAAAATTGACGGCGTTTCTGGGCGGTTCAGAGTTCGACGGTACCGTCGGTCCGAGTTCTCCAGTGAAAGCGTTGGAGCTGTTGCTTAGAGTCAAATGAAACGTAGAGAAGGAGACGTCAATATGCCTGCATGATTGGTGATTGCGGTTCAGCGCACTCAACCAAAGATCTCATGCGAAGAAACGAACTATAGCAAATGCGTATCCGTCACGCCGAAACCAAAACTAGTTTACTGGGAACTACTTTGGCGCAGTAACACAAAGCAGTCCCCCCCCTAGCTTTGTCTCCATTGCCACAGAAAGTTGTCCCCGAGTATAGTATTTACGTAGTGAACTAAAAAAGAAACAGTTTGTGTAGCTTAGCCTCCCGCCACCACTGTCCCTTACCCTCCCACCCCCCACCTCCCTCAAGGCCATTGAGACAACCCTCCTTGATTCGAATCCTGGGGAAACTTGGCGTCACGCTACCAACTACGTTGGTTTACACGGAGTTGGGGGGAATAGAGGCAACACAGGTTTGGCTATAGAAACAATTTAAATCGCAACGAAGTTGGTGTGACTCGTAGGAGCGGGTCAGGAAGGCGGCCGGCGCCGGACCTCGGAAATGGGGCCTCTTGCTCTGTTGGCCCGGAAAGGTAGGGACTGTCGTTCCGGGGCACGGTGAGGCCCACACACACTGCAGGGAAGGGGAGGAGGGGAGCGCTTTCGGATGTCTTCTACGGCGTCTGCGACGACGGCGGCTGACTCGAGAGAGCAATCGAGGGGCGTGCAGGCTTTCGTATGCCCTCCTCTGGTGCGTGGAGGGAAGGCAGAGCTGGGTGCAGGTTCGGGGAACTGGCGGCTGGCCGGTCGTTGCGCGCTGGGGGGTCAGCATGGTGACATGTCTTCCGAGGGCGGTCATTGCTCGAACGCGGGGTGGGACGCGCAATGGCTCTTCCGGGTTTCGGTGCATGCCATCGGTATCAATGTCCGAACGTCACATGGCCATGGGTCTCTGCGTAGATGTCGAAGCGGGAATGCGTGCACGTACTACTTCTGAATAGATGTTAGGCACGCACATTCAGAGGTACCATAAATAGGAGCGCACGGCGGGGATCGCGGGCCGGGAAAGGGAAACAGCAGTACCTGTGAAGTGCTCTGAGAAAGGGCGATGGAGCGCAGCGTCGTATTCGGGTAGACCACTGGCGCACGTGCAGTGCGAGCCGGTTTGAGAGGTGAGGAGGTGCCGACAGGAGGGAACGGCAGGCTCCTGGCGATGGAGAGAGTGGATCAAGCGTCGGAGAGTGCCGGTCAAGCGGTGACGGGAGCAGCCATGAAGTTCAGCAGAAACTCCAACTTGGCTCTGGGAAAATTCGACCCACGGATACCCGAAATCTTGATTTATCTCGCTCTCCCAAGCAACCACCGCGGACGTCCGTTGGCCGTCTAGAGTACGTCCGTGCCGGTTCTAGCGGACGTATGTTTCAGAGCCGATGGAAAAGAACGTCCGTGGGACGTACGTATGGATTTAACACATCGGTACGTCCAAAGTGTCCGGATACATCCAATTTCGGACATACAAAATTGGATGTATTTTAGAAGTTCATTAAAATTTGCGGAATCACGAAAGTTTCATTAACGAGAAGCATATGCTGCCACGATTATTACACAGCACAGCAACGCATACCTTGCAGGCAGGTATACACAGACACGGTAAATTTGGTTCACACGTTGGGGTAGTGGAATTTTTAATCCTTATATACCCTTCCCCAAAATGATCATTGTTGGAGTCTATGAGGTGCTACAAAAAGTTGAAGAAGTAGGTTTAAGTTTCGTAATACAGTCTAGTCCATGCACTTATAAAAATATCCAAGTGCCAAGGAAATCCCATCGTTATAACCAATAATTGTTATAAGCGAGTTGCGAAATAAAAAGACTGAACAGAGCTCGAAACATTTTATTCGCATGCCAGCAAGGTCGTACTAGTATACTAATTTGCGGAAAAGAAGCCATAGTCGCTCACTTTTGTTTGCCGCATGTGAAGCTAGCGCAAATCTGTTCCAAGAGCATCCAGCTGAGGTAAATGTCCTTGGCGGAAACAGAGTCCCCGAGGGACGGTGACACGCATTGGGCCTCCTACGACGACACTACCTGAGCAGGCTGCGCAACCGCGTCATTAGAGTCATCACTGTTGCGTTTTTGGTGCACAATATAACCGGATTCAATCGTTACATCCGATATCGTGGCACTGGAGCATTGTAATAAGCGGTTTATTTTACCATAGAAAGAATAGAAAAGTTGACGGTGTTATAGCTGTTCTTCGTTATATCCGATATATTGTTATAAACAATATCGTTATAAGTGGACTCGACTGTATACAGATGAAACGTGCAATAAACAAGTTAGGGCATTGATGTACAAAATCGTTTTCATTGAAAAGCAGAGTAGCTGTTCCGATTTTGCTTTAAAGTCAATTACGCCGTTATTTGATGCTTTGTGTTAACTTTGAACGCCCACGGGCGGATGTCCTTAGGACATACGGAAATATAGATCATTTGTACATCCGTTTATGGATGTCCACTGTACGTTCAAGCATGGACGCGCACATGGCCGTCCAAACTTGGCATTGTATGTTCGGCTGTTTTTCGGACGTTCCACGGACGTCCGTGGTTGCTTAGGCTGTGTAGGGCCATCGGTCTCGCGTGACGATCGAATCTCTTCTGTAGACATATCAAAAGTCCCTATTCACTTTTGATATTCATTTCACACTCATGCAAGCGGGCGTCGTGTCGCACAAAGTGAAGTGGCGGCTTCCACCAACTCGCGTTACGCAGGTGCGGCAACGCTTCGCTTGTAGAGGAGAACCAGGCGGCTGGGGATATTTGGCGGGCACGCTTGGCTTATGCATCGACTAGGTCACTCGGCTGGCAAGGATATACTTCGGGGATTGTATTTCGAAGTTTCTGGAAGAACAGACGCCATATGACTGTGTTCCGCCACATCTGCCTTGTACCGAGCCGTTAGCAATGATACCCTCCCCCCCTTTTTTTTAACATTACAACGTCAGCCCTAATTGGCGCCAAGTAGTGGTACCAGCAAGGCTCAGCGTCGTCAATCTTGAGGGCGTCCACGGGCGCTGAGAAGCTTGAATAACGACTGTCAACGCTAACGAGCAGCAACCTTTCATCAGCAAGCGAGCAAAATGTCCTTCTGGGCTGCCATTGGTTGACAGCACATCGACTATAGTTCATCCCACAAGCTACGTGCAGCACTGTGGAGGCTACATTGTTGTCAACAGTCCGCCCACTCAGGACGCCTAACTCACCGCGGAGGAAGCGGCAAAAGGCGCTTGGGCCTTGCGGTTCCACCTGCCGAGAGGGAAGAGGGAAATTTCCTTTCAGGGACCCCTTCACGGTGAGTTAGGCGCCTTCAGTGGGCGGACTGTTGACAACAATGTAGCCTCCACAGTGCTTGACGTGGCTTGTGGAATGAACTATGGTACTGTACAGTACTGGCCACGTGGCTGTATAGCCTCAGTCGATGCGTTCGCCGATCAGGTTGACTCGATCGTCCAGGCGCCCTGACGTAGAGCTGGGGACCGCTTGCGAAAGTGGCACGGCATCTGGAGCGGACCGGCTCCACATGTTTGCACTTGTCGTGGCCTTCGACGTCGGACAGCTTCAACACCGGCGGGCACTGCGTGGGACATCCGCGCGAGATTTAGGTTGTGACTGAGGCACCATTTTCCCGATATTCTCACTGTGAGTGATGAACGCAAGAAGGTAGGGTTGACGATTGCGATGCTGGGATGATATTACCAGAGTAATGACAAGCGATGTGGACGCGTGGGTCAGTTCGGAAAAGGGCTTCAGGGGTGAATTAAGATAAGATCGAACAAAGGGTGGCCGGTCGACCTCTTCAAATTGCTTGAAATTTTTTCATATACAGTAATCCCTCGTTAACTCGAAGTCGTGAAATCCGCTGAAAACTTCGAGAAAAGCGCAGTTTCGGGTTAGCGAAATGCCGAAAATTTCTGGCCAGGTCACTGAACTAAGAGCTAGTACAGGTAACAAAAACTCCAGTGCACAGGAGATCGCTTTCGTAATAAAGTCAAGATAATTCGCAGGAAAAACAAATTTTTATTCTTGTGGATGAAAGATGGTCGCCTGTTTAGCGGTCGCATCTAGTCCCAAAAAAAGGGTTCTCGAGCTGCTCAATGCATCGCGTCAATTGATCGCCACAGCTACATTCTACCTTGTTGCTAAGCAGGCGCAGCATGTTTCCTGATTCTGCCGCCGTAGGCACTTCTCTAGGCTCTTCGTCATCCGCATGATCAGCTGCGTCGTCCACAGCAATCTCAACGCTGTAGGCGTCCAACAGCATTCCGGTAGCGGGGACATCGGCCTCGTACAGCCCGTACTCCGCGTAAATTTGCCGTTCACGACCGCGTTCGACGCGTAGTGGAAGCTAAGCTTTCGAACGGAGACCTTATCAGCTGCCTGTAGCGGACTTTGCCTTGCGTTCTCTCGGTCAACATTTCGAGATATGCGTGGTCGCCAGAAAAATACGTTTCGAGATAAAGGGGGTCAAACACATAGCGCCTATGGGAGGTAAATGCACAGCGAGAAAACTTTCGACTTAACCGATATTTCGAGATATCCGAGTTCGAGTTAACGAGGGATTACAGCAATTCCCTCGTTATTTTGACGTCCAGATTTGCCAAAATGTTCCCGGAAAAAATTTTGTTCACCGGTAAAGAATTTGTGAACCCCACATGGGCCCCCGCCGCTCTGCCCGTGCGCCTCTGCCAACTATACAGCGACATGTATCTACGAAAATATTAATCAGGAGTAATTCGTAAATTTTATGCTCAACTTACGCCTTATTATTTTATGCTCAACTTAATTTCAAAGCTGTGATAACTATGTAAAACACTTCCTTTTTATCAGGAGATATCTCCCAGCAAGTTTCAACAGCAACAGTTCAGCGAAACATATTTAAAATCCATTTTAATCTTCGCCCGCACGAGAAAGCCCAGAGCGGGCCGACATGACATCATGTGCTACTTGCCCCAAACTGCCGACGTCGGGGCGCCCGTGACAAAGCCGACGCGCTGGCTGTGGTTGGCGCGCGCTGCTCGGGCGTGTGTACACGTCATGGTTTTGGGACTGACGTCATGCTGCCCGCGCCTGTGGGGACGGCGAAGACCTCGGCCGGTCTGGCCGCGCGCGTGCGCTCGCTCGCGCGCGCTTCCAGAGAGGCAGCGATGCGGCAAGAATGGTGACGTCATGTGATACATCCTGTCATGGCGGCCGCTCGGCGTTTTTCAGTCGAAACCGAAACTGGCACGAATAAACGACGCCGTAAATGAATGTTTACGCTGCGCTCGACCGTCTAATCTATCATTCTATGATTAGTGGGCTGGTAGGCACGCATAGCAGCGAAAAAAACGTAACACGAAAATTTCGTGTCAGTACTCCTTTAATGCTGAATATAATATGAATTTTTCGAAATAAAATGTCAAATGCGGCTCGGAGCTCAGTTTGTTTAACTTTGAGCGCATATATTACACAAAGTAGTTGAGTTACAACCTCAAATTTTACTCACGTGTGCTCCTTACATTTATTAACAAGCACAGCGAATATTATAATTGTATAGAATGCGGTTATAATGCAACCGGCCCTCAAACTTTAAGAAAAAAAAACAACGGAAAAACACAAAGTTCAAACGCTTATAAAAGCATATTCGATTTTTCTGAAATTCCCCCCAGATGTAGGCCTTTACATGTACTTGCAACATCATCAAAGGATTTGCGGAGCTTCCACTAGTACCCGCCGCGGTGGCTCAGTGACTAAGGCGTTGCGCTGCAGAGCACGAGGTCGCGGGTTTGATTCCCGGCCGCGGCGGCCGCTTTTCTGATGGAGGCGAAAAGCAAAAGCGCCCGTGTGTACGAAATTTCAGCGCACGTAAAGATCCCCAGGTGGTCAAAATTAACCCGGAGCCCTCCACTACGGCGCTCCTCATCGCCTGCGTTGCGTCGGCGCGTTAAACCCCCACAATCAATCAATCAATCAATCAATCAATCAATCAATCAATCAATCAATCAATCAATCAATCAATCAATCAATAAATCAATCAATCAATCAGCTTCCACTAGTGGTGCAAGGCAGGAGAAACAGCAAAGCTGCCGGCCCCTCTCCCATCGTCGGAGATCCGGCTGTTGCACCTCATATAGATTTTCGAACTTGCCGCTGAAAGTTCTCTATGACTGCCAGGCCCGGATCGTTTTGTCCGCAGGTTTTCACATCTCACGAAGTGGACCGTGTTAGCACGTGCTAGAACTAGAGGGAAACGGCTTCGCGATCTCGGCGTCTGTAGCACGAGCTGGTCTGTGCTCCTCACTTCAGGCCCGAACGCACGTGAACTGGCGAAGAGAACAGCACGCGAGAAATCGCGTCACGAACGCTGGGCGGCGTGTTCTCACAGGTCAAGTTGGACGCCGGGCACTCGTCACGGGGAGCACGCTCACGTGCGCTGGTTTTAAATGCGAATGCATTTATTAGCCGGGGGTTGTCTTGCTCCGTTGGCCGGCGTGCGCCTGCATTCCTCCAGCGCGAGCGCACGTGAGCGCGCGCCTCGTAGTTCTGCCTTCGTCGTCGTCGTCGTCGTCGTAAATGCGAATGAATTTCTTAGTCGGGGGTTCACACAATGCAACGTGAGCATTACGCCTCTCCCTGGCGGTGACGTCACTGCAGTTGCTTCCACGTCATCATCATCGGTTGGAGAAGAAGAAGAAGACAAGTCTGCCCCACGTGGGGCTTCGACACGTGCCTCACTACCATTCACGGGAGTCGCATTGATCTGGTCTTTACGCGAAACTGTGACGCGCGTATGCTTCTCAAAGACCCTTTGACCGTGCACTTTAGCGATCACAAGGCAGTGATTGTGGCCGTCAGGTACAACGATAACACAAACAGGTGCTGATGAATAAATGATTACGTTCACACTCTCGTCATTAATTACGCCATTACTCGCAACACACTCATCGGTGCACCCAATGCATTCGCATTTCTGCACGAATCCCTTCGGGGAGGTGCGGGGGAATTTTTTTCTTTTTGTATTTTTTTTTAGACGGACGAAGCTCAAGCTTAAACAGCTCTGTGGTAAAACATGTTGCATCATTTTGTTCCTGGGTGGTTTGGTCACGCTACAATAAAAGGAGGAGTGAAACTCTATGCTATATACCATCCGAAGCAAGACAAAGAGAAAAGACGTACCTGCCTACTTTAATCTAAGGGGCTAATTACTTTCAACCAGGGACAAATTTCTCGGAAAATATGAAGCCTCATAGGAAGCTTTAGCTGCATTGGGCGTCAAGTGAAAAGAAAAAAAAAGGAAGGGATGTGCTTCGAGGCACGAAACTACAAATGAAGAACGTTTTAAAATACAAACAACGCTAATCAGTAATGGAAACTAGTGGTTAAACCTAAGGCAAATTTTATGAAGATATTAAAATAGAAAACATACGTACGTCACGGAGATGAGAACTTTGCTTCTATTACGTAACCAGTGCACTAAACAAGAAACAGTTTGTGCACCTGCCCCCCCTTCCCCCCCCCACAAAAAAAAAGCCATTGCGACACCTCCCCCCCCCCCCCTTTGATTCGATTCCTGGGGGAACCACTCGTGATAACGACTTCACTCAGATTTGTGTAAATGATATATCCTTTAACTCATCCTTACACGGTTACAACAACTGAGAATGGAACAGAAAAATGGCATTTCTAATGACCACGCTAGCGTCATGCATAACAACAAATATGCGCCCAATTTAGAGTGTAGAAAAAAACAACACTCTTAAGTTAACAGAACGATTAAAATAAAGCGCTTCTAAAATTTGTCAAACTCTACCAAGGTATTTACCGCTAAGTTTACTTTGTTAAGCAGTAGAAACATCGTGCATATATTGAAAATAACGAAAATACAGCGCCCCTTTCCTACAAAGGTTTGCTGCTGAAACCTACTCTGTAAATCAATCCGCGCAGTTACTTGTAAAAAGGAACGATGTTCTTCAGATTTAGTTTTTAGAGTTCCATCTGAATTCCTTACAGCGTTGACACTCTTCCTTTTAATATGCTATCTCACCGAGCTTATTCATGTCGCCAACACACTGGATCCATGCACACCGCAGTCCTAAATGCTTAGTATTCGATATATTTCGCAATACAAGAAGTTGCACACAGTATTATGAACGAATCTGTTATGTAGGTGAGCTGTGTGAAACAAACTAGGCTAGGAAATATATTACATTTTCTTTCTTTTGATTCCTGGTACCACGAAAGTATGTGTGGCTCCACTTCTTCTTTGGAGAGTGTGCCACGACACCAGTTAACATAAAGAAACATCAGTGCCCGTCCATTCTGTGAGGATGGATGACCTGCGAAGCTGGACTGAGTCGATGGAGTGGACGAAACTAACCACGGTTGTTTATAATTTGCGATTGAACAGGCTTCCTTGCCATGTAGCTGAATGAAACTCGGAAAGAGTCGAGCTTTATCCTAGCGAACAAACATGGTGCTGTCTGTTTCCCTCGCACGTTGTAGGCATCTTACTATCTGTGCAACGCACAACCCAATCCGTTCGACCAGTGAAGACACAAGACAGGCCGCATTCGGCTGATGGACGTCCACAAGTAAGACTCGGGCCAGCGCAACGGACATGTTATTACTGAGGGCATGAGACCAGTAGCTTCCCGTGCACGCCCCCCTCATGGGCGTCGGCAGGGGAATGCAAAAAGGGCACTTGCACCCCCCCCCTCCCCTTCTAAGGCGCACCAGAGCTCCCCCTCCTACTTTTCCTCAGCCCCACTGCTCCATTCGTGCTTGCTTGTTCTTCTGCTCAACAGGTGATCAGAAACTTCACAAAATGCCCGTTGCGACCCCAACCTCAAAAAGGGGGAGTGGAAGGGGGCGCTTCTACTGGGGCTTTGATATTTTAATTAAATTCAAGAAGTGTGCCGGCCCCTAGCTGGAACGGAATGTGCAGTGTAATGACTTCATTGCGCATCTTACAGCGGCGACCAAGTAGGGTTTATTTGGAGTTATAGAGCTACTTGCACCGTATACTGAATACGTAGACTTGTTAAGGCTGCCTTTCTTGCTGTACTGGTGGTACGTGGTAGAGTTGTGCCCGTTGAGCA
Source organism: Haemaphysalis longicornis (assembly GCA_013339765.2). Lineage (NCBI taxonomy): Eukaryota > Metazoa > Arthropoda > Arachnida > Ixodida > Ixodidae > Haemaphysalis > Haemaphysalis longicornis. Next base: position 171,779,084 of record CM023451.1, on the reverse strand, counting down.
TTAACAATGCAGGATTATTTTGTTCGATTTCACGTGATTATCTTAAGTTCCTTTGATTAACTGCAATCTCTAACCAATGCAGGTTTTACTGCATGCGTGTTATAGCTGTCAATATTGTTGTGTCCATTGCTTCTGCTCAGGGGTAAGTGAATAAATACGCTTTGGTCATGGTTACCAAGGGTGGTCTGTGTTCTCATTTAGCTCTTGTGCTAGCTCTTCTATCTTGTGGAATTTGCCAAAAAAGGGCGCACGCGAAATGGCGGCCGATTCGCTTTAAACACACTTTAAGCTTTAAATAAGGCTTCTGCCGCAGGTAAGTGCAGTCGCCCGTTTTATTCGTCGACTGTCTGCTCTTGGCTGCAAAATACAAGCGATTCTCTCACACACGGATTGTTTGAGGAAACAATACCACGTGCCTGAAGCGGATCCTATCTGCACGCCTTTTAACCTTCTTTAAAGGTGCATGGACCGTCTTTTAAGTGCGAATGCACTTCTTAAGCGACCCTGAACCTGCGTCCACCGGCGATGTCCGCATAGCATACCCACGTGGGGGATTGGCCAGGAATCTCCTCGTCTTCCTTGGCAACGGGGGGAGATGGGCGCGCGCTGCCTGGCCGCTGACATGGCACATACCCACGTGGGGGATTGGCCAGGAATCGGGCGTGAGAAGGGCTAATGCACCCGCTTAAAGGAGTACTGACACGAAATTTCAAAGCTGAGATCCGCTCTAGCAATCAAGTACAACGACAACACAAATATGTGTCTGTGAATAAATGCATCTTTCTTTCTTTGTAGTTGTGTGTGTGTGTGTGATGTCTCTTTCGCGAAAATTACCGAACCGCGCAAATTCAACTCGTGCATTCGCACTTTCACATTCTTCCCCTCGGGGAAATGCGGGGAATTTTTTAGAGAGCCAGGTGTAAGAATAGTCATGGGCGTTGGCAGGGAGGGTGCAAAAAAAGCATTTGCCCCCCCCCCCTCCCCCCCCCCAAAGCGGTAGCAGCACTTGACACTCCCCTCGCAATACAACGGGTTTGCCCCCTGAAAACAAAATCCTGCCCACACCCATGGCCCCCCTTCCCTTTCCTCCATACACTCCCCGTACACGTGCACGTATAAATCGGCAACCGCTTATGTGCGCGTGCTTTAACGTGAAAGATACCAGCAAGTAAAAGCTGTGAAAGGGGGGTGGGCGGTTGCGAAATGGAACGCCGGAGCGGCGCTCAGTAAACCGGCTTCACCGGAATGAAAACTAGGGAGGGGGGGGGGGGTGGGTGTTAAACATATCCTGCTGCATAGTAAAAGCAACTTACACTCCGCCGCGCAAGCAACGTTCTTGGGAGGGTGGAAAATCTTGTGACGGGAGAGGAGGCATCATAAAAACAAACAAGACATAGTGCAAGGTGGTGGTGGTGGTGGTGCCAGAAGTGTGGCTCATACCCACTCAGGGGGATTGGCCAGGAAAGGGGCGCTCACTGAGAGAAATTATAAAAGTAATTAAAGAAACACATTTAAGGAATGAAATTAAAATAGGCGTTGAGGAGGAAATATAAACAGAAAAAAAAATGGCAACATGAGACGTAGCATTAGGAAGTGTTGAAACCGAAATAAAATCAAAACAAAAAAATAAAGGAAAGAAAACATGAAAAGTATGTAGAGAAATAAAACAAGAAGGAAAATTGATGAAGGAGAGGCAGTGGGCGGGAAGGTAGTGATAGCAGGGATCATACACGCTGGGATCTGTTTGAGGGAAGCCGGGCATGGCCTGGGGCTAGCACGGGAGACGGCCAGATTCCGAGATGAATAAGTGCCCGGCGGAGCAAAGATCTGCGCGCCTACAACCCAGTGTCTTCGCCCCGAACGATAAGATTAGAGGAACAGACAGTGGGAAGGAAGGCCAATTGGTTAAAGCTGTTTTCTAAGTATCTTTTTCGTATAGAGGAGTACCGTCGGCAGGAGAGGAAAAAATGTTCAGCTGTCTCTAATTCGTTACAAAATGCACAGAGTGGTGAAGGGTCCAGATTGCAGCGGTACAAGTAATAATTTAAATTTGGGACACCACACCAAAAGCTGGTGAGGGTAACTTCACAAGCTCGTGACTGACTAATCCGGCACTTCCATGAGTGCCGGAGGTGCTCGAGGTCAGAACTTGCGTACGCAGATTCAGCCATGCTTTCTAGCAGGCCTAATATTCGAAAGCGTGCCGAGGTGGCAAAATTTATGGGCGGTAGAACCTCCATCATCGGGCCATCCAATGCAATGGCCGCTAGAGTGTCGGCCGCTTCGTTGAGCCAGATACCTGCGTATCCAGGCACCCATACCAAACGAAGTTTTTGTGAAGACGGAGGCTGTAAATACCCAAGGGCCCGACGTAGGGGAGATGACTTTGGGCACGATAAGGCAGTGCAAACAGAATCTGTGAGCACAATTGCGTGTTGTGTAGCCGATTGTAGCTTTCTAAGGGCCAGAACAATCGCTAGATATTCAGCATGAAAAGATGTAGTAAAGTCAGGCAATCGGAGGGAAAAGGCCCAATCTAAACCGGGAAAAAAAATGCCCACGTCTGCCTTCTCACTCCGCACAGAGGGGTCGGTTGCAATGATTTCATGGGAGGGGAAACCGGTAAGGTGATCCTGCAAAAGGCCTGATAAGAGACTCAATGGGAGTAATTTAGCATTCGTGGGAAAAATTTCATCAAAGGCTACCCTTAATTATGATACTGAATGATTATGAACAGGGACAGCCAAAAGGGCCGCATGTAAAGGGTCTAGTAAGAACTGTGCAGATATAATCTGCGAGCGTTTGAACCGGGGCCATGGACTGCAGAAAAACAGCGAAGGCCATGTTACGAAGGCAGTTTGCGGTCTGGATATGGGCGACGCCATTACTTTTATGAATGCGTCAACAGTGATGGCATGCATGCGGGAAACTAATGGGGGAATTCGGGCTTCCATATACAAAATGTTGATCGGTACATACCGGGGAAGACCCAGGCATACTCTTGAACCGCATGGAGCGTTTTTTTGCCGTTCCAGCGTTACCAGCGGCCGAAGTTTGTACTGACGGTTTCCTAAAAAAAGCACACATCCAAATTCTAGGATTGGCCAGACGTACATTCGGTAGATCATTAATAAAGCGTCACGGTGCATACCAAATCTCTTATTACTTAAGCTTCTCGAAACAGAGACAGACCGCGCTCCTTTGGTAGAAATATAATCAATGTTCGGGCACCAATTCAGATTGTACTCGTATATTATTCCCAGGTATTTTAAAGAATAGACCTGGCGAATGGTTTGTTGGCGATAGCTGAAAGAAAAGGAGACTGGGCCCCCAGCCGGAAAAACAAACAGAGCACATTTGTGCACATTTAGGGTCAAGCAGGGGCCATCCATCCAAGTATCTAAGGCGCATAAATAGGCCTGCAGACGTATGTATAACATGTGGATGTCCTTGCCTGACTCGAAAAAAGCAATGTCGTCAGCGTAAACGTACACCTGAACGTCTGGACTTATAGGAATAGAGCTCATCAAAATATTAAAAAAAGCACGGGAGACAAGACAGAGCCCTGGGGAACACCTCGGGTTTAAGTGTAAACTGGAGAGAAAAGGCCCTGCTAAGAACAACATAATTTTCTACCTGACATGAAATTACCGATCCATGAGATGATATAGTTTGGGAAAGGGAAACGCTTAAGCGCGTTACAAAGAATTCTATACACAACGCTGTCGTAAGCTTTAGCGACATCCAAGGTGACTAGCACTGCAACTTCTTTTCATGAGCGCGTGCCAATGGAATGCGGCTCTCCAGATCAATATGAGCAGATTATATAGAACAGCCCTGCCTGAAACCTACCTGTTTGGGGCTCAAGATGTTTTCGCATTCTAAGATATTTTCAATTCTACTGAGTAAAATTCTTTCTACCAATTTTACCACATTGGAAGTGAGGGATATAGGCCTAATATTATCTACCACGAACCCCAACCCTTTGTTTTTAAGTAGGGGAACAATCTTTGCCAGCCGCGCCACTCAGGTGGGACCCACGAATGACGTAAGGAGTGGTTAATTACATGCAGAAGAAAGGCGGGGGACTCGCTGAACAGAAGCTTTAGCATTCTGACTGTAATGCCACCAGGACCTGGAGCCGCGTCGGGGGCTCGACGTAATCGCTCCTCGAGCTCTTCCTGAGTTACTACGTTAAATGTTGTCCTGCCCATATCCGGTAAGGATGGATGGCGCCACCGATGTGCGATCCCTGTGCAATCCGGTTGAGAAAATCCCGGGTTTCACCTGAGGAATCGATAACCGAATCAACGTTCTGATCTGGAGGAGCTACTTTCCAACTACGTAGCAACTTAAATAGGGTGCTTTTTGTTTTCGTGGGTCTGATAGAAAAGAAAATCGTTGCGACTTATATTCCTCCTTGGCCTTAGCAATAGTTCTTTTGAAAATTGCGCGAATGAATTTAGAACTACTCCAATTGTCGGGGCACTGGTTGCGAAGCAGCCTCTTCCACGCAGCATTTCTGCGTCTCAACTCCCGCGTGCACTCCTCGTTCCACCAGAAACTGCAAGCGTCATCCCTAGCCGATGACACTGTTAATTCTGAAGGTTGTGTTACTTCGCTAATCAAATTTAAAACCTCCGTAGCTATACGCTCTCCGTCAACTTGGGCCATTGAAGAAAGAGCTGTTCGTAATTCTTTACCAAAGCGCGCCATATATGATTGGACTTTCCGGTTCGGAGTTCGCACGGAGCATAAGATTTCGAAAAACACGGGAACGTAATCACTGTTGGTAGCATCAGAAACTGTCCCACTCTCTTACCAGACCTGGCGTAGAAAGAGTCAAGTCCACGACAGAGCAGGACTGGCCCCTTACGCAAGTTGTCGCCCGCCGTGATCTCCAATCCATTCCCATAATCTCCTACCGCATGCATCCGTGCGGAAGCCCCAGGATACGTGGTGAGAGTTAAAATCACCCGCTAAGACTCTATGGAGTTTGCATGAGGCGAGAGCGGCATCTAATGGTTTCGTCGATGTAACAACATATGGGAAATATGCATTTGTCACCGTGCACGGAGTAGAATTTGGAAGACAGATGTCAACGCCCAAAATTTCGCATTCACTTGATGACAATGTAAAAGAAATAGACGCCCTGTGGCAGAATGCGATGGAAACTAATGTAAGCAAGCCTCCGCCCCTACCTTTAATGGCGAATTCCATTGGGAGAACAGGAGCAAGTGGAGCGTCAGTCAGAGCAGCACACGGGAGTAACGGGGACGTGTGCTTTCGTTCCGCGAATGAAAAATTCGCGCTGCTCCGGGAGCAGTGAAAAGAGGGGGAGGGCGTGATGTCAAGAGTCATTTGACCAAACTTTTCCCGCTCTCGCTTCCCGGAGCATTTCGCGCGCTCGAGTTGTCCGCACGCTGTTCCTCGCCAGTTTTGCCAGATACGTGCCGGTGGTTTTGTGTCTGCCTTCCGCATGGCGAGGAATGAAGAAGCCGAGCGGATGTTCATGTCCATGATAGGGTCACCATCGTATCTCCCAAAAAATTAGCTGCGAACGATAACAGCATCCGCCGTCTTTTCCAGATACGACTCTACCTTCGGTCGCTGCTCCGGCGGGGTGAACAGGTGTTCGAACATAAACTCATGCAATGTCAAATCGTCGTCGTCGTCGCTGCTGCTGCTGCTGTCCGATGATGAGTTTGCGCTTGAATCTGTGGTTCTTTCATCATCTAAAAGTAGCAGCATCGTCCAGACGGCCGCGCTTAGCTGCTGCCGTACGCACTGAGCGACTATCGCGGCTGCTGGATTCCGCCATTTTACCTCCGCCACCCGGGGATAAAACTTACTCGGCGTTCCCTGTTACTCCGCCGCTGGCGACGGAGCACCGAGAACTGCTCTCGGCTGCTCTCGGTGCCAAAAAAGTGCTCCTCCTCGACCAATGAAACACAACGCCCCTAGCTGCTCCTGCCCGACCACTGGAAGGCGCCAGAACTCGCGAGAGCAAGCGGAACGAGCGAAACTTACGGACGGCGAAAGATTTAGAGGGAGAGCCATGTTTTCAAGGTGTCTCCGCACTGCGCTGAAGAAGAAACCTTGACATCACCATCATCGTGACGAAAGGAGGAAGATGAAGCCTGGGACTGCCTGAAGGACCCCAGTTTTTAACCTTTTTTAATTTCTTTCTCTATTTTCCTTACTTTTATTCCTCTAGTCATCTACTGCTAATTCATTCTAATATTAAATATTTTTATTTCCCTACAAAAATTACATAATTTCTTTCGGTAAGGCGCCCATTTCCTGGCCAATCCCCCTGAGTGGGTACGAGCCATTTCACTGGAACCACCACCACCACCACCCTAGTTTCTCAGCTAGCATCTTGGGGTCCTGTTGTCTGCTGTCCGGACAATCAGGGCCCCAAGATACTTGCTCTGCTGTAGGCGTCTGGACACCCCTCCACCGCCTTCCGACGCTACACATCAGCTACTGCCCTAATCTATCGCAGGTTATCGCAGGTAAAAAGCACCGTGTCACTCATGCCTAAGTTCCGAATGACACGTCCGATGGCGCGCGTGTTGACGTGTTGTAAGGCTTACAGTATAACTGCCTCTTAACTAGCAGTCGCTCTTTTGTCCCATTTTGTCCGACTTGTTTTTGAGTGCCTTTGATAACCGAGTTAGCTTGTCTTTAGATAGTTCGCTTGACCTTACCATTTGTAGGTATGTGGATGACTTTCTTGTGGTTGTGAGTCAGGGAATAGCGCATCAAGATTTGATAGTAAAAAATGTGATTAGCACTTTCACTCAGGCGTCAAAAGTTCTCAAATTTACATGTGAGTTGCCATGTGATAATGAAATCCGCTTCCTTGATTTGCAGCTTTCGTTCAGAGGAGGCACGCATGTCTGCTGGCAGTACAGTCCGAGGGCACAAAAACAGCTTCTTCCCTTCAATAGTGCGCACTCAAAACTAGTAAAAGGGGTGTAGCGATGACGTGTATTCAAGAAGCCTTGAGAAAATCGTGCGTGCACAAAGTGGAGGCCAGTTTCCACGACCAGATTTTGAGGCTAAGCCGGGCCCGGTTCCCTTCTTTTCTGATTTCGAGCATGTGTGAAGCTCTTCTACAAAAGATGAGGCGAAAAGATAGCCCAGACGAACTAGACAGGCCGACAAAGAAAAATGTGCACGTCATACCATATTTACACAGAGTGTCGCACAATGTAAAGAAAATGGCGCAAAGATACCGGGTAAATATTGTTTTCAGTGCCCCGGAAAAGCTGTCAAAAGTTTGCCCTATGATGAGCAAAACTTCGAAGAAAAAATCCGAACCCAGTGCTAAAAACCACGCTGTTCGCTACACAGACTGCAGCAAGGGTGTAGTTTATGAAATTCCCCTGAGCCGCAAAAAAGTGTACATAGGGCAGACTGGAAGGTGCTTCAATGAGAGGGCAAATGAGCACAACTGGACAGTTGCAAATAAAGCTGGTGGCAACCTATCTGAGCACTGCAAAAGTTGCAAGTGTAGCCCCCTGCTAGATAGGACAAAGTTCTTGCGGAAAGCAAGAGGTAAGCTTGAGCGCGAAATTATGGAAGCTCTTTTTATAAGTCAGGCAGGGGCTAACTGCGTTAGTACTCCGTCCATATCACTGACAGATAGAATGTGATACATTATTGTCGTCACAATGATTTTAGTATTTTAGTTTTGGGTATATAAGCAGCATCTTTTTCAATAAATTCTAGTTGGAAGTTCGGCACCGTGTTGTGTGTTACGTGTTTCTTCTTCGTTCCTGTTTTAGCGCCGATTAATTTTTTTAGCTCTTTTCTTTACCTTAGTACGTTTACTGTTGTTCCCCTGCCTGTGTCTTGTGTTAACTTTCTCCTTCCTGCAGATACCCTTGTTGCGATCTCGAGTGTACTCTCTCCTTCTGGTCATGAAGCCTCAGAAAAACAGATTACTCGCACTAACTTGAGTGGTGAAGGAGGAGAGGTGTTGAGCCGCGCGAAGGAAACAAGTAACTCCTGCACCTGCACGCATACATTACACACCAGTGCAGTCACTTGGGGTTGTGCTATAGGATGGCAGCAACTGTGCTGTAAAATTCTTCCTCCTCTCTCTCTCCTTTTGTCAATATGTTCAGTAGATCCTTGTCGGAAGAGAGGATATACCCCAATATGTGTGCATGACTACAAATGCACGACAACCTGCGCTCGCCAACGCAAATATTTCGCAAGCGCGCGTTATCATAGATCAGTTTTAACAACGCATTCAATCAGAATAAATTACCTCGGAACAGTGCCGCCCTTCCCAACGAAGGATTACGGAAAGCAAAAAAGGAAAAAAGAAAGCGAAGAACTGATAGGAGTCGATTTTTGTGCTTTTCTTATCAGAGCGAAAAAGGTAAAGTATAGGGAGTAGAGCATCACTTACATACAGCGACTCCACTATGACAACTCAACACGATGCAACAGCTGGTCTCGATCGCTCCGGCCTCCAAGTCGAGCGCCTAGAAACGATCTGGCAGGTAGAAAAGGGGTAGCGTTAGGAGGGCGCGTTACCGGACCAGTTCCGCACTTCAGGTAATTTTTATCATGCCAACTGGGATAGAACACCGGCTGACGTGAATAGAATATGCCTCAAAAGAAAACAAACAAAAACTGATTTCAATTTGCCACTTAACGCCGTTACATAATGGCCGGGTCTGCAGGTACTTTTCCAGTATTACCGCTCCCCCCAAAATTGGTTTCGTTCCTTTTTGGTGCATGAAACTGAAATATTTGTCAGTGGGTGGACGACACTCCCTGTCCTGTGGGGACAAATGAGAGCCCGCGAAATTTTAGACGCTGCCGGTGTAAAGGTAAATCCAGGGTTGCCAGCAGCGAAAATGCTTCTCGCGCGTGTTCTGACGTCCGTATTAATCGCATAGCTTACCTTATTACTGAGTACACAGGAGGCTACGGTTATCGCTTCGTTGTGGGCACGCTCAGACACAGCTTCCTGCGATTTGCAGGCGTCGGAGAGCTTCGCTAGACTTCGAGTGAAAAAGGAAGGGACAGTTGAAGGCCGACTGGGGAAAGCAGCTGAAGCGCAGACGGTGCGCATATCATCGACGCCGCCGGATGACACGTGGAAACAACGTGGGGACGTGGGTTTTGCGTTTTCTTTCCGCCGTGATTACATGAGCCTGTAGGTGGCCGAATAGGTTGTGTTAGAGTCACTAAATCAGCTACGCTTAAGAGTACCGTCACTTCGTGCAACCGGAAGCGTTGGGGGCCGTTTTGTTTCTGGCTTGCAGTGTTGCCATCTCTCCCAACGAAACCGCCGCCGGTTGTGACGGGCAGTGTGTGACCGGCCGTCTAGCGTCCGCGCAGCAGAGAGAGAGAGAGAGAGAGAGAGAGAGAGAGGAGAGAGAGAGAGGGAGAGAGAGAGAGAGAGAGAGAGAGAGAGAGAGGCCCCCAGAAACAAAATGGCTGCGCCCATATGTAAATAAATATCACGTGCTGCCGACCGACCATTGAAAATCCTGGCGGCACATAATAATGAGGGAAGCGAGTGCCGATACTCTAAAAACCTTTATTTAGTGATGCTAGGTTGTGTGGCCGCGCCCGCGTTTATTTAGGATGCAGCGGCTGTGCCATGGCAAGGACGAGGCGCGTAAAAGCGCCGGTGTCGTTTCAGATGGGTGCCGAGCGTGTACTCAGCGTGAGATGGCTAATAGGGATGATGGTTGTGTCACTACACCAGTCCCCCCTAGCGCATCGCGCGTTAAAAAAAATACAGAACGCATGCTTCACCCCGCGCAGTAAGTACAAAGCAGCCGGTGAGTGTGGGGAGGGGGATGAGCTATGAGAAAACACTTAAAAGTATTTACACGTATGTACAGTGTTTGTCCGTAGTCAGGAAGAGTCCAGTGGGCAGTCCGTGGTCGTAAACGGCAGGGGTTGCTCAAATGGTGTAGTCCAGGTCGGCATCGAGGTAGCGCCTGGGATGTGGGTCAACCTCTAATGGCCGAAGCTGGGAGTGCGACAGCGGACGCGTGGGTGTAAGTGGTGCGGCTGGACCTACGGTCGATGGGGTGAAGAGCTGGTACAACTTCAACGGGAGATACAGGAGCACCCGCTGTGCTTTGTAGGGTGAGTTGACGCACCTGCTTGAGCGGGCTTAGTCGTGGGGATGGTGGCTTTGTCGCGTAGCCTTCCAATGATGAGCTGTGCGTGCACAGCCGTGGCGCCTAATTCTCGTCCTGCGTGCCAGCTTTGTTCGCCTCGCTCGTATTCGGACAGCGGAGCCCCTGCTGCAGCGTCCACCCAACGCTCTTCTGGAGCAGGGAATCAGTCGAGGTCTAGTGGCCAGTTTGTAAGGCGTGTCTTGATAGCGTGGAGACACGTGATGCCGCGGTCGGCAGCGCTTGCTCGTATAGGCTTGCGACCTGGAGGTAGACCGTCAGACAAACGCAAGGAAAGCTGAGATTGACGTGCGATATGTGTGTCTCGCTATCCTTTCGTCGGTTCAGTCATCAGATCCACGATGCGACGATCATGCATGGGCGGACTTATCTGCTTCGAGGACACGTTGGGCTCCCGGAGTTTCCGAGCAGTCTGTGACTGCGGTTAGCTGTAGAATACGAGTTGGGGAGGGTGGACGGTGCATGCGCGGAGCGGAGAGGCCCCGAAGATGCTCCTCACCCTAGCTTTGTAGCGGGGGCGGTGCAGTTTCCCAGCGAGGAGTAGCAGGGGAGTCGATGCTTGCGTGGGTCTGTGCACCAGATGCTACCGCCTGTGATGCTGCGTCATGGTGTACTGTCGAGTACACGAGGAAGGTCGACTCCGTCTTGCTGAAAGTCGTACCGGGGGCTCATCTTTCCTGAAGAGGCGGTTCTGTACATTACGGCTAAGTGGAATCTACAGGCGCCGTTGGAAGGCGCGGTGGTGTAGAGGATGGCGTCGGTTCAGCTACTGTTGTCGTCCGCTGGGTTTTATGCCGTAGTGGTTTGGGACAGCGGCCTTCAGGTCGTCGTACGCACTAAGGCCTGGGTCCAGCAGCTGGTTGTGCTAACTTGGAAGCGGTGGCGATGACGGCTTTTCCCTACGGTAAGGTAATAACATTGTGCTGAATACACGTACGGTCTAATTACCACCTAACGAACACGGAGTTAGAATACCTTATAGATATACCACCAACGCCTTATGTTATCAGGCTACCTGAACGCTCAATGTCATCTCTAGGATTCAACAAATGCTAATCCTTGAGGCTACTGCTCAAAATTCATGTGGTGCCTGTCCATTAATCAAAAACACAATTTTCAGTGTACCAAATAGTAAATACTCTGCTATCAACTTGGCAATAGGTTCTCCCATTCGTTTCCTTATAGTTAAGAGGAACGTTGTTCCAAAACAAAACGACAGTAACAAGTTTTTCTATAATACTCAAGCTCATTCCAGGCTCTACAATTCCAGAATGCACCGTAAAGTTTAGAGAGGCGGAAGCAGACGGAAAGAAGTTCAAAGAAATGGCCAGGCTCTCGTAATATGCCAATAAAAAATTGCTTCGGGCGCAGACATTATTACGATACATACTGTTGATGCTGCACTATTCAATCACACGAGATTCTACTGAGACGAAAAACAAACAGACCAAGGTAAAGGTGGAATGACGATTGTAGGAATGCACGCATGGCATAAAATTAAGCATTGAGAACTTTTCGAGTGTATGAAACTTGTGGTAAAATTTCAACGAATGAAAGCTAAGGGTATACAGACTCGTTCGGCGCAACACGAAACAGAGACGGAGAAGGTTTGTAACCTCAATAAATTTATTCTTAGACCCACACAAGCTCTGGAAGACAAATAGGTGCATTTCAAGGGCGAGACATGAATACTCTCCCATTCGTTAGCACGACAGGCGGCACATGGGAGGATTATTGAGCACCCTTAGCCAGCATTTTGAACACACCTCTAGCCCTGCCCACTTTTCAACAGAATTTATTCATTAAAAAAAAAAAAAAACCATTGCGGAGTGTGAACCTCTTCACAACAAGAAAACGTCGTGCGGCAGCATTAATAAATAATGTATTCCGGTATAATTTTTTTCTGTACATCATTATGCTCTAAATATGTGAGTTTGTTTCTATTTATTGTTTGAAGAATGTGTTATTACTTCACCCATTTGTTTATGTAACGCACGAAGCTGATACGCGTGCGTAATTTTGTTTGTTGCTGCAATTAACGGCTTCGCTGTTCATTGCTGCTGCTGCTGCTCGCCTGACCGGGGACTGCGGCCTAGTCAAGCCGTCATGACGGCTTTTTTTGCAGCTCCTCTGTCTCTCTCTGTACCTTTGAGGCAGAAATAAACATTATTATCATTATTATTATTATTATTATTATTATTATTATTATTATTATTATTATTATTATTATTATTATTATTAACGCTCCATTCAAACGACAGAAACGCATTGTCGCACTTTCCACTGTCCAGAGAACAGCCCCGTGTGCTCGTATCTTAAAGGAGCACTGACACCAATTTTCGGCGTTTATATTATTGCACAGTTCGCTTCCTTTGCTTAACAGAATACCCTGGCTGAAATATGAGCGGCCTGCGATGCAAAGAACATACTTCAATTGGATCTCATTTATCGCGCCGACGGACCAGCACGCGGAGCGGCACTCAGCAAATGGACATCAGCGTGACATCACCCCGTGATAGCCAAAAGAAGTGACGCGACAGCGGTCGTCAAAAACTCGTGACGTCACTTCACGCGCGCGTCCCCGCGAGCGGCGAGCGGGCGCCGGCGCATTCACAAACGGGTGCACGCAGCCAGAGCTACAGGCATAAGCGCTGCCCAGAAAGGCACTGTTGGCAAAAACAAAGTTCCACACACTGGAAAGGAAGCGATAATATAGCCCGGAACTTGTATGGGACCATACTTCTATTGAAAGCGGTCATCGAATTTCCGCCGCAGTGGTAGGCCTGCACCTTCAGGTAGCTCATCCGTTCAGCTCCGGTGGCGGCGCGCTCGAAACAGCGCTCCCACCAGCCTCCGCAGTTTTTTGACGTCCACACAAAGCGGTCAGGTCATGCCGGGATTCTGTCATAAGCGCCTTTCCCGTTGAAAGCGCGGGAAATTGAAACGAACGATTTTCAGGCCGTTCAATGTAATTAATTATCGCACGCTGAAGTATTTAAAGTGCTGTGTTGGGTTCGCCAGACCATTAAGCATCGATAAAAGCAATAAAAATGGATCATAAAATTTCCGTGTCAGTACTCCTTTAACATAATGAATGATCAAACAGTTACGTTAACACATATTCCAAACCTTCCGTTACACATACGGTATACCTCAGCCCAGTGATGACGGTATTGGACTGAAAAGCGGATATTTCCTGGCATGATCATGTGGCAAAGCTTGCTGTTTCTCGTGGTTTTCTTCGCCGGCCTAGCTTTGTTCCGGGTGTTTCACGTGATCAGTGCCTGGCTGGGCACAAGATCCTTACGCTTGCTCGAGGAGCTTCGCCTAATGGCGTTGCAGGTGTTCGGCCATGTGTGCTCATTCTCTTCACGACCTCTCATCTTTTTAACACGAAAGTGTTTTATGCCGGGGTCCACCAAGATCTAACTGACGTCATATCCGTCATGGAAATGACATCGCCAGAAAAACTTCGATTGACGCGCCGGCGCCGGGATTCGAGCCACGGAGTCTTTCGCCGCAACGGGAGGCACGAAACGCGCTCCCGACTGCGCTATGAACAGACGCGTGAATAGGGCGACAAACGCGCCTTATAGCCTTCCTTTCGGATTGTGCTGCCATCTAGGAGAGGCGAAGCGAGTAGTGAATCATGACGCTAATAATGAGCGCCGACAGTTGGCGCCTCGATGCCAGCGCCTACGTGTACGGGGGACGCGCAGCGTAAGCTGCAAAGAAGCCGACTTGCGGATGTCGCTCTCGTGACACGGTCCGCTGCTCCTTTCGCTGCAGCAGACCGTGTGTTCACCAAACGATTCGCTGACAACCCGTTTGGTTTCGTTCGCACCGACGGTTTGTGAGCACCTCTGGTTTCGGTACGATTTACGCAATGCTCCGACGCGTGCAATCTAGTGTTGCGTCTAACGGTGCCATACCGACGAAATATAAATAGCGACGTGCAAGTTCATATCGATCCACAATAAACAATGAACTGCTCTTTTGAAGGCACATTTCACTTTCGTGCTTCACCGGTTCCTATGGAAGAGGGAACAACCACATTTTTTGGCCACTAAAACGCATAAATTTTGGTCTGTCCGTCTGTCTCTGTGACTCGATTCAGCCACCCGGCCAAAGGTAAACAGAAACCGCGCAATAGTCTTATATACTCCCAGTCAAATCTAAACGTCTAAGTCCGGGGTCAGTGCTGTCAACACTTGTTAAAACTGTTGTCAACACTGTTGAACAAGAACAAGACATTACGCAAATATAAGGCAGAAAACCAATACATAGGTGATATTTCCAGTGTTCCTTTATTTAAAAAATCACGGATGCTTGGTTTTCGCGATAGCAAATAAAATACTATATCAACGGCAGAAAACCGTTCGCCTGCTGTAGCCAGAGCTACTTCCTGGCGGCATTTAAGAAATCAAACGGCAATAGCAACGAAAGGTTCCACTAGATGGAATCCTCGTTCCACTTGGAACTCTCGTGCAGTAAGGCATCGTGGTTCTATAAATGTTGTGTAGGGTGCCTCAATTCACGCGTGTCTCTGCCGTACCGCAGCGCTGGCATCGAGACACCCGACTTCGAGCAGTAGAACGTGGTAAATTTAAATTGACTTGAGCAAACCTCTAGCGTGTTTATCTTGGGGAGAGAGAGACGGGAGAGGAATAGCGTACGAGGTGAGCGGGAAAGAGAAGGGGGGCATTTAACATGGCAGGGGCGCCAGTCGACTATCGTCTTTCGGCGACATTTGCAACGAAAGGAGCAGATGCGTGGCCATTTTTTATTGCTCTCCTTATGAATTGTGGCTCGCTACTGCATCGCCTTTTCTGGTCATGCCCTTTTTGGTTGCTTCCAGCAATGCCGCTGCCTCGGGAATGATGCAATTCCAGCGAAGCCCTGTGGATAGTGGCAGCGCCGTTTCCACCCCACAGCGGGGATGCCGCAATTTCTCTGGAGTACTGTGACGAATATTGAAGCATTTAATCCACCGTACTTTCTGAATTCGAGTAGGTGTTTATTTATCTGAAACACTTATGCCAGGAAAATGGCATTTCAACTTTTCACGAAGACGTGTGTGTAGTTGCAGTCTATTTATTGGAAAACAGAATTCCATGATAAATGCCTTGCCACACTCTTTGTAATCTTATGTTTATGTGAACAGCATTTGCATAGGTTAAAAGCGGTGAGGCATCCCAATGAGGCCGTGCGTTGTAGTTATTGCAATCAAAGTTTCGGTGCGAAATGAGTACACGTTTTCACGAAATTAATGAGTCGCGTAGATGGAGACAGAACACCCCGAATAAATGCATTATTGGCCGAGTTTCTGGCCGTCAAATGCTGCCACTGCTTAGTGTCAAGGCGAATAAGAGAGTCGGCAACACTTATAGTGGAAGCAGAATGTGTGGCAGCTAAACACTTTATTAATTTACTCTTCGTTGTGCAAGTGAGTACACTCGGAACGTAAATTAGGTTACAAAAATTATGGTTCATTTCTTCCTGCTGTTGAGTAATGCATGCAGTGTGATGCTAGTTTTATTTTTTCTTTTAAGTTGAAACCAGAGAGAGTTTTGATGTATATTTTGCTGTTTGTACCAATGCCTCGTGCAGGTCTCCAACCTTGCAGAACGGCAATGGATCAACCAGCGAGAGGGGGCCGCGGTGTCAGGAACAGCTCCCGGCATCGCCGACCAAGGGGCAGGGGTGGTCCCACCGAGAGAGGAGGCGCCTCAGGTGTCAGCTGGAGCCGGCCACCAAGCGCAGGGCGGGGTCATGAGGGCGCAGCTGCGCAGCACAGGGGCCTGGGCCAGTTCAGAGGAACGCCAGGTGGGAGACGTCCGAGGGGCCAGACGGGAGCATCACTCAACAGACAGACCCAGGAGTAGCGCTCCCGGCGGATTTGGAGACTCCGAGAGGAACCTCAACTCCGAGCCGGTGTCTGCAGGAAGCCGCACCGGCGACCGAGGTTCACGGGAACGGGGGAGACAGCAAGAGAGCCTCCAGGCCATCGTGGGAAGAGGGCGTTCGCCCGTCCTTTCCCATTTGTGCAGACCGACGCCCCGCCGACAGGGCAGTCCCATTTCCATCATTTGATAATGTTACGGCGGCCGAGAAGTGCCGACGTGAGAACATTGGGCCCGCAAGTGGGAATGCGGCTTCGCGTTATGTTTATGACTGTTTTCTGAATGCTCTTTCCTCGGGCGCAAATGTCACTCTGAGTAGTTTTCGGCTTGTCCCGGATGCGGGCCTTGGGCGTCTTGTTAAGGCAGTGAACTGCAACTTGGCGTCGCTCTATGGCAAAGCGGTTGCCTTCTGCGATCCCGACAAGGCAGTACATTTGTTATGGGAAGATACTGAATCTTGGCGAGGAGCAGGTTGCCTTGCTGTACGACGGCACAGGTGTTACTAGTGAGAGCGAGAACCATGAATTTGTTCTCGTCAACTTAAACTTAGATGCTTTCTGCTTCATCCACTACCTGACTGCGGTAAATGCGAAATCTAGTGATGATATAAATCGGGTACAATCACTCTTTCTGATGGAGAGGCACCAGCGACTCAATGCTGATCCTGCAGACATATCTGGATATGGAAGAGGCTCAGTGCTAAATACCCAGCTAGTTGAAAGAGTCTCTCTTGACGATAGCCAGGCTGCTGCTTTCCAAGCTGTCGTGACTTCTGATAGAGGAGCTTTAATTCATGCTCCGTCCGGAACGGGTGGCAAAGAGCTTCTGAACGCCGTAGTGCATTCGCTCCTTCATATGGGCCACACTATGGAGGATTATGGCCCAGTAGTTGTTGCTAACCACAAATCAGCTAAAGTTACAAAAAACAAAGCGGAGAACATGTTTGATTTGGATGCAGAGATGGACAAAACAATATTTGAAGGATCTGCATCGGTTGTTGGGTCACGGCGCCAGCTAAACGAATGTCTAGTTAGACTGGGTGAAGTACTACAAGATATTTGTACTATGAAGAGCGCAATCCTTCACCAGTCTCATTTAGAAGGAGTTACTCCCGAGTTTTTCTTTAAAAGACACGAGGAGACAAACTGTGTGGAGCCGTGGCTTCTTTTCGGTATCAGTGACAAGAAAATGAAGGCGTTCGTGTCAACTGCAGATATCGAGGCATTTAGAAAAGACTGCCAACATGTATTGGAGGCATTTGGTAATGTTCCTAGCTCCAGTGGTGCAGTCGGCTTTTCTTTTGAAAGAGCTCGGCAAACTTCATCCATGGGTGCCGAAGCCGCTACGGATGAGTTGAAATCTGTTTATGTGTGGAAAACTATCAACGCTGCTGGAACTGAACCAATCCGAACGCAAGCTAGAAGTATTATGCAACTCGAGAGACGTTATCGATGGCAACTGTACAAGCAGTGGGTTTTGACCTTGAAGCAGAATGCCATTCAGAGACTTGAGGACGCTCAAAATGAAGTATTAAAGTGTCAGCTTCTCATCAACACGTTGCTCCCGGAGAGTGTTGTTGGACCACGTGCATCTGATGTTTCCGTCATTCTGACCTCAGTGAGTGCTGCGATTATTCACGGCGCCGTCTTTGAGTCGCTGCAGCCAAAATCTTTGATTTTGTGCAATGCACATGAAGTGCCAGCTTTCCTTGCTCCTGTTCTTCTTAGCGATAGCCTAACTAAAGTTGTCCTTATCGGCGACAACATGTGTCCACAGAGCTTTCCTGCATCATCACTGTGGAATTTCGCATTCAAGAATCAGAGCTTCACCTTGCACGAGTTGAACGTCCAGCACTGCCAGTCACAGGCGGTTTGTGACCTTCTGGCACCATTTACCAGTGCTCCGCTGCGGTCGGTTGTTCTTATGGAGACAATCCGCGGTATTGCTGAAAGCGTGCAGTTCTTTGACACCGCCGACCTAGATGAAGCGGTCCTGATGTCGTCTCGGTTGTGCCTGCATCTACAGACGCATGGATACGAAGCGAGAGATGTGGCAGTTATTAATCTCGCATTTTCCCCCAGTCGGGCAAGCCAAACGTTGGCGGATGAACTTCGACAGCTCAAGTGTACATTCACAGTTACCACAGTCCAGGCGGTCTATCCGAAGCGCTACCAAAATTGTGGTCTTGCTCGTGGGTCCCGGCTCGTTCGGGACTGAACTCGCGGCGGCTCTCAGCAGAGCGCGCTACGCTGTGTATGGCTTCGGAAACCTTCGCAACGCCGATGAGAGCTGCCATAATGTCTTCAACATTGCCTCGGAAAATAACCAGCGCGCTTTGGCCGCCCTTTCTCTGACCTGCACTCGTCATCCCGGAAACGTCATTCGCGTCGAATCCGGGCGCGATTTCTTAACGAAGTTCCAGCCAAACGGAGCGTGCATGAGAGCCTGTGGAGCCACGGAAGCCATGCGGTCACCCATGCATGGACAGGTGCCACGATGGGGACCACCCAGCCTATTGTGATTTCCCGTGCTGAAGAAAATTTGCAAAAGAAATCATCTTTGCCGCAATCGATGTTCCGAGCGCTGCATAGTGCGATGCCTGGAATCCGTCACAGCCAAGTTGCCTTACTGCGATCACGACGCCACCTTCCGTTGCTACATGTGGGATGGTCCTGAGGACATGCCCCACACTTTCACCGCAGGACAACATGGAGGCAGCGCCGTGCACCAGTTCAAGTGCAGGAAGACGGTTGCAGTGAAGCGACGGTGTGGTCACAGTGCCCAGGTTCTCTGCTTTGAGAAGCAGGCCATGGCTGCCAGCACTGAACCGGAACTCGAACGGCTGGGGCCCTGTCAAGAAACCATACAAGTGACACTGGCCTGCGGCCACACCGCGTCCACGGTGTGCTGCAAGGCAGCCGGATATCGCTGCAGCGTGCCTGTTGTGCGCATGCGTCCCTGCGGCCACTCTTGTAATTTACCTTGCGGAGAAGAGGATCTCAGCGTCGTTTCACCCTGCAGTGTGCTTGTACGTGTCACTCTAAACTGCGGCCACACTGCGGCGCGGCCGTGTTACGACCCTGTTACACCGACGTGCACCACGCTCGTCACCAGGATCCTGCCTTGCGGTTCACGCTGCCGAGGTTAACTGCGGGGAAAGACAGACTCCGCCGTGTCGTTTTACCGTTTCCCAGACCTTGTCGTGTGGCCATGTCCAAATTATACCCTGTTACTACGCTGACTCACCGTGTAGGGAATCTTGCGGCTACACACTACCATGCCGTCACCCCTGCAACCTGAGGTGCGGGAGTCACCCGCACCCAGAACGGTGCGAAGCCTGTAAAGATAAATGTGTTGTCTCATAACTAACGGACAAATATCGTATTCAATGGCTAATGGGAGGACGCCCCTGAATGCTCGTTTAGGATTTCTGCCACTACTACGATGCGGGGTCGACTTTGGGTTGATATGCCTGTATAAGTGTCGGTGGGAATTTTTAGGGCTTGTGTACTATGCTTACTAAATTAACGAGGAGTTCTTGAGTATAATAAAATTATGGACGAGCAGAGTAATACCCACAAAGTGACTGCGGGAGATCTGGTGTCACTGTTGAAACCAAATGTACAAAACGTTGATCGTTGGAAACATATGAAGAAAAACTAGTTGTGTACAAATATAGGCTTGCTATGAGGTTGTAATATTTTTAAAGACAATAGTCTTTCTTGGGCTACTAAAACGCAGAATTTTCGTCTGTCTGTCTGTCTCTTTGACTCGATTCAGCCACCCGGCCAAAGTTATACAGAAACCGCGCAATAGTCTTAAACGTCTAAGTCCGGGGTCAGTGCTGTCAACACTGTGGCTAACACTGTTGAACAAGAACAAGACATTACGGCAAATGTAAGGCAGAAAATCAATACATAGGTGATGTTTGAAGTGTTCCTTTATTAAAAATATAGGATGCTTGGTTTTGTGCGATAGCAAATAAAATGCTATATCAACGGCAGAAAACCGTCGCCTGCTGTAGCCAGAGCTACTTCCTGGCGGCATTTAAGAAATCAAACGGCAATAGCAACGAAAGGTTCCACTAGATGGAATCCTCGTTCCACTTGGAACTCTCGTGCAGTGAGGCATCGTGGTTATATAAATGTTGTGTAGGGTGCCTCAATTCACGCGTGTCTCTGCCATACGCAGCGCTGGCATTGAGACACCCGACTTCGAGCAGTAGAACATGGTAATTTAAATTGAGTTGAGCAAACCTCTAGCGTGTTTATCTTGGGGGAGAGAAACGGGAGGAAAATAGCGTACGAGGTGAGCGGGAAAGAGAAGGGGGGCATTTACATGGCAGGGGCGCCAGTCGACTATCGTCTTTCGGCGACATTTGCAACGAAAGGGGCAGATGCGGCCATTTTTTACTTTGACATTTTATTGGTTTTAATTTTCTGCTCACTACACCCCATTTGGTTGCATGCATATGTTGAAAGATAGGTTCCTCACATGCTTGGTGTATCAAAGGTCTGCAGGTGGCAAAAAAAAATAGGGAGGCTTGTACTCACGCGCAAGACTTCAATGCCAAAGCTATTGTACGGGACCATTGCTGGTCACATAGTTAAGTTTCAGTATCATTTTTTATTTGCATAGTTGCGGTGCTAGTAATCGTCGTCATATGCATCGGAGAGGTCGTCGTCATCTTCGCGGCGAGTGGTGGATGCAAAGGCATCCTCAGCATTGTGGACTTCCGCCAGCTCTCCGTCATCAACGCGAGGCAGCGGTGGCGGGATTTGCAAGCCGTCTCGGGAAGGAGTGGCACACTCGTAGCCATATCTGCACTCATCCATAATGGCTTATAGAAGATGCGGCGGCGGGGGTAACCTGTCCCAAGCAGGTTTTTTTTTTTTTCATCTTTTGAATTAGCGCTGGAGGTATTTCTTTACGTGCGCGGTAGCGCTTGACGACAGCGCGCAAGTTTTTTTTTTTTTTTTGTTAGAGCAGAGCCACTGCGCGAGCCGGGACTCGGCGGTGACCGTGAGGCACGCGCTTACGAGAGCTCGTCATTTTCCCGCTCTTCGAGATATTTGCCAGTATTTTTTTCTTTTTTGGCTGAGGCCACTGCGCATACTGAGGACGCTCGCGGACGCCACGAGGCACGCGCTCACGAGCGCTTGGCCTTTTGTTGGTATTTTTCCTGCAACGACAAACTTGCGGTTTGTTAAACAGCTCCGCTGTTTAAATCGGATCACAAAAAGTGCCCCCCCCCCCAAGAAAAATGAGACAATGTGGCTGGGCCAACTGGGGAAAATCATGTTAAAGCTCGTTTTATTGCCTTACATTAGCCAGTTTCTTTCACCAAGTCAGGCATTTTTATAGCTGTTGTTTTCCGACTGCTGATTAACAGCTTTGCAGTTGCGCTGTCGTTTGAGAGTTTTGCCACATGTGGGTATGGGTATAACCGCAAATGTCCTTTCAAAAGTCCGGTGTGCCCCTTTTGAAGGCGAAGGCCTTAGAGCTCTGTTTCGAGCATGTGCGTTGTGAGGTACAGAAAATCGTCAGGTACAAAACATAGGAGCGCGAGCCAGGGATCGCGCGCCGAAGGGGTTCGAGAACCAGCAGGGCCGGAGGAGGGTAGGCCGGCGCCGCTCGTGTACCGAAGTGTGCGAGCAGGGAGTTCCTGGCGATGGCAAGCAAGCGGTAACAAGTCCATCGATGGTGTGCTGTACACGGGGCTGGTCAAGTTTTGTTGGCTGAAGCGAAGCACGGAAATAATAATGAAAAAAAACGTGATGTGGCATATCAGGCATTGACTCCGCTTCCGAGAGAACCAGGTCCTAAGCTGAATAGGGTTTATACAGAGGCTGACTTCCATATGCCAGGCCACAAGTTCCTTCGCGCGAAAAACGGCGTATGCAGCATCTTCTATCATACATTGAGGCATGCCTTGCTCCAAGCAAAACCTTCCCTCTGCGCAATGAGGATTACACATAGATTCCACCACTTTTGGAGAAACACATTTTCTAGAACTGTAGTGTCGCGTCGGCGACGGCCCCGAAGGGCGAAGGAAACAGACGTGCGCTCGGGTTGGGAGTCCAGCCAAAGAGAATTTTATTGAGATTGATGGCACATATATACCCTGGGGTTAGCCCCCTGGTGGTATAACCACCAACATCGAAACCGAAACCGAAACCCCGGATACTACATTCTTCATCCAGCGGCCGTGATTCCTCACCCCTAAGGAAGAAAAGAACAAAACCAGCAGAGAGAATAACATTCACATAGCCGAAACAGGCAACTGACACAATCCTCATTGATATAACCCGGATACTACATTTTGCGACGGCCCCGATTGGCGAAGAAAACAGACGTCCATTCGAGTTGAAGTGACAAGCCAAAAGAGTCGTTTATTCCATGGAGGAAAGAAACCTTTCCTTTCCTCCATGCCTTTATTCTCTTTGACGTCACATATATACCCTGGGGTTAGCCCCCTGGTGGTAAAACCACCGACATCGAAACCGAAACCCCGGATACTACAAGCACAAGCAAGGCATTTCTTGGTCGTTGTTTGGTAATTGTTTTTTCAGTCGCGAGACTTTTTGTAAGTAGGCTTCACTGCAACACATCGTGAGAAAAACTTTCTTGCACCAAGTCCTTGTAACATTGACTTCATTTCTATACGTAACTGTGTCACTGGGAAGACGCTTTCTTCTGGGAGTCATGCCAGGAAAGCAGTCGTGCCAAAATGTATCATATAAGAGGTCAATAACTTATGGGGTGTATCACTCCCCCGCACCGACGGACCCAGATGTCAAAGCGAGCGCGTTTTGAAAGCAGAGGGAGAATAAACTTTTACTGAGCCTTAATGAGTGACATTGTCTGCTTTTGTAGCGTACGCTACACTGGCCGAGGTTGAGCAGTTTCGCGTGGGCCGTGAAGGGCCGTTCTGGGCAAGCGCGAGGAGCATTGGAGTGGTTTGGATCGGATTGGTTTGGCTTGGCTTGGATTGGATTGGATTAAATTGGATTGTGTTGGATTGAAATCCAATCCAATTGGAGTACAGGTGTGTAGAGAATTGAGTCTGCACATTCGCCGGTGTGCGCATTCTAAAGGATTGACGTCATAGTCGCGGCAGACCCATTGGCGCCGGCGCGTGCCTAGCTGTGCGCCTCCGTTGCGCAGTAGCCAAGTCTGACGCTGCGCCGAAGCCGCTTGATAGCCGTTTCGCGTGGCTGCTGGAGAGCCGTGCTGCGGGAAGAGCCATGCGAGGAGCAGTGACTGGATGAGCTGACTGGACTGGACTGGACTGGCTGACGCGGACTTGACTGGACTGACTGGCGACTGGACTGGACGACTGCTGGACTGGAGTATTGGATTGGATTGGATTGGTTTGGAAATCGTTTTAGCAACAGTAAGCATGATAATCAGCTAATCTTAGACAACCAGGAAACCCAAGTATAACCAGCTGAACCTTAGCTCACGCTACGTATATCCTGGCATAGCCGAGCTAAGTCACGGCTAATTTTTTCTCAAGTAGTTTGTTTCTCGTCGCTGCAGTAACTTACAAGCAGAATGAGGCAGAAAATTCACGGACACTACCCGCGTCATGCTCAAAATACCCTGGAGTAACGCACACTTTGGCGTCGCGGAGGAACACCTAATTGCGGTGATGAGGCGCCGGGCCAACGGGTGAGGCTTTTTTTTTCGGTTTTCATCCGGGCAAAAACGACACCCATAGCCAAAGCTTTCCTGAGCTGAGGAGAGCTACCATCTCGAATCGGTAAGGACCAAGCCCAAGGTGGTCTTCCGGAAATTCCCCTCTCTCCTCTCTCTCTCTCTCTCTCTCTCTCTCTCTCTCTCTCTCTCTCTCTCTCTCTCTCTCTCTCTCTCTCTCTCTCTCTCTCTCTCTCTCTCTCTCTCTCTCTCTCTCTCTCTCTCTCTCTCTCTCTCCATAGCAACACATAGTAAGCTAGCAGAAAGGAGGCTTTATAGAGAGGCGAAATCCGCTACCAAAACTCTCGCACTAAAAATAGCTGCGGGGCCCGGCGTTTAATCGGACTCCTCTCAGTTCCTAAGACTCTGCTCTTCTGAATATGCGACGGCGGCGGGATGTCCTGTATAAGCAGAGCTTTGGACGTGACGTCTGTACAGCGCACGTTGCTGCAGATGCGGACAGGGCATCTCGGACTAGTTATTCCCTTCCCCGGGCGGTTGCCATAATCAGCCCCTGATGTGCGATTAAAATTTCATTCAGTCGGGTGCTGCCGCCCGCAGTGCATAATGGGAGAATAGCGGGAAATTCGAAATCGCTTTAAAACGAAACGTTGAGAAAAAATATTGGAAGAAAATGTAGTTTTACGTTTTTGTTGTTTTTCCGAACTTGTGCGCCCGTTGCATCTCAACCGTATTTCATACAATTACAATAATCGATGCATTTGTTTAGAAATGTAACGAGCATACGTGTGTGAAACTTGCAGGTGGAAACTTAAGTACTTTTTGTAATTGTAATTGATCTCGGTGTACTCCGGCGGCTAAGCCATCGTAAGAGACCGGAGAGCACACGTCCGGTTACAGTAAGGGCTTTAATAGAACTTGTGCCCGTAAGCACAAACTTAATTTTTTTTTGGCTGAGGCAGCGGCGTTGGCGATCTACATGGGCCGTTCACTACCCGCCTTAACAGCTTACCCTGTAACTAGGCCACACCGGCTGTACCATCAAGTGACCGACAACCGGCCGCTCGGAACTCGACCGGAAAGGCAGACGCGCATTTCGCGGGCATACCAGTACTGGTATTCCCGCGGAATTTCCGACCTACACAGTGAAGTAATGCTTCCAGATTAATATTCGCCCTAAGCCCTGAGGCCCTAAGACTTCATAAATAATATGACTGGTTCATTTCCCCAGAAGGTGGCGTCTTTCTAGCAGTGCACTCGAGTAGTTTGGTGAAGCTGACTTTAAACCACCTCGGTGCATAGTGCATACCTGTCCTTCATGTTCGTACATAAGTGTTGTATAAAAGGCACCTGGACCTTCATTCTTTAGCATCACACACCTGATACTTCCCTGAAAAATTGTTTTCTGCACAGTGCATTTGTGTGCAGTAATAAAGCCAACTTTACACAGGCTTGGTTATGGCGCACCACAAGGGATACATGGAGTAAAATAGAACTGCCCAATTAAAGTCCCCAGGGCATTCACACCTCATTATCAGACAGCTTATAATGCCGCATGAAAAATGTTCCCCCAGCAATACACTTCAGTATAATAGTGAGGCCGGCTTCAAGGGGGCTCGGTATATCGCCGCGCGTCTTGCGGTTTTATGAGGAAATTCTTACCTGAAGTAAGAATTTTCCCTTACAGCTGAAAGAGAATCCCTGCAGATTTTGGTAAGTATATCGTGGGCTTATGAAATCCTAAAAATGTTTTTGCAGCGAGAGGTTGCTCTCCCGCAAGTGTTTTCAAAGATCTTTTTCTTGTGGACGACGACGACCAAAAAGAATTGAAGGGGTTTTCATAACATTTCTGAGCCTCTTAGGGCCGTAAATATATTCAATTTTTCGTGTCTTAATATTACGCCGAGAAAATTTTAAGAATTGGTTTTAGCCCACTCTTTTAAAAATTACTCAACCTATGAGGTTAAAAGGGGTGAACACGTTTTCACAAATTCCTTATATTCGCTTATCCATAAAAAAGTGGCAGAATGATCTGTTTGTCGGATAATTATCTCACAAATCTGTAACGAATTGATTTAAATATTATTTTAGACGTTTCTGACGACGTGCAAAACGTAGTTGTATTTTAGTCATTACAGAATACCCGTTGTGCCCGTAAATTCATTGAAGTGACTTGAATTAGACGACTTGAGCTTACCGAAATCCTGAAATAATGTGAACTTTACCTGAACGGCTTCGGAGGAGACGGCGTGTGCACTTGCCTATTGTATACGGTTGCGAGAGCCACTCAACAGATGGCGGAACGTCTCTGCCGCTCGTAGCAGAGCGCGCGCGCATCAAGACACCCTATCCGCGTATGCAGGCACTCTAGCCTCTGTTACAGCCTCTTGTATCGTTTGCCTCCGTAATTGCACTGTTATTGCACTGTAACATTATATTACGTTTCAGTGCAATAACCGTACGTTCTTGCAGTGTGGCCGTTTTATCAACAGCGGAGCTGTTGTTATTGGCGGTAAGTTCGCCGTTGCAGGAAAGAATACCGAGAAAATGCCGAGCGCTTGTGACTCGTGAGCCCGTGCCTCGCGGCGACCGGTGACTGTCCCCACAACGCCCAGTGGCTTTAGCAAAAGAAACTGACAAAAAACCACAAAAAGCTTTGGCTCGCTGAAAAGGCGAAGACGGCAGGCCGCACCAACGGAGTCCTGGACTGAGGACCCCGCACACGAACCCGCTCGACTTCAATGTTGATAAAGTTTTGCTCCTCCTCCCCTTCTTCTTAGTCGCTTTTAAGCTTCCTCTTATTTTTAGAGTTTCCTCGATCAGTTCTATGTTATATGCGCGATTGTCGTTTTTTTTTTCTTCTGTTAATCAATTTTGACAGCTCTGCTAATTCAGCTTGATCCGCCGTAATTGCCACTTTCATGTTCTTACGTTTCGCAATTCGTTCTCTTCTTCTTAGTTAGCTTTCCAGTTTATTTGCAACTACTATATAAGCCGCCTGATTGTCGCAACCAACTTGTCTGGGATATGAATGAAATAGTCAAATCTCGATACTACGAACCTCATATTAACGAATTTCTCACATTTACGAACATTTTCGAAATCGCCGCCAGATTGCCTATATTTTCAATGCAAAAATATTTCAGAACTACGTATTTCAGTATAGCTCATATTTCAGAATACCACACGTAATTTATTTTCGCCTACACAGTCGAGGAGCATCAGTATTACGAATTAGGGTAAAGTAACAGCGCCGTAACTATCGCGTGACACACAAAGCGCGGTTACTATGTGTTCCCTCAAGTAGAGTAGCTATCATCATCACCATATTGAGTTCCGATTGCTAGCGCCACCGCAAAGCTGCAGTTCAATGTGCAGTAGCCTAGACAGCCTAGCCGCCTTGGCACCTTTGACTGGCTTCAAGCGGCTCATCCCCTAGTAACATACCAAAGCATCACACAGCACTACAAGCTGAGCAGGCAACAGTGTCCTCCTGCTCACCCGTCACTCACCAAGGAACAGCAGCATAAACTCAGGCTTTTGCAGGCAAACACGTTCCCACACCTATATAAACTTCACGCCATCAATTCCACCCTCTACAGCGCCACGTGCTCACACCGCGGTGAGATCTGTACCCTCTACCACATGGTCTGGGCCTGCCAGAAAAACCCAAATGTTCGCCCATTCCCCAACCCTTCCCATGAGCAGTGGGAGAGAGAACTAACTGGCCAGGTCGGCAGCGAAACTCCAGCTTTCGGCTGGTGGAATGTGAGGAAGGCAGCAAGCTCCAACGGATCCTGCAATGAGGAATTCGACCACGTGCTCCTTTCTTTCTTTTCTTTTTGCAAAATAAAGTTCTCTCTCTCTCTCTCTCTCTCTCTCTCTCTCTCTCTCTCTCTCTCTCTCTCTCTCTCTCTCTCTCTCTCTCTCTCTCTCTCGTTGCTTTGGGTGTCATTTGGTGGCCGGTGGGTGGTTCGGTTGTTTCTCACGCTGTTGACGTGTGCGGGCTGGTATTTCTTTGTTGTGAGTGATCCTGCTGTGAAATTTGTGCGAGATCCAATGGTGAACGCCGCTAGCGACACCAAGAAGGACGCAACAGCAGTCATCGTCCCGACGCGAACGAAGGCGTCTGTGGGTAACACAACACAGAACAAGATGAGATAGTGTCAAAAAGTGATGTTTTACTGCACATATAACCAAGTCCGCACGTTCATCGCTCGTGCAATGATGTACCCGATGAGGCGTTGCGCAGGAGTGGAATCCGTCGTGCGTGCTGCACTCGCCAGAGAAAATAACCGATTTATTCAAATAAAGCTGTTTTTTTTAAGTGAGTGCAACATTTTGATTTCAGATTTTGCTTGCCTGCACACCGCGTGTACTGCCAAGGTACGTCATTTTTATTCCTAGGTATGAGCATTAGCATATAGCCGCAAGTTAACGATATTTCAAAATGACGAATGACTTTGGGGCGGCTCCGCGTGATTCGTTATATCGAGATTTGTCTGTGTACACAAGTGTGGTGCGCGAAGGACATGAAATTTGCCTTCAGCGGCTACCAGGTCATTCTGGTATAACAGGCAACGTCGTCTCCGATGCGGCCGCCAGAGAATCTCACGACCTAAACTATACCGTTGGAATCCCGTTTTCCAACGATGATAGCGAAAGCAGCTGCATTTGACCTAGGATGGAAACTCCAGCTGCCCGCTTGGCAGGACCCTCTGAGAAGGTATGCGCCTCTCCACGTGATAGATCCTAAGTGCGATTTCCGGCATCCGCGGGGTCTGCATGCCCAAGCGCACTGAAGGCGTGCTACACCGGCTGCGACTTAATGGTGCACACACTCGACGCTTCTTGTTTAAGCTGGGCTGAGTAGAGTAGCCATTGTGTACAGTGTGCTCTACTACCGACAACATTAGGCACATTTTAAGCCGCTGCCCGCGATATGCTAGTCAACGGGCAACAGCATCGAAGGGACTTGTGCGACTCCGACGTAGAGGTGCTCTAGAACTCTCACACTTCCTTGGACCCTGGCGAAAGCATGACGAGGCAGTGCTGGGAACAGAAACTATGTTTACTTTTCTTGCGGAAACAGGCCTAGAAGAGGTCCTGTCAGCCCTCTAAACAAAAACATTTTATATATGTGTGCATATTCCCTACTCCACCCCTTTTTTATTTTTTATTTTTATTATTATTTTCTTTTCTCTCTCTCTATTTTTCTCTGTCATTTTATTGTATTCTCCCCAATCTGGAGTAGCAAGCCCTACCATTAGTGGGGCTGACACCTCCAGCTTTCATTAAAAGTTTCTCTTCTCTCTCTCTCTCTCTCTCTCTCTCCTCTCTCTCTCTCTCTCTCTCTCTCTCTCTCTCTCTCTCTCTCTCCTACATGCTGTTTCTCCCACAACTGCTGATGATTCTGTGATAGCCGTTGTTAGGTCTTCATTTAGCCTGTCTACACTATCCTGGTTCTCCTCGTTTAGAAGGGCGAATTTGTTTTGGACGGTTTCTTGAAACTACTGCGTGCTTGCCCTGACTGAATCCATTCTTTTTTTTTTTAACACGAAAGTGTTTTATTCCCGGATACACCAAGATTCGATGACGTCATATCCGTCACGGAAGTGACTCGAGTACAACGAAGCGAGCGGCCTGTAAAGGGTGCACCCCTGCACACAGGTTCTTCTCGCGGGGAAGCAACATATAGTGTTAAAGAGTACATTATACTTAGGGTTGTTCGTTTTCGGGTTTCATTGTTTAACAGGGAAGTGTTTTATGCCTGGATACACCGAGATTTCACTGACATTCTATCCGTCACGGAAATGACGCCAGAACACCTTTGCCGAAGCGACCTACCAGCAGGACGTCGCTCTCCAAGCACACCCACAAGCCAGCCGCCGACCCGCAAATCGTGCTCAGCTGCAGATTTCGCTGCACATTTCCCTTTCGTGTTTTACCGATTCCTATGACAGAGGGAGCCAACAACAGTTTTTTTTTTTTTGCTTTTCGGGAGTTTTCTTCATTCTTTTTTGGGGTTCAGCCTTACCTTGCATCTAACCATCATGTGATCGCTGCTTCTAATCTTTCCTAGCACCTCTACGTCCTGCACAATACCGGAGTTATCACTTAGAATGAAGTCAATTTCGTCTTTTGTTGTACCATCGGTACTTTTCTGCGTCCATTTTCTATTTTTTTTTGCTTCAGAAGAATGTATTCATTAACCTCAGGTTATTTCTCTCCGCAAATACCACCAGTGTAACTCCTCGACTGTTGCGATTGCCTATTCCAAAGTTTTATACTGACCTTTCTCCCATTTGCTTCTTACCTACCTTTGCGTTAGTCTCCCATCACGATCATGAACTGCGTTGTTGCCTTCTTCATTGCTGATTCCACGTCCTCGTAAAAAAGCATCTACGGCTTCATCGTCGTGTAGCTAGTTGTTGACGCACAGGCCAGTACTATCCTTAACCTGTATCACCTGCTTAGCTTGACCAAAACGGCTGCGACTCTTTCATAAACGCTGAAAAGCTCTTTCCACGTCTTCCTGCGGGCTATTTCTCTGTGGATTAAGAAATCCACCCCATGTTCTTTCTTCTCTTAAAGTCCCAGGTAGCACTAGTATATGTCCTCTAGTCAGCTCCATGAAGCCTTCTCCTCTTCTGCTAACATAGCTTAACCCTATAAAATTTCACTTAACGTCCGAAAGCTCCTCTAATGGTACAGCTAAGCTTCCCTGGCAAGACGGTTCACGCGTTGAGAAGAGGTTTATTTGTCTATCGAAGCAGATACATAACATGCCTCGATGGAACTATGCATCGGGTTACAAATACACATTACAAAAGGGAAACACGACACAAAAACAACAATCCAGAAGTGGCTGCCGCTGGCCTACATACAAGTTGTAACATTTTGTACCACGCAGGGTACAACATCGAGAGGAAAGTTGCCAGGGTCAAGTTACAAAGGCGGCCTGGCCTGTTCGGACCAAGAGATTCTTAGCACCCTCTGCTGTGTCGCTGGCCTGGACCGCCGCCGTGGTCCGGTGCTCTACAGCTGTTAAGGACTGAGGACCGAAAGTTCCATTGGCCAGACTTGGGAGGTCAGTCAAGGGAGCCGTGACTGACCCGCGTTCTTTAGTTAGGAATACACGTTGGGTTTCTTTCTACGACAGTAAGCTAAAAAAAGTTGCCGCAGGAAAAAAAAAGTGACGCGTTAAAAATGGCGTAGAAAGCCTCAAGCAAGTGCAAATGAAAGCAAGCACAAAAAGAACAGAACTCCCGCTCGTGCTGTTCCAGGCAGAACGAGAAATAAACTATCAAGAAAAGGATGCGCGCTGTCCCAGGAGAAGGCGCGCGAGCAGTGCGAAGGCGGGAAAATTGAATTACGCTGAACAAGAGCGTGAGGGGGGTAGCGGGAAGCGGAGTAGGGTAAGGTGGAAGAGGCCGCAGACGACTATCAGTCTTTCCGACGAAATTTGCAGTAAAGCAAGCCAAATATACCTCCAATTTTTCCTTGGGTTACCTAAACCCGAAAATTTTTATCCATCGGTCTGTCACTAGATTCATACCGGCAGGCAAAAAAAAAAAACAGTTGAAATAATTCTTGAACTACCGAATTACATTAAGCAGCACTGCTCCAGAATGGTAAAATTCCTGGCATGACGCATGCATTTATTATACAGCATCCATATTATATGGCCCCATGATAGAGCGCAAAGGATGCATATTTGGGGCAAAAATGGAAGTGTATAACAAAGAGCACCACCGCTGTTTTAATATTAATAAAAAAGCACAGCACGCTGGATTCGTTTTTGCGGATAGTCAACAAGAAAAATACGCGTCAAAAAGGATGTCCGAGCTGTCTCAGCAGATGGCGGGGAAGTGATAGGGGAGTGAAAAACCGCGAGGTATCGGAAGGGATGAAAAGAGACGCAGTTACGCGGAAGCGGCGGCAGAAGACCATCGCCTTTCGAAGACATTTGCGAGAAGAAAGCAGATAACGGCCAATTTTGTCTCGACGCAAGCGCTGTTTTTTTACGACTAAGAGCACACCAACTTGGCTTAGAGGGTGTATTATTAGCAACACTCAGCGCGTTCTTCGGCAAGCCACTGTAATGCGAAAACTTCGCATCGCTTTCTCGGTATACGCTGCTTTGCACAGTCAGCGATCAGCTCATCTTCTCGGGAACTGTGTGTCATAAGCTGGACATGTCGAGTGCTCGTTGACTACACCCATCACTGCTAGTGGGCATTCCGGCTCCAGTGGGAACAACCATTCGAAACGAACGAAGGTCGCTCCAATCGATGCCTGCTCTCCGGCGCCACTGCGGAGGAAACCTTCGCGCGGCATCGTTAACCGTTCTGCCTGTTTGCGGTATACACGGATGTTACGCGAACGGAGCAGGCGCCTTCCGGTCGTCCTTGCGACGCTGCTGCCGTTGAACATGTGCCACGAGAAAGGGTGCCCGTGCGTCAGCACTTGACGAGTGCAGGTTTACGAACAATCGCTATTTTTTTTTACGTTTGTCCTTCGCTTGTCTGCAATTACGTCACTCGCAGCCTCGATTAGGCTAAGCATGAGACCGATTGGCACCGTTAAGCAGGCGCCGTTCACTCCTTTCGCGTCTCGTGTATCTTTGATCGGCTAATTTGGAGCTGGTGTGGAATATGAGGGTTTAGTGATGAGTGTAACGCCTGGAGCCTCAGCACACTGGTTCTCCGGCAGTGGTCATTTTTGTCGCTAAGTGGGCGGATCCTCGTGCGGACTCGTGGTGGTTCGGAAATGTCTCGCTTCCTGAAGTGGCTGCAAGAATCCTATACGTTTTTCCGCCATCGTGGAATGCCTGAGAGAGTCGCTGGTTTCCACGGCAACATCGCCGATAGGGCGCGCAGAGGCCTGTCTTCTGGAGCACCCTCACTCCGGGACAGCAGAATTGACCGTACTTAACGGTGTTCATTAAAGGAAACCTAAGGGAATGGCTACGACCATTATGAATCGACAAAAACATTTAGCCTCCGGTATG
The DNA here is from genome assembly GCA_013339765.2 of Haemaphysalis longicornis. Classification (NCBI taxonomy): domain Eukaryota; kingdom Metazoa; phylum Arthropoda; class Arachnida; order Ixodida; family Ixodidae; genus Haemaphysalis; species Haemaphysalis longicornis. The sequence continues at coordinate 171,746,325 of CM023451.1, read as the reverse complement.
CCCCACACCGGCGAATAGAGCGTTCGGAATAAGCGATACTGGGGCATAATGGGTAAACTTTGCGTGTTCTGCTTTGCCACAAGACATCCAGAACTAGTTGTGAAGTTCTATCCGCGCTGAGACATTATGCGGTGCAAAACTACATGCCTGCATAATGTAAAGCCTGCAAGACCCATTTCTAGTTTTATATTGTGTGTCTTACTTTGCTCATGACGTCGCAATGACTGGCGACTCTTCTATATCGTGGTGAAGCCGAACCTCGAGTGTCGGTCTGTCGTTAGCCCCGCGTGGCGGTCACGCAAGTTTGAGCCTCTGGCTGCGCACCTGGGGTGGTCGGGAGGCAATGGCCCTGGGGAATTGAAAGTCGTCTTTCAAACGCGATGTGTATTACCAGCTAACACATCAATGATAGCCTTTCTTAGGCACTTAAGTTTTAGCAGAAATGTGCTGAAGTTTGCCTTCGCGCTAAAGAATCTTGAGATGCGTGCACCTATGTACAGCGACGAGTAGTAGACAAGCTGTCTGCTTACATATTCGCTTCATTATTGCAACTGCTACTGCTTCTGATGCTTTTTTTAAACTGCGTGGGCCTACAAACCAACTTAAAAAAATTAAACCCGTTCCGCTCAACGTGAAGTCTGGCAGAAGTTCAGAGCAGTGATTCGCCATAATGGGCTGCGGCGCCGTTATCCGCTCACCGCTAGCACCCACCATACTCTTCGCCATCTCGCTCGGCTGCCTTATCACCACCTTGCATCCTTGCCGTCAACGAAACCACAGGCATCCTTTTCTAAGACAGTCGCCACTCACTGCGAGAGCCTTCCCTCAGGATACACACCTGCGGCACGACCATCATCATCACCCCTTTGGTGCCTCTCGAAGCCAGAAGTGCGTCTAAGCATCCCGGGCATAACCAATAAATCGGATGTTCCACCACAACGTCTCCAACAGCTCTCTATGCACTTTTTACATGAAACCTACAGAGACCGGATTCATGTCTACACCGATGGCTCGGTAACGAACTCCAGTTCTGCGGGAGCTGTAATTGTGCCAGCCAGATCGGTAGACATTCAATTCAAGCTGTCCAATTTAACAACGTCAACTGCATCCGAACTCACAGCTATTCGTGAGGCTCCTCTGTACCTAAAGCAAGAATTACCACAAAAATGGGCTCTGCTTTGTGACTCCAGTCCAGCTGTCCAGTGTCTGCACTCTGCTCTTCACCGCGGCCCGAACAGCTTATGGCCGATATTCGTCCAGAGTATGACTTCCTAGTAAGGCATGGGCACAATATTATTTTTCAATGGCTCCCTAGCCACTGCGGCATTTCTGGGAATGAATGTACAGACAAAGTCGCTCATCATGCCCATGGATGTGCCCAATTGGCCGACATCCCGTTATCGCGCCATGATGCGGCAAGGTCACTGCGCTCCATCGCCTGCGAAATCACGCTGACTGTTAGGAAAACGCCGGAGTTTTCAAACTTCCGCCTGTACTTGCTCGACCCTGACCTGCAGCACACTTACCCAACATGCCACGCTCGGATGCCACACTACTGTGCCGACTGTGGATTGGAGTTCCTTTCACCAAAGCTTACTAACTCACTATCGGCATGACTGACAGCCCTGCTTGTGACGTGTACGCCACGGACGAGACAATAGAACACCTCTTATGTCACTGTGCCCGGTTTGCAAAGCAGATACTGCACCTGTCAACTGCTCTCCGGAAACTCGACAACCAGCCATTAACTGCGCAAACTGTTTTGTGTCACAGGCGCTGCCCATCACAGTCCGAAAAGGCCACATAAGGACACAGGCCTGTCTGAACGATTGTAGAGACACTGTGTATCATTGCTCATTTGTCATTTGGTTAGTTTACCGTTTCAGTTTAGGCTTTATTATCATCCATTGTTTTGTTTTTGTAGTTATCTTTAATTTTTCTCTTCTTGCTCCTCAAGCTCTATTCCCTGTCTTTTCAATGCCCTTTCTTTCTCTTTAAATCCCTCCTCCCCCATTTCCCATGCATAGGGTAGCCAACCGGACTGTAACCTGGTTAACCTCCCTGCCTTTCATGCACTGCATTATCCTTCCTTCCTTCCTTCTCCGCCCAGTCTCACTCCTCTCCTGATGAATTGAACTGGAGGCTTGTCCAGCGCATTTCGAAATTCTCGCCTTCGCACTGCTTGCGCGCCCCCTGCCTGTAACAGCGCGATCGGGAGTTTTTTCTGCGCTTTCTTTTCATTCCGCGAGTGCCGGCTCCTTACCGCGCAGTTTGGAACTGCGCCATTTTTTTCTTGCAGTGCCGACTTTTTTCCGCCTAATCAGTAAAGACCAACCCAACGCGCGTTCCTAACTAAATGAACGCGGGGGCTGCCGGTTAATTACACGTATTTTGCCACAATTGTACCTGCAGTTTTTTTTGTTTTTTTGCGCTAAACAACGGGGAGATGTATGACAAGCGCCAGCGGTTCACGAGTTTCGACCGGTTATGATTATATAATCCCGCTTGTTTTTCGGGCCTTCTGTGGGACGCCGTGACGACGGTACGCCGTGGGGCGAGCTGCTACCACAAAAATGCCCGAGCCCCTAAAGTGTCTGCTCTTAAAAAATGACGCAGCTTGCACTAGTGGTGCAAGGCTGAAGAAAAACAGCAGAGCTGGCAGCCTCTCTCCCTTCGTCGGAGACGCGGCTGTTGCACCTCGCATAGATTTTCGAACTTTCCGCTGAAAGTTATCCATGACTGGCAGGCCCGGATCGCTTTGGAAGGTGCAGCAGTTTCATATCTCTCCCAAAGTGGACCGTGTTAGCCCGCGGAGAACCCTGCGACAACCGGCCTCGCGAACTCGGCGTCAATGCTCTTCAGGCACGAACAGACGTAAACTGGCGAGGAGAAGAGCACGCGAGAGACCACGCCACGAACGCTGGGCAGTGGGTTTTCGAGGTAGAGAGAGAGAGAGAGAGAGAGATGATAGAGAGATAGAGAGCGAATTATATCTCTTATAGGAGATCGATAGAGAGAGAGAGAGAAGAGAGAGAGAGAGAGAGAACTTTTATTGATACCAGCGGCCCGAAGGACTGCCACGACCGCTTTTTCTCGGGTACCAGTGCGCGCTGGCAGTGTTCGTCCGAGCAGGCCCAGGGCCTCCGTCCAGTGGCCAGGGAGGTTATGGTGGGGTGGGGGTCAGAGGGGCAGGCACACATGTGGTGTTGCACTGTGGATTTAGCGCCACACTGTGGGCAGAGCGGAGAGGGGAAGGCGGATGGGTAAATGTGATGAAGAAGGGCTCGGTTGGGAAGCGATTCTGTTTGGAGGAGGCGCCACAGCCGTTCCTCCGAGGGGGTTGAGGATGGGTGAGCCGGGAGTAGCGTGTTGCGGGTGAGGCGATAGTAGTCAGTAACCTCCAGATAAGTGGTGAGGGAGTACCTGGCGGAGTAACCTCCTTGACGGGAAGTGGTCTTGTCAGGCGTACGTGTGACGAGTGCTCGTGCCGCCTTATGAGCCCAATCCACGCCGTTTATAGTTCCGTGTGTGCCGGTAACCGGAGGAGCTCGTCAGGACGCTGCGGGGCTGAATTTTGAAGAATTTTGCAGGCTAGCGTGGAGATAGTGCCGCTAGCAAAATTTTTGGTGGCGTTTTTCGATCGGATAATATTAGATAACGGGAAGGCCGGTGTGCGAGAACCACGGCTATGGCTACCTCTCCCGCAACATGGGGTTGTGGTGGGAATTGTGAAGGACGTGAGAGGAGTAGTAGTAGTCGGCGAGGAGACGACAGCGACGGTGAAGGCCGGTTTGTGCCTGTGTGCTGCAGCAACTACGTAGGTGTTTGACGAGGGGAAAAGTGGAAACGAGTGCACGCACTCAAGCGGCTCATCGGGCAGTATGATAAGTAGGTTTTTTATTACGGGGAATGGACGCATTATTATGCAATCTCTGTAATCGGGCGGAAGGCGAGCCGTGGGGTTGATGTATGAGGAGTATGTATTTGTACCTCGTTTAGTAAGAGTTGGCCAAGTGTGTGTACGGGCCAGCCGATGTATCTGGCCCGTACGGTGGGCTTCAATTAATTCGACCAGGGAGTTGTAGGTGCCGGAGGCCCATAGTTTGGCAGTGGATGCGTGAGGAGGCAAGCCGAGAGCAGCCGTGTAGGCCTTAAGGATGAGTCCGTCTACTTTGGTGACCTCCGTGAAAGAGAGGGACAGATATGGGAGGGAGTAGGTAATGCGGCCCAGTAAAAATGCCTGGATGAATCGGTAGCGATCCTTTTCCTTTAGGCCGTGGCCCCTAGCAGTTACGGGCCTCACGAGGCCTATGATCTGCGTTACATGGGAGGAATGGGTGTGTAGGACCGATGTGTTTAGGCGATTGGAGTGGATGACTAGGCCGAGTATTTTTATGCGATTCACAGTTGGTATAGGAGCACTGCCCAGAAATCCACGCACGCTGTGTGTTGTTTTAAGTGTGGTGGTGTGGGGTGAAAACATGACGAGTTCGGATTATGATGGCGAGCACGTTAAAACAGCTTCCTGGGCTGCCTGCTCTACCGCTGAAACTGCTGCTTGAAGTGTTGCTTCCATATCCGCGTCGCTGCCGCCAGTTCCTCAAAGGGTGATGTCATCAGCTTACATGCTATATCACAGCCGAGGGACATTTCCAGGATGGGGGGAAGATGGGAGAAGGCCAGATTAAAGAGGAGGGGGGAGAGAACTGAACATTTTGGAGTGCCGATGGACGAAAGTTGGTTGGGGAGGTTTGGGGGTTGCTGAATTTGTAGCGTGCAGTGCGATTTGACAGGAATGTCTTTACGTAATTGTATGTACGGTTCACCAGGAGCTGTGCTGGTAAGGCCTCGAAATATGGCTCTATGAGTTACCTGATCAAATGCTTTTTTTTCAGTCTAGGGCCAAGATGGTCGAATAGTTTTCTTTGGGGGGGGGGGGGGGGGTGCTGGAGGTGATCAGTGTACAGACCCATGTGTACATCATTAGCCGCAAGGCCTGCGCAGAATACATACATGTGTGGGGAAGTCATTGGTTGTCCTTAATATAGTTATTGAGCCGGGCAAGTACTATTCGCTCCGTAAGTTTCCATACGCAGGAAGTTACGATATAGGCCTGAAGGCTCGTGTGGAAGAGGGTTTCTCTTGTTTAGGAAGGAGAGTGACCTCGGCGTTTGTAAACCTCGAGGGGAGGTTGCATGCTCCCCAGTAAGCGTTAAACAGATCGGTAAGACATTCTATTGAAGGATTGTCTAAACTACGGAGCATTTTATTGGCAATGCAGTCATCATTGGGAAGCTGACTGCAGTCGGAGGTCACGTGATACAGCCCTCACTTCGGCTTCAAATTTTGTAGATCAAGGGTTCGAGCTGGTCGATGAGGGGCGCTCCTCACGAGGCACACGCTCACGTGCGCTTGGCTGGACTGAGTTTTCTGGTAACGCTCGGCGGTGGAACTAAAAGCTTGAACAGTTCTGCTGTTAAGATCTAGTGCCCTTCCACTCTGTGAATAAAAATGACAAGCGAATCTGGGAGCAGTCCAAGGAGTGCACGGAACAAAACACGTTTGTTTCTAATTTGCGATGGAGCGTACTTCCTAGCTAATTAGCTCAATAAAACTTCGAAGGCCTCGAGCTTTATTCTAGCGGACACACATGGGGCTATCCCTCATGGGGCTGAAGCTGTTTCCCTCCCGCGTCGTAGGCATCTTACTGTCTGTAACACTCCAATTCAAACCACTCGGCCCGATGAGACCTGACCTCGCAGTCAGGTCTTATTGGGCCGTGAGACTTCATGGCACTTTGAAACCTCCTACCATCCCAATGGGCATGTAATCGATGAGCGCGGGATGTCTGGCTGGACGTGCCCCCGCCCCCCCCCCCCCCTCTCCCGTACCTCCCTCTCCGTCTGTTCATCCATGCAGGCATAAAAAGGCAACCAGTGATGTGCGCATACTTAGACGTAAAAGGCGCCGGTCAAAACGTCGCCCCGGAATCTTTTCGAGCTGCCGACTTGAAATACACGGGCCAAGACGTCACTCCAGGAGCCTAAGCTCTTGGGTTGCAAAAAATTTGTTCTGCGCAGATTTGTCCAGCGATGCCAATATATCTGCCGGGGTTCATCAATATATGTTGAAGGGTGCATTCTACATGGTATATTCTAGGAATCTATATTCCACAAATATACGCTGTTTTTTTTGTCAGTAAAACAATATATATTTGCAGATGACGGATGTATTCACGCGCGCACACACACGCACACACACGCACACGCACACACACCGACGCACACGCTCACAGAGAGCGCTCTCGTCCTCACTGACGTGTGACATTCACATGAGAGACATGGCATGCCCACGACGCCAGTGCCTTCTGGACGAAAAGAGAATCGCGTTTACTCTGAATAGCACATGTGTTGCTCATGAGTGCAATGACCACGGCACCGTACCTGAAGAGGGACAGTCTACTTTTTTGTCCCCTCGTCCAACCCTGTCTGTCGTGACGAGCGGGATCTTCACGCCGAAGAAAACTTGCTCCTCAAGTTGTCGGTGGCGATGACGATCGGGGTGCGCTGATGTGCCTATACGAGTGATTGGTGTCGGGTACCAATGAAGTTCTTCGATAAGAGAAAAAGTTTTTTTACAACATCCGAACCTTCTACCCTGTGGACACTTTCGAAGGATTGGTTACGTTGCCCATTTCGTTGTCTTGTGTGTGTGGCCCGTTTCCTGCCTGTTCCCTCAGTGTGTCTCATATCCAGTGAGGAATTTTTTGGAGGGATGTCGCGTTGCTCTGAAGTTGTCCGCTGCGAATTCTTCTGAGCCTATATTGGTCGACCGTCGCAAATGCGCGGCTGCGCCGTTATGGAGTGGACCCCCTGTTATGCAGCCACGGTCGTGCGGGAGCGATAGGATACACCCCCCCCCCCCCCCTCCTTGCTTCATCACGGCTGTCGTCTCAAAATTATTTCGTAACCCTCGCCACAGCTTAACGCCACCTGCGTCTCAACGGACCCTGCCTCACCCCAACCCACGATGTGCCCCCCGCCTGAGGTTAACGCGCTCATCTGTCAATTTTAGTAAGTAGTAAAGTCAGATGATTTTAACTTTTTTTAGGGAGCAGAAATGACATGATCTGCTATTGAATAAGTGTGGGTATTTGCACATATTCGCTGCTTTGTGTCATTGAAAAGAAGAACGTTAGAATACACCATTGTTATAAGTGAGTCTTGCAGACAGGTCTCGAAGTATGAATGTTCCTCGGACAATGTTTTAAAACTGTTGCAAAAAATGTGAAACTGTCGTTGCTTTTAGGTTTCAAACATGCTCCTTGCGCGCTTTATTGACTGGGACAAGTTACGGCATTAAAATGCCTTTTTGCCAACCTTGCCCCTTACATATGTGACAAATGTACAGTTCAGTGTACTCTGTAACCGACTGATTGATTGATTGATTGATTGATTGATTGATTGATTGATTGATTGATTGATTGATTGATTGATTGATTGATTGATTGATTGATTGATTGATTAATTGATTGATTGATTGATCTATCTGCGGGCCCAATTCCTTCGATCGGAGACTGTACGCCAACAAGCACCACGCCAGCCGCGGAAGAAGTAGCCCTCGGGGTGATTATTTACTTCTCGACGTTGTCGGTTCGGATGACTGCCCGCGTGTAACGTCTCTGAGACGGCCGCCGCACGCAAAGGGGTCCCGCCCAAAAATCGGCGTTCTACGATGACCAAGACACCCAGGTACGTACAGGATTTTGCTGGCGCAGTTTCCACAGTGAAGCGAGGGATGGCAAACGTGCGCGCGATTCGCGTTTCTTCAGTCGTGTGCGCTGACGTGAGCGTCGCCGGGGCTCCGAGGGAGTGCCGCTGTCACTGGCGACCGCGGGGTTCGTCTAAGCGTGACGGCCGTTCCCCGAGCTGTCCACCTTCCGACGGGCGGGCCCGTTTGAAATGCTAACTGCCTCTTGTGGATGGCAACGAGCACGCGATATCGCAAAGCTCAGAGCAGCGGACCTTTGCCTGCCACGCATCTTCGCGTTTCACAATGCAAGGGTCGATGTTTATGCCTGCGGCAGCGTACCGGTCCTGCTCGAGGAGGAACGCATGCTCAGCCGATGACCGTGTGACGAGGATGACAGGCGAGACGAAGACCTGGGGTGAAAAACAAAGCGAATAGTTCCTTGTAAAATAAGGTGAGGAAGAGTAAAGATTGGGACGATTTCAAAGACGAAAAAAGCACGAACCGGGAGAAGTGCTTTCTTGCGAGAGATGCGAGTGACAACAGCGACAAGCGAGTGCATCGTCATCCGGACCGACTCTACTTAACCGCCCACGTTTATTTGCGGCCTGGGCATGCTCGTGTGAACGCTTGTAGGCACGCTGAGAATGGCCTCTTGCAATTTAAATCTGTTAGCATCGAACGGGTGTGATTTCTGTTATTTTCGCTGCAGTGCGTCTTTGACTTTAAAAACTTGGTTTAAATGCGAGGTGGCGCAACTTCTGTATTTTTTCGTTACGTAACGTCATGGACAAATGAATTCCGAACACGAAAATATGAACCTGGACACCCGAAAGGAAAAATACTCTTCGTGGAGGTCAAGTAATGGCGCACTATCGGTATACATAAAAAGCTACATTTCCCAAATTCGCTACTGCAATTAAGCCACGCGTCATTTTGACTTGCATGGAAGGAAACCGCGCTGTTTGTGTGTTCTGGTTCATATTTTTGCGACCGCGTTTCATTTCTCCATTACTGTACACCACATATACGTATACCGCTGACACTCAGATGCGCAAACTCGATGCATAGTTCCTCCTGGGTCCACCATATCGCCTGTGAGCGAAATGTCCGGCAATGCTTTCCTACAACAGCTTCGCTATTCAAGTCTTGCGCGTGAGTGCAATCTTCCCTGAATTTTATTTTTATCTCGGTTCTGGCAGTCTGGTTTCCCACTAGTTAGAGCGGATGGCAGCGAACTCATGGAAGTTGTCTGTACGCATGACGTAACGAAATTCATTCCTCGCCCCATAAGTTGAAATTAATGCTTCCCTCGAACATTGAGCACTGCACGCGCTATCGGCATAGCCTGACAAACCATTAACAGACCCTCGAGTAGGAGGAATATCGTGGTGGCGCAGATAATTACCGATGTCGTGTAGATTATTCGGCTATTGTGCACATGTAAAAGGTTATGAGCTTCACTCATTTCGGCCGCTCATCTGTGTTATAACGGGCGGTGCGTAATGCTACGAACGACAACGAATATATGTTCGCCCTATGCGCTTTGCGCCCCGTTCCGAGGCGAACCGTTTGAGGAATGCTGATTAACGCAGTGAGACAAAGCGGATTGCCTTGCGGTTAATCGTCGTCGTGTGACGAAGGGCGACGCATGTCTTCAGCGCCGGCTACGACGAGGAGCCTTGACTCCGGCTAACAGGTTTTTCCGGCGTGCGCTGCGGTGTCATGTTCCACGTAATCCGTGATTGGGACTCAACTGCCGGCACCGCTGTGGGCACGATGAATTACCAGAGCGCTGAATTCTTCGCCGGTTCATTGGGAGGTTTACTAAGAACCTTGAAAGAGAAATAGAGTCGGCCCGACACGTGATGGTGTGGTAGGAGGTACGCTTAGAGGTATAGAAAACGAGTGTCTTGGATTATGGGGAAAAGTCGAGTGGAAGATATTCAAGCTCGAATGAAGAGAAAGAAATGGACTTGGGCTGCGTATGTAATGCGTGGATGTGACAACCGGTGGCCCGTCAGGGAAACCAAGTGAGTACCGAGAGACGGGATAAGAAGAAGAAGGATCCGAGCGATGAGATAAGGACATTTGGTGGAAAAGAATATGTTTGTACAGCGCAGGATAGGAGCGGTTGGACGGCAATGGGGGAGGCCTTTATTTTTCGCTGGATATGAAATAGGCTGATGGTAATAGTGGGGATGGTTATGATTATGTTGACGACGACAACAACGACTTTCTTTCTTTCTTTCTTTCTTTCTTTCTTTCTTTCTTTCTTTTCTATTCATTCATTTACAAAGATACCATGTTTGAGCGGAGCCAGTAACTGATACTACCAAAGTAATATTTGAAAGCCGGGGTGCGCTAATGCAGGGTGACTATTTGGCTACTAATAAAATGAAGCCTTACTTTACGAAAATACCAGCGGAAATCATCTCCGATGTTTGCCTTTATATGCTACGCTTTTTGTTTTGTTTGCGATACTCCACTAACTTGCAAGCATCCACAGGTAAGGATGTTCGCCATCGGCCTCGGTATAACCGAGCGGACGGAGAGGACGCCGAAGACAGATCAGATAGAGTTATCAGGAAAGCGGCGGAGGAAAATATGGTGAAAGTTTGAGAGGGATGGCGGTATGCCGAGACCGCACGAGGCATGCTCGGCGGCGGCGACGCACTGCGAGATAACGGCAAAGCAGCGCGCGCCGTCGTGCGTTCGCTGATGACGCGATTACTTCCTGAGACAGAGAGAGAGAGAGAGAATAAACTTTTATTGAGCCCAATAAGGTATTGGCTCACGCCGGCACCGGATGGGGTAGAACCCTCTTTTCGGGTCCCATATGCCTCTAGCAGTTCCTGGCCCCTGGCTGCCAGCGCGAGGAGGATCGTCAGGTCGGGGCTAGACAACAAGGCCTCCCATCGCTCTCGGGGGTCGGGTGTGGGAATAGGGGTGGGGGGGGGCGGATCTCAAGAGGACTCGCACTCGGCCAGGACTGTGTGCCAGAGTGCCTTGTCTGTCCTTGCAGAACGGGCAAGTACTCTCGTACCTGTCCGGGTACATCTTGTTTGTCCGCAGCAGCTATGCGCCGTCACCGTGAGCACTGCAGTTTGCAGTTAGCATCAAAGTTCGCATTAGGGGGTATCGTAATCGTCAGCCAATTTTTTACATCTCTCAAACCCCCCCCCCCCCCCCCCCCCCCCGTTTGCTGCAATAAACGTTCATTCTTTCTCTCCTTTCTCCTCCCCGTCACTTAGGTGATACGCCACCTTTTTCTTACTAAAGTTAATGAACTAACTCATTCTTTCATTTCTTCTTTCTCTCACTTTTGCGTGATAATGTGAATGACAAGAGAATGAAAATCCCACAGACTTGACAACAACGCCTGTTTTGTTGCCATGTAAAGCCGAATGTGCTGATGTGTGGCTCGGCGGCAGCGTAGGGCGGATATCCAGTTGGTGGAGAAGGCTATATGAGGTCTTGTGGTTGTGTTAATGAACGACCAGAAATTACAATCACGATTAATACGGAGTGAGTTGGACTGGTAAGGAAGAGATGAGGCACGAATGTTAACCGTAATGTTGACCTGGTGTGGGTGGCTAATTTCTGTTTGTTGTCACGTGGAAGTCGGAGAAACATATAGCCTGTTCATTTTTCTGGTCCAGGAGCTGTATTTTGAATGTGGTACATGAGGGCTATGCGCAGTTTCAAGATTATAAATTTCGATTCCAAAATTCAAAGGTTATCATGTTCCGAAATTATAAAATTTCGAGATTTTAGTATCGACCATCCATGCTAATGGGGTGCCTTGGATTTCATTGATGAGGGCGTCGTTGTAATTGCGCTTGGTGAGCTATTAATCTTTTGAAAGGTATGGCGAGACTATTTGTTCGGGAAGCGTTTGGAAGTTTCTACACGAACGCTGATAGAAAAAAAAGAGGGACAATCCTCTTTAATGAAATGTGGAAATGCCAACTCTTCTAGCAACAGGGCTTGGTAGACTAGATAATGGTGATCATAGAGCTGCTGGGATTAAAATAAATGGGTGGATAGCTGTTGTGAGACGGAGAAAGAGACAGGATCGAAGACAGGAAAGAAATAACACAACAAAAAGGATAAAACTAAGGCGCAAACAAAAAATCCCGGTCCATCTCCACTAACCTGGGGAGGGACGAAGCATGCAGTGTATAAGAGTATTCTTTGTGCATCGGCGTTTTTGCCAACGTAGATGAAACCGTTGGGGGTAGAGGTATACAGCTTTGCTGTAAAAGTCTCGTGTCTTTGAAGCACGAAACGCTCTAGCGCGAGGCGTTGGAAAACGAGTGTCCTGGTGTGTTACGAAGCGTTCCAGCGCGAGGTGTAAACGAGTGTCCCGGTGTTTTAGTACCGTGACTACATGAGACGGTGGTTAGGACGACGACATGAGACACCAACAGCCTGTGCCCTTAAAGGGTTTCGCCCCTAAAATCTTGCAGAAGCCACAACACCGGTTATCTACGATACGCGACAGCATCGTGTATGGTACTCAAGACGAGCCTTTTCTTTTTTAGGGGCGAAGCTCCTTAGGGCGTGGGTCTGTCCATCCTCGACGTATGTATGTAGCCACCTCTAGTTTAGTTCTTGGATTGTTTACTAGATGGCGTGGCTACCTCTAGTTTAGTTCTTGGATTGTTTACTAGATGGCGGTACTTGTATATGATGAAAAGATGCGCTTGGATTGTTTACTAGATGGCGTGGCTACCTCTAGTTTAGTTCTTGGATTGTTTACTAGATGGCGGGGAGCGTTGTAATAAAATCCGTTCGCTGTTGGCGCGCGCTCGGAGTCGCCCGATGGATAAGGCTGCAGATGTGCGAGCCCGCGAGGCAGAAGCGCTCCGTGAAGCTGCGCGACGCCGCCGCCAAGATCCTGCCGTACGAGAGCGGGAGGCCGAAGCGTGTCTCTGGCTGCGCGACGACGCCGCCAAGATCCCAGCGTTCGAGAACGAGAGGCCCAAGCGTCACGGCAACGGCGCGAGGACCCTGCCGTACGCGAAGCGGCACGGCTGCGGCGCGAAGAGGATCTCCAAAACGTCAGAGAACGGGAAGCGGCGAGAAAGCGCGCGTATCGGCAGGCAGACCCCGATGCAGTGAGAGCTCGTGAGGCGTCTGCAAACCGCATCAGGCGAGCTCAGCCCCAAGGTGCCGACGCGCGGTTTAAGCGAGACTTTCTAGACGTTACGTTCGGACACAGATGTTGTGGGCGAAGCTTTCACTGAAGAGTCACGGTTTTACCGATGATTTCCCCTCAGGAGCTTCGCCCACTCATCATCATTCACCCCGTGGATATGCTGTGAATTTTTTTTCTACACGATTGAACTTTCTTGATTCATACAATCGACGTTCTCTTCAATCGCTGTGAAATGGTTGCTGTATGGGTAGTTTTCTTGTAAATTGCAACTTAACGCAGAATTTAAGTGAACATTTCACTGGTGCATACTATTAATGTTGTCTTAGTCGTCTTGTTCAATTGCTACTGGCTAAAATACGGCTATGAATAGGCACACGTGCGAAGGTACAGGGCAACGGCAAGTGGTTTCAAATTGCTTCCAAATGTTTGTGGTTTAACGCGCCGAAGCTACACCTGGTCTACGAGGCGCGCCGTAGTGAAGGGCTCGGGATTAATTTTGCCCTACCTGGGGATCTTTAACGTGAGCCGAAATATCGGCACACGGATGTTTTTTTTTTCTTTTGCAACGGCAAGAGTTACGACTTCTCATTTGTAGAAAATGTAGAAAAGACAAACCGTTTCTTAAAGTTGCAAATAGCCCGTAACGTCGGGCAGTGAAACAGTGACACCAGAAAAGCTGAGTTGTCGGGAGGCAAGGCATCCGAACCCCTTGCACAGTTGGGTCGTTGCATTATAAGTCTCTGCGCGTCAACGGCATCGCCGACCGCTTTTCAGGAGAGAAGGTCAGTACGGAGCTGTTTTGTATCTTCGCCACACTAGAATCGTTCTATAAAGTTTCGAACGAATGTTTTTTTTTTTTTTTCTTCGTTTCGGCTTGAGACTCGGATACGAATATCGTCGGAATACAGCGAAATACTGAAACCACTATGCAGGACTGTTGTGAGGCGGGCAAGGCATGTGCTTCCTGAACAGAGTTGGAATCAAGACACCACCCTGGGGAACTCCACGCGTCATTAGGTGTTCAGTTGCTTTGCCTTCACTCATGACCACGTGTGATCGCAGGCGCTGCCTCGCGGCTTTTTTTATTATTCTAAGCGCAAGAAAGCAAATAAGAAAAGCTGACCCGGACTGATCGCACCATTTCTGTACCCACCCCTCTTTCTCCATAGCGGCCTAGAAGTCTGATTGATTGATTGCAGGGTTTAGCGCCGACGCAACGCAGGCGATGAGACGTGCCGTAGTGGAGGGCTACGGATTAATTTTGACCACCTGAGGATCTTTATCGTGCGCCGAAATCACGAACGCACTGGCGTTTTTGCTTTTCGCCTCCACCACCCCTCCCCAGAATTAGCCCTTGCGGCAATAAAAGTTTTGTCTCTCTCTCTTTCTCTCCATCAGAAAGGCGGCCGCCTCGGCCGGGAATCGCACCCGCGTCCTCGTGCTCAGCAGCGCAATGCCTTAGCCATTGAGCCACCGTGGAGGGTCACCTAGAAGTCTTCTTCCATCAATAAAAGCTGATAATCATCATCATCACCACGATAATCATAGTCAACAACATCATCAAGCTTTGCATGCCTTAGTGCTGGTTCAGGTGGCGTCACGGGGCTTTTGGATTCAAGCCACATCCCTCCCCTCGACCAAAGCACGCCATTGAACTGAAGGAGCATTAGTCTGACCTGACGCGGAGCAAGCACGCGCGATGGGCGGATGGGCGTCCGCGCGCGGTTCTTCTCGAAGCACGCGGACGCGCGTGCCGCAGCATCGTCGAGCGCCGGCGATGGGATGTCCCGGCGACGTCGCTTGTTGTCGGCGGCCGAAGAAGAACCTCCGGAAGAGGAGGCGGGAGAGGGCGACCTTCGCGCCACGCACTACCCGCTGCTGCTGCTGTGTCATGCACGACTTCGCGGCGGCGGCGGCGGCGGTGGCGAGGCGCGCTCCTTTCTTCTCTTCGCGGCCTTTCTCGCGCCGGCGTCCCCCTCCCCTCTCCTCCGCCGCCTTCTTCCGAGCCGCTGTCGCTGCTGCCGGTGGTGGAAAAAGCGCACGGGTCCAGTCGACGCTCGGACATCGCTCAGCGGAGCTCCCCCGACGGACCAGCCAGCCTGCTCGCGAACCCAGCGTAGTAGACACGTGCGCGCACGCACTGTGGTAGCAGCAGCAGCCACCAGGCCCGTCGTACTACGAGAGTCGGACAGAATGCTCCCCGCGGCGGTACTACTCCACGTGAGTGCCACTGGCCCGGTCCCTTTGCCTCGTTCTCCAAATCTCGCCGCCGCCGTCGCCTCTCGTTTTTTTTCGTGTTTGTCATTTTTTTTGTTTTCTTTTGCTTGGACGCTTTTCGCTGCTGCCCAGGTTATGTCGAGCGTGGCGGGCACGCGCGCCGGCTGTAGCGTGATCTTTATAACGGAAAAGCTGCCCGTTGGGCTGAAAAAAAAAAAAAAAAAAGAGAGGGGAGAACCGAATGCCGAAAGCGACTTGATTAAAAGATCACACTATTTGTCTCATCACTAAATGACCGGTGATCTTGTAACATGAAACCTGTTAAAGTGCAACGCAGCAATTAATAGTGAAGTGAAGCAACTGCCGAGTCTTCATTTTCGCGCGAGAAAAACGATACATTTTTAGGCTTGTTTATTTGTAGTGTCATACTTCGATTGGTCACGTTAATTCTCAGTAGTGACAATAATTCATTTTATGCATTCCCTTGGGATGGTATGAAGACATATTAAGATATTTTATGAACAATAGTGGAACGCGCCAATTACATCTCTTTATAGATTTGTTTGTTTTGATTTTTCCTTTTAGGTCAGTTAGGTCCTCTTTACCAGCTGTGTTAATGGACACAACTTTAAATAATGTTCCCTAACGTAACGTAACGAATAAAAGGCGCTTTGGGACAGAAGAAAGCGCGTGGTAAGGGTTGCCGCTCTCCTTGCGCGCTCTATGCACCTTCCATGCTCGTTGTACCAGGTCCGAATTGCTGCCTGGTCGGTAAATAACGCCGCCGAATACCACGGGAGGCTGGACTAGATGGGTTCAACCATGATAAATGAGGCTCCCTGGGACACGAACAGCCTTTCCTCACCAGACAAGGATTTAGCAACCCTGGTTGAGTATATTTGCTCAAAACCTCCCAATGATTATACAATCACACTATAGCCTTCAGGCACTCGATAGGCGTGGCTGCAGATCTTTGGGAGAGGCCCTCGTCTGCAGTGGACATAACCAGGCTTAAGATAAAGCTAAACGTAACTCTCAGGTTCATTAATCAGGCTCTTTTAGATGCGACTGCATCTCATTCACTCGCCTTGCCCCTCCATACGGCGTTGTCGTTGTCCGTCCACCCCTCCCATTCCCGCCGCGCGAGCTGCGCTCTCCGCCGCTCACCCTCTCTCTCCGATAGCGAACACTCTCTCGCGAGGGGGATTGGATTGGATTGGCTTGGATTGGATTTGGATTGGATTAAAGTGGATTGTGTTGGATTGTGTTGCGTCATAGCCGCGGCAGGGGGTTCACGGCACGTTTCACCGCGATGGAGAATCAACCTAACGGAAACAACAATGGAACCCCCTATGCGTCGCATCTACACAGGGGTTCCCGCGAAGGGAGGTGGGAGTAATTTTCATTTCTTTTGTGGGGGTACAACGCAGATGCCGTATTGTTGCCTGAACATTGGGAATACAGAATTTCGGAAATGGGTGAACGTATTATTTCAAGCGAGCATTTCGTAAGACTAGAGTAGAACGACAGTGAAAGGGTTGGACACTTAAACATGCCACATAAGTTAACATAGTCGCAAGTTACGCCAGGCGGTCGGATAAACGAGAGCTTTGTTTTTACTTTGATTTTTTTTTCTCGTTTTAACACTTGGAGTTCTATCCCCCAGGAGTCAAAATAAGCGTATCAAAATTCCAAAGTGGGAAGATCTCGGACTTTTCTCTTTCGTTCGAAGCCGGTGCCCGTCGACGCGCGATAATTAAAATAAGCATAAACCGCCTGGGCTGAGTACTGCTGTTTCTTCCACAGCTTCCAGCAATCTAACAAGGCCACTTTTTGTGGTTTTTGCTTCGTGTGCCTTCTTTAATTGATCCTAAGGAAGTTTTCAGTAACAAGTCTCGAATATTACAGATTCGTCCTACCTTAGAGCAATTTTGTTGCTACGCGTTGTACGCATCATTATCATTCCATCTCTCCAGCTGGAAAGATGAATGTTACGTTCGAATTTTCGTGAATGATGCACCGCCGTGATTAAATTTCAGCCTCACCCGATGTCAATGGCAACTCGAATCCCCGGTGGTCCGATTCGCCGGAGCCATGATCCAGTGTGGCGAAAACGGTGGATGCGGAACCTACAATAGCGCTATAATTTGAGTCCACCAAGAAGTATACCGCGGCATATGAGCGTGTCATTTTGCATTGCGCTGTGTCCCAACCCAGGTTTCATTTTTTTAGTGCAGTGCACTGGACGGTGCACTTCAACCATCGCTGAACGTTCACCGTCGCTGGCATCCGATGGTCAGTCTGTAGTGTTGCGTCAAAGAATACGTGCAGGCATTTGCAGGAAGTTTTAGTGTCAGGGTTTTTGTATATATATATATATATATATATATATATATATAAAATATTTTAATATATATATATATATATAGTGTTACAATTTCTTTTTTTGGTGGAAAGGGAGAGGAGGGGTGTTATATGCTCTATAAAATTGAAAGCAGACGAATAGTTTCTCTGAGCTCATACCCACGAATTATCACTATCTGGTGGCGCTATTAGGCAGGCTTGGTGAGTATGCACGTCATTCGCGGCCTTCGAAAATTGCGACGGACAGGTAAGGAGTACGTTACCCGTCGACTGCGATTGTTGCCTCCTGTAATGACACACGTACGACGACGACATGGCTGCTCTCAATGGGCGAATAAACTGCCCAACGACTTCAACATTCCACTTCCCCGATCGTTTGTATCTGCCGGACGCCGGACTTGCGCGCTGGACAATGCGACAATCAATGGATGCCTTCTTCTCCGACTGTCATCAACGCGCCTTTGTTGTTTCACGGTGCGTAAGTTGACTGTTCCGTTTCGTTCTTTCATCTTCGCGTACCTCCCTCTCTTTTCTGTTCACCCATAAAAAAGAATTTTGTGTGCGCATTATTGCGTCGGCATCATTTCGCACCGCGGCGCGGTGGGACGCGGTCATCTCGGTCGGCGCGTAACATAACGGCGCAAGTCGGCAGCCCGTCGATCAGCCGCGAGACGCCCGAGGCTCTCATTATACGCAGGCGGCTTCGGTAGCCGCGATGCGCTGTAAAATCAACCCGCTCATTATTCGCCGCCCGGAGAAGGGGAATAACACCCGACAGCGCTGTGTGATGTCCACGGGAGAGTTGCTTGCTTGGCCTCTCGCCGACGAAATTTGTTTTTGCGTTACGCGTGCTTGCGCAATGTTTTATCGCCGGCATAAAACTCTGCCATAACGTAATCAATTGCCTTTTGATTTTCGTTGCGGGTCTTCACGTTGTCTGGGATCGTATTCCTGCCGCGAGCGTTCGTTGGCGGCTTAAAGATAATTGGCGGCGTCTGGTTACGCTCCTGCGTACGATATATCTTCCCCGGATCGGTTTGTTTTGCGTGGATGGTCGCTCCGACGAGCCCGCACACCGCGTGTGCGTAATAAACACGCGAGAATTGTGCTACGTGCACGCAGTTGACCTAGAGTTGGGAGAAAAGAAAGAGATACGGGAACTTTTTGTGTTCTTGTGGCTTCCTGAAGCGGCTTCCATTGCGTCGTTCACTCGAGCCGAGCAGCGATAGAGTGATGTTTTTTATGCCGTTCAAGTTTGCTGAGATAGTGCTGAGATGGAGTTTGTTGCGAATATGTAAGCGCAAGGTGGTGGTTGGAACATTTACTGAGCTGTTCTCTGTGAGAGAGGACCCTCAGTCCTGGGATCCTTGAGACAACCGGGTGGGACTTCGCTCTGGTCGCCAAAAGAAGCCGGGCCTCCAGTTTACAGCAGGTCGTCAGGTTCTCCCTCAGCTTCTCGCACACCAACCGTTTATGACAGAATTTACCCTGGTTTTTTTTTTTTAATTTAAAACTTATCGTCGCTTAAAAAAGAAACAGAAAAGGAGGAAGCCAAAAAGTGCAAGCACGCACGCACCTTAGATACACGTTTAATCGGCTTCAATCTCCCGTTATCTTCCACCGTTGTTCTTTCCCTGGGTGCTTCCTTCCTAGTAGTTTGCCACAGAGATGTTGTGCTCGCCTTTCATTCCTTCGTTGCCGTGACTATTCTGTTATATCTAAAGATTTCTTTTTTCCTTGTCTCAACATTTTTCTGTTACTTTATTCTTTTTTTCCCTCTAAAATAAGCTGGGTCACAGCCTAATCATCACAGGCAGCTTCCTGGCCAATCCCCCGCGTGGGTATGCGCCACGCTTCAAGGGTCCAACCAACCAGCCAATGCGGAGAGCACTACACGGGAGCAAGCGCTGTGTGAACACGTGTAGTAGTACTCTCCACAGCTCGCACCTGACGCTCCAGAGCTTTCGTTATTCTACGTGACGGACGTATGCTTTGCTTGTATAAGCATCGCGCGAAACCGGCTCTGACAATTGTTGGCTCACCGTCTTGTCTCGTCGTCTGTCCTGTAAAACAGCTAGCACGTCCAGTTGTTTTTATTCGCTGTTGCAGACTTTGTAGCTTGTTGCACAAGAGGCAGTTAGCGAGCTGTTCGCCTGTGATTTGTGCACGCGTGCGTGGGCCGCAGTGCAGCGGCGTGTACTCAGCGAGTACATTGTTCTAAATTATATCTAAGATGCAACGTAAACAATAGTGCATTATGGCATAATAAGGCGCCTGAAGAAACGTCGCATAATCAGGTACGCGCTTTACACGTAAAATATTTCTTACTGCCACGATAAAGAAGTTACCCGCGGGACGTTGCGAAACCCACGAGAACCTTCCTGCGAAGCCCAGCGTAAATAGCTTGTTTCGACGTGGCCGTGTCCTTTTTAGAGGGAAGTTGTATATGTCTCGTTTCATCATATAGCGTGCGTGGATAATTCGGCGTAGAGTGTAAATTTTTAATGGAGGGAGTATGGCTTACAGACAACGGCTGTCACTCTTGTTTTATCGAAACTATCCCGAAACAAATTATGCAAATTAGTCGCCAAGACGACTTTAAAATTACGCCGAGGTTTACCTACTTTGCATAATTACGTAGTCTACAGTGAGCCTCACTGTAGACTACGTTGTAAACGTTACATAATTCCCGTCCGGTATCAATACATGATATTCTACGGGAGGGAAACAAGCCGCCCCATGTTTGCCAGTCTGAAGTCACAACAGGAATACCGCAAAAGCCTAACAATAATTCCTGTCGTTATGACAAAAAACTTTGTTGTGGCAACAGAAGTCCTGTTTTTACGACAAAGCCACCTGTTGTTACGACACACATTTCTGCCGTAACGACAAAGTCAATTTTCTCAACGACAAACATTTCTGTAGTCATAACAGAACTGCCATTTACGCTATATACTCTTCACAATGGGCAATAGCATTCAAACCATGTGCAACTACTCATGGAGCACGAATCACGACATGACAAGACAGTCATCAGAATCACGACATGACAAGAAAACTACAAGACGACAGTATACGACACGCGAAAATACGACAGCACTACAGAAAAATTTCTTGTCGTCTTTTTCGACTGCGTGTCGGCTGAACTAAAAGTATAGTCCTTCCAAGTTTCAGTCGGCTAATAAGCTAGGAATTATGCTCAATCGCAAGTTACAAAAAGACGTGTTTTGTTTCGTTCACTGCTGGGACTCCGCTCAGCTTCGCGGGTCATCTTTCCTCGCATAGTGTTGAATTTTCTTTCTTGTGATGGTTTGTCTTGGTCAGCGATCTGCACTTTTTGTACCAACCAACTCGGCCGTTGTAACTGCCTAGATTTAGTTCATGTGACAGCCAGGTCGCAGCAGGTATGAAGACCACATTGCCGTGGCCTTGTACCCGCGCATGCGCATAACACCGCGAACGGCTCCGGCGTGCGACAAGCGTTTAATGGCGAAATTGATTGGCTAAGAAGTGGAAGTTAGCTAGTGTGTTTACCGTCTGGCGATCAGGGCGGGAAATTCCGTCGAGGAAAGTTTATGTCGACTTTAAGTACCAGCGCTGTAAGACGCCAGTCACGCGCGCACCTTGTATCAGCAATGACTGACCACAGTTTCTGAGAACTAAGAAGTTGAGCAGAAACCGCTATTTCTTCTTGGCTACGGAAGCAGAGGTAGAGAAATGAGAGGATTCCAGGAACTAAGAAAACAAATAGTTAAAATGTCTATCAACTTCGAAAAAACTGTTCATGAAAATAACCCATAAAAAGTTCCCTTCCAATACCAATACACCGCTAATAACGTTCGTCTGGAGGAAGTAGGACACTACAAGTATTTCGGCCTATGGATATCGAACATAGCTTTCCTGAACAAAAACATATAGACAACATCACAGCTAGATCACTACGCAAGTTATTCTTTCTACGGCGTTCCTTGAAATGGTCCACACCGAATGTACGTCTTCTTGCATATAATACAATTATCCGACCAATGATAGAGTACGCAATAGTAATCTGGGACCCATTCACAAAGTCCGATATTAAGAAATTAGACAGGTTGCAAAAAAAGGCTGTAAAATTTATGTACAAATCATATAAGCGCACCTAAATATCAGCTCTCCTTGAACAAAGCGGGATTTTGCCCGTCTCAGAAAAAAACCGGATTTGCCGCCTGAAGTTCTTCTTTCAATTAATTGGAGGGCATTCCTTCATTGACACTTCTCGTATCCTAAAATATTCATCCGTTTATAATATAAGACGCCGCCACGCGTCTTCTTTTACCCCATTGAACCCTCGAAATAACTGTTACAAATATTCCTTTTTTCCCCGAACTATTGTTGAATGCAACGATCTCACTAACGAAGCCTTCACACGATCAGTCATCGACTTCGTTTGAAAAGCGTTTCCAATAAGATATGTATTTTTATTGTTGTGCATTTTATGTTCTATTGTTTTCTGTCTTGTTTCGTTCGTATTTGTACTTACTTGCCTGTACCCACCCTGCAAAAGTCTCGAGAGAGAAACTGCAGTATTTACAAATAAAAATAAATTAATAAACAAAATTCAATAATCAAATTTATTTCTTGAGACTCTGCGATTGTATAGAATTGTTCGTGGTAATCTGAGGGCACCCAACTTTTCCTACAGTTCTGGAAAGCGCTTGGAAGCGGAGGCATAGACTCTAATGAAATACTCCGGCGTAGCTCCCTCCTTTTACTTCGTCGGTTGTGCTCTGCGTTGCCTAAAGAAGAACAACAAACATTTGCCATCACATTTCAGTAAGGTGCGTGATGGGAGCAGTAGAGCGGCATTGCATGTGGGGTAAATTTTACAAGAAAGGGATTTTGGGGAGTGCTGGGTATTTTCGTAAGCTCAATTGACGATGCGCGGTATAAGCTTAACGTGGGTACTTTTTGGTAAGTTTCTCTAATGGCATTTAGGTAGTGATCCTTTGTGTTGTTCGTGTGGGTGTGCGTACATTCATGGGTAAATACATAATAATGACACGGCACAAAAAATACCAGAAGTAGACAGGACAGCGCTGTCCTGCCTACTTCTCGCTCTTTCTTGTGCCGTATTTTATTTGCGCTGATCTTTCATCATGAACGTTCACCAACTCGCCCAAATCACAGTCCTCATGAGGAAATATGTTCCGCGGCAAAGCCAGCTCTAAATCGAACGCTATGCTCACCGATACGCCCTCTCTATCGTTAGGGCAAAACCAGCTTTACATATTTTTGCACTAATGCGAGCTCTGCAGCGACAGCTTACTTTACCGACATCGTTTTGTTCGCGGGTCGTCAATTCAAGAAAACCGTATCTTCGTTTTGGTGCCTTCGCGTTACGCACGTTTTTCTATTGGCGTTTCATTTTTTTCCCGGAACTAAAGCGCGAAACGTTTCAAAAGAAGTCACCTCGACATCGGTGCCGATTTTCAGCCAGCAAGGAGAGTTTCTTGTAGCCCAATACTGACCTTGAATATGCCTGATTTACGAGCAAAGAACGCTTCTTCCGATCGTGCCTACGTGTCCCCTTGAGCAGGCCTCGATTGTGTCCTCCGCGCCTTCTTCCTATAGTTGCGATGTCGCGCGGTCACGCGTTGGCGAGAACGAAACCCGTTGAGGCCGCGCGTGTTTAAACTTTCGCGAAAGGCCGAGCTCGTTTCTTTCTATTCCTCGGAAAAAGAAAAGAACTTGCCCCGAGGAGCAGCCGCGAGTTGCATGGCACAACCTTACACTTGATCTGGTTCGAATATCTATATATTCGGCACGAGCGTTTGCTGAAAACGCTGGAACTCATCTGAGATTGCGCGCACGACCCAGAACGCGTGGCCGAGTCCGGTGAAGGGTGCATGCCGGAGCGGGTCGTTTGTCAGCGGTCAAGCTTTCGTTTAGGCGAGAGAGAGAGAGAGAGAGAAAAAAGGAGAGGAGGATGAGGTGGAGGAGAATGAGGAGAAAAGCGCGCTGTTCTCTACAGGCCGTGAGCTCACGGAAAGCGGCGAATATTTGATTAACGATGTGTCGGCGGCATTTGCTCCGCCGTTTCCAGATGTCTAAGCCCTTCCTGCCTACGTATTTTTGGCATAGACCGCGGCTTTATTCTTTTTTTTTTTCTAGTGCGCAACGGTGAATTACGGTGAAAGGGATGGAGGTCGTGAATTGGCTACCGTGCTTTGGTATTCCGTGGGTTACTGCTGCTTTCGGTCAGCGTCTACTTTTTTTAGGAGCGACGTACCTTAGGGGCTCGGGCTGTCGGCGTCTCCTGTCGTCGTCTCGTGTAGTCAGGGTACTACAACACCGGTACCCTCGTTTTCCAGCGCCTCGCGCTAGAACGCGTCGTGCTTCAAGGACACGAGACCTTTACGGCGAAGCTGCATCCCTCTACCTGAACTCGGTACGAGTCTACGACTTGGAAACGCAGGAGCCTCATCAACACCAGGAGCATTCGGACGAGGCAGAAGAACCAAACAAATACATTATGCATATTGACTGGGATTAGCTACGCGATTGCTGATTGCATATAATAAATGTACATATGTATATAGTTGAAACGAGATCGTTTTCTGTCTCTAATTGCCCACTAGGAGCGATTTTGCTGTGGGAAACACCGGCGCACATGCATGCTTCGCCCCTCCCCAGGTTTCACGTTAGGGGAGATGGCCCGGGATTTTTTATTCTTATTTGCGCCCATTACCCTGTTTCTCTCATTCTCTCTCTATTTACATGCGTGCTGCGTGCGTGAGTTTCTCTTTTTATCTTCTTTTGTTCTTTTCAGTGAGACACGCGGATACTAATACAACACTTTGCGCGTGTACAACCAACGCATCCAGAGAACACAAAACCCGCTTCATGAAACGATAACGGACGGAAGGAGCGCAAAATATGAGATCAGCGCATCGGTAACTATTTCTGATATACTCGAGCAGTTCAGACGTGGCATCACAACGCAACTCTGCGTTCTTTTTACTAGCGCATCAGCAGTTGAAATAACCATTACGAAACCACTTTTCGGTTAAATCGGGTTTTTAACGTTGTAAGCGCCGCTTTCGCTGCTCAGCAGCGGTTACGGCCGTAACATCGAACGTACATGTTGTGTTACGAGCACGGACGACCATCTAAAATAAAAACGACTGCTTTTTGTTCCCTCGGAAACAATTATTGGCTAGTAAAGGACATATTTACGATGCGGAGCCAAGAAGGTGCGCTTGCGACCGAGGCTAGGCGTGCAAACTTCTGACAATTACATAAAACATTTTGTTTTAAAGCAAACTTTCCACCTCTACCTCGCAAGGGTTCGGTCGCGACTTTTGGTGTCCACAGAAAACTGCCGCGAACAAATAAAAGAAGTTACTGGCAACGCCAGGAATCGAACCTGGAACGAATACAGAAACGGAGCAAGTGCCCGTTGTCTTACCGATTGAGCTACGAGCCCGCGCGGCAACAGGGTAGACAGACGGTGCACTCCCTGAGCACATCTGCGGGTTTACCCCTTGCTGTTCTCGCTGAATGACACGTGATACCGTCACGCGTCCTCTCGCGCCGCTGTGCGCTCCGCCCACGGCACGTGTAGCGGCCATGTGCGCGCCTTGCGCATGCGTTAAAAGTTAAGTTATAAAATTAACGGAAACTCACATCAACGCATGGCATCTCACTTTTCCGTCTCTGCCGCCGATCTCGTCGCCTCCGTCGGCGGCGGCAGAGACGGAGGAGAGGTGAGATCGTCTAGCACCGGGTTTGAGCTTCCTTTAATTTTATAAAAATAGAGTTTTCACTCATGTTCTTCACCAATACAACTCAACCAACCACCGTTCATGAGTCATGCATTAATTTAATCTTAGCAAAGGGTGTGGTTAAGTGCGTTTCACTCTTTGTAGAGCCACGTGTGGGAATTCAAGTGATGTCCCATGGGTAATCTTGTGGGTGTCGTATACAGCTTCGCTTTCCAACCACCTTCACAGGGTGGTTGGAAAGCGTACGATTTTGGCCAAGCGTTTAACCGATTTACGAACCAAGCGTACGATTTTCGCTCCGGGCAGTCTAAAATAATGCATAGCCCTTTATGTATGCGGTGCCTCGTGCGTAAAACCTATATTTAATCACAATTAAAGTGGATTATATCACGCATTATGCTAAGTGCGCTGTTTAGCTACTCCAGTTCATTAATTTTTACGATATACTTCAAGCATGCGGCAACGTGCGGCTTATATCGGAGCGTGGTGCTTGGTGCCAAAGAAACACGAAGATGTAATTGCGTGAGGCTCTATTCTGGATGAGATTATGCGCATGAAAAGTGTGAGAATGCGATGTACGTTACGTGGTGTAAACTACATATGCGATGTGTTCGGGTCTGTCTTCCTGCTGGTCCATATACCTCGGCGCCGTTCTCTATCTATCAAATGTGTATCCCAGTCTAAAATTACATCAGGAACACCTCAGAAACCTAAGAAGAATTCCTGTCGTACGACAAAAAAAAAAAAAACTTTGTTATGACAACAGAGGCTCTTTTGTTCCGACAAAGCCATCTGTTGTTACGACACACAGTTGTGTCGTACAGACAAAGTCAATTTTCTCAACGACCACAACAGAACTACCTGTCGCTACGACAGCCATCATGCGGTCGGGACATAGCCAGCTGCCGGAATAACGACACAAGAATACGACAATACGACAGTACGACACGAAAAAGTACGACAAACTACAGGATTTTTTCTCGTCGTCAGTTTCGAATGGGCAACACGGATTTATAATGGCTCTAAACAAGTTTTTTGCGAAACACAATCGTGTTAAGAACTGGGCACACATTTAAACGGAAAAGTTGGATGCTCAGACGTCTCTCAGTGAACTGGAACCATTTACGAGCGCTTTGCAAAGATTGTCGGGTTTGCACCACGAGTGAAAAAAATTGGCACGCGTTGCTCGTAGCCGTATTACGATTTAAAGTGGAGAGCTCGAATTCTAAGGCTTACAAAGGAATCACAACAGCTTTAATATGCACCGTAACGTTGTCGGAGTGCCAGTTTGTACGATTGATCAGTTGTCAATTATCCACCAA
The DNA here is from genome assembly GCA_013339765.2 of Haemaphysalis longicornis. Classification (NCBI taxonomy): domain Eukaryota; kingdom Metazoa; phylum Arthropoda; class Arachnida; order Ixodida; family Ixodidae; genus Haemaphysalis; species Haemaphysalis longicornis. The sequence continues at coordinate 171,719,746 of CM023451.1, read as the reverse complement.
TTGGTGCAGGAGTGTCAACGTACAAAAATATTTCAGAGTTATTCGACGAAATATAGCCATAATCTATAGAGCAGGTTACGTACCTTGGGGGTCATATATGCGGCTATAATACGCAACCATGCTACGCGAATTGGTGTACGCGCCGGTGTTTCGTGAAAAACCAATCTCGAGCGAGACTACAGGGACGACTATAGGTTTATAGAGCCGCTGTGTTCCATTGACTCACCTCACGCTTTCACTGCTTGGGTGAGCAGCCATTCACTATGAAGCCTTATTGCTACATGCAAGTCCAACACGAGGCGTGAAACGCCCTGACAATAACTCTTATAGCTCCTTCATTGTACCGCAGTGAATCGCAATGAATACGGGCTCTGTCATTGAACTTTTCACAGTGTGAGTGACTGGCACAAAGGTTAGTGGTCTGATAAACCCAGCATTCCTTCAGTTGCCCGCGTGACGACGGTATTAGGCGCAACTGGAACTCTGATCCGGAAGTGCAAGGTATGCAATTGCAAATGCAGAAAGTAGGAGAAACACCCTGCATGCTCTGACCGGGCTGCGGAAGCAACCACGGTTTAATAGCAAGAGTTTTGTGCGCTTATCGCGTGGCTAGGCACGTTCTGTCACGATTTCACGAAGCGACGACGTGCCAGTTCTTTAAACCTGCCTGCGTCGTCTGTCCGTTTCGCAGGGCATTACGATGCGTGAAGGCACGGGATAGCTTCGAGTTGCCTCTGGACGCGTGTGGTCAAACCGGAACGGGACTGCCGAGGACGGTCGGATTTGTGAGGATGACTATATACAGTACATAGTCGCTGCGGCCGCTGTTGACATCCACTTTGCTTGGCATGTCCTTGCACTCGATTCATCTTGCAGGCCTGTGTCAATGCTGAGGAGGTTTTGCAAGTTTAAATGGGGTAGCCGTACGTCATGGGATCGCATAACAACCAAATGCTTTATCTTCGTAAAGAGCTTGTAAAAGCATGATGAAGGGGAAAGCACATAAAGGAGGGTAAACATCCATTACTGGGCTAGAGGGTGCGCCAGAGCATGAGAGAGAGAGAGAGAGAGAGAGAGAGAGAGAGAGAGAGAGAGAGAGAGAAGAGAGAGAGAGAGAGGAAGTACATTTAAGAGACGGTGGTGGTTGAGCCGTCACGGTAGTGTGGTTCGCCCCAGTCCAGGTACCCTTGGGCCTTGGCTGAAGCCCTGGCGTATCTTTTTTTTTTTGTTGCGAAGATGGCCTTACTATGAACACAAACGTTATCCATGGAATTTTAACCCGGATATTGACATGGCAACCCAATGCGCAACCGCTGCGCTATCTCCGGTCGTCGCCAGCCGTAGAACAAATGTTGTGGTCATTGTCGTTGTTCATTTCTTCTTGGTACATATCACTTGAGGGACTGGCCAGGCATCGGGAGCTTTGGGAGCCTAATGTGCCCGCTTTGCAAAAGTCACAAAAAGTCAAAGTTGCGGAATAGTGCGTGCCTCGTGATGTCTGAACGTGATGGCACGTGCGCATAACAGGTGCGCACCAGCGGGGCAAAACCCTGATTCTAGGGAAGCTGTGGCGTGTGTCAGTCTGCTTGGCGACGTAATTCTTGCCGGAAGACGAGAGAGAGAGAGAGAGAGAGATACTTCATTTTCTAAACAGTCCTAGTCTGGGCCGTCGGGCCACAGTCTCGTTAAGAGGAGACGGCTGGTCTGTAGAACTCCCAGTGGTCCTCACTAACACGAAGGCAGTGGGCCGCCAGGAGTTCTTGCTTCGACTTGACATCCACGCCAGGACCCGTGTTCAACCAGTCCTTTCAGGAAGCGATGCGGGAAGAGAGGTGTGGTGGTGGGTCTGGCCGATGGCACTGCCAGTAAAGGTGTCGTACTGATGGGTAGGAACACCCAACCTGCCGTAAGACAAAGAAACGAAAGGGAAGAAACAGACCCTAGCAAGGTCTGAGCAGACAAGAAGGCGATCGAAGCAGTTCGGGCCAAAAGACACACAAACGAAAGCAAAGAAAGAGACGCAAATACCATGAAGAAGTAATAAAGTTGTTAATAAATATCGCCAGGCCTTCGCCTTCAAAGTACGTAAAAAGACTCAAGTGCCCTGATGGTTTTTTTTTTGTCACAGCAGCCAGCAGTGTATTTGTTTTCTTTCTTCAAATTTTTGGTGTTTTACACGCTGGAGCTATACGTGAGCTATAGGCGCGCCGGTGTGGAAGGTTCTGAATTAATCGGTCTCCGGGGATAGAGACCGCGTTCCTGGACTCAGCAGCACAAGGCCCTATATAGCCACTAAGCCAACGCGGTGGGTTGCATCAGTGTCCTCAGCGCTGAGGTTTGCTCCAAAGCTTGAGTTCAAGGAGGTCAGTCAGACGTCTTGTGAACCGGTTGATTGATTGTAGGGTTTAACGCGCCGACGCAACGCAGGCGAGGAGGCGTGCCCTAGTGGTGGGATTCGGAGTAATTTTGACGACCTGGCGATCTTTAACGTGCTCCGAAATCTCGTACACACGGCCGTTTTTGCTTTTCGCCTCCACCAGAAAGGCGGCCGCCGCGGCCGGGAATCGAACCCGCGTCCTCGCGCTCGGCAGCACAGCGCCTTAGCCACTGAGTCACCGCGACGGGTACGTCTTGTGAACCGCTTTTGGGCTGCCAGTTAGCCGGTGGCCGCGTGGAAAACCGCAGCAGCCGCCACGCGTCCTGTCCGCGAGTGGCTCGTTTATATCATCTGGGTCAGCCCTAAAGCGGGGTGGCAAAAAGGCCTCGCTTTCCTTTTCGTTACGCCCAACTTCCGTTGCGGTTGGCGTGCGTGAAAAACGGCGTGTCGCCGCCGTCTCGGGAACCGTAAAGCGCGCGGGCGTTTCCTTGCTCTACCGCGCGCTGCCACAGGGGCGTGTTTCCTTCCCGATCCGCGCCGCTTCACCGGCGCCGACCGTCACACTTACGCCGGCGGTTTCCATTGTTTTCGCTTGTTTCTCTCGTTCGTGATTCCGTCTTGTTCCATCGTCACCTGGGCGTTGAAGCCGGCGAACTGGTTTTACCTCTACGCAAACAACAAACTCTCCCTGTCAGAACGGCGTTAAGAGGAACCGCTGTTGGAGCGCGGCAAGCCTGTTTCATTTCTCATTTCCACATTGATAAACCGCAGTGGTGACCGTGTAACGATTGCCTTCTCTGTCCGGACGTGAGTGGCAAGGTGAGCTGCAAAGGCAACCCATTCGACTAGATCTAGCACCTCCCCTAAGCATGCCACTCTAATCGGGGCGAGGTCATTACGCAATCCCTCCAAATAAAGAAAAAATAACTGTTAAGGAGATCATAGACCGCTGCGGAATGTAAGCAGCGAGCTGACTAATCAGCTCACCAAAGAGATATTATACAATATGACTGGGACAAACGGTCATCATCGCAGACATGAACGAAAGTAACGCCCTGAAGGCAAGAGATGAAAAACTACTTAATGCTTTGCCCTCATCGCCTCTTCCAGTATAAACCCTAGCTACTCTCCAGGGTACACCTATGAAAACTTCGACCCTTTATTTGTCACTCGGTGTTGTCACTCACCAACCATGTCCAACTGGCACGGATTCATCAGTGCAGCTTTGTTCTTTCTTTCTTCCTCCCTGGCACCCTTTTTGTTAAAACCTATAGGGTAGACGAAAGCATCTGCAGTAAATATTCCCTCTTCCCTTTCCATCTGCTTGCGCTGAAAGCTGCTCTGTACATTATTACACGAACCACCATAGCACCCGTGGTCCTCATCTAAACTCCAGACTGTCTATTGATTTAAACTTTTGAAAACGGCGTGGCGTTGCCGTGTCGGTTGTTGACCCGCTCTCAGAAATCACTGTATGCGTATACGCCCATTTATTTACGCCCATACAAAGAGGCAGGCTTTGCACGGTTGAGGAAGCCCGTAAAATTTCAGCCTAAGCTCAGTGCAGAACTGTCCGCCTCAGACGTCAGACATTCGAAACGGTCGTATGACGAAGCTGCCAGCTGATGACCTCAGACGGGAGAGTCTCGGGTCTCTCAGAGTTGACGAACTCAATCCGCGTAACAACACCGCGCGCTCTGCGCCATCGGCTGCACTCCTTTCTTCCCCGCTGCTTCGGAAGACGGGTTTTCTTTGCGTATACGGGTCGTGTAGAATGCAAGCGAGGTTCAGCAGCTGCCGCGCATCCCTTTCGCTGCAAGGACATTTAACAACAACCTCTGACACCGCAATGCGTGTTTCCAATTCGATATGGTCACGGCGGATAAGGGCCGAGCGGAGCTCCTCCGACGGCCGCTCCCGGGCGAGCCTTTCCATTCATTGTGCCCGTGTTGGGCGGAACATTCAAGCTTGGCGCTACACAGTTGCTCTGCGTTGCGTGCGTCCGTCCGTGCGTGCGTGCGGGCACCGGGCAGCGTGACGCCCCTCGCGTTCGGCTTTTTGTGCATGCACGCTTACGCAAACACGTCGCACAATCGGCAGGCGGGACAGTGAGCAAACATTTACCCGCGGCATTCAGAATGAACGGCCGCTTACGCGAGGTTTGACGTTCCTATGCAGGTGTTCCTCCTGTGACTGCTAGTTTTTCTTCGTTTTTTACGTGTGCGGAGAGTTATATAATCTGCGGGAAAACGCATGCAGGCGTAGTCAGCAGCGACTCTATACAGCGGTAGCGCGGATGATGACCATGCGCGGTCTTTGCGCGGTCCGCTTTTGCTGTCGAAAAGGATACGCCCCGTGATATTCGCACGGTCTTCATAGAGTCAGTTTCGAAAAGCTGCCGCACATTCAACGATCGTGATCAATTTTTAACGATTGCAGGGTTACTAGGGTACTTAGCTAATAATTTTAGATCTGCGCATGCGCGTGTGTCCCGCGGTGACAGCGGCGGTGTGAGCCGCCACCTAACCCAATGCCTCTGAAACCTCTCCCGACAGCCAACTTGCTCATGAGCCACCTTACGTGCGGTGGTTAGTGAACTGTGCGCACGAGTGCTTCACCATATGGATCGTGCCTACATAGACAGTTGCTGATACCTGCAGAAGCCGTTGCCCACGGCTGGCATTAATACCACGCGCCACTATTTTTACGGCTGCGACAATTATCGCGTCACCAGAGAATGACAAACGACGCTGCGCCGCTGATAAACACGACATCGGGGCCACAATTAAGAGTGTCCGCATCCAATCCCGCTTACTCGCATCGCCTAAACATCGGCTGCCGCAGCCACAATCGGAGGAAATCCCATTTACCACGCGCAGCAGCTCGCCGGATCGGTCATTTGTCACTCTAATTGTTGTTTATCTCGCAGCCGCGTGTCATCTCGGGTACCTCCTTCTTCTCAAAAGCTAACCCTCCGAGGAGGGTTGGAACGTAAGGAAGACAACGGCAGAAGCGGATAAATCAAGCCGATTTGGGCGCTGCCATTTCAGAGGGAGAGACAAAAGGAGGAAGAGCCCCGGAAACGCGGCACATGACTTCTGGCTGTTTACGGGCGCACACGACGTAATGCGTGGCACGAGGACTGGAGCGCGCGTCTCGTCATTAGGCATCTTGCGATGGCGTCAAAAACGGAGTGCCGGGGTTGCGCACCCGCCACTTTACTGGAAACGCGAGTCTGCCGGCCACTTTCTTCTGCATTTCTTTCTCTTCGCCGCATCCTCTGGCAGCGTGCCCATGGCTGCTGCTGCCTTTCACCGATTGCTACGGGGCAGGCCCTTGACAGGTTCGAACAAGCCGCGGAGAATACCCGTCCTTCTGCGGACGTCTGCGTACGAGTGACTTCCGCGTTCGGGTCGGCTCTAGCCGAATCCACATCCAGGCGTTCGTCTGCTGTCATTGTTAGGAACTAATCGTGGCGCCGTAGCTGCTGCTTTGTCAGGAAGTAGGGTGTCTTATAAGTGGATTCTCAACTTCCCCTACCTCCCCCCTCCCCCAATGAAATCGAATGGATGACTTTAATATGAGGAGGCAATAGACCCTGTTGTGGGACACGGGAAAAAGTGTGGGGAAGACGGCTCATATGGCTCTTTTTACCGCACTGTGAACGTTCACTTTGCACGTTATGTCTGGTTGCGCCCATAGGGGTACCATATGCACAGTAAGTATTTTACTATGCGGGAACGTGCAGCAATTATTGAGGGGGACGCCACCGTTGCAGGTAGCCCAGGTACAACATTTAGGGTGTTCTGACAATATCGAGTATAAACAAAACTTTTCCAAAAACGAATGCGTTGCAATCTGTGTGGCACTGATATGGAGTGGAAAACCCTGCATAACGTATACGCCACCCTGGTTAGTTATCGTTGGGACTCACTGAGCACTTACAGAAATTAATTGAGGTACGAAGTAATAACAACACTTGCAACTTCACAAAAGAAAAAGGGAATAAGAACGAGGATGAACATCTAAAACTATTCCTGCAGTTTATCACGGGGCCTTAAAGATGACCTAGATAATCTATGGCGTCGAGAGGAGTCGTACGGAAAGTGAACGTTTTTAAGACGTCTCACCGATGAAATCTTTTCTCCAGAGATGAGATGACATTTCAAAGATACCAGTTTAAGGGAAATGTAGACCATTCGGCCGTAAAGTTTTTCGCAGCATGGCACTAAAGCGGTACAATATTTCTCCAGGAGCGCCCGAAATACAACGCCCGGGTTTGACTTTTGTGCCGTTCATTTATCCTAGCTTAAATATATTTCGTTCAGCACTTTAGTTGCTGTAAAATGTAGTCTTCTTAACGGGAAGGGATCGTCGAAGTTGCGAGTTTAGGGGCATTTCTGAAACACTTCAACAGGGGGTTATTACAGCGCAAGAAAGATTTTTAGTTGTATTGATAGTAACATTTAAAAACCTTTTTCGCCCCGCTTTTGGAACTCTTCAATGGTGCTTTTTATTGAGCTACCAATGCCTCCTAAAGTGGGGTTAGTGCAACATAACCAGCGCCTCCTTAGATGCCGCACCTTCTGCATTCTACAACCACAAATATTACAGGCCTGCCGGGTGCGTTGTGGCAAAGCAGACTTTGGAAGGTACCATGAAGCGTGTAGCGGGCTATCTAGCCTGCGTTAGGAGACGGTCTAGTGATGAGCCATGATTTCTTCCTCTGACCATATTTATCAGTTCCTAAATGAAGTGTGACGAGGTAAAAATAATAAAAAATTAGCAGCCAATCCGCGCTGTGAAGTGGTTGCTAAGCGAAACCGTATGAAATAAGCATCACACGCACGGTTAGAGAATGTACACAGTCGTATTTATTTTTCTCATCTTTTCGTAATGGTAGTGACTATGGCTTTGGAAATACGTATACTTAACGAAGCATGGCAGGACTAGAGCTTTACGCTAGCAGAGAAACTCTGGACTGTCCGTTTCCCTCCCGTAGGAGACCATGTTTGACAGCAAACCGGAATGCTGTAACGTTTACACCTTCATTGTTAACTAATTGCGACAAAGAAATGCAACTCGGGGAAATGATGGAGTCCTCTTAGCGGCGTATTGTTACGTGACTTTTGTTGGGAAAGGTTTGATACAGCAAGAGCTACAACTGTTTTCTGCTGAGCACTAGTGATAAAGTTGGCTTTGTCGCAAGGCGTTGTTGCACACGCACAGGAAAAATGCACCAAGGCCTGCGTCGTATAAAGCTTCGCTTAAAAATAAAAAAAATGCCTGCATGGGTAAAAGGCGCAGATAAAAACCGCTTACTCCTTACAAAAGAGAAGGTTGTAAACGATGCATCGTCCTCCTGCCGCTTGAAAAGAAGGTCCCAAATTCCATCACGATGTACCCCCAAATCACTTTTTAATTAGGTCGCTTCTGCATTTTATACCAAATCATATGTTTTGCCAATTGATTTTTGGGTATACTGTTAGACATTGTAAACATTTCCTGCCAATTGCACCTTGGGCATATTTACTTACTTTGCGTTAGTAAAATATTACTAAAATGGGCGTGCATGTGTGCGTGCGTGTGTGCATGCGTGTGTGTTTGTGTGCGCGCGCGCGCGCGTGTGTGTGTGTGTGTGTAGGTTTGTGTGTGTGCGTGCGCTCGTGCTCGTGCGCGTGCGTATTAAGATACAGAGTGAGATGATTATTTGCATATTTTTTTATGCTTCCTGCCTCCGTTGTACGGTTATTGTTATCCATACATTCCATGTTATCCAATTTCGTCCGCCTTATTTCCTTGCTGGTCCCAGATATATACATTTCTTTTGGCGTCACAGTTGTTCGGGGGTATCTCTTTCGCGTTCGAACTAATGCGCCATAAATTATCAGCACATTCACCATGAGGCATCGGTATGAAGCCAAGAATTCTAGGGGTCTACGCGAGTCACGACAAATACAAAGGCTCCTGATTGTGTTGCGCTGCACTCTCTTAAAGAAGCTTGAATGTAGAGTGTCCGTTGCTGTGCTATTATGTTTTTGTTAAGAATTTTCTATTTAACTAAAATACGTCGGAAAGATTTTGAAATGCTGATCTTATATACCGACGTCACATTGCCTCCAAGCGTACTTTCCGATCTTGCGCGGCTGACATGGAAAATACCCTCTTGATTAAACGTTTCTAGAGCAGTTTGTGCGCTTCGTTGACAAAATTAAGTCAAAGCCCACTTATCCTGTCCTTTCGCAAAAACAACGGAAGGACGTTCGCGTGACGTCACGAAAGCTTACCATCAACCTCGTGCGGGTCAGGGCCAGCTGACGAGGCGCGTAATTGGCGACGTTACACCTTGCTCGCTGTCGTCGCTGTCGCCTTGGAGGTAAACGAAGCATTTACGACGAGAGAGACGTGAATATGCATAAGGCGACAGTTTCGCTAACTCTATACGTGCTGCCTGTTTTTTCTCTCCGACCTTTGCCATCGCTGGAATTTTTCACCTGGTTTGACGTTTCCTCAATGTATACTCTATCCCGGAGTAGCGAAGCTCGATAAATCTTCGAGATCCCCGCTGCCAGCGAGCTGGCGTCAGTGAAACCGTTGTCATTATACGGCGTGCGTGTATCTAACAGGCGCCTCAGTTTAGAGGTCTTTTAGAGAAAGAAACCTTGATACTTCCCCGGGCACCGTTCCGTTCGCCGCACTCTCCTCGACAGAGACCATTGTTTCGGCTGTCGGCGACATGCCACGCGGTTCCATTGCTGCCGCCAGGAGACGCGGACCTTGCGATGTAGGCTGTCGATGGCTGCGAGACGGATGATACGACCTTGTTCGAGACGCGCAGCTGGCGAGCTTCGCGTCTCGCCGTGATTAGCCGCCGTCATCGGGCGGGATAGCAGGCATGAGAAAACGGATAACCTTTCATTCATTCCGGGCTCGAAGGCGACGGCGGCGACGACGACGTCATGAGTCCTCCCACTCGGCGCGCCGTTGTCTCACAGCTACGATGACGTTCGTCGAAGGCGGCGCGACAGGCTCAATTGTGTGTCCTTGTCGTCTCCTCCTTTTTAATCAGGTCGGTCGTCTGTTTTGACAACCGAGTCATGGCGCCCCAGTGACACCGCTCACTTGCAAGAACGCCCCCTCCTTGATAGGGAGACGCCGATGAGGCCCGGAACCGGGCCTTGCCGGCCTCTAACGAGCCGCGTGGTTTCGTTAAACGGAAGGCGTGGGAATACGTTGGAGGCTAATAGCGCCTTTTTAAGAGCCGAAGGTGCCAACAGAGGCGGACACCCTTAGTCTTGTTTATGTGTGTACTGGCCTCGCTTTGAAACAATATTAGACATGTTGACAATTAGACAATATTAAACATATTAGACATATTAGACATGACAGGGCGAGTGGAAAAGTAGTTTTTGGCTTACATCGCCTGCGGTGGAAGTGATGGGGGTGGCTCCAATTTATTTGTTTGAGCCTGATTGGTTTGAGCGTGAAACTTTGATTTAAGGCTTTGTATGTGCAGTCCGTATGATAGAAGAAACAAGTGTGAATTCACCAAGTTGTACTGCTAAACTAAAAATTAAAGCCGTTCCACTCAGTGTGAAAGCTGTCGGAAGTACACGCTGCAGAGCAGTGATTCTCCATAATTGGCTGCAGAGCCGTTATCCGCTCACTGCTGCCACACAATGCATTTCAAATTTCCCGCCTTTGCAGTGCTCGCGCTCCCCCTGCCTGAAACTGCGCCAGCGGGAGTTCTTTTTCTGCTTGCTTTAATTTCGTATGCTGGAGCTGTTTTGCGACATTTCGAACGCGTAATCTTTTTCTTGCGCGCCTGGAGCCTTTATGGGTCACTTCGAACGCGCCATTGTTTTCTTGCGCGGCCCGCTTTTTTCGCCTACTATCGTAAAAACAAAGCCAACGAGCATTCCTAACTAAATGATCGCGGGGGCTGCCGGTTATATACAAAGATTTTGCCTGAAATGTACCTGCAGTTTTTGAGTGTGTGTGTGTGTGTGTGTGCTAAATAACGGGGAGTTGTATGACAAGCGCCAGCGGTTCACGAGGTTCGCACGGTTATGACTATTTAAACAGCGTGGTTTTGGAAGCCTCAGCGTGACTCCCTGACGACGGTACACCAGGCTCTACTTGGGTCCGTTTTCTCTGCTGCGCCGCCTGATTCCGGCAGTCGCATCGACCGTTAGCGAGCTAGGACGACAAGGCCAGTCCATGAAGTGCTCTGCACCTAAAAGAAGCAAAACAGAGGGAAGAGCTGATTAGTGTGCGACTGGTTCAGTTGTATAAACGCCTCTCAGTTGAATTGTGCTACAAAGACAAGAGGCGGCTCTGAAGGCAACAGTCACAACCTCGACGAGTGAAGCTTCACGTGTGTGATGTTTCAAACCTAACATTTGCGGCTACAATGAAGTGAAAAGAAAAAGGTACAACACTGCCGCGTCGAGTCTCATGCACAATGTTTTGAGCCGAATACCTTCTGCGTTTCTGGCCTGTCAGTTTACACCACCGCCGTATTTCACACCCCTAATCGCGCGTATAGTTGTGATATACATCTGAAATTTGCATATATATCGTTCCCTTGCAAGGCGAACCTATTAACGACTAAGAACGCGAGCCTATTAACGACTAAGATTACTACCCGTTGTTTTCAAGCGCGGTTCAACCTAACCATGACACCTCCCTAAACCCTAATGAGCCGCGAAAACGTGATTCCAGCGACCTTTCCCGGGTTTTCGTTTTTGTTTTCCCGTGGCTTATGTACTGCAAGTTCCTTTGCAACGCTTTTTTTCACACGTTCACTCGCACCATGAACGCCCGCGCCACCTGCGCGCACAATGGACTGTTGTTCAGCCTCTAAGCAGAGCTGTGCCGAATGGTCGCTGTATTCTACAGGCCGGAAGGGTTGTATACCGCACGCATCACTCCACGAACAGCTGGGCACTCCCATGCTATCGAGAAGCCTAACGACCGGATCCAGGAACGCACGACGGTCAGTAGTGGTCGCCCCTCGGCCCGTCCTTCCACATGGAGCCGATAAGACCGCGATCTGCGCCTCGGAACGCTGCCATATTCTGCAGCACAAAAGACCATTAGGCGGCGGCCCCGCCGCGTGGCACGAGGGGTCAGCCAGTGGGCTTCGAGTTCGTGCCGTCGTCCGCTTTATGTGCCCAGTGGAGATAGTCAGGGTCAGTGAAACCACGCCGCTTCCTTGCCGCGGGTGGCCGATACCAGCGCGTACCTGAGCGGAGACTATATTTAGCGCGTAAGCTCGATTTAGTAATTGCCGGAAGGATTATTCATGTCTCGACGTGGATATCTCGCTGGATTTTCTCCAAAGAGTTGGCTTACCGCACCTACGGCAGTCATACTGCAGGCAGGAATTGGGGATGAAGCACCGAGAAGCAACCTATTTTGAAATATGCCTAAAGCAAGATGCGTATTCCTGTATATTTTGCTTCAGATATACTATTTATTTTGTAGTTTTTACCCGCTGTAGCCAGAAACTAAGGGCGTCTCCTGGGAAGGTTGACCTCGAATGACCCCGACGTCGCCACGAATGATGCGAACACCCATATGGACCAAGGAAGACGCCAGAAGCGAGCCAAACAATGCCAGCCGTGCATAAGAGACTATTAATGATTACCAAAGTTAATTAGTGATTGATTAGTAAATAATATTATTTACTATTAAGGTGCGACTAAGGTGGGATAAGATAGAGAAAGGGGGATCAATATGAATTAGAAAGAATAAAGGTGGATTAACGTGAATTATGATGTGAATGATGATTGATTAGGGATTAGCAAGGTGGACACACATTTCCTTAGAAGTTCCAGTCTGAGTAAGCGTCGTTCAACGCTCCCAGACATCCAGGCGTAAAGCTCGTGGTGTAACGCGTAGCATCATCGGCCGTGAACCTCCCGTTCCCGCCTTCATCTCACCGAGCAGCGCATAGCCAACTGCCTCTTCACACGTGGGGAAACTAAAGAGAAAGAAGCGTGGGAGTCGCAATAACAGCGATTACGCCAAGTTGTCTCGCTGGCAGCTGCAGGTATGCGAAATCACAGCGTGACTTAGTGCGAGCGAGGCGTCCCAAATATGCCGCTCCTGGTGCCTACGTTCTGCGCGCCTAGCTTCTCATGCTGAGCCCACCGGGATCGGGGTTCAAAGAACTTCCTTTGTCTCGATTTCAAAGCGTGAAGTGAGTGGGCAAGGACAGCGCGAAGCGCGCAGCTATGCGTTGCTACAGCGCCTCCGAAGAGCCGCGCCGCCTCCTCTTCTTAGATGTAATTAAAAACACAAAAAGCTGCTATCTCAAGCATAAATGCGCGCACCGATACGTTTCAGCCAATAATATTGTTACGGGGAAGCCAGAAGCAAGATGTATTTGGGGATAATCTAGCAGCTCTAGCTAAAGAGTAGCTCGCGACTCTCAGCTGGCACCGAGCTTCGTCTTCCTCTTTGTTGCGTCCGGCATCACCAAAAATGATGGCCAATCACCTTAATTCGTCATAGGCTATGCAGCTATTGCCTCGGCGCGTAACCAAGCTGGACAGGCAAGTCTCCTTGCGACAATAATTACAACTTGCGAGAGCTATTTCCATAATCGCGGTCACCTATTCTCTTTTGAGCATGGACATTCTCCTGAGCTTTCTTCGGCCATAGTGCCATCATGTGCATCTGAGGACGAGCAGACGGATGAGAACTGTGAAAACACAGTGGAGGAACACCTACTTCGAGCTTAGGAATTCTACACCCGCCGCAAGGTGGAAAGGAAGTCGCAGCTACGAGCGGCTCTAGGTGTGAAGCGTCCAGACATTCTTCAGCATTGGCCCAGGAAATGGCACACTATCGTTCACGGGATTAGAACTGGATCGGCAAGAACACCACACTTTCGCGATACAAGATACGGCAGTCTAGATGATCCCGAGTGTTCATGGTGCTCAGCCAATAACGACATTGCACACATCCTATGGAACTGCCCTCACTTTGCCGACTGTAGACAACAAGCCTTCGAAAACGTACGATTGGTAAGCCCACCCAGCCCTAATGATTGGCTTTATCCGAGTCGTCCCAGTCAGAGCGAAGAACGGCGCCGGCTCACCGCTCTACGAAACTTCTTCGAGACATCTGGCCTCCACCATTTCCTTTAGTTTCGTACCCCATTGGATGTATCATATATTTTCCTTCAACTGCCATTACCTAATCCCACTCCCCTAGACACCAAATTCGCTAAAGCGTAACATGGCGTCCTTGTATCCCTTGCTACATAAAATAAACGCGTGTTACCACCACCGCGCCGTGATCGAAATGCATTTTGGGAACTCCAGTAGCCATGAAAACCGCTCAGTGTGTCCCAGGCCGGACTATTTTATGAGAATGCTACGATATTTAACAGGCATTTATATATGCGTAAATGTTTTATAAATGCATAATGCTCCCGACTCCTGCATAAATGCATTTCACGTATACATATGTATGTGTGCGTGCGTGCGTGCAGTGCATATATATACAAAACCCTCTTTTTATCCCCCTGGGCCACTGCTCCGTAGCGTAAAAAGGAGGCCCCCTTCACCCTGAAGTTGTACGAGCTCGCCACCCCTGAACACGGGAAACACATGCAAATAAGCACACATGCAAATGGATCAGGGGCATTAGGTCGTTGCGGTAGCTCAGTTGGTAGAGCATCCGAGTCGTTATCCGAAGATTGTGGGTTCAGATACCACCAGAAGCCCAAAGGCCTGCCTGGGGACTTACGTTGCATCAAAAAGGGTTTTTTTTTTTTTTTTCGTTCTTCCGCGAATAGATCGGGACTGCTCGGTTCCAGCACAGTTTTTTAGTCGCAAATTGAACGTTCGGGTGATACGTTTTCCGAATCACGCGTTTTAATTTCGCGCTGTCACGTATCAACGAGTTTCTAACGCATTTAAAGGGACCCGGCAACACTTCGATAAACACTTTCACTCTTCCCCTCGCGCCTGGAAGCACTGCGAAAGCTACAGTTATCGCCAGCACGGAGCGGCACTGGGTGATTTGCTCGTTACAACGGATACGCCTTCAATTTCTGCTTTGTTCTTGTGGCTTTACTTTTAAAGTTTCTACCGAAAAGCGTTCATTGCTGCAACTGAAGGAAAACCCGACAACAGCCGCTACATCAGTGACGTAATTCGGGCCGTCGAAGAACGGCAAGACCTGGAAAGAGAGAAAAATCTTTTGAGCGAGTTTCCAAGTTATCTGATGGGCATAGAACAGTAATTTTTGGCTGAGGTGCTTTGGGACCCCCTAATCTAAGTACTGGGTGTGTGGGTGACTACGTTCGTCAAGCATTCAAGATTTCAAAACAACAACAAAAAAAAAGCTGACGAAAGCGTTGCAGGGTTCCTCTAACCGTGCTAAGGTCCAAACTAAACTGGCCTATATATAATTTTAACGACGCATGCGTACACGCGCCCCCCTCCCGACCGTAGGAAGTGCTATCGGCGGCGGCCCCACCCTTCCCCGTCCGTGTCCTCTGGCCGCGCAGCATGCGCTCTCGCAAACCACGCACGCTTTAGTCGTACACCACAGGCGTATTCGCCGCTTGCCCGACGCGCCCGTGTGGACTCCGGGGAGGACATGATTTCACTTAACCCACATTTTCCGCGGGGAGACGGCAGCACTCGCGGGAGCTGCGCACACCCCATCGCGTGCTAGGCGTCACGCCGAGACAGACAGCAGCGGGACCCGTAGAGGGAGGGAGGGAGGCGAGAATGAAGCAGCAACAACAACGCAGACAGCATTTAAAGGCAGCAAACAAAGCGAAAGATAGGAGGCCTAAGGAAAAAGGAAGTGCAGATAAGCAGCACGAATGCGCGCAGGCCACACCTCGACGGCAGGTTAAAGGCACGGAGATGGAGATGGCGGAACACGGCGAACGCTGGTGGCCGGTCGTAGAGCGCTGGAAGCGCTAATAAAGCATTTCCGCGCGCGCGCGCCCGGACCCACACCCAACAAAAGGAGGATGTGCTGCTCTCGTCTCTTACGCGAGGGGAGGCGATCCAACGCAGGCGTGCGCGCCCTGCAGCCGACGTGACGTGGGCGGTCGGTGGACGGGTCGTCGCAGCTCTTCGTTCCCGCCTCACGTATGGGAGTTGAGGCGACCGCTGCTGCCGGAGAATTCCGGCAGTGTGCGTCCACGCCGAGCAGAGAGAATGCCGCCGTCGCAAGACCGCACTTCGCTTACAGGTGACCGTCTTGAAGGGATCGGCGTGGAGAGACCGCCTATCTGCTGCGATGGCACGTTGCTTTAGTGTATGCATCCACGCACATGTATAAATAAGAGGGGAAGAGAAATCAGAATGAGCCATCCTAATAATTGAGGGGGGGCATTGCGAGAGAAGCTTTTTTTTAGCACACGACATAGAGGGGACTCAGAATTCATAGAGAAAGGAATGATCAAATTTCGTTTCTGGTGAGCGTTGAAGGAGGTAAACTTTCCATTTCTGTTGAAGGTTTCTGTCTCCCTGAGGAAGACGTAGCTACACCCGCACACACTTTAATTTTGATTCTACTGATCTTCAAAATAGTTATTCTTGATAGCTAATCTAATTAATATGGATATCCAAAGATAAGACGTACAAGTTTGAGGTTCAAATCAGGTATTGATCTTGAAAATGATGCTTATTATTGACTATAATCTACTGAAGATGCATATTCAAGTGATGAGACGTATAAGCTTAAGGTCCTAGTAGTTTTTTCAACGGCGTGTGACTTTGGTGGTGCCCGGTTACAATAGCGCACACATCTGGGCGTTCGTTTTCCAGAACTACACACCACTGTGGCTCAGTGGCTAAGGCGTTGTGCTGCTGAGCACCAGGACGCGGTTTCGATTGCCAGCCGCGGCGGCCGCTTTTCTGATGGAGGCGAAAAGCAAAAACGCCCGTGTGTACGAGATTTCGGCGCACGTTAAAGATCCCCAGGTGGTCAAAATAATCCGGAGCCGTCCTCTGCGGTGTGCATCATCGCCTGCGTTGCGTCAGCGCGTTAAACCTTGCAATTAATCAATCGTTTTACAGAACTGGTATCTTCTATATGAGGTATTTTAGAGTTATATAACTCTGCATAGAAAATTTTAGAGTTATATATAACTCTAAAATTTTGACGCCTGGACAAGAAGACAACTGTATTGACGCGTGAGCTTATAGATTGTCGCTCACGTGTTACGAAACCTTAACATCCACTGTTTTGTATTCTGTGTACAAAATTTCACGCGTTAAATTGGAAGCGTTTTTTCGGGGATTTAACAACAACAACAAAAAAAAACCGATCGCCCGTCTGTAACGCTTGTTGTGTCACACTTTAGCCGCGCAAAAAAAAAAGTCATATTATCAAAACGAATCCCGATATGGAGAAAGAAATTAGTTGGTTATAAATGAAAATCGGCGGTGGTTATATTCGATCGTATGACAATTCGGTTTCAATGCAGGCATCTTCGACGCTCCACTAAGATTGTTCCCATAAGTTATACGCCAAAGAGGTCCGTGTCTATTGCGTTGGCTGCAAAATGTAGGTCACTGTTATCACGCACTTCAACCCCTCCCCCCCACCAAACCCCCAAGAAAAAAAAACTTTACCATTCCTTCCTAAAGAAAATTGAGAGAAGCGTCGAAAGCTTTCTCACATCAAAGCTGCGTCAAGAGTGAACCAAAACCTTCGCTACAAGTAGGTCCAACCTTCGCTGAAAGGGCGTCCGATCGATCGTCAAACCGTCGAACACTCAAATCGCAAAGGAAAAACGAACCCATGCGACAATTTTTCGCGCGTTAAGTAGGCGCATCTACGAACGATCTAAACGTTTACGTGGTTTATGAGATTAAGTTTATGCTATTGTATACTCCTTCTTCATGATCGATGAGTGTATTGTCTTATCTAGAACCGTTCCCTTTTCGCGATTTTCAAGTAACCGTTTTGACACAATGCAAGCCCGGTTTCATGCACGCGCCGTGTGTCCAGATAACTTATCGATTGATTATAGGGTTTCACGCGCCGACGCAACGCAGGCGATGAGGCGCGCCGTAGTGGAGGGCTCCGGATTAATTTTGACCACCTGGAATCTTTAACGTGTGCCGAAATCTCGTAC
This sequence comes from Haemaphysalis longicornis, assembly GCA_013339765.2. Lineage (NCBI taxonomy): Eukaryota > Metazoa > Arthropoda > Arachnida > Ixodida > Ixodidae > Haemaphysalis > Haemaphysalis longicornis. The sequence continues at coordinate 171,702,245 of CM023451.1, read as the reverse complement.
ACACGGTCGTTTTTGCTTTTCGCCTCTATCAGAAAAGCGGACGCTGCGGCCGGGAATCGAACCCGCGTCCTCGAGCTCAGCAGCGCAACGCCTTGGCCACTGAGCCACCGCGGCGGGGTTCAGAGATCTTGTCACAGCTTTTCAGTCCACCACCCATGCGGCTCGCGCTCAAACGCTCTCTTTTTCACCACTGCTGGTGCGCAGTGGTGTAAATTGCCTTTACGCGGAGGCGGAAAGGGCTACCGCGTTTCGTCGTTCAAAACGCTAACCGCTCACTGACAAAAAAGAAAAACTGAGACGAAGAAACACCGAGTGAAAGCGAGCGTGTGGGATGCGAAGGAGACAGTTAAAGAAAACGAAGTATCGTGGCTGCCTTCATTACTGACAGAGTGAAAGGAGAGCTGAAAGGCGGTGTTCTAACCTAGCCAAACGACGGCGTTACAGGGAAAGCCGCAATACAGAAACATCACGAGAAATACGAGCGCGTGTCACCGAGGGGGATTGAGGAACAAAGCGCATGCGTGGACGATGACCAAGAATGAGATACCCAAGCGCGGGATACCAAACGTCCCCGGGAACAAAGAGCTCGGTTTTGCGATGAACAAGTTCAGGCAAAATGCGACAAAGGCGCATAATGGTCGCCGTCAGCAGCGCGCCGACGCCTGCCATCAGGAACAACAGCGAGAGCACCCTCGCGACAGCTACTAGAGAAAAGTCGCTCGATGACGAATTCGGAACTTCGTGTAAAGTGTGCCGCAGATTGGGGATTACGTCTGTCGTAAGAAAAGCGCACTCGAATCTTTTAGACACGCTACGTCGTCGAGCTCCGTCACAACCGTTCAGCTGTGCTCCACGTGAATGGGCTCCCCTACCGTCCGCGGCCTGCGCATCTCCCGCCGTGGAACGAAATCATCCAGCGCCTAATTTCTCCTCGAATCCCCCCCCCCCCCCCCCCCACCTTCCGTATCCAGTGCGTATCCAGTAGAGCTTGCGCGCGTATCCAGTAGAGTGCACGTATCCAGTATGCGCGTATCCAGTAGAGTTTGGGGTCTTGGGCCAAATAGTGAGTGCTCCGTTCGACGCGACGTATTCGACAACACAACCAAATGCATTATGTACATAACTGCCAAAAGAGTTTCTGCACCACTTTTCAGTGCGTTAGCATCACTCACACACTACTTAACTCACTTGGTGAAAAGTTGCGGGGGACGTTTAGAACTTTCCAAGAAGGAGGAAGGCGTCAGTACTTGATCAGCCCCCTGATACAGCAGCCTCCGAAGCTAGTTCCGCTCTCTAGCTATCGCCTCGAGCCTCCCGTTCGGCCTCCTCGGTACCTTCCCTTCAAGACGGGTCGTACACTGCACGTGCGGCAGAAGCCTACCCTCCTCCGGTGCTACTGTTTCCCATTCCCGGCGCGCGCTCCGTCATCCTCCATCGGAATACTCCTCCGATGCTGCTGTTCCACACCGTGCTCCTATTTTTTTTTTTGTACCTTACAACGATTTTCTTTACCTCACTACGTAACTCAATAAAGCAGGGATCTAAGGCTTTCGCTATAAACGGCGGTGTCTCCAGATAACCGTAGCCTCACCCTGCCAGCGCAATTTCCATGGGTTGACAAACCTGTTATCAAAATTCTCATTGGCTGCGTGTAGCCCGAAGCTGCCCATCCGAATTACCGTTGGCTGCGGCGGCCTAGCAACATACCCACCCACTCAGGTGGATTGGCCACTGACGAAGACAGCAGCTGCCAGGAGCTCACGGACGATTCATTTGGTCGCGACGTCAACATACCAACCCCCGATTCTAACGTACCCATCCAGTATTTCGCCGCCAGTGACGATGACAGCAACCGTCAGAGGCTCATGGTCGATTCACCAATTTTCATTGGCAGCTACGTCAACAGACCCGCCCCCACGTATGCTTTCACAACTCATCCATAGATTGTGCTGACGCATTTTGACATCAGAATACGAATCTTAGGGGCCCCCGTAAGGTTATTTATTTTATCTGAAGGGTTGCTTGAAGTAAAAAAAAAAATACGTAGAGTGTTTTCTAGCAGCTAAACTCTGCTATATAACATCACTAAGGGACGAACACCTATAATGACAGCTGTCCAGAAGAGCCCACGACGGGAACATAAATACAGACATGTTTTTGAAATGCGGCGCTATCACGGAACACCCTCCACGAAACATCTTCATCTCTTTCGTAGCAATTATTCCTGTGCAAGCCGGCTTTAGGATTGGCAGGCATTGCAAGCAAAAATTGGCACCTGTTCGAACAGCAGCCTCTTGGAAATAGTGATAACCCAGAGTAAACCTCGTCCAGCGAGTCTTTTTTTTTTTTTCTTTCACCCAACCGACGCAACTCAAACTATACGCAGCGCCAAGTTCGCGGTCGCTTTCGCCCTCCGACCATAGAGAAAGAAATAGTTTTTTTATTTCTCTATGCTCCGACTACGTGTAAGACGAATCCGTGAAAACCACCACGTTTTCTTTGCCTCCATCCGCGGTAATTGCAGGGTGTACGCGAAATAACGCTGCTTCGCGGCAAAAGCAGATACAGCCCGTCTAGCTCGCGATCGAGCGACGGCGTGGAAAAACCACCGCCACCGTATATTCAGGTACGTACGCACTCTGAAGTCCTCTCGATAGCGGGGTGGGTGTTAGCGATGCGCGCGCAACCCTCAGTCACAGACGCGGGGGGTGGCAGCTCCGTCCCACTTTTCCAGCCGCCATTGGACGGCGCCGGGCGTGACAGTGATCGAGCGAAAGCTGCGCTCTGGTTCCGGCTTCCGCGCGTGCCTCGGCGTTGCCACCACCCGCCGCCTCGCAGTCTTCTTTGCACCTTCACGCAATCACGCTGGCACACTGACTCTGATTGTGCGGACCTGGGAAGAGAAGGGAAAGAAGATCATGCCAGGGGCTCCCGACCAAGCCGGGACCACCTGCGTGGTATCGCGACACGCAGCGTGTGGCGCCGTCGCGAAGACGTCATCTCGCGCAAGTCAGAACGAATGGCTACCGTCACCGTGAGAATCCGCGTGCTCAAAATTGCCGCTACTCACCGCAGTGTGATGGGCGTGGGAACTAGGGTCACGTGTTGTGTGGTTGTGCTTACGCAAGCCTCCTATCAGGAGGACAAGGTCAAGTGGTACAGTGCTCTCAGGAGCAGCGAACTTCAAGATCAACTCTGGGCTGTCCAGAAGGCGAGTCTCGGGCTCCCCGTCCCGACGTGGGAGATGCCCTCTACACCTTGACACCTGTCAGGTGTCCTTCAGGACCCTTTTTGGAAATAAAGTTTCACTACCACCGCAGTTGTCGACAAATCTCGCGGCTTCTGCCGTGGAGTATTCTCCTTCGACTACTTGAGCCGACAGCGTTTTACAAGGTGGTTGCAAGGTCAAGGCCAGAAAATAGAAGACGCGTCTCGTCAAGGGGGACCAAAGGTTGACAGGTCTGAGAATTCAAGGGACCTAAGGATTCAATGAATTCAATGGCCACCCGACAGGCGAGTCAGTGAAAGGTGCTTTGTGTCCAGAGGTCCATGATGGGCGCCGCGAATCGCGATTCGACGAGTACAAACGTCCACCAAGTGGAGAGACCCAACAAAGCAAACGATACAGAAACGTTCTCGCACGGGAAGGATTCCGCTGTATGAAGTTATCGTTGGCATGCACTGCGACGCTCCTCAGTGGGGGATTGGGTGCTTCGGCAAGTTGTATTTCGAAGCGTACTGGCACCACTTTAAGGACGCGCAACTCTGCCGCTTCAAATGGTAATTTGTGGTTATCAATCCCAAGAAAACGGAGAAAGTTGTTCGTCAGGCCTGCCAAAGTCTGAACAAAATGGCAGATCAATGGTTTCTACGCGACTGAAATAGCGGTAATGGCGGGCGGAAAGCCATTTAATGTAAAGAAAACATTTGAATGAAATGCATTATTCAACATTTTTTTTTGCGAGTTTCAACTTACACAAAAGTTTAATTTCCGGAGTCACCGTCAAATATATACGCGCTGTAGTTACTACCATGCGCTGTAGCAGTATATGAACTGGGTGTCAGATGGATTGAGTGGCTGACTGACGATGGCATCGCCGAAGGTAGGCGGCCGTCCTCGCCGGCCTCTTTACATAATGTTACAAAGCAGCAATGCATAAAGAAGAAAAAGGAGCGGCAAACATGGAATGTAAACAAAAAGTGAAAGAACTCATGACCATTCCACTCAGTGAAGGTGGATGGCCAACGAAGCTGTTTAGCTCACGACGCAGAGGCGAAGCAGAATTTTTAACATAGGTACGACGAGCTTATTTATTGCGAACTATTTACGACGAGTAAATGAACTCAGCTTAATGACAGAGTCGTCCTAGCGGGCTATCGTGGTATAATGTTTGTTTCGACAGCTTTGATACAAGAAGAGTTACAGCTGTTACTGTAACCGTGCTCCTTCCGTATATATGTATGACCACGTACTCACAGCAGACAGACATTATGTAGCGTTTACAACTTCCCTTTGAACTTAATTACTGCGACAAGTAAGGGAAACTCGGCGTAATGACATAGTTGTCTCAGCGGCCGGTTGTCATGTAATTATTGCCGAGTTTTGCTGAAACGACACTTCCAGTCGTTTTCACGTTGAGCATTCGCAGTAAAGTTGGCTTTGCCGCAAGGTTGCTCCCGCACATGAAATATGCACGGAACCCTAGCAATATTGTCACGAAGCCAAAGACGACGCTGTTGTCTTGAAGGAAAAACAAGTTTATCGGGGCGAACTTGTGCTCCCCTAACAACTCCAAAGAAACACAGGCGGCGAAGCAGCAGTCAACAAACTGACGGGCGTAGGGGAGGGTCGGCGAATCGTATGCCGCGGCGTCTGCTCTCCAGGCATCTATCTTTCGGCGCGGGTGTTTCTCGAACCGCCGAATTGCATCCAAAACACGAGATCAAAGAAGACTATTCTAATCTAGTGACGTTAGGGCGAAGCATTCTTCCTATCAAATGAGATAACCCGTGCGGCATAAGAAAGGAAGAATGCAACACGCGCTTCTCTTGGGACACAGGTAACACAACCCGGCGCAGCCGGGCGGTAAAAACTAAACGTAAACAAACCCAATGCATGACTCGCGGCAGTGTACAGCTTCGTTATAATTATAGAGATTACTATGAGAAAGCCACACAAAGAGCGTCTTAAGGTTTAAGTCGGTCACTAGAACGCGTTGCATGAGTGACACGGTTGTAAGATTGACAAACCAAGGGTACGGGTGTGAATGCGAGACGTCGCGCGATGACAGTGACATGGACCGCTTTAAATGCCTGCAGGTAGATAAACTCCCGGATGAACGGAATGCCGCCGTACGACCTCGATCGAACAGGTTTGATCTAGGGAATTGAGATGGCTTCCGGTTTGAGATATGTCACGGGCCTGTGGTATTTCAGCAATCTTATAACTTGTCAGGGTTATAACGTTATGACGCTTTCTGCGCCGGTTAGAGGGCGCTGTACACGTTTTTAAAATTCGTATTACAATAATTTCACAACCGCTTTCTCGAACCCCTTCACAGTTTCCACCACGTCTCGGGAAACCGGCCCCGTGATGCGAGTTCTTCGGTTGCTAGTGATCTATACAGTAAACGAGATCGAACTTCGTGGTGTGACAGAATCGTTCTAGCTGTCAGACGTTAGAAACGTGCATTAGAATGCGAGTTGCGGTTGTTTTCTGAGTTCACAGCTCTTCGGGAGAAGCTCGTGTATTTGAAAACTGGAAGCGATCGAGATTTTGCAAAATTCCAGGTTAATTCAAAGAAAAGGAACTGCTAATCACAAGAGATGTAATTCGGCACCGCTATGAGGTTGTCCTGTAGGGAGAAGGTGGTGTAACTTTTTTTTTTAAGATGAATTAGTACGCGAGTTAAAAAATCTGCAGAAATTCGAATGCGTAACATTTTTATGAGGCTGTTTTATAGTGTGAGTTCTTTACAGCCTAATTTTCTGGTTTTTCTAAATTCCGTCCTACCAATTATCTCCATTTACGCTATTATAACGATTGAAGGTGTTACTTTCGCCAAGTATGCATTTTGTGGGGAAACGCAGGGCGTTACACGGTTCGCCGTTCTCGCTATTTCTTTTCTTTTTTTCTTATTTTTTAGCCTTTCAAAATTCTGTTCCGACCAATTAGATCCAATTAAGCTATTATAAGGATTGAAAGTGTCACCTCCGCGAAATTGCATTTTTGTGGAAATGCAGGGGGTTACACGGTCCTGACTGGGGGGAAGGAGGGGGGGGGGTGTACTTGGCCAAGCGGCTTTACAAAGATGGCCGTATACGAAATCGGTTTCTGACATCGTCTGCGTAACACTCCCCTAAAGGAAAACGGGGGTGGTCGGAAAGATTTGCTTCGAGAAATAGAAGGAAGGGAACCTTTGCAGGGAAATTAAAAAAAAAAAGGCGTATGAGTTTACATCAGCTATGGTTACGAATACACAAAGTCACTTACACGTCTCACAAAGTCACAAAGTCACTCACAAAGTCACTTACACTGAGCCACCCGCCGCGGTGGCTCAGTGGCTAAGGCGTTGCGCTGCTAAGCACGAGGTCGCGGGTTCGATTCCCGGCCGTGGCGGCCGCTTTAATGATGGAGGCGAAAAGCAAAAACGCCCGTGTGTAAGAGATTCCGGCGAACGTTAAAGATCGTCAGGTTGTCAAAAATAAACCGGAACCCTCCACTACGGCGCGCCTCATCGCATGCGTTGCGTTGGCGCGTTAAACCCTACAATCATCACTTACATGTCTATGAACTAAAAAATTCAACTAAGTAAAAAAAAAAAGCCTCACCTCAGTCTAGAAGTGGGAACTGTGGAACAGGGTATGAATGTGAGATGTTGGAATATTTATAATGGTTTCTTTCCGTTTATGGCTGCTCGCAGTTTTCGCCATACGCCACAACTGACTTATGGGTGTCGAAGAAATGTTTTTATCCCCAAACACCATATTTTTCAGTATTTTGCTTGAGCCTTCTTAAATATACACGGTAAGCAATTACTTCCCGCGACTCGAGGACGCGCATAGGTAATTCTACACGATCCAAGAGGTGAACACCGAATCGACTGGTCCGGCGAATTGAGAGATTCGGAATTGGGTTTTTTGTATGAATTTGTTTCTAATAGTTCATTCAGAATGACTCGAAGTCCCGGTACGATTCAAAGGGTGAAATGACTCAAGATGAGTAATGGGAAATACTACAAATGAGTAAACAGGCCCAATATCGAATCCACTGAAACTCTCTAGACCCGCTCACCCAAAATTATCTGAATACGGGCATTTTTATAACGCGTGCAGCATTGCTAGGCTCCGTATCAGACTCGTAATCGGTTTGCTCATCTCGTATGAAAAGTAGGGTCGACATTACACACCTCATCCTCCCGTAACTGTCACGTTACGTCAAAGCCACAAATCGCTCGAGATAAGGCGGACCCGCTCCTAGAGCAGCGTACTTTCTAGTTATATGTATATAAGCATAGTGTCACACCCCACAACAGAGCGGAGTGAGATGCTCGCAGCGCTGCGTATAGACCTTGTGTTATTTTAAGCCTTGTTAACATCTTAACATGTCCTTGACAGGGCTGCGCATGCGCAGTTAGGTCACCCTATCGACTGCGCCAATTAAACCGGCGCCAGCACAGTCCTATAATAAAATGGCGGCTCCCAGGGCGAAGAACCGAAAATATGTACACCGACGGCCGTTCGCGTGAGGGGCAGCTTGTCGGGCCTCCCAACTTGACGGGTCTCCTCTTGGATGCTTTGAATCGTTTTCAGGGGCGAAGCACTTCAAGGCCGAGGCTTGTCCGGCGTTCGGCGTCCGTGCTCACGGCACAGCACAGTGTAAATCGAAACATCTGTGAACAAAAGCTTCACAAGGGGTTTATATATATATATATAGATATATATATATAATATATATTCTATATATATATGTCTATATATATCATATATATATATATATATATAATATTATCTATATATATAGATATATATAGAGAGAGTAGAGAGAGAAGAGAGCGAGAGAGAGAGGAGAGAAGAGAGCTCCTGTAGAGCCGTACTGCCTGCGCATGCGCGAGGGAGCATTCGATTGTGAGTTGGATTGATTTGTGATTGGATTTGGATTTACAATTGAATTGTATTGGATTAGGAAATCGTTTTAGCAGACAGTAAAACACTCTCCCGGGGGACTTGACAGTAAAGAACGATCCCAGATGCTTTCGCCCACCATCGTCATGATTCACTTCGTGGAGATGCGTGAATTTTTTCACGTAGTATCTATTTGATCTTTCGACTCGTTGGGCCCCTTTAATCCTTCAGTCGTTTGACCAGACTTGCACTCCATCTCCCTCGCTTTGCTCTCGTTCTTGCCCTCGCGTCCTTTCCCTTGTGGCATCGTTTCAAGGCTGCAGCTCGATTCTTCGTTCTTCTGCGAGATAACTTTAAATTCAGCCTGCGTCGCGCTCACACAGAGTAAAAGAAATACAGCAACAAAGGGGGCGGTAAATAGAAATAAAGAAGAAAAAGAAGTAAAACGCGCTGGAATACGGAGAAGAAGCGGCGGGGAAACCTCACGGCCTGCAGGAGTACGGAGCTGCCGCGTTCGTCGTCGGCCGCGAGGGACGCCGATCGGCACCGTGACCTTGTTACTCGGGCCCCAAAGCAGGATTTTCTGCCCGTGCGGTCACAGGGATGGAAGAGAGGGCGGTCGAATCCGCGCGCCCCGTCGCTGTTGCAGCGGCGGCATGCGGCACCGTCGCGCGCGCGCACGGGCCCGTCGTGGAACGCGAGTCGCGCGTGCAAGCGTGCCGCCGGTCGACCGGTTGCGCGCCACCGCGACCACCGCCGCGGCCCGTTTCCTGCCGCGCGATGCTTCGCCACCACGAGGAGGGAGATGAGTAATTGGAAAAGCGACACCCCCGTGCGCCTCCCTCCTTTAAGCCGCAGCCTCGCGTATTTTAAAGAACGGAGACCAGGAGCGTTGCAATATCTCCATAGGAACATTTACCTTGCGTGAGAAGGAGTAGCCGGCGCTCATATAGGGCGTTGAGCTCGCCTTCTTTTTCATGTAATAGAAGAAAGAAGAAGACGGGGACCGGATCCTCTAAAATTGGACTGGAGCACGCGCTTACCCTGCGCTCCTACTCGCGCGCTACGCGTGTGGATTTAAGAGCTTGGACGTACACACTTGTGGATTACAGAAGCAGGGAAATGGCGCAAGCATGCAACCTATAGACACGGACAGAGATACATGAAATCGACAAACCGAACGCGTCCTGATGCTGTGCATTTCCTTGACCGCGAAATCTACCAGACACCTTTTAGCTGACGTTGGCTGTGGAGTTAGCCCAGATGAATGAGAACGAGACACATTATGTAGATAGGAAGGGAAAATGAAATGGCACGGAGCTGTGTGAGTTGCGTTCAAACTGGTATGTACTAGTTTAAATGGATTTCGGTGTAGAAAATCAGAACGTTGTAGTGATCGCCGTAAGCCGCGAGCAACAATTCTTGACAACTAGAGAACTCGCTACCAGCTGCATACATCGACATGACACTATGCTTATATAAGTGGAAAGTACGCAGCTCTAGGAGCGGGTCCGTCTTATCTCGAGTGATTTGTGGCTTGAGGTAGCTTTCACGGCTTTCGTTTCAGTGAAAGGGGGGGGGGGGGGGAGGCTTGTTGGTGGGATGACGCATGTCAGCACCCGGATACAAATATGATACCACAATGAATCAATCAATCAATGTGGTGACGACAGCTGTCATCGTCGTCACCACATGCACCCAGCACGTCGCCAGTGTCACACTTACTGGAATCAACACTACCCAAGCAGAAGAAGCAGCCATCGCCCTTGCCATTGCCCACACCTCAGCCGATACAATCATTACTGACTCTCAAGCAGCATGCCGAAGCTACCTCCGCGGAAGAATATCAAGACCAGCTGCAAGAATCCTTCTTCAGCGACCCGTCTGGTTTGGGCCCCTGCCCACTCGTCCCTTCGCGGCAATGTCATGGCCCACACGACAGCCCGAGAATTAGCCTACCGGGCACCGCGAGACGACTGGCTTCAAGCGGCTCATCCCCTAGTAGCATACCAAAGCATCACACAGTACTACAAGCTCTGCAGGCAACAGTGTCCTCCTAGCCCACCCGTCACTCACCAAAGAAGAGCAGCATAAACTCAGGCTTTTGCAGGCAAACACGTTCCCACACCTATATAAACATCACGCCATCAATTCCACCCTCTACAGCGCCACCTGCTCACACCGCGGTGAGATCTGTACCCTCTACTCCATGGTCTGGGCCTGCCAGAAAAACCCAAATGTTCGCCCATTCCCCAACCCTTCCCATGAGCAGTGGGAGAGAGAATCTAACTGGCCAGGTCCGGCAGCGAAACTCAGCTTCGGCTGGTGGAATGTGCGGAGAAGGCAGCAAGCTCCAACGGGATCCTGCAAAGAGGAATTCGACCACGTGCTCATTTTTTCTTTTCTTTTTGCAAAATAAAGTTTACCCAATCAATCAATCAATCAATCAATCAATCAATCAATCAATCAATCAATCAATCAATCAATCAATCAATCAATCAATCAATCAATCAATCAATCAATCAATCAATCAATCAATCAATCAACTTATGACATTCGAGTTAATTTTGCCCCACTTGTGCAGCTTAATGCTCAAAGTGCACACTGAGAGCAGATATAGCCCTTCTAAATCCCATGTCGGCCGTATCCTGTACGTCGCTAGGTCAGTACGGGCTTGATCAGGTGCCAGCAAGTGCATTGCGGTCCACTGTGACCTAATCTCTGCTTCCTGCTCATAGAAGTTACGCATAGTTGAACAGATAACCAGACGCCTGGGCTCCAGTTCTCCCTTCGCGGGTCGACCTTACAATGTTCATCTGAACATCCGTAGGAGGCATTCCAAGAGCGTCACCATGCGCTTCCACGTCCCCTTTAACGGCGAAACGCCGTTTTATATCAGCGCACTGTATACCAGCCGTGTGCACGCTACATTTAGTTCGTAAAACAGGCAGTGGATTCGGTTCTCGGAGCCGCACTTCCAGGTGGTTCTGCGGCCTGCACGTCCCTATTCGCGCTTTCCCCACAACACTGGGGCGCCCCGAGAAAGGCCCCTTGGCAGGAGACCATCGAGGGGCGTCATGTCTTTAAAAACCTCCATGGCTTGTTTTCTCTGCGAACTCCTTCCTGGATGTGGGGGAAAGCCTCACGAGGCGTGGGCGTGATCCGCAAGAGGCGTGAGGTGCGAGCCGCCCTCGTGAGCTTGAGGTCAGCCTCGCTGCCCGTATTGCTAGAGTATCCGGGGGCCTCGGACCTTGGCATCGGTGGTCTCCCGCTACAGTAATTGCCGTCAGTCGTATACAATAGCGTACTACGGGATGATCATTGGGTCGCGACCTTCGAGAGTCGCGGTGCTTGCTGTCCGTGAAAACCCGGGCACGCCAACTGAGCTGGTGGCCATCGGTGAAAGGGAATTCCGCAGCCCAGAGGAAGAACAGCTCTGGGTGCGCGTGTGTGTGCGTGGGCGCGTACGAACTTCGGATGCGCTAATTAGGGGTGTTGTTTTGTTTTTGTCTTTGGCAAAAAGGGAAGGGGCAGTGTTAAATAGTTATTAGCTGTACATGATGCCACACATTACGTTCCGTATACATGAGAAGAAAATTATCTCTGTTGCCCTGTGGTATCCTTACATAAGGTCGTCGATTTCACACTTTAAATGCGAAATAACAAATACTGGAAAAGTAGTGAACAATATTACTGCAGGCGTCGTTATTACAGCTTAATAGGGACAATAACTGACCAATTGGGCCATCTAAGTTCACACTTCGGAACTTCAGTCTTCATAATCTGTGTATGCAGTCTTCATCATCTTGTATGGCAGCGCTTTGGGATATTTGGTAATACATGTCCTTCACATCAGCTCATATGGAGGGGAATTCTTTAGAAAATCCGTAACTCAATCTGAGTTGATTATATCGAATGTCATCGACTACTGGCACGTTGAAATAAATTTCAAGAAATGCTGCCTACTTTTCCTTACAAACTCTCCGATCCCTTAATAATATCCTTGAACGGGTATCATTCTACACGCGTTTTCTACCGAAAAAGAAACAGCTACCAATGCTACTCCTCTGCATTCCTTGATCTGCCAAATGGTCACATTCGTTGGCGACTTGGTTTCGCACGCTCCTTAGCGCCTTCTTGTCGCTATCAAGGGTCTTGACGTGGTGTTATAATGTTTCTAATGCTTTTCTACGTATCCTTTCGCATAAACCACGGCGACTGTTCGTGTTTTTTCCGACATCAGCAGGTTAAAATCAATTCATCTGTGGGGATCCCTTAGTTCTATTATGATTTACGCCGCGCCTTTCGCTTTGGACCAGTGCTTCTACTTGTTTTGATATATGATGCAGAAATCTTGCTCTTCCTCTGCAGCTCTGGATACCATGTTTCTACCCATTGCAAAATAGTACGGGTTCCGCGTTGCGTTGGATGCCGAACTTGTGTCCCCTTTCTTAAACGGCTACATTGAAGGGGCCTAGCCCCTTAGGAGATGAGGCTGTTGGCGTCTCCTATCGTCGTCGTCGTAATCGTCGTATCATGTAGTCATGGTACTAAAACACCGGGAAACTCGTTTACGCCTCGCGCTAGAAAGCTTCGTGCTTCAAAGACACGAGACTTTTACAGCAGAGCTTTATACCTCTACCTCTCAATGGTTTCATCTCCGTTGGAAAACACGCAAATGCAGCCAAGAATACACTTATACACTGCATGCTTCGTCCCTCCCCAGGTTTATTGGAGAGGGCGCGGGATTTCGTGAAGGTAATAGGCATTCCAATGAGTTAAACACCTCCCTGCTTCCAAAAAGAAACTTGGCACAACGGGACCCAGCGTAGCGTCACATATCTACCTATGAGGCAGTCGATGCTACTCCCCAGAGCATAAGTTTACGGACCACGAAAGCAGCAATTTTGAGTTGTTTCTCTGCCGCACGGCAGCCCGAAGTACTATGTGCGGTAGTTTTCATTAGTTCACTACTTATACGACATCTCGCATGCATTCGACAGTTTGTCGGGCTGCTATAGGAAGAATAATAACCTAAAATTGTCATTTCCCTGGTCCGTAAACTTTTGATCGTGGGTGTACATATATCAATCGCACAGTCGCATCTGTCGCCGAGTCTATTTTTCCATAGAATAAATAATGGAAGCTTACATATGCTCTGAAGCGAACGAATGCATGAGCACACCCCTCAACAGTTTATCGAAGAATGGGGTAAGACGTACTGACGACCGCAGAGAACGACGGCACGTGTCAAAAATGAGCCAAACACGTGTTTGCACGTAACAAAGTAGGCAACTCTAGTGCTGCCGTTTTACACTTCAACGTAAAAAATCACATAACCGTTCGTACTTACGTGTTAAGCAGTTAATAGTTCGCACTCGTCTTTCGTGTGCCCCCCCCGTGTTTTTCATCGTCTTTTGTGCTCACCCGGGGCAGGCAGACGCGACCCACAATAATTCCGCCGTTTGTTCGACTTGTCTTTTAAAAAGTGCCTGATCCTTTTGGCACAGCCAGCCGCTGTTTTCGGCTCTTTCTCATCTGGCTGGCGTGGAGCATCCATTGTTAGAATAGGCGCTTCCACTCCACTATGCAGACTCCCTTGTTTCGGCTTCTCTTTTTTTTTCCCCCCCCTCACTTGAGCATCCGGGAAAGTCCCAGCGCACCGCCTCAGCGTAACGGGCTACAACAGAGGAGGTTACGTGAGAAAAGTAGGATGAGGCGCCCACGGAAGCTCTCTCCTCTCCACTCCATCCTTTCCCCTTTTGTCTTTGCCGCGCGGTGCGTCTCGCCGGTGTGTGTGTGTGCCCTATTATTTTTGCTCTCTTTTCTGCTTCTCTCGCGCTCGTACGCGCGAGTTGACCTCTCCGTACCCAACCTGGTTTTCCCCAATGAGGCGACGGAATGAAAAGAGGGGCGTGCGGCGAAAGAGAGATGAAAAAGCGAGCCCCACACCTCCAAGGTAGCAAGGTCAAGGTGGCTGCGCACTCCTCGCAAGCTGACCACTCAAATGCGCTCGTTCTGGAGTTTTAATAAACGAAGGCTTAGGAAACAAGCGCGTCACGGCGCGGCGTTGCTAGCGACAGTAGCTACGTAGGTGGAGAGCCGGAGGACAGTGGTGTTGCACGCCTTCTCACCTCGGGGTTGTTTCGGAGCCACTCGCGCGTGAAAGACTGGAAACGGAGAAGCAAACAAACGGCGGACAGGAAAGCGGGCGACTCGGGCAGTGATAACACGCACAGAAGCTCGCGCCCCCGAATCGAGGTAACTCAAAGCCGGCGGCGTATTACGAAATGAACATATACTACTTTACTCTCAAGCCGCCCTTCCACCAACGTCCTTAGAGATTGAATCACGCCGCGGCAGCGACCGGAGGATTGCGCCTCGTCCGAGGAGCTGACATCTTGAGATTTGGAAGAGCATGCAACTTCTCTCCACGTGCAGATTCTGTTTGGCGCGCAAGAAAGAATAAAACAATCAGAATCGCCCAATCTGGTAGGAGGAAGCGACCGAGTTATGCGGGCTCACGTTATTACGCGCGCTCGCTCCGATTGAGATCAGAAGCGAGGCAAACTCGGCCTACGTCCGCCGACATCCACACCGACCGCAACAGGCGACCGGACGAGCTGGCATCCTCTCTGTTCGACCCCCTTTATTCGGATACACAATAAGCGAGCGCGGCCGCTGGAGCGTGAGAAAAGGCGATCTCGAAGGTGCTGAAAAAGAGCCTCGGCGTACGCCGTGAATAGAGCCATTTGTCTTCTACGTATTAAAGTGCGGCGAGCGGCAAAAATGGAATTAATTTAGGCGACCCGCACGAAGGCCGGAGCTCGATCCTATGATAGCAGGGCGAAGCTGGCTACGATCCTCGGACTCGCCAGCGCGTAGATCTAGTCGTTAATATAGAGGACGCCCTGACGCACACGTGGTAGGTTAACCTACCGAAGGGCACTACGACTGTTTTGGGCCTGCGGAATTTCTCGCCTGGCTGCATGTGCTAGAGTTGTGTGCGTGGGAGCCTTCACACGCCGAGACGGCTCATTGGTTGAGGCGCTCACCTTATGAAAGTAGCCGGGCGTTTTCTTTTGTGTCCAACACCAAATGGAATCTATACTGAAATTTATACCAGAAACAAATAATCGGGGAAAGGGAGATAAAACAGAAACGACAGCCTTATCGCCCCACTATCATCCAACCTAACGCCACGGGGAATCCTACTTATCAAATGTCGTTATTGAGGTCTATAGTAGGATGCCCTGTTAACGACTTATCAAATGTCGTTATTGAGGTCTATAGTAGGATGCCCTGTTAGACATTTACGAGACGTTGATGACGATCTCAGATGAGCACTAAAAACGGCAGGATCGTGACTCCGCTTTCCAGTACACAACTTCGTTTCTTAAATGTCTTTCTGCGTTTTTACCGATTCTTTCAGACGAATGGCATGCGTTAGCATCACTCAACTATTATTTGGCCCAGCTGGCAAAAAAAAAAAAAAAGAACAGTGTCGGAAGATCCCTGTAGGCAGAACTTCTCATCGAAATCCTCCATTGATTGCGGACGTGCAAAATGCGACGTCCCGATGGTATACCCCTAACATTACGCTTTCACGCCGAACATCGCCGACTGGTACCCGAAGATTTACGTACAGTGAGTTTGGCGTTGCTTAAGACGTCGTTAGGTTCAACGTTCAGGTTAGCTAACGTTAAGCCTTGATTTGGTTTTAACAACATAACCTAACAACATACTTACTCAGGTGAATTGGCCTGACGCCAATCCACCTGACGCCAGAACCCGTCAGAATCTCGCGGCCAGTTCCATATTTCCGATTTGGCAGCACCGTCATTGTTACCACCAACACTTCTTTCACAACGCAACAGGAAGTAATGCTCACACATTCTCACGTCATGAGAGAAATCTTAGACGCCCTCTTAACGTTTTTTTTGTTGTTGTTGCTTCCAGTTTCGCCAGGCTCTTTTCTCGCGGAATGCGGATGGAAACGCCTACAGGCGGTTGATATTTGGTGAAGAACTTCATGCGGCCATAGTTAATGCAAAATAGTCGCATCTACGCAGGACCAAAATCGTGTGCTTGTATCGAATTTTGACACAAGCACACGAAGGCGTTTCGAGTGAAACGCGTTCGACCTGGGTTTACAGCGCCGGAAGGGTTTCTTCAATATTCGAAGAAAAAACAAGCCTAGAAGTGATGCGCACTTGTGCAAACATTTCCTTATGTACAGCCCCGTGAAAGCAAACTAACACACAAGTCATTGCCAGCTTTGCGTCGATCTAAAAAAAAAAAGAGGTGCGAAGGAACCAATTTACGCGGTGGTCCTGCGTTTATCAATGCGGCGCAATTATCATTTATGAGGATGTGGACAGCAACCATACAGTTGCGCAGTTACTCAACCCGTTTCAGTGCGTTAAAATTTTGAAGAGTGGTGGTGGTGATTATGTTTATTAACGGATGGACCTTCCCTTGCGTGTGCGACGGCAATTGCGCCTCCCCCGATCAGCACGCTTTTACCGTTATGCGCGGGAAATCATCAAGAGTCACTGAGCCTTGTGTCTCTCAAAAACCGGAGGATCAGGGGTAAAATGTCTATCCTTGTGATCCAATGGTCTTTAGGAGAAATGACTTCGTCCAAAGAGGCATGCGGAGCGGCTCTCCTTCGGAGTTTTTAAACAAAGCTGACCCCTCCGTCGCATGCTTTCGGCAGTCCATAAAAAATGTCCGCCGTCACCACACTACACGTCTGGCACAGAGGTGAGGCCACTAGCTTTTTATTGCTGTTGTTTCGTTTTCTGGTGCCTGCAACATGGCTGAAGCCGGAGGCATCTGTGAGCGTTTGTGAAACAAAAAATAGTGACCGTGTTTGCCTCTTAGAGCCAACTCTGAAAAGACGTAAGAACCGCGTAAGGCGTAAAACTACATGCCCGCAGCCCGCGGCCGTAATGTTGAGGCTTTCAAAGCCATGCGATTTTTCCTTTACGTGATATCAGCGTGTTCGAAAACCTCGAAGCAATGAGTTAGAAGGTGAGCTGTTCGTCCGTATACAGGCGAGCTTTTTCGTCGCCAGGCACGCACGAAACGCTGCGGGGCCTTCGACATCTTGCTTCACCTTCGAAAATCCGCAACCCACGTCGACCGAGGTCACCGCAGAAGTCGCAGAAAAGCGGCGCTTCGCCGCAAGTAGCAGCGACGGGACGACCCTTGTAGACGTGGGCCGATAATGCCACGACTGGTCGTACAGCAATCGCTTTACAGTTTCTTCCGCGAATCCGGACACGTATGATCCTATACGGGGTGAGAAATAAAGGCAAGAAATATTGCCCAGACCGTGAAACCCACGTCGCTTCCTTATCGCCCCTTCCGGACCGCTATTTTCTCTGCGTAATCCAAGGGCGATACGTGCGGAAACTTAATCACACACCGAGCGCCACGGCGCTGGCGGCCATGTCTGCAGGTCAAGACGCGACCGTCGAATCGTACAAGAGTGATCGCTTATTATTGCCACGACGCGGTTGCCACAGTTCGATGTCCGCAATCCGCAAAGTACTCCCCGTCTTGCTCTTGCCTTGTCCCCCTCCCACTTCTCTTTGCTCCTATGCCAGACAAAATGCTCGCCTCTAGAACCTTAACTCCAATCGTCGTTATGTCGGACCGGAAGTTGGCGGGTTATATATTATTCCCACCCTGCGCTGTTGAATCCTTTCTTTGCCGCCTAATTTGCCTATATCATAGCTCCATCGAATTATCAGTCGTTAGTCCCATTTCTAGTCCCTGTCTAGCCCTCCTCTCGCTGTAGTCACTCCGCCGCCCTGGTGGTCCCCCAGTTGTCAGTTCAGCCCAACTCCGTTTCTTCCTGTTAATTTGAGCTGGGATGCCGTCTACCCGACTTTGCTCCCTAATCCGAGACCCCCGCTTTCTAGTTCAAAGCCACAGCCTCCAAGCGTTACTCCTGTCACTCATTCTTTCCATGGCTAATTAGAAAGGCATAAGTTTCCTTTTCTATCGAGGCTCCTGGTAGCTTCCCAGGACTTTACATCATAAGTGATTACGGGGAGTGCGTTTTGCTTGTATACCTTTCTTATTAATGACATTAAAATTCTGCTCTCATTACTTGATATATATATATATATATATATATATATAATATATATATATATAATATATATATTATAATAGATATATAGATATATATATAGATATATATATATATATATATATATATCTATATATTATAGAGAGAGAGAGAGAGAGAGAGAGAGAGAGAGACTTTGTGAAGTCGTGAGCAGGAGGAGGATGCTAGAGCCTCCACTCCGTCAGATGCGCCCTAGTCCAAGGCGCCTTGGTGGCGGCTGGCCGTCCGGGCCCGCTCCAACCATCGTCGCTTGTCCGACAGCTCCGAGCTGGTCAGCTGCTCCACTCACTGCTAACAGTAGGGGTTCGTTGGAACTTCTACTCCAGGTGGTATAAGGCGCTAGAAATGCCGCAGAAGTTACAGAGGTGGCGGAGTATTGGGTGGGGCACATAGCGTGTAGTAGGACGTTGTGGGGACAGGTATTGGTCTGTAGGCACCTGAAAGTGGGAAGGGAATGAAGGGATCAAATTATGTCCGGCTCAAGGTGGCAGCCTCGCGTGCAAAGTCCCAAAGGGAACGCAGGATATGGTTGACACTGGTGTGTTGGGGTGGCACTATCCAATACTTGTACGCTGGTACTTGACCGCTGGTACTTAACGCTCGAACGCCCTCGAGACCACGGCACTCCAACACAAGGTGCTTCACAGAAGGAATAAAGTTATCCCCTCCTTCTCCTCCTTCTCCTCCTCCCCCGGCCGACCCCTCGCGCGCGATTCGAGGAAGCCAGCCTATTCTCCTGTAACTTCGCCAGGCGTCCTCCGCGAGCCACTTTCCGGTTCTCGCGGTCGCTATATCCGGAGGACAGCTGCGTTATCTGGTGTAAGATAAAAGCCAGCCAGGCACCAAGGCAGAAATCAGCAACAGCAGCAGTAGCGGCAGCAGCCCCCTCAAAATCTGGGGAAGCGCCAAAAAAAGCTCCGCTTTTAAAAAACCAAAATTGTGTAATCTTAATGTTCCATATACGGAACATTAACTTTGTAGCCACAATAAATGATTACAACTACAACGAGTTAACTTTTAGTGACGTCACAAAGACCTTCTTTAGATTGTAAGGGCACCTCATACGTGCGAAATACTGTACAGGCGGCAGCACTTCCACATTCCCTGTACACCCGAGTGCAGGACCGCGCGTGCGCACGCACAACACCGAAGACGTGCACCAACTCAGTCGTGACGCGCAGGACACCCAGGGAAGCACACGGCGAGGGAGGGCAGGGCTCCCAAGACAAATATATCGGCAAGGCGATCGGTTTCCGTCTCCTGGTGCCGCGCGCACTCGCGCAGCGCGCTGTCCTCGGCCCCGTCGACGGCCGAGCTCGCGTTCGTGCTCGGCCGGTCAAGGCTACGGCGAGCGAGCGGCGACGTATGGGACGACCAGGCGGCCTCCTCAAAGAAAAAAAGAAGCGGAACACGGGAGACGATTCACTGCGCGATGCGCGTCTCAAGTTCGGCGCAGCGCTGCCGCAGCTTAACGTAAGACTCAGTGGCGGCCGCTACTCCTCCCGGGGCAGTGACGAAGACTCGCCGTCCTGGACACCGGCTTGACAGTCAAAGGCCAGTCTCAGCCGAGTGACACGCTTCCTTCGCAGACGACGGCTCCAAAAGAAGCGGCGTGCTGGCCCGGGAAAGCGGTTGGACGCGTTTGGTGTTTCTGATGGAACGTGATGCGTGCCCGTGGCAGTTAGCAGCGCTGCACGCAATTAGCTCGGCGAAATGCGCGGGGTCCGTCATTCGGTCCGACAGGAGCGATCACGATTCTCGGTGGCCGCTGCCGGTGCGGGGTACCGCGACGAGAAGCGTGTCGCCTCGGTGTCGGGGACGCGGCGCTCTCCTTCGGCTGACAGTGTTTACAGATGAGGTGCCGCTTGTGATGCTCCCGCTGCCGTTTCACCTCGGCGTCCCGCTAGCTTTGCCCCCCCCCCCCCTTGTCACACACATTCCCTCCCCTTACCACGCTTCTGACCATAGATTAGGATATGTGCCATGCCTTCAAGCGACAATTTGTCCGCTCGCACATGCGTACTTCTTAGTTGTGAGCTATTGTAATCACCATCGCCACCACTAACAAAGAATGCTGACGATGACGATGGCCCCGAGGAGACTATGTATGTATGTATGTATGTATGTATGTATGTATGTATGTATGTATGTATGTATGTATGTATGTATGTATGTATGTATGTATGTATGTATGTATGTATGTATGTAGTGTGTGTGTGCGTCTAAGAGGGACGTTTAACATTATATATGCGCCAGTAAGTAATGGTATGGGCCATGTCTGAAGAGTCTTGGTTGTAATGTGTTTTTTTTTTCATGGCACTACGCGATAAGTTCACGTAATTGTTTTCGTGTCCATTGTATACATACATCGCATGCCAGTAAGAAAGAAGAAAGAAAAACTGTGGTTGATTCCTCTGTCATAGGAATCGGTAAAACACGAAAGTGAAATGTGCAGCGAAATCTGCAGCTGAGAATGGTTTGCGGGTCGGCGGCTGTCTTGTGGGTGTGCTTGGTGAGCGACGTCTTGCTGGGGGGTCGCTTCGGCAAAGGTGTTCTGCTGTCATTTCAGTGACGAATATGACGTCAGTGAAATCTTGGTGTATGCCGGCATAAAACCCTTTCGTGTTAAAATTTGAAACCCGAAAACGAACAACCCTAAAGGTTCGTTCACACTTGCGACGAAAGCGAGCGAAAGTGACGGAAATTCCGTCGCTTTGTCGCGCGACGACCGTTTTTGGCGAATGGTCGGGACCAATTTTTGTCGTCGCGCCACAAAGCGACAGAACTCTGGTCGCTTTCGTCGCAGTGTGAACGGGCCTTAAGTACAACGCACTCTTTAGTACTAAAGGTTGCTTCCCCCAAGAAGACCCTCTGTGCAGGGGTGCACCCTTTACACGCCGCCTCCTTGGTTGTACTGGCGTCATATCCGTGACGGATATGACGTCAGTGAAATCTTCGTGTATCCCGGAATAAAACACTTTAGTGTTAAAATTAAAATGTGGTGGTTAAAATATTGGAGCGATGCTTGTGCTGTAAATCGTGTCACAGTACCGGGCTCTGGAATAATTCTCACCCGATTATGCAGCGAGCGATTATACGTATACAAGAGACTTTTCACATTTCGTGTCCACAGCGTTTCACCGTGCGACACAGACAGAGCCGAGGACACTGTGCTGTGTCGTAGAAAACGTTTTCCGCTGGGCTGCCGTGGGGGAGAAGCGCGCGGTGGCTGAATAATCCGGCTTCAATACGCCCACTTTCCTGCCATTGTTGGCCATATTAAGGGATAGCAAAAGACGGAAACAATCGGCAACAGTTCGCTGGCTCTTCGTTCGGCGCATGTTGATGCAGCGGCATGCTTGCCGACGGAGCTTCCGGGAAATGTCGTGGAGCGCTCCTGCTTATCTAGAATGAGGCCACCCCAAGAGGGCGCCCTCTCTTTTTAAAGCCAAGCTTTATAAGCCACACTGGGGGCAGCCGTGCCGTCACCAAAACGATCTGCAGGAAAGCCAACTTTACACAACGGGTTTTATAAAACGACGATGATGATAATGGTAAGCGAAGGCACATCAAGCGCCTCAAGGATGAAAGGCTTCCCGTGGTTGGAATCGAACCTGGGTCTCTTGTCTATCCGACTGAACCATACCGACCCGGTCGGAGCAGTTCGGAAGGAGGCACATTACGCGGGACAAAAACGTTAACACGCCTTTTCGCCTAACGACAACGACGGTTGAAACGCGAAGCTTTCTCGGCAACTGACGAAAACAAATGTCGAATGACGTAACGATCACAGTCAAGGCCTCAACGATCAAATTCCAAACCGTCAGTGGCCAAAGTCAAAATCCCAACGATGCAAAGTCTAGCCCATCAAGGGTCAAAGTCCACAGCCACAATGACCGCGGACGAATCCCTCTCGAGAAAGCTGAGCGTTTCAACCATCGACGTCGTTAGACGAAGGGGCGTTTGATTTTTAGCCATCGAGGAGGAAATTAATCGAATAGCTGAGAGCAGGACCCAGTTTGTTGTCTTAAGTTAAACGGAAAGCGATGACTGAACGTATTCGTTATGTTTACTTCGGTTCTATAGGTGTCGTGGTGATTCAAGGTGCTGTGCTGGCAAACAGGCGAAGAAGCCAAGTAGCTAAAAGAGGCGGGGTTATTAATACAATACAATACAATACAATACAATACAATACAATACAATACAATACAATACAATACAATACAATACAATACAATACAATAGTCAATACTGACTTGGCAAGGCATCGACGTGGGTCGAAGGCAAGAACCAATATAACGGTATGAGCTACGGGAAGGAAAGATATGGTACAAACCTGGGGCAGCCTCAAAAGAATACGATCATTCAAACATCGACTATCCGAGGTTGGCTTTTGCTTTACGACTGCTATGCCCTTGTTCTGCTGAGCATGTTGAACGGGACCTTGACCTGTACGAAAGTATATCGGTCATTCGTTCGAGTCTTAGAGAAAATGGTTTGGTGCACACGCCTTATTTTTGCGCTATGGCATGGCTTGTTTCGGGCAGCTCATATGATAGGCTTAAAGGCGGCTACGTGGCCCTTGAAGTTGACTCGCCTGTTAACGTTGAACTTTGAATATTAGCGTTGTGCTGCTGAGCACGAAGAAGCGGGTTTGATTCCCGGCCGCGGCGGCCGCTTTTGTGATAAAGACGAAAAGCAAAAACGTCCGTGTGTACGAGATTTCGACGCACGTTAAAATCCCCAGGTGGTCAAAATTAATCCGGAGCCCTCCACTACTGTGCGCCTGCGTTGCGTCGGTGGGTAATCAATCAATCAATCAATCAATCAATCAATCAATCAATCAATCAATCAATCAATCAATCAATCAATCAATCAATCAATCAATCAATCAATCAATCAATCAATCAATCAATACATCAATCAATCAATCAATCAATCAATCAATCAATCAATCAACTTAGAATATTGACATGTTATTACGTCCTGCTTTGTTATCTATTCGGTATTTCCCAGTTAAAAGATTTCAGCAAAATGATTTAGGCTGATGTGTATTATTTATTTTCTTTTGTTTGAACGGGATAGTTGGTGACTGTATATAAGTTAAGGCGTGGAGATGTCACAATGATCTGAATGAGGTTAGTCATATAATTTTCCTGCAGTAAGGCATACGCCAGAACGATATATAAAATGCCCTGTTCGGAACATTTATTTGAGTCTGTCCGCTCCTAGTTCTGCCAACGATTACATCGTACTTGGACGAATGTCTGCAAACAGCTGAAGTGAAACTTGCAGTATTAGAGTTTATCGTAACGGCGTGATTATCTACGCTATCCTCGAAAGTAATCTCTAAAAACACAATCCAACAGCAATTGCTGTTGGATTGTGTTTTGGAGAGTACTGTCGAAAAGACGACAAGATAAATATCTGTAGTTTGTCGTATTTTCGCGTGTCGTACTGTCGTCTTGTCGCATATTCTTGTCGTGTCGTGATTCTGGTGTTCTGTCGTGCGTTGCATTCCTGTCCTAAGTTTGATGTTCCGTCGTGCCGAATTCCTGTCTTGTCGTGATCCGGATTTTCCATCAGCAGTTGCACATGGTTTGAATGTTATAGCCCATTGTGGATAGTAGCGTAAATGGAAGTTCTGTTGTGACTACAGGAATGTTTGTCGTTGAGAAAAGTGACTTTGTCGTTACGACAGAAATGTGTGTCGTAACAGATGGCTTTGTCGTAACAACAGCGCTTTTGTTGTCACAACAAAGCTTTTTTGTCGTACGACAGGAATTCTTGTTAGGTTTTTGCGGAATTCCTGTTGTGATTTTATACGGAGAAACCTTCGTTGTAGTGCGCTCGTAACGGAAGTGAAATGATTCGGTATTAGCGGTATGTGTTTTATAAGTTGGTTGAACACGCACACGCACAGAGAAAAACATCAACGATCCCCGTGTCGAAACGACAATGGGGGAACGCGAAGCTTTCCAAAATCAAGTCTAACACCGGACGAAACACCCAGGAGCGAGCGGGCCCTATTTATTTACTATTACTAGTGTGGGGGTTATTCGATCCTTACCTTCTAAGTACGGTAAGATGGTGTGATGTGGGTCCGCTCGCTACTGGTATGGATATTCCATGGCTTTCCCTAGCGTTCAACCATCGTTGTCGTCACACGGAGAGCTTCAGCCTGTCTAATTTTGCACGTCCATGCACCCCTCTCCAAATTCAAGCTGTTTCGGCCGTGCTGCGGAATCTTGATTGATTGATTGATTATAGGGTTTAACGCGCCGACGCAACGCAGGCGATGAGGACGCGCCGTAGCGGAGGGCTCCGGATTAATGTTGACCACCTGGGGATCTTTTAACGTGCGCCGAAATCTCGTACTCACGGGCGTTTTTCTTTTCGCCTCCATAAGAAAAGCGGCCGCCGCGGCCGGGAATCGAACCCGCGACCTCGTGCTCAGCAGCACAACGCCTTAGCCACTGAGCCACCGCGGCGGGTCCGTGCCGGAATCTTAAAGACGTCTATGACCAAAATGATTCTCGCCGTGATTGGCATCCCCTCCTTATGAGTTGTTCAATGTTGCCCCCGTTTTAAACTAGGTGTGCATAACTGTTCGTTTTGTTTATTTTTGTTTTTCAGCTTGTAATCAACTCATTTGTATGCGTACATAGTTGTAAATATGTGTTGTATATCGTTTCCTACGTTGACTTGTAGTGTAATGAATACCAGGTGGAAAACAAAACAAAGAAGGCGCAACCGGACAGACGTTGGCTTCATAACTCGAGGCACCGAGGTTCGATTCCGACCACGGGAAACGTTTTAATTTTTCTTCACTTCACCCACGATGATCATCATCGTCAGAGAAAGTCGGCTTTCCTGCATTGTGTTTTGAGTGGACTACGGGCGATATTGGTGAGAGGCTGAAAGCTTCGCCATAAAAAAAAAGTCATAGACAGCGTCCTTAGAAAATCTTCTGAAGCGAACGAGAGCCCTTTCAGCGCTAAACATTTTATTTCGAACGAAATTTTTTTATGTGTGATCTTTTTAATTTAGGACTCTATTAGCTTAAAAACGAGAAATCGAGCTTGTGGTGCAAGTCATCAGCGATTTGCAGCCAATTAGCGTGTAATTAGGTCATTAGGTAATCAATTCTAAATTCCAGAAAAAGAAACATATTTTTGCTTGTTTTCGCAAATTTTAGAAAGCACTGAGCTTATGAGCAAAAATAAAGCTGATAGTGCAAGTATTTATAGATTTACATATGTGTAACCAGACGAGGATTTCGGCCCTCTGGGTCGCCACGTCGTCAGCCTGGTCTTCACTGCAACGCCTTCCTCTTTATAGCGTTCAGCTATCGTCAACAAACAACAACAACAACAACAACAACAACAACAACAACAACAAACGGAGAATGGTGACACCTATTCCAAGAGACATCCTTGAACAAGTGTATCCCAGAAAACCAGCTGTTCCGATTTCGCTCTCGATTTCCTAGGGGAATTTCGCATGGTGTCCTAAATCAGGACACCAGGACCGAAAGGACTACAGTTCTGAAACAAGCCATTAAACCAACAAGTTGTAAAAAAGATGGACGAAAACAAAGGAAAAGAAACGAGAGCAAGTCGGCAACTGTCACTGATATCATTGCTCAAAATTCTTGCGACGTATCTCACTTGTAGTTCCTACCCTGCCCAAGTTTCCCGCTCTCAACATTTCTTGCGGTGCTGAAACTGCGTACAGTAAGCACTTCATATAGCGACAGCGCTTTATTCAAAGTTCTGATTTATTAGATTTTTTACGGCTTCAC
Source organism: Haemaphysalis longicornis (assembly GCA_013339765.2). Lineage (NCBI taxonomy): Eukaryota > Metazoa > Arthropoda > Arachnida > Ixodida > Ixodidae > Haemaphysalis > Haemaphysalis longicornis. The sequence continues at coordinate 171,676,173 of CM023451.1, read as the reverse complement.
TTGCAGTGCAGGGAGAGAAAATCATCACCGCTTTTAGCGAAGTACCACTTACATCGGAGTCACTTTGCCGTCTTCAGGATTTCGTTATAGCGAGGTTTTACTCTACGTTCTCTTGCACCAGCTCCCAGCAGCCCTCGCAAGGCTACAGCCGACGTGAGCCAGTGAAGTGAAAGGATGGCAAGTTGGACTAATTGGTTGGGACTAATTATTTCGAAAACAGCGCGAAAGATTTAACATCTGACTACCCTGGGTTGTCAAGATATGAGGCTACATGGTTGTTGAGGGTGTCTCCTTCGCTCTGTTTTTCAAAATGATTGGGTAAGAAGCTCACGTCACGTCACGACGTATTCATCCGCGCAGGCGTCGTGTGCTGTTATGAGCTGGATGGCGGCGGATGACGCCCGTGGGAAGGGATTATCTCGCGCATTGTCGAAGACTAGGCACACCTCGAAGCTCCAATAACGCTGCGCAGATTCTGCGGAGCAGAGTGTAGACGAACGCGTGCATCAACAGGCGCTAGCGAACTGATTCAGCCCTTAAGGTATGCGTAGTAACTCGTGCACACGTCTGCAGATATCCTTTCAGTTTTGTGAGTTCATAGCCTTTACGACAGTGTACGAACGCGAAACAAGACCCCAAGCGTGCTCTGAACTCATCCCAGACGATTGTGGTGGCAGATTAAGGGTCATTTATACAACTTGACATTTCATATTCCGAAACGGACCAATTTCGTGGACTTAAGCGGCACCGCATAACATAATATAGGAAAGCACTGAAATATGCGGATAAAATGTTTGTCTCGTACTGAAGCATGGGAATACGGGGCGAAGATTTTCGGTCTGTATCAAGCAAGTGAACCTAGTGTTTCACTTTTTCAAACTACTAACAAGAACAAACTATATATTTTATTTCACAGGCCTCCTGCAGCACTGTTCGTGCTTCATCGCTCCCAACCAATTCGCCCAATAAGCGCGTAAAACTCACCGTGCCACTCTACGCAGGGCGTTTGAAGAAAAGCGACGACAAAGCGACAAAAGCGAAAAGCGACAAAAGTTGCGGTCTTGGAAGGACATTTTCTTCCCTTCACTGTGCAGGTGTAACTGCCTCGGTATAGAGTACTAGAATATTTCAAAAAAAATTACGCGCTAATTAACGAGGACGGGAGCACTAAAGACAGCACAAGCGCAGCACTACGCTTGTGCTGTTTCCGTGTGTTCCCGGTCCTCGTTAATTTGCGCGCAGTTTGTTTTTTGAGGTGCATCATTACCAACTCGCCCAACCTTCAACCATTTTGCTTGTCCTAGAAAATGCCTTGGTACGCCTCGTAGCATTGGCACTGCTGTACACAGCTTGTGAAATAGAGTGAACAAGTGAAGGAAGGTTTCAAAATTGGATTTCATGGGGCGTAGCGCTGCTGAGCACGAGGTCGCGGGTTCGATTCCGGGTCGTGGCGGCCGCTTTTCTGATGGAGGCGAAAAGCAAAAACGCCCATGTGTTCGAGATTTCGGCGCACGTTAAAGATCCCCAGGTGGTCAAAATTAATCCAGAGCCCTCCACTACGGCGCGTCATTATCGCCTGCGTTGCGTTGGCGCGTTAAACCCCACAATCAATCAATCAATCAATCAATCAATCAATCAATCAATCAATCAATCAATCAATCAATCAATCAATCAATCAATCAATCAATCAATCAATCAATCAATCAATCAATCAGATTTGGTAGATCCTTTTAGAACACTGCGTATGTGCGCGTGCGTGCGTGTGCGCGAGCCCGCGTTCAACAGTGTTTGTGGGTGTTTGAAGCGACCTTGCTCTTCTGGAAGTCGAATTTAAAAACTGTTTTGGGGGCCTACAACAAGTGGCACATGTATTTTGAACAACAGATGAGCGCACAAACAGTGCTACGCAGTCCGAAGATGCAGTTTTTGTTCTGGTCTCAAACGCTCAGTACGCTTCGTGGAAAGGTCCCGTGGTACAGCCGTCACAAACTTGAGTGAGCTGCAAGGCCGAAAAGGGCCAGAATGGTGGCTTTCGTATTGCCATTCTTAGACTTACACAATTGACGATGATAAATAGTGCCTCGCCCTGTCCTGTCACGAACCTTTGTTCTGCGTATCGACGAGAAGCTCTTTACAAGGTCGCTGTCAATTATGCGCACTTCGTCATTTTGTTGCTGCCTCCACTTGACGCCATTTTTTCTCTCTTCTACCCGTAGCTGACGCTCAATTCTTGCACGGCCCTTTTACCCTCTAATAAACACCCTCTAATGTAATTAAACACCCAAGGTGTCTGTGCGCCGAAAAACATGGATCAATGTTTTCTACAAACGCACCGTATCAACCCGTCTCGTCTCGTCGCTATGGTAAAATAAAAGAAGCGAATCCGAGGGGCGTGACGGTTGGCGGGCATCCAGAGGCTTTCAGCGGGGTCAGAAGACCTCCGCGTGGGAGCCACCGTGTATTGTATTTGGCGTGCACTTGTCGGCCGCGCAGAACAGATGGCCTGGTCAAACTCTTACGTCCCTGGTTTTCCTTCTTGCTCAATTCGACCTGCACGCAGGGTCCGTTGCATAAGATTTAAGAGCCGCCTGCTGCCATATCCACCCGCGTACCGTGATAAGTCTTAGGTTCGCGGGGAAGCCTCCGTCCGCGCACGCATCGCTGTCGGCGGCACCCGCACACCAGAATGGATGCTCGTGCGCTCGGCTACAGTTTCGGCGATTATCGGCATCGTCGTAAGGAGAATAGCTACACTAAGGTATAATCAGGGAGTTCGAGAGCCGCACGCTTGTGTACACGACTGTAAATGATAGAGATACGAGACTATTGAGTAAATGTTACGCCCCGGGCATGCGCGATTGATGTGCTGCTCACTGTCGGCCCTCGCGAGTGTGGACGGACAATGGACTACCGGCTGGGTTGCGTTGTGCACTTGCGGTGTACGCCGTCGTCTTAACCATGTATGCGGGAATCGGCTATGGGAAGCTTTTTCAAGGTTAAGCGTCGTCGAAGAGGCTCGTTTCACTCGTCTTGCCTGTTATCGTATACGCACACGTGCCTCGCATATTAGAGTGCGCGCGCGTGGCCGTGGCGAACTCGCTTTCATCAGCAGTTACGGCACACCTCCGACACGTCCGGCGGCTGTGCATCAGCGCCCGCATCCTCCGCCTCGCGAGCTAGGACGCCCGGTGCTCATGAATGGTTGACGGCAGACGTTCGGAAGACGTCGATATATTATCTCGACGGTCTCCCTCAATCGGGGCCACCTGGTTAGCCGTGGATCGGCGTGTTGCCTCGGTTGGGACCTTTCGGCGCGAAAAATAAAAGCGGATAAATATTCAGCGTCCGGTTGAATGAACTTGAACGTAATGCGATGCACGTTTGCGCGGCCGTTGCAGATTGCGCGCGCAATATGCATGCAACAAACGCGGCTGCCGTTAGTACGTGGACGGATGCAACCACTGTGTGCAGATTAGGTAATTATTTGTCCTTCCTAATGGAATTCCGCGCTCTCAGTGCGTCACGCTTTGGGGGGAAGGAGTTGAAGCTAATTGCGATGACAAGACGGCCTCGTTCCTAACGATTTTGCGGCGATGTCAGCGGCGAAGGCAAGTTTTGACCCCTGGCATGTGCGGGCTATTTATTTGGTGCGGCGCTTTAACCGATTCTTCCGCTTGTTCAGGCGAGGGATCACCACCTCCCTAAGTGTCCCCTGAGCTTGTTTGGGCGGCATACTTCCACCTACGACCTCCGTGACGTCTAACCTCGGTCACAGGCTTCAAGGACGCTCGAGCTGAGCAAAGCAAACAGCGGGCTCAGCGGCGGCCCCTTGAGGAGATGCGCGACCATTTGCGAAACACGGTTTCCTCGGCGCAAGCATCGAGATTGTGCGAAACGTGCGCTCCTATTGACAGTGTGCACGATGGCGACTTTACACATTGTATGTAGAGTTCGTATCGCTGACTGCGTTGGCAGAAAGCTGCGAGGACTCTTGACCAAATAGACGAATAAGAAAAAAATTTCGCTCGTGTTGCGCAGCCCCACGAACCATGCGCAATGTATTATAAATCAGCAAATTACGGTAATAATTTTGTGAGTTTGCTGCCTTAAAAGAACATCTTACTCGTTATGAAACAGTGTTACAGTAAAAGCTCGTAATTCGAACTCGGTTACTATGACCACCTGGTTCCCATCGCTTCTCGAAGTCAGCCTAGAGTGACTACAATGTATTGTAAATCCAAACAAAACCAAATTTATTAGAGATGCAAAAAAAAAAAGAACAAAGAAAAGCGTAGCGCGCGGCTACGCTGCTGCGACTAGCTCATTTCGCGCCCCTGTCAGCCGTTCGCTGTTCGAGCTCCATGAACATTATTTACGAAATCACCTACCACAAACGTGTAGTAGCGCCCTAATTCGCGATAACGAGCCCGGAGGCGGCTTCTTTGTGTTTTGCCCGCGCAGTGTGGCGCGATGTTCATTCATTCTAGCGCCCGCCCGCTAATTCGAGGTGCGCCTAAATCGAACAATTTCATGGTCCTCTTTGAGTTCGAATTATCGAGCTTTTACTGTATTACGCAGAGAGGGATGATCAAGTCACGTAGAAGTGAATAGGAGGAAGGGCAATTACCCTCCTTCTGCACCTATCAATGAACGCATGCTACAGGACCTCGAAATGTCCCAGGCAATTATTACGACCGTACGCACGGTCAGCTAAAATCCGCACGGCCAGCTTTCTGTAGTTTTTCTTATTACTTTATATAAATTCTGCAGGCTATTTCCAGGTCCGGCTGAAGGGAAAGCAATAGAACAGAAAAGAGAGTGGAGTGGAGTGGAAGAAACGTTTATTTGGCCTGCAAAGCCGACGCGACGCCCCCTGCGACTTCTGATTGCAGGGACTTCAACAGAAAAGAGAGAGAAAAAAATTGGGGCAGCTTCGCATTAGTGGCGCGAAGACTGGGCAAACAGCAAAACTGGCGGAGCCACCTAGCTTGTTCTTAGTTCGGCTAAGTTTATGCGTGGTTACGCTTGGAGACTTGGCCAAGTTTTGTGCGTGCTTATGCTTCGATACTCGGTAAAGTATTCGGCGTGGTGTCGCCGTTAGCACCCGAAAGAGTAATGAAGACTCGGTCATTAAAGCGTGTGCAATGTACGCGTTCCCACCGGCTTCGCTGTGAAGCTGAAAGAGTATCGGAGACCGCAGCGGGATTAACGTTTGCTCAAAATTTTTGAATTTGCTCGGTGGCCACTGTTCGTCTTGTGCGGTCTGGCCTGCGGGACGCTAAATTAAGAAGTGGATTAACGTTATCGTTTCTCGGCCTCTTGTCTTCTTTCATTTTGGCATTAACTCTTCTCTTTGCACCGTCAAAACTGCACCACCCGGTCGCGCGCCAGGCTATAGAAAGAGCCACCCCGTGACGCTTTTCGAAAGCCGTGCTTGTACCAGTTGTATTGAACCACCGACAGGTGGCGGCAGGAATCACGCCCGAGCGCAGCGAGCCAAAGCTACGGAGGTGCTGGCACGCGCGATGACGTCATCGCTCGGCGAGGTTTTTCTGGACAGGCTCGCCGGTCCAACCACCAGGTCGAACGGCATCGCCATTAAAAAGAATTGCAATTGTTCGGCAACCGACGCAATTAGAAACACACGCTAATTCACTCAATGTATTCAAGGCAAGAACACCCGCATTGAAGTGAACCTAACACAAAGACACTGCAGTACTAGACACTTATACGAACAAAGGCCATGTTTGGTTCAGGAAGAAGAGCCTTGCATATGGGAACGAATGAAGGAGGAAACAAAATCTCTAATGAGCACAACAGTTGCTGCTGTTAGAGAGAGAGAGAGAGAGAGAGAGAGAGAGAGAGAGAGAGAGAGAGAGAGAGAGAGAGAGAGAGAGAGAGAGAGAGAGAGAGAGAGAGAGAGAGAGAGAGAGAGACTTACTGCAGGAAAGCCAACTTTAAGCAGTGGGTTTCACAAACCGATAATGATGATAAGCGAAATTGGTTTGCACAAGCGCACCTCAAGCGCCTCAAGAAAAAAAAAAAAACCTACCCGTGGTCAGAACCGAAACTGGGCCCCCGGCGTTATGAAGCCGACGTCTACTGATTGTGCCATTCCCACACGGTGTAAGCAGTTTGAATTTGGCTGTTTGACTGCGACTTAGGTTGCACGGGAAAGCTTCGCGTTTTAACCTTTTTTTTTCTCTTAAAAAGGAGGCTTTGAATTATTAGTGACTTCATTGTTCGATTTACCCACGCAGTCTGTGACCCCTCAGTAGAAGTCTAGACGCGTGGCTTTTCTTCAGTTGGCAGCGGAAGAAAAAAACGGAACCAACTTCCGTAAAAACGTCACACTAGTTTGTATTGTGTTCACATGCTACCGCAGACTTCAGAATGTTATTTTCACCAATTTTATGGCATACAAACGTTTTGTTTATTCATGCATAGGCTGCACAGGTTAAGCATGCTCTTTTTTTTTATTGCGCTATTTTGCGCCGGGCATCAAAGGAATGGAGAGATAAAAAGAAAGGAAAGTGACGGGAGGCAAGCGGCTTCATGCACTACGGAATGCTGTAGAGGCCAGTATCAGCAAGAAACCCCAACAGCATCTTGTAAAGAGGACCATGCGTCCACCGGTGATCTGCACAGGTTAAACATGCTTGCAATCCGGTGAATTTACTCATGCGAGCTCGTCAGCGTGTCGTCATAGCTGACGTCAGAAAATCGACGGGCATGTAAGTGAGGGAAAAGACGCTTTCAAACAGACTTTTTTCGTTAAAAAATCGCGCAAACCGGCCGGGAAAACTCATAACGCAGCCTATATAACATAGTATGTATACTTTAACCTAATGAGGTAATTAGACAATGCTCATAACTCAATTCAGTGTCTCTTTCAAAGGTTCCGGGGGACTCACGCTACAAGGAAAATGCGTTTAAAGCCCAGAGCTGGTTATGTAGTCTTGCGAGAGCCTTTCAGCGAAACGCGTAATGGTTACGCGACCAGTCAAGTGCGCACGGTATGGTAATGAATAGAGCAATTTTATCGATGAGAAAAAGCACAGAGAGGTCGACCTCGTGAAGCTTTGGCCAGGAAGGGCAAGAAAAAAACAGCATAGATAGACGATGAGAGTAGTTGAGAGAGAGATGAGGGTACGTTGGTCTTTTTTACGCCCAGAAGGCACACCTGGGCTATGAGGCGCGCCGTAGTGGAGGTCTACAGTTTAATTTTGACAACGTGGGGACCTCAACATGCGCCGATATCTCTACACGCGGGCGTTTTAGTTTTTCGCCTTCATGAGAAAAATGGCCACTTCTGCCGGGATCGAACTCGCGATCTTAAACTCAGCAGCACGAACGACTTTGCCACTGAGCCGCAAGGACGGGTGATATGGGGGCGTGACTATATGCAGAATATGAGTGTGTTCGCTACAACAGTTTATGTACAACGGTTCACAAGATGCGGCCTGAAGTTGGCGTCTTTGGTTGAATTAGATCTTTCAAAGCCACAACGTAGATGCCAAGATTCTGTTACGTAAAAACGTCAGCACGGCATCAATTAAATTTGCCTTTTGTGCCAAGCTACAAACACCCCACCTTCTGGTCTCTCTCTCTCTCTCTCTCTCTCTCTCTCTCTCTCTCTCTCTCTCTCTCTCTCTCTCTCTCTCTCTCTCTCCTTTTGTGCACGTGGCGAGTTTGGCTAAGGACCAAGCTAGGCGTCCTCCGACAACAGTCGGTCGATTAAGCGAGGCAGTAATGTGAACAATTTGTCCAAAGGATTCGCGTAGCATGGACCGTCGCAGTGAACGCGTGGATTGGTCTCTTGAACGTGGCATATTTTACAGTTGGGGTCATTCTCACCGCCTATGATGCGCTCTATGGTAGCGTCGCAGTCCTTACCTGTGGCTACCGTGGTATGTTGGTTCACATGAAGGCTTACGACGATGTTAAACGTTTCTGTGGGACAACCTCAAAGCATTAAAAAGATGAAGGAAGCTCACACTAACACGTAAGACTTGAAGACAGCGAAGCTGTACGCAACTTTCATGACCATCACGACGGTTTAAGTCCATGATTGCAGCCGATTTGCTTCTTGGCTGCCGAAACGAACTTTACTCCTTCTTTGTTGCTAGAACGGCGAAGAAGAAGCAAATCGAAGAAGCAGAACGAGCGAACGGAACGTGCACACTTAAATTAGGCGCCTGCAGGTGCAACGTGCACCCTATCACGTGTTCTGTGTCGAGCAGCTGTCGTGATTCCTCTCCCCACAGTCACAGCCGAGTGAGTAAGCCGTTAGACTCTCGTGGTGCAAACTCACGGTCGTAGCCGAATGGACGATGCGGCTGTGTCTAACTTCATTGATCTACCAGACACAGATTCGAATCCAGAAGGTGCCGGTGATTTCTTTTCTTCACATTGTTATACTGAGCTTTGTGAAACGCCGGAATCCACGAATTGCTAACCAGCTTCGCTGTTAATGAACCTCCAGTCGTACATTATACGTTCGCCAGCAGTAATTCCACATAATGGGGCCAGCACCGCACTCCCACAATCAAGTCATTTGAAGGTTGTATATACCGCGATGAGAGTCTTTGTTTACTGCAAAAAAAAAAGTACAAATGACGTCGACGCGGAAAAAAACCTAGGCGCTGCCACCGCCCGTACGTCATGCGTGTCCCGTAGCTGACCTGTCTATGCGGTGCGTCCTCAAGGTCACCGAAAAACTGCCGTCACGTGTGTTTCGGTAGAGGAAGGTTCGGGCGGGTCGTCGCGTGCTGGGAAACATAATCGTATGCGGTGATAAGCGCCAACCTATGACGTTGTCTGCTTGCTTTGGCACAAATAGTTTAATTAATTTTACGTAATTAACTTTTGAATTTCGTCTCAAGAAACTTATTGAAATAAACAAGAGCGCCTGAGGCCGATATACTTTTCCAACTATCCCTATAAACAATTTTACTGGTCAACTGCAGATCGTCAAACGACTTACTCTTCTGCCTTTGGACCGCATATTTCAGCTAGACGGGACTCTGCCAGCTGTCGTGTAGGCGTGCTTCATGTCTGGTCACAACCTTTGAAAACTTTATGTATGCTCCGCATGAGTGCTTACTTCTGTCGTGTACCGACGTCATCGGCACAGCGCGTACACGTAAATTTGCCACCGCTACTATTTTTACGGCAGTCGCCACTGAGTTCAGCTCCACCGATATCAAGTATACCTCACGCTGGTAGAAAGTGTGTCCGCCCTAAAAACTCGCAGCACCACTTGTTGAGTGCAAAATGTCTAATGCCAGAATTTCTCCCATTCACTGCAGGCGGCCCTCTGGTCGTGTGCCGCTATGGTCACCTCAACAGCGCCTGCTGCGACCGAGCCCCCTCCGCGCTTGCCTCTGCGAGTGTCTCTTCGGCGAAGCCCGTACTCTGCGTTCCGCAGCATCCACCTGCCACCGGGATTCCAGGTCGAGCCCTCGGCGAGTCGCCGCACGGAAAGCTTCGCCGAGGAGCTGCCCAAGCTTGAAGACTCGCCCGCGGGAGACTTCGTCGGGCACCCGCTCGACTACGGGAGCAGCCTCAACTTCGGTGGCCCGCTCGCAACTAGCGTCGGAAAGGTGAAGGTAGGCGCCTCTACGCTCGCACCATACACCCGGCGTTGTCTTGTAAATCTTGCAACTTTGATGCAGTCTATTGCTTAGCATATACCCAACTACCTCGCCGGCCCCGGAGAATTTAATTGGGCATGCGTGGTTGTCCAACGCGCTTCATTCAGATATGTATGTTGTGCATTTTGCGGGCCTTAATCGCGATCACGCTCCACGCACCTACATGCGCACATAAGGGGGGGGGGGGGGGGGGGAGGATAATTTCTCCTTTGGGGTGTGGGCGAGGGGCCATGTGAGTTCGTCACCCATGCCCCGCGTCCGAGCTAGGCTTAAAAGCGGAAACGTGTGAATTTGTTTTCAAACTTTTTTGTAATTTGAAATCGCTTTTGAAATCCTAAATGCTTGCAGAACGTAGTCACCCAACCCACCCGTACTTAGATTAGGGGGTCGCAAAGTGCCTCAGCCAAAAATTACTGCTCTATGCCCATCAGATAACTTGGAAGCTCTCTCAAAAGTTTTTTCTCTCTTTCCCGGTATTGACGTTCTTCGACGGCCCGAATTACGTCACTGAGGCCATGTAGCGGCTGTGGGCAGGTTTTCCTTCAGTTGCAGCAATGAACGCTTTTCGACAACAGCTTTAAAAATAAAGCCACAAAAACAAAGCACAAACGGAAGGCGTATCTAGTGCGACGAGCAAATCACGCAGTGCCGCTCCGTGCTGGCGATAACTGTAGCTTTCGAAGTACTTCCAGACGCGAAGGAAAGAGTGAAGGCGCTTATCGCAAGTGCTGCAGGGTCCCTTTAAGGCATCCAAACAGGAGGTTCCTATTTCCTGGAAGACGTTGTCACTAGTGAAAAAGCATGGGTATACTGGGTATGATAGTACGATCTGGAATACAAGGGACAATCATGTGTTTGGATATTTTCTCGGCAGGGCGAACCAATGAAATTCAAGAGGATAGAAAGCGTATATATAAAAAAAAGATGTCGGCAACTTCTACTTCTCGGCAAGTGGTCCCGTATCTTCTGTTGCATTGGAAAATCACGGGATAGGGAGTGAAGAACCGTAAACGGCTCTTTGCTTGGCAGCAATCTTCCGGAAAATTGAAGAGAGATTAGGCTACTAAGAACAGGGTCACGGGGAATCTTGTTTCACGATGGCAACGCAATCGTCCACGAAGTCCGCGAAACAACTTCCTTCCTGGAGGGGACCCCAGCGAACATATGGTGCTGTCAGCTAGCTCTTTCTCCGCCGAGAAACGAAAATGGTCGACCACTAGCTACGTCGTGGCTCGAATGAAGATCGAATGGGAGAAACTAGGTTTTGAAAATTTAAAACGTTTAATTATGGAGAAAACTGAGGACGCGCAGAAAAGCGCAATTTACTGCCACGGCCGCGCCGACGCCCCAGTCCACGCATCTAACGACAACGCACCCGGATTGGTGGACCTGGCCAGGTGTCGGCTGCACCATGTCAGCTACGTCGTGGCTCGAATGAAGATCGAATGGGAGAAACTACGTCTTAGCCGCTCGCACCACCGAAGCTGCCGCCCGAAGACGCGCAGAAAAACGCAATTTGTCAGACGTTTTCTCCCCGTGCTCCTCTGTCCTGATCTACTGTAACCCCAGTTTTCTCAATAATTAAACGTTTTAAAATGTCAAAACCTTGTACCTAGTTCCTCCCATTCGACCTTTATTAAGGCGTACGACTTAGCTAACACTGCCATCCACCCTTCAGTTCAAACGTTTCACCCTGCGACATTTTTGTGCTATCGATGGAGAAAAGGATGCTGAGTGGCCAGTTATCTACTTCCTGAAAATGTCTTGTGGGTCTAGGACGAGCTGTTGAGGGGAGTCGACGGTTCGCAGTGGTTACAATCCTTCCAGGACTGGTTTAAGTGGAAGAATGGATAGCGAAATAATGAGATAGAGAGAGATAGATAAAGAAGAGAGAGAGGGTGGAAGCTAGAGATAGAGAGAGTGTAATTTTAGACGATTTAATACTTGGGATACGAATATCTTTCACCAGTAGAGAGTGGTCGGAAAGCTCTTATAGTGACCCTCGTATGACTCCCTCCTCAAGTGAGCGAGGATGGGGGTCAGAAGGATGCTTATATCGATTCTCATGCGGGACGCAGGCGATGACGCACGCCTACGCAGACGATATTTCATGTGCAACCCAGCAATGCAAGAAGGCGTCCAGCATGTAAAACCCGCACGGAAGGAGTTTACAGCCGCTTTGCTGAATGCAAATAACCTTCGCAACTCACGCGGATTTCACCTCAACCGCTCCCGCGCTCACTTCGCACGCACGACTGTCGTTAAACCCCACCCAAGACGGATCTTCACAATTAACCCTGCGTGGTTACTAATGAGCATGTACGGTCTTCGGATTCCGGGGTGGTAATTGCGCACGATCTATCACGGTCCCGTTCGTCTCTCTCTGGTCGAGTCCCATAAGAGCGGCTTTTCCTTCGCGCACGTCCGTTGTGCAAGAAGCGGACGAGCTGTTGCGTGCGAGACGTGAGCTGTGGGGAGCTTCCTGGTCCGCTCGTCTTTGCCTGTCTCCACGGAAAAGAGACCGTACGTGTCGAACCTATCATTAACGGAGGCAGTAAAGCGGTCCTGACGCGGTGTTGCGTCTGCGTGGGCGCGGAAGTGTGTGCACGAGGACTTCTGAGATGGCTTTCCCAATGGGTGACATTGATCGCCACCGCACGGCCCGCTGACTGCGCGTGGCCGATTGCTTGCTTGTCATGATCATTGCAAGTATGGCGGAGTCGAGTCGGAGTCGAGGAAACTTCGGGCTCGCAAATGCCACCTGCTGCACGTAACAAAGGAAAATGCTACTCAGGAAAGCGTCTGTTGCGTGTAACAAATTGGTGACGTGAAATGGTAACGTGAAGGGAATGCGTAGTAAATTTGGCTCATTGTATAACCAGCATTTGTCGTTAGTGACCGCTTAGTTATTCCATTTCACTTAAACGGAGTTCGTATGTATGGTGAGGAACAGCTGTATAGTTTGTCCGGAAGCCTATCAAGCAATACCGTGCCTCCATTTTAAAGAAGCGCCGTTTTCAAACTACGACAAAATGGATTTTTATCGACGTTCAAAAGAAGCTTCGCGTTCGATGAAGCTTACGGGGGAAAAGTGCTACAAAATTGTTTGTGAGAGTAGGTGTATTACAACGACAATTGCGGCCACGTTCCGCAACCATACCCACCACTGCTGTTTTTGTCCACGGGGCCGGGTTGGCCGGCCCCGTGGACAAAAACACTTCCAATGCGTCTCTTGCTGTATGGATGGCTCACAACAGTCAACTGCTCTGAAAGCGTCTGTACTTTATCGGGATTCGGTAGTGCAGTGTTGTTGGGTTGTACGTACAACTCCTGGCTCCTAGAGCTTCGTACTAAAGAATGCGCCTCATATTTGTTGAAAGAAAACACGTATATGATGATGCTGAAGGTTTGGGGAGAAGCCCGCGAGCTACACCGAAACGAGTGGCGTGTCTTTTTAGATGGGGCCAGCAGCAGAGTGCGAGTGCAGCCGCGCGATTTTTAGATGCGACTGCATCTCATTCACTCGCCTTGTCCATGAAGCGTCGTCGGCGTTGTTGTCGTCCGCCCCTCCCCCATTCTCCTCACCGCGCGAGCTGCGCTCTCCGCCGCTCACCCCCTCTCCTCTCCGATGCCCCTCTCTCGCGAGGGGCATTGGATTGGATTCGAATGGCTTGGCTTGGCTTGGCTTGGATTGGATTTGGATTGGATTGGATTGGATTGGATTAAAGTGGATTGTGTTGGATTGTGTTGCGTCATAGCCGCGGCAGATGCACCGGCGCGTCCCCTCACCGTTATGCGCGCTATAAAACGCGGTGCCTGCGCCGCTCCGCTCCATCGTTCCAGCGCCGTTCCTCTGCTGTCCAACGCTGCAACGTGAACCCCCTATGCGTCGCATCTACACAGGGGTTCCCGCGAGGGGAGGTGGGAGTTTTTCAAAATAGGGGCGACTTTAACGGATGATGATTGTCTCACCACATTCCTCGCTACTCAGCCGCATTTAACTTTCTGCTTCTGCCTAGTTTGTGCCTATTTCTACTTCCAGAAATCCGGTATACCTCAATTCAGATGTGTCGGGTTTCTTTTATTCACGCCTGCGTACGCGAAAACTCTTTGCGGAATGTTTAGTTTCAGAAGGAGTGTAAGCCTGAACGTACCGATGTGCCAAGTTTCTTGCACGCAACCCTGACTTGACAAAACAATTAATACACTTTGTTCAGAAGGTTGCATTGATTTCTGGCTACGCGTGCAAGAAAAACAACAACTATAAAATCCCAGCTTGGGGCAGGCATGTCGCCATCGCCTGGCCCTTTTTCTCGGGATCGTCTATCATCCAATCCCGCAATAATTAATCTCTACTCGCTCTTCGCAGGTGCTGGACTACGCCACGCGAATGAACGGAGAGGAGGGCAGCGCGACCCGTTACGGCAAGCCACTGGTCAAATCTTACGACAGCATCTACGACAGCAAGTCGCAGGGCGCCAAGAAGTACAAGAGCGCCGCCAAGAAGCACAAGCAGCTGCAGAGGCCGACTTCGCATCACGACAGCAGCGAGAACGAGATCGAGGGCTCGCTCGTCGCCGACGGTGCCAAGGGCAGATCGTCGTCGAGGGAGACCACTTCGTCATTCGAGGAGCAGCTGGCGCCCTTCGACCTCGCGCCCTCCCGCAGCGACGAGGAGTCGCGAGAGTCACCTTTTCCGGAAGCCGGGGACATGGCGGGCTTCTTCTTCTGAGAGACGCGCTGGAGGAGGGAAACCTCCGTCGTTGTCGCTATACCCGTTGTTGTTTCAGTTTGCGCGGGAGATTTCAAAGTGAAAACGGATGTGGGCAGAGACCGTACCACGGCGCTCGATCTGTGGTGAGATTTCGACGAAGCATTTGAGTCCTAACAAGGCCTGCTGTTTTTGGAACGTCGTTTCTCTGTATGCGAGTGGGTAAACGGTTAAGGAACGTCATCGCAGAAACACGAACGATGCCACTGCGATGGTTCCGGTTCGTTCTGGACGTTGAGATAAAAGCAATTGCGAAGTGACGACACAGAAGAATCACGAAATGATGTCTTCTGCGTTTCGCATGCTCTTAATAAGCGCTATCAACAGAAGATGTTGTAAAATAAGATCAAGCTTTATGTTCCGGTTTGTTTTGATCGGTGTGATCAATGCCGGCGCATGATTCTGCGCCAACTATGGACAAGTTTTCGACAGTATTGTAGCACAAGTTCACGGTCCTCGCCGCTCAATTTTTAGGGTTGCGTGCATATGTGGTATACTAGAAAATCTTAAGTCGTCCTCACGCAGCCCGTTTAAGCCACCATTGGTTCCGTCCAACAATTCACAGACTACTTCCCTTGTTAAAACAAATTGTTCTGCAGTGACCCTTACTCTATACTCCATGCGTTGGCAGTGTTCTCACTTCGTATTGACAATGTCTTCGTTCTGGTAAATACTGCTCTGAAAACGGAACTCAGATCGCGTTACGTAGGTTGGGTATCCACTAAGAACGTATATAACACGACTCGGGTTCCGTTTTGAAAGCAGCATGAACGTTAAAATTTTGCAATGTAGGAGCGCTATTGAATGTACGACAGGTGCGTTGATTCTATTTAAGAGTTCGGTGAATCGCAGTAACACCAGGCGTGTCTTGAAAGAGCTTCGTATCACCACCTCCAGCTTGGATGTTATTTCCTCCTTTTTATGAAGTTTTCACTTTACATAGCGCACGCCATCAATCTAACGAAATGAAGTCTTATTTTGCAACTACCAGAAGAGGCTTGGACTTATGATAATGCACGTTTTCACGCGTGGCTTAATTCGCGCAAGCAAAAAAGCGGGCACAAAATTCTGTCGACTTGCTCGCCTTCGCGATACGCGCGGCAGGGACGCTTCAACGAAGCAGCGCCGCGACGCTTTCGCGCTGAATACAAAACGGGTTCACAGCAAGGCGCCTCTTGTAACGCCTTGCGCATAGACGTGCACGTGGGTGGCAATCGAATGACCGGAAGAACGTCGTGTACGCCCTGCTGCGTTGATTAGCATGCTGAAGACATTGAGGGCGACAGGCGAGACAGCCATGGTGTCGGCAGAGTAGCCGTGAATTCATTTGACTACCGCCCCGCGGCCTCCAGCGGCTCGCAACAATCACTCACTTCGCTAGGGACAAATGATAATGAAATCACGCTATTTCCGCTGGCTGCACTCGCACTATCCAATGCAGGCCGAGTTGTCCTCCCGGCGAAAAAGTTATGGATGAGATGAGGCGGAAGCGCTCCCCTTCAGGCTGCTGCATGCCATCGTGAATAACTCATGAAGCAGTCTGCTCAGGCGAGACGAAACATTTTAACGGCACTCAAGGCTAATTATTCTTCGCTCGTATGATGAACAGCGGGGCAGTAGGTCGTTTTTCACTTTTCTTTTTTCTTGCGACGCAGACACGACCCAAGGGTGTAGATGACATAGGGTGTTGTACATACCTTTTCAGTGCTTGCGTTGTCATTTTCTGTTCTTTGCATGAAGAATAATGTGACAGTTTGACGTCCACCCCGTTTCAAACAGCGGCCAGCCCGCATATGGGAGGAGTGTTACGTCCAAAAAATTCTATACTTCTAAAAACTTTCCAGCGAGGTCTATCTTCGAGCTGGTACTCAACAGAAAACGTAATCTGCGTGCGCATTGAATACGCAAGTAGCACAGTGGGCTTATGGCGTAGTTTCGATTCATACCGGGTTTAAGATTGTGCGCGTGCACCAGGGGAAGGGGAGGAGACTTTGTGCCTTACAAAGCACCGCGTAGAAAGGCACTCAATGAAGTCATACTGAACGTCGCTTATAGGTGGTATTCACTGAAAAGCTTAGCTGTCAATTTCTTCGCTTGGCAACACTGTAAACGGCCACGGACATGGCCGAAGCGCCACGGGCATGGCGCGGCTTGTGACACTGCGCCCGTACGCTGCAGAAAAAAAAATAAACATTGGGCTTGTGTCGCCTGCTCCATTTCAACCCGAACCTCAGCCTGGTGTAGACAGATAGGTTATTAACCGCACTCACATTGGAGTCGAGGCATCACTTCGCGTTTAACACACATCATGTACTGAGCACGGACAAGTGGCGCCATCCCGCAGAGCCCGGCGTAACCAGTGTCGGCGCACTCACATGGTTCCCTGCGTGTGTGCCTGGCCAGTGAATACAACCTATAGGCCAAATTAAGAGAAAAAAGTAGAGATGGTTCTAATCACCCCATGTGCAAAGATATGACAGGTGGGCAGCGTGAATGCAGGAATGGATATTGATACGCAAGACGAGAGATAGGCGGAGGCAAAGAATTGGGTGAGGGAATGAGCGAGCAGGGTATTGACTGGCGACAACAGCTACTACGACAACGAGAATGGAACGACCGTAAGCCTGACGGCCGATATTGCAATTCAGTAGAAGATAGCTTCGCACTGAAATCGATAATCAACTGCTGATGTCAGGCACCTGCACGTTGGCGAGTAAAGTGTTGAGGTGTCTGGTGATAACGATTTTTTTTATCTCGGACTAGTTCGGGCAGTCTTTATAACGCAAACGTACTTGTACATCGTGGAATTCTCCGACTTCCGTGACCACGTAGTTTTATGTTAAAGCCCGAACGAAAGAGCCGGTAGTTTTTTAACGACATCTTTGATAGAGGGTAGCCAGACACCGTGAGGGATCAGGCAATGGATTTGGGGATTTTTTTTTCTCATTGTATATTTCGACTTTCATCAACAAACTCGCTGCAGAAGCGCCACATCCGGTGCTGCAGCTATTCGCGTGTAATGAATACGGAAAGCAAATGCTTCGAGAGCTATACAGGCGCGTAAGCACTTGTTGGTCCGGCTTTCCACAAAAAAACACACCATTTCCCATAATCTGACGTGTTTTTCATCTTTTGTACATAGTCACCCTTTTGTTTCTTTGTTTAACTTTACTTTTACTGCGCACTGTTAGAGCTCAGAGGCAGCATAACAAAAGCCTACGAGAGTGATTTACAGCATCTGGCTGATGTGTTTTGAAGGACAATATTCCTTTCAGGAGATCACCATGGCTCAATGCTCTCTGCGTACAATGTGGTTCTGAACGCGATCATGCCGTTGAAATAAACACTTATTCAAAGACAAATATGTTTGTTTCTATTTCTTATTTATGAACGTGTAAGTAGCCTCTACTAAAACTTGATGACATGCAAAGTGCGTAGATTAGAAAACTGAAAACAAGACAGTACAAGCGTTGCTGGGCTGCCCAAGGTATGTTGCTGCAGTGCAAATTACTATCAACACATTCGGTCCGATGTCCGTTTTTCTTTGGCTACTTAACCCCAGAAATTTTGACCTGTCTGTATGTCTGTCTGTGACTCGATTCAGCCACACCGCCAAAGTGAAACAACATCTGCGCAGTAGTCTTATATACTCACCCAAATCCAAACGTCACCCAAATCCAAACGTCTATGTCCGGTGACAATGTTCATACTTGTCAACATTGTTGAACAAGAACCAGACATTACGCAAACGTAAGGCAGAACATCAATACATGAGTGATATTTGCAGTGCTCCTTTACTAAAAAATTCATGGATGCTTGGTTTTTGCAGATAGCAAATGATATATTACATCTACTGCAGAACACCATCGCTGCTGTTGCCCGCGCTTCTGGCGGCATTTGAGAAATCACGCAGCAACAGCAACGAAAGGTTCCACTAGATAGGTTCCACGTTCTTGGAGCGCACGTGGAGTAGGGCAACGTGGTTCTATAAACGTTGAAGTAGGCCGCCTCGATTCACGCGTGTCTCCGGTGTACTGCAGCGCTGGCATCGAGGAACCCGGCATGTAGCTGTGGAACGCGGTAAATTTAAATTGACTTGAGCAAAAATTTAGTGTGTTTACCTTGGGAGGAGAGCGACGGAAGATGAACAGCACGAGAGGTGAGCGGGAAAACAAAGGGAGGCATTTACTTAGCAAATGTCGACAAAGAGTGTCGTCTTTTGACAACATTTGCAACGAAAGAAGCAGATACGCGGCCAGTTTTTTCTTGTGCATTGAACTAAACGTAGATACTAATTAAAGTGAAAAACGACGACTACTATAGGTTACGCGTCGTGCGGAAGTTCTGAGGTCACAAAAAATTTCAAATTTGATGACAACTATCGCGGAAACCTAAGATGAAGATTCACGGTTTCGCGCTGCCCCTTTAAGCAGCAGCAGTAGCGATGGTTTCAGTGCCATATCGCACATGGTTGGTTTACCGTAGACTAGCACTTACACACGTAGGCGCAAGTATTGATCCCTTTACTGTCTCGCATACACTGAATCCCGCAGACGAGCTGCCAGCGAACTGGTGATTTGTCCCACTTTTTTATGATTCGTATGTGGTGGCTTAGCCAATCAGAGCTACGCACAATTTGGACGCGTGATTGACGCACTTCACGCACGTGTCCAAATGAGGGTGTTCGCTCACAGACGTTCGCCGCGAGGCGAGATCTTTCATTGCCGAGTAGATGGAAGCGCCCACTTACAAGATGAGTGAGGTGCGGTCAGAGTGGGTATAACTGCGGATGTATCTGCGAAGCCCCTTGAACAGCTTTCATCTTAAGAAAGTGTTCTGCCACTATGGGCGTCAAGGCCCACGTACGTACAGCATCATACAACGAACACCATTACAGTGCGTTACATGTAAAGTCTGGGACTCAGAGCCACAAACAACAACCACAGCGAATGACCCACCTTTCTAATTTACGCATCTACGAAGAAAGGCGTGGTTATGCGTATCGGAAGAAAGCAAGCAAATGAATACGGCAGTGACGTCAAAACAGGCAAGACAGATACAGAGGTACGAGACGCGGCCCCTTGGCTTTCGCTGATACAAACGAAAAGTCCGAGGTGTTTTTTCTCTAGCTAAAACAATTCTTCTGAAGTGCACGCAAGAGGCCCACAGCCAACTTGCACAAAACAATGTGCACCGCGAGCTTTCGACGACACCCAACAACATTGGGCCGCTGGAAAATCGTGCATGCTGTACGCCAACACGAGCAAATATTTTCATTGTGTAAGCTGTTAAGACAAACACCTACAAAAGGAAGCCGCCGCAGATGCCGGCTCGGCAAATAAGCTCCATCAAGAGCCTGTTGAAAGCATGGCATAATGAATGAATAGAGATGTGTGCGCAGCTTGTGATGCGTAGAACCGATGAATGTGAAGTACACATCCACAGAGAGGGGACGAACCAAGGTAAGTAAATTTTTGCGGAGTAGAAAACCTACGCCCCATATCGTCAGCCAGAAAAGGCCATCTTAATTTTAAGACACTCTTTCATACATGCTGCCATATATACCAAGCACCCGATCCCGACACCATCCCCGGCGACATTAGTCCGAACAGGAGGTGGTTTCCGAGAAACCTAAACGGCATGCGGTGACCTGCACCTATGCCCTATGCCGCCTTGCCGACAACGCGACGAAAAGACTCCAAACAATGTGCCATCGCTGCACCCCGTCACGAGGGTTTCGAAATAATTGAAAACACCCCGTTTCCTCTCGTTCAGGCAGTCTTAGACCCTTACCCTAGTGCTGCTAGGCTGAGGAGGAACATGCGTCGCCAAACAACTGCATGAACGCCATAGGTCAAGCTGCACCGCTTCCCCTGCATCTATATTCGGCGGTCGTTCAGCGGCCACACACCGCCAACAAGAACAAGCCCTGCCACTCCCGTGCAATCTGTTTCATCATCCCATCGTTCGCCTCTATGGCCTCCTGCCCGCTGAGATTTGTGATGGGTGCCAACGCGCCAAATGCCCCCATTCGACTTGCCCCTCACATTACCAGCTTCCTCAACTTTGTATACCTTACCATGTCACCCGCTCCCACCCCGTACTGTGGGCCAGCTGATCGATTCTACTGGAATCTCGGCGAAGGCTGCTGTGCCACAAGGGTCTTCACGTAGAAGCGAACTTGTGCCCCTCTTCCGAGGCATTGACAACGCTGGTGACATCAGAGTTGGGCCGCGGCGGCACCCGGGAATCAGGCAGCCAACGAAGCTGCCCAGGAGGATTGCTCTTTTCTCTCCGCCGCTGACCCCGCTGTCCCCCCGGATTCAGATCTTCCTGACTGCTTCGACACGACTGAAAATACCAGCATGCCCCCCGCCATACGCATAGACAGGTACAAACGCGAAAAGAAACTTCGCCTCGAGCCACTTACGCCGAGGGATCACGTTTCGAACAACCCTTCACTCACGAGGACCCGGGAGATTTCTTATTAACAAATTTTGCGAAGGTGCACCATTTTCACCGGAAACAACCTGCAAATGGTACGACCCAACATCTACCGGAAATGCGTGTACTGTCAGCAAGCCATAAAATTGATACAGACCACTTGGTCTGGATATACCCCAAATTATCTCTATACCGGAATTTCATTACCCCACACCAACTTCCTCAACCCATATCGATCCCCTCACATCAGGTGAACACACCATCAACCTGTTCTCGTTGGCCCGTAGGCATAAGTTCCCGCTTGCAATAAGATGGCGACCGCTGACTATACAATAAGTCAAAGCTGGCCACAGAAACTGGAAAAACCAACTTATACGGGCGCTTGTTTCGGTTTCAGTCAAACGACTTGTTTCCCATAGTGAGCGCTTAAGTCGTACTTCAGAAGTAATATTCCCCAACTTATCGCATTCGTCCAAACGGGCTCTGATTATAGAGTTTGCCACTAAGAGAGGTCAAGCGCAAGTTAGACAGCGATGTCCAACACCAGTGAATAGACCATTCAGTTATGAATAAGCCCCTGTGAAAGAACTCTTGCACCCCTCAACAACCCCAAACTCAAACCCTACGAACCCACTTTATCCGTGAATTCCTCCCCCTCCTTCCCTATCCCTGCTCTCAACTCCCCTACGTGGCCACCGGCTTTTTTTTTTTTGCGTTTCATCACTTTCTTTTTTTATTAAAAGATTTAACAACAACTATTACATTTTACACTCCCACACTCCCCTCCTTTGTTATCCCGAACATGGGCGTTCAGGTAAAATCTAGACAACAACTCAGGTTCTCTGTCGTTAGCCAAACATCACAAAATTACCTCTTTGCGTGGGTCAAAATGGTACAGTGGCTACAGGGAGCAGAGTGCGCATGTGTTAACTACAGCACCGCTGTACAGGGCAATGTTGGGCCGTTGAACCTGAGCTAACCTCACCAGGTCCCTGGATTTTCCTCGCCGGGCGCTTCTTCGTTTTCTGGCCAAACGTGCTTCGCTTCTCGCAGAGGCGAAATATGGGCCGGCGGCTTATTCGCCTCAAGCTCACCTCGGAAGCGCTGTGCCGTACGCCCGGCACGCGCAAGGGAAGGCCGCGAAAGTGTTTGTCGCGGTTCGCGAACGACGAACAGCGGGACACGAGCGGTGCAGACCAAAGGTCATCCCGAGTGCATTCGCCTCGGCGCCGCGTGCCCGCGCGCGCGTTAGCGCGCGTGCTATGAATGGGGCGCAGTCTTGCGAACCACCGACGCGTAGTTCGACGCGCGGCCCCTGTGTGGCGTTGCTATCGGCACGACGCTTACCTGGCGCTGGCTGGCTGGATACCTGCACCGCTGCTCCGCGGCATCCTCTTCGGTATCCCGAATAACAGCACAGACGTTTGCGGGTAACGGAGTGAAGCAGGAACCAAACAAGGAAATAAAAGTTTAATTTTCTATCCGATGCGCATGAAATAAAGCATGGGTTTCGCAAACTTAAAGGGACCCTGCAACACTTTTTTCAACATTTTT
Source organism: Haemaphysalis longicornis (assembly GCA_013339765.2). Classification (NCBI taxonomy): domain Eukaryota; kingdom Metazoa; phylum Arthropoda; class Arachnida; order Ixodida; family Ixodidae; genus Haemaphysalis; species Haemaphysalis longicornis. The sequence continues at coordinate 171,653,748 of CM023451.1, read as the reverse complement.
TTGAAATCTTAAATGCTTGCAGAACGTAGCCACCCAACACACCCAGTACTTAGATTAGCGGGTTGCAAAGTACCTCAGCCAAAAATTACGGCTCTATGCTCACTAGACAACGTGGAAACTCGCTCAAAAGATTTTTCTCTCTTTCCCTGTCTTGACATTCTTCGACGCCCCGAATTACATCACTGAGGCCATTTATCGGCTGTTGGCCGGTTTGCTTCAGTTGCAGCAATGAACGCTTTTCGATAGCAACTTTAAAAATAAAGCCACAAAAACAAAGCAGAAACGGAAGGCGTATCTGGTGTGACGAGCAAATCACGCAGTGCCGCTCCGTGCTGGCGATAACTATAGCTTTCGCAGTGCTTCCAGACGCGAAGGAAAGAGTGAAAGTGTTTACCGAAAGTGTTGCAGGGCCCCTTGAAAGTGAGTAGATTACCGTGTTTAGGAATATAATGAAGAAAAAGAAACGACGAAGCAAATACATTCGCTTCTTCTGATTTCTCCCTCGCTTATTGATTGATTATGAGGTTTAACGCGAAGACGCTACGCAGGCGATGAAGCGCGCCGTAGTGCAGGGCTCCGGATTAATTTTGACCATCTGGGATCTTTAACGTGCGCCGAAATCTCGTACACACGGGCGTGTTTGCTTTTCGCCTCCATCAGGAAAGCGGCAGCCGCGGCCGGGAATCGAAACCGCGACCTTGGGCTCAGCAGCACAACGCCTTAGCCACTGAACCACCGCGGCGGGTTTTCTCCATCGGTTACTTTCTGTAAATTCTATCTTTCATATTTTTCGACGCAAAGTCGCCGAAAGACTTAAGCCGAAACTCTCTATTAGTCTCAATTAGGGAGTTGTCATAAAGGGCGTAGAAATACTTGTAGATGTTATTAGCGGTTTACAGTAATGTGGACCCTGCGGATTACGTTAGTGGTTTAGATTATGAGCACTAGACCGCAAATTTTTGTTGTTTCCTAGTGAGCTGTAAAACTCGAATCGAACGCGTGTCGAAGAAATGCGCAGTTTTTTACGCACTAGATCTTATGTTGTACAAACAAGAGGAAGGCGCGGCAGGAGTGGCTTCCGCCAGGTTACCACATCCGAGGCCACTCCTAACGTGGCAGCCCGTGCACAAGCCGTTCTGTTCTACCGACATGCGGAAGCCATGACGGTGGTTGCTTCAACCACAAGACCACATCCGAGCTCGTAACTTCCCTGTGCCGCCTTTTCTAGCTACGTAATTTCGTAACAACGAATTCAATAGAAAAACGAAGTTTCAAGACTCGGTTATGTACCTGAGGGTTTTGCCTGAAATATGACGTGGTCTACCTGTCCGCTAATAAATGTTGACATGTGCAAATGTTGCCCCCTGTGGTAGTAGTTTGGAAAATTTTGACTATATATACACTGCGTCTTCACGCGCCATTAAGCGAGGCATAAAAATGGCTTTGGCAGTTTTCCGCAGCTCAAAAAGTGTGCATAAAATTGGGCCGAACCTCTCCCCAAACCCTAGGTTAATAGCCAAAGCATGCCGCTGGCTGAAACCTCAAGGCTTGAGCAACAAAGCTTTACATTAAGTCGGTGAAGTTGTCCGGCTCACTGTTGCCCATCGTACGTTCTGTTTCCTGGCGCAGTTGCTGTCGTGCGGTTGCTGAAATGCTTAAGAAATTACAGAAGTCAGTCCCGATGGTTTTATGTACATCCTTTCGTTACTAGCCTGGCGAAAAGTACTCAGCCAGACATTGACTCAGGACTGCATGAGGATCAGTCGTCTCCTTCTGCACTCAGCACTTTCTCTCACAGTGCATCGTCGGTATAGTGGCACAACATTCAAGCTACTAGGGTTTTGCCAAGGTGCCCATACGAATTTCTTTTCGTGCGTTCTTGCACAAGTTTCTCTGCGCGGCCAGTCGCTGTCACGAAGTAACGGAAGCATTAATGCCCGCTAGTGTCCCCTCTGTAATGTTTAATGTATTATACTAGACGTCGCACATGCCTCGTACAGTAATCACCATAGCAGGCCCTGTTTGAACGGACGTTGTAAGATGCTCATGTTGCTGGGGCTGCATTTTGCGTCGATCGCGCGAATTTCCGAAAGGCACCTGAAAATTGACAATGGCGCAGCTTCTGAAAGGGCGTCCCCACCGAAGCATCGCAGAAAAGTGGCCCATGGATACTTACATACCCTCGAAGTACATGCATACGCCGGAAAATGTCCAAGTACAGGTACGGAGCAGTGCATCACTTGCCCGCATACTGGCACGCTTTTTTTCTCGCTTGGCTACCACCCTGCTTGTTGCTTGGCTTAACCTGAGCACGAGGACGCGGGTTCGATTCCCCGCCGCGGCGGCCGCTTTTCTGGTGCATGCGAAAAAAAAAACAACAACAACAACAAAAAACCCCGCGTGTTCGACATTTCGGCGCACGTTAAACATCCCCAGGAGGTCAAAATTAATTTGGAGCCCTCCACAATGACGCGCCTCATTGCCTGCATTGCGTCGGCGCGTAAAACCCTACAATCAATCAATCATTCAATTGCTTGGCTCAAGCTGACGTTATGCGAATTTGAGGATGCCGCAGTTCCAAGCACCCATCTGGTATCTAGGCCAAAATTTTGATTTTGTTTTTCGGACTCTCCAAAGAAATGAACATGCCACGGGGTTTTCGCTTCGACGCCTCCGTTCAAATCGAAAGCTGATTAAATGATGGACTCGGCATGTCAGGAAATGTGAGAGGTGAAAGCAAACTTTCATGTATGGTCCCTGTGGCGCTTCACCTGGTCGAAAGAGGGAAGCCTCTGACTCATGGGGCGGTCGTGAAGTTCCTTACAACGAAGACATGTTGCGTCATGGCCCAAGAGCGCGCATGTTGGGCGCAATAAGCACCAATCGTAACTGCGCGGACGTTAGGGGCGGGAAAAAAAAAGACATTTTTTTCGCTCTGTCATCCAACACGAACGTATACGATTAGCAAGCCCAACTTTAATTCTATCTCGCTTATCTCCACTCATAATTTCCACGCATCTCTGGCTCCGCGATTGCGCAGGGAGTCCCGAGGAACTCGTACATCATGCCGGCAACAGAGAACGTGTCTATCGTTAAGCAAACAGCCGCATCAAAGGAATGGCAAGCTGGTGACCAAAACGACCGCAGCCGGCAATAATGAGCAAACTGCTTTGAACTTTGCTCCGGCGCAAGAGGAGTCTCGCCAGGAAACGTTTTCCCTCTCGCCCGCGAGGCCATTCAAAAAGCGCGCCGGTATATGGCTCGCTGCCCATGCGCAAGCCTCCCGTCTAATTTGCGCGCTTGCAAATGGGACTGTTTATTTTCAGCCAGGAGGCCCTGAGCCAGGCGCCTTGCTTCGGACAATGAGGAGGCACGCGGGCCCGTCTTCCGCCTACCGCCATTATCTCTCCGGGCTGCTGAGATCAAGCCTCGGATTGTCCTTGCAACAAGGGCGCCTCGCGGTCATTTCCTTCCCCTGGAACGCAGCGACTGGACTCGAGCCCCTCAGCACGTAGACCGCTGCCAACTTTTGCGCCACCCGAGACGCCTTCCGCGTAGGCCGGTTCCTCCCAACAAGCAGACTCTTCTAACCCTTTGGCTGCAGTCTGCCCTCCGACGGGTTGCGTCGCGCTTTGTCTTCCGCGACGTAAACAGTGCGGATGAAACCTATCTTGGAGAAGGAAAAGGAATTGACTGCTCCGCCGTTCTGCTTTGTCCTGGTTGCGAACTCAACCCTGTACTTAGAGGCGCCAAAAAGCATAGCAAGCGCGCCTTACAAGGCAGTATAGGACAGAGTTGTGGAACCAGGAACTCCGGCAGCCGCATTTAGCTGGTGAAACATGAGTGAAATGCGCGCCTGGAACTGCGCTATACGTTTTTTTTGTACATCACGCTGCGTATTGTCCAAGGACAACTGGTAAAAGACTACGTATCTGAACGAGAAGAGAACAGCGTGACAATATAAATAGGCTGATCATGGTGCTCAAAAAATTTCGATAAAATGCAGGCAGTAAAATAAGGTCCAAACACTGGGCTCGCATCGCTATAGCGCTCCGTATAACATGTTCATTAATGTGCTGAACTGAAATATGGGTTCTCTTCTCTTATAGACTTTTCCCGCTCGATGAGCTGTGGCAAAAAGGCGGTAATTGGGGAAGATTTTCAGCTGTAGCCTAGAACTGGGATGCGAAATTCTTAAACGCTCTGTAACGAATCTAAGGATATTATTACAGAGACTGGCCGTATATGGCGAGATTACATCACCTTTCTGCCACCGCCGCCTTCGACGTAGGTAGTACGTACCACAATAAGGGAATGTTAGCAGCTCTCTGTAATATACAACTTGTAAGGTGTAAAGGCACCTTACCCGTCAAACTTGCTTTAACCGTCACACGACGAGGTGAGGATGAGGTTTAGACATCCCCCTAAAATATATGAGTGAGCAAGGGAAACGGCTGGCAAGGGGAGAATGAAGGAAAAATATCCTAAACGCCCCGCACCCAAACACGCCTATTTTTTAACTTCCCAGAGCTGCCTTGTATTTTATCTACCCACTCGAATTTGATCTGCACAGCCAATGTTGCCCGCTTAGCTGAAGCACAGCCAGGGCGATGCGTTGCAGTCTGCCCCAGCCAAACAAGAGGGGCACTCCGGGACCTAGCCGCAAATTTCAGAATAACTTTTTTCAAGATGCCTACATCGGCTGAGAGCTACAGAACATTCGCCCGAAAGTTGGCTTTGCCGCAACACACCTTGTCGACGCACGCAGTTTTCTTCGGATCCTAGCCTACGACAGCTACGCCGTAATTACTTCAACGTTTGACCGGAACATCACTTCGTAGGTAGCATATATTCAGACTAAGTTGATCCCCGCGCAAAAGGCGGCCGCGAGTAAAGTCTCCTGTTGCACCAGTGAGCGCAGGCCCGCGGCGATGGTCGCGCGGCGCCACAGCGGCTGCCGAGAAACTCGAAAGCACGTCACGGGGAAGCGAGTGACCACAGATCCTTGATGACGAAGTGGGGACAGGCGCGCACAAAGCGCGTCTGGCGCGCAAGTTAGTCAGCCTCGACACGGCGGTCTGCGGCGGCAGACGGCGCAGCAATGCAGATTTGCGGCGCTCCGCCACGCACTCCACATCCCGCATACTTTTGCGGCCGACAGTAAAATTTACTTTTTTAGGCGAAAGCCCTAGATGTCTCGCCATACGCGAAAAGTGACCGTAGTTGAAGCCGTCAACACGAATTGTACCAAAATGGCTGTCGCTCTAAAGAGAAAATAACTCATGTGGGGATTGAATGCGGGTCGCCAAAGCAGCAGCAGCAGCAGCAGCAGCAGCCAAGTGCGCTAACCACAGAACTTCAGAATAAAACATGAACTAGCCTGATGCGTGCACCGGGTCAGGTGAACGCGATGGCACGTGCGTAGCACAGGTGAACGCGGAGGGGAACTCTCACTGTGGGGACGCCGCCGCGTGAATTGCAGGCGAGTTTGCCGGTCGCGGTAATTCGCGTCCAAAGACGAAGAAAGGAAAGCGAAGAAAGAGACTCAAACGCGATTTAGCAGTGGACAAGTCCTTGATAATCGCTAGATTTCTCCTTAAATTAATGTAAGCATACTTAAGTGCCCAATTGTTCTTTTTTCCATACGAGGGAAAATGCTAGGGGGGGGGGGGGGGAGGGAGCGGCCATATTTTTCACACGGGACAGTAACGGGAGGAAGAGAAGATAAAATAAACATGAACGCGAGAAGAGAAAGATGACAGTAGAGGCGAAAACACGAGAAAAAAATCAACATTGTTGGTAAGAGAGAAAAGAAATCCCGGACCATCTCCACTAACGTGAAACCTGGGGAGGGGCGAAGCATGCAGTGTAAAGTGTATTCTTGGCGCCTTGGCGTTTTTGCCCACGGAGATGAAACCGTTGGGGGTAGAGGTATACAGCTTTGCTGTAAATGTCTCGCGTCTTTGAAGCACGAAGCGTTATAGCGCGAGTCGTTAGAAAACGAGTGTCCCGGTGTTTCTTTAGTACGCGTTACGAAGTGTTCCAGGCGAGGCGTAAACGAGTGTCTCGGTGTTCTTTCAGTTCGCGTTACGTTCTAGCGCGAGGCATAAGCGAGTGTACCCGTGTTTTAGTACCGTGACTACATGAGATGACGGCAACGACGACGACAGGAGACGCCGACTGCCCGAGCCCCGAAGGAACTTCGTCCCTGAAACTGAAAATTGGGTATTTGCCCGTACCTCCTTATTATGAATTAACTCGGCACATACAAACACCACAGCGTGATGGCTGTTCCTGTTTGGCGTCCCCGCAAACATGAGCTCTCAAAATATCCTCCGAAGCTGCTTAACAATTTGTAGGGACTTTCTTATCGCTAAACCCTATAAAGGGTAAGTTAATGCCAGGAAACAGGAGCGGTTGAGTGAACCTGGCGCCAGTTTTAATTTCCGGCCAGCACTTATCGCAACTAGCCAAATGCGCACTGCTTCGTTATCATATCATTTCGTTTAGTCAGATACACTAAGGAGGTTCCGCATCCGAGGGGACTAACAAATGGAGGAAGCAGCTACTATTCCGGGAGTGGTCTTTGAGGAAACAAAAGGCAACCATGTTCAGCTATCAGCCGATCGCACGCAAGAAAAAGGTCTTTAGTCCGCGCCCGTTCTTCTGTCTGTGCGTCCGCAGCTGCTTTCGCCAAATACAGCCATTCCCGCTTCGTGAAACATGTTTAAGACGCAGTCCAAGAGCGCTGAGTTGGGCTGAGAACAAGATGCAGGGTTGTAAACCCGCCGAAGAGGCTGTTTTTGTGATGGTGGCAAAAAAAGCGGCTCCTTCGGAGGTTCGGAACCCGTATCACCGAGTGGTCCAAATTAATCTTTCGTGTGTAGTATTAACGCGTAAATCATCCCTATAGACCCTTTGCACAATGGCCCGAACGCTAGCGGAGGAGCAGCAAGCCATTCCGGCAGCACTGTGCACCGCCATCATGAAGGAAGCGAAAGCGGCGAAAAGGCAGCAAACGCCGAGCAGCTAACGTCCGCCGCGGCGTAATAATGGCATGCATGCGCTTCTCGTGAAGTTGTTTTTCTCATAAATAGGTGGGAAAATACCCTTGCTGCTTTTTCTTTGTTTGACAAGCAGCATATTCTGGACTTCTTTCGACGAGATAGTCGACTGACAGACCCTACGAGACACTACGTACAATTTCAGCGTGGAATACCGTCCTGGACCGACGATCAGCAACAAACGAATGTAGGGTTCGTTGCTAAGAACCGATAGCGTTACCGCTGCCTACTCGTTTATTCGTCGAGTACTAAGTGTGTTTGTTTATTCGATGCGCCATAGCCTATGAACAGACTATGAGGGGCCCGTTCTTTGCTAAGCGCTCGCGTTGCGACTGTTCACACTTTCTAAACCATTTGCGGAAAGAACGAAAGCATACATAAAGACACTGCTCTTGCCTCCACGAAATGTTCCGGACAAACTTTCGCTGCCTCGCAGACAGTAAAACATTGTCCCTCATATTTCTTGATTGCTGCGATCCATATTTTACCGCCTGTATGTCAGTTGGAAACACGGTAGGACTCAAGCAAATAAGTTATGCAAGTTATACACATGTGATGTATCTTCCACCTGTATCACATAAACAGTGCAATCCGTGCATTGCAACAGGTGGTTCGTACGCACATCGAGATTTATAGAAAAGCAAAATTCTGTACTTCAGTTCCAATACGCGGGGTCGCTGCGCGGCATGCGCCGTTAACACCATGAGAGAACGAAATTCGCATAATTTAAATACAAAAACGAAAGTCCTAGAGCGCACTCCCGATCTACTGCTGCTGAAATGTCAAAACAAGCAGAGCGAAACACGCCTGCAGGATCGAATTTTTGGCGGCACCGACACAACTCTCCTGCCTGAATGTTCGCGTTAAAACTTCGGCAGTCATGATCCGCACGTGCAACTGTACCAGCAAAACATTTCTAAAAAAAAAAAAAAGATAAGGAAGACGAGCGCGTTTGCGTGGTCCACAGATGTCGGAACATCCATCAGCGCGGGCAGAGAGAAGCACGAATGCACGCTCGAATTCGCCTGCAGCGAAACAACTCTGTGCCTAAATGTTTGGCGCTAATAACGGTGGCAGCCGTGACTGGAGCGTGAAACGCAGCACTCATGATGTCAACAAAGTCGCATTGCCCTGGAGACTGACAAATTAAAACGAGAGACTGTAAAGGTGCGCGTCGTACGTTACCTTTCATCCAGAATCACTGCACGCAAACGTACCGCTTGCAAAAAGGTACGCAGCTGTGCGTGGGCATCGTGCCTTATAATTCGACAAGGGCACTAGCAGCGTATACAAACCAACCAAAAATATCTCTTTACGAGGTTGCAGAACGGTTAAGCGATGGGCCAAAACGCGTAACTGCAACGGCATTCCTGCGCGATGCTTCCTTTATCATGACGTCGTCGCCTCAACCACCAGTGTTGCCACCGCTGAATGGTCAGTGTGGCCCGCATTTTTGCAAAGGGTCTATTTGAACAAACTCCAACTCACTTCGGCTCCTCTCGTTTGAATTACAAAATAAGGAAACCCTCCGAACGAAGCATGAGGGGTTCACTTTATCATAAATAAAGTTGACCACATCATGGCGCATTGCAACCGCACGCGTAAACCACCACTGTATATTGCCACAGATTTACCATGTAAATCACCCGCCCCACTGGCACAGTTTGAGCCGACTCGCCGCCAGAAATGTCATTCGCTGCAGATTTACCAGCGTCGCCTGGTTGCGGGCACGTGGTTAGACTAGGAGAATTTAAACTACCCGCCCGACCTCTGAGCCCCCGCCGCTCGCGTATAACAGCCCGAACGCAGTCATATTCTTCACCTGGTCGCCCAACATCGCTTTCGGCGCCGAGTACTCGGGCCGCGAGTTTCACGCTTCAGGGACGCCCGACGAGAGGCGGCATTGCAGACAAGGATTGCTTTGCTGCCAGAGGAATAGAGAGAGGGAGGCCGGTTTTCTCGCTTCTGCGGGCTAAGCCTACTTTTTCGGATTTTGTTTTAGAGGTGCTCTCCTCGTGGGAGCACGCGTTCCGTCAAGCTGCGCGCGCGGCTCTCTTCTGTGCAAAGGTAAACGGGTCGTGCCACCGCGAGTATTTTTGCGCTCTCCTCGCTTTTTATTGCTTCTTCTCGTGCTCAACGCCCGCGGGGTCAACGAACACGGGACGACGACGCCGAGCGTACGACGCATCTCGAAGCGCGCGCGAGGGAACGTGAAATGATATCTCCTGTCATGGTTCGACTCCGTGGCATCCTGCAGGGTCTCGCTCTTTCGCCGCTCTTTTTTGTGCGGAAACGTTTCACGCTTTCGCAGCAAAGGACGTGTCCTGCAGCCCCTGAGGAGAAAACACTGCCGGCGCTACGCACGAAGTGCGGTTGTTCGTAGTTTGGGGAACGTGCGCCCTTGACGCATCGCTGAAGAGGATCCGGTGTGTATGCCCGCGCTGTCGCAGTGAACGTGAAGGTTCACGGCCAGGCTCAGTGAGTGCGAAGAAAGTTGGAGCCTGCTTAGAATGTTGAGTATTTAGGAGCGCAAGGGAACAGGTTGGTGCCCCGAAACTAGAGGTAAACGATTCAATGGTTTGAGGAACAAAATCTTTTGGCGAGACAACAGTTTTTCACCGATGACGGGTTTCAGGAGAATAAGGCGAGACAGTATGGCGTTCTTTTGGGAAGCATTGCCTCGCAATGTCGCAATAATTAGCCGGGGCTTTTGGAAGAGAACGAATGGAGGGTATTTTCATAAAATGGACACCGGTGTTTCAGTAGGCGTATCAAGTTGTGCAACTCATTTTTACAATGAGTTGCACAAGGAGCGGGATGATAGCACTGCTCCACACTGGGGACACTGTCATTTTCCCATAAAAGACAGCCACACAAAAAATGGGATGATTAATCCTGTTTCTCAGGAGGGACAGAGCATGTTGTTCCGCCCCTCAGCAGCGCCAGAAGTTGAACAATGGGATGTGGGGTTCATGACTGCTTGGATGCAGACGCAGGCGGCAAAAGATTGACCTCTAGTGAAGCGATACCGCCCTCGCAGGGAAGACATAGCTCAATATAAAGGTAGAAGAAGACTTGGGCCGAACATATAATGCTGAGTAATGGCGACAGGTGGACTATTCGGGTAACCACAGAGTATCTACAGAGAGATGGGACTAGAAGTAGGGGAAGAGAGTCTATTCGATGAAGTGATCAGATACGGAATTAGGGTGGCGAAGGATAGATTCGGGCAACGTAAGAAGGGAGCGGTTGGAAGTCTGTGGGAAAGGCCTTCATCCTGCAGGGGACATAGAGATAATGATGATGGTGGTGGTGATGGTGATATGATGATGATGATGATGATGCGGAGAAGGAGGAGAAGGAGGAGGATAAAAAACAAAGCCAACATTCAAGTAGAGAAATGCAGAGAGGGAGAGGGCCCAAAAAAGAAGTTGCGCTGTGCAATGCACAGCGTACGACAAACGCCCGTAACAAATGAATAAAAATGTTAAGGCGAGAATAGTAAAGCATGTAAAGTAGGTCTGCCATCAGATGCCTGCTATCCAGAGACGTTTTTTTCTTAGGTAAGAAAATAAGCCGATTTAAGGCAGAATTCCTTCTCCTACTGCGAGGTTCCGACGGACTTTCTGAGCGCAGAAATGCTGTATCAAGGTCATTCCGCTAAATTTGCGCGAACGCCGAGAATGCCATTTAATGCCCGGGACAATGGCACAGAAGAAAGACTTTCGTCGCAACGTATTGCACGCATTACACGCACATGCATCGCTATAGCTGAAGTGTATGCAACAATGTGTCTTCGCTTTTATACGCGTTCCAGAGCGCATTTATGTGCAGAACTTATTAAAGCGCGGGCGTCTTGTGTTGCCCAGGGTATTTTCAATACACTTCCATTTGAATGCACTTGTTGGAGTTCTGTGCCTATAGCGATTCTTTTCTTGCGATAAGACAGGGACTTAATACCATCAGCTGGAGCTCTACAGCACGAACTTTTCGTCCAACTTTGTACAGATAGCAACATTTTCGATGACCTGTTCGTACACGCTTATATTCATAGAGTACCTTCACGGCGAAAGCCTTAAAGTCCTAACTCTGCGAAAAAGCGTCGTCGTTGTGGTCCTTGTTGCCGTCGTTTTTCGGTAAAAAATGGCCACCACTGTAAAGAGTAATTTAACAACTACATGCGTGATCCAATGGGAATTGAACCCGGGTGACCGCAGCTTCCAGCGTTCGTCACCAAAAGCACGTATACCCCACTCAGGGAAATCGGCTTACGACGACGACAGCTGCAAAGCTGCCATCATCGGCAGATTCACGACCGATTCACCCATGTCTCAACGAGGAAGTGTGAAGTTCTCATATGTCAACATCGATGACGCTCACAAAGATTCCGGTTTCAGGAGGTTCGATGCCGGTTAATTTCTCCGCCTTACCGTGATGAGCGGGTGAAGTGACGGTGGCTCGCTTGATCTACTTTTCATTCGCACATAGTCACTTAGGGGTACTTGCCAGTAATGATCGCTGGATCCAAAGACGCATATATGAGTCACGCCAATTTTCCCCTGTATCAGCTCAACGAAAAAAAATGCCCTGTTCAAATTTTGAAGACTGTGGTTTTCCTTGGGCTACGTAAACCCGATAACTTTGGTCTGTCTGTCTGTCTGTCTGTCTGTCTGTCTGTCTGTCTGTCTGTCTGTCTGTCTGTCTGTCTGTCTGTCTGTCTGTCTGTCTGTCTGTCCGTCCGTCCGTCCGTCCGTCCGTCCGTCCGTCCGTCCGTCCGTTCGTCCGTTCGTCCATTCGTCCGTTCGTTCGTTCGTCCTGATAGAGGGCCTAGTATATATAGGCAGGACCGTTCCAAACTACTTACAACTGCTTCCATAGATGATACATGTCTACGTTATTCAGCGGAGAAGGACACATCTACCACGCTCGAGGCATAATATAAGTACCGTATTTGCACGATTCGCACGCGCACCGTTTTTTTTTTTTACTAAAGGAGCCTACAAATTTGTGTTCGCGTTACAATGGCACTGCAGAACCAAAATCGGCTTCAAAGCGTCCAGCAGCATTGTTACGAACACGAACTCCTCCCAAAATCCAACTGAATTCAAAACAGCCCGTAAACGTCCCACGAGTAACTTTTGGTGCATCCGTTTCTCAAAAATCGAGGAACTTGTAATTGCAAAACTTACCTGTGCGGTACAATCGGGGGTGCGTTAGAATCATGCAAATACGTACCTGTATGACCGAGAGTACTAGCATTTCCTTTTATAAGAACTTACGTGGGACAGGTATTTACGATACTAAACAGAAAAAAAAAACAACGGCTTAAGAACAGTGTCCAAAAGTGGCGAGATAAAACCAAACGCTAAAACAAAAGTTGCGCCGAGCTCAAAAGAAACGGGAGGTCCCAACAGATCGCGCGCGAAGTGCGAACGCGGGAAAATTTAACTGAATTGAGCAATCCTGCGTTGCATTCGTTATTGGAGGAGTGAGAGGGGAACATTAGTGATGGGAGGGGGAGATAGTAGAGGGTTTTACGAGGCAGGAACGAAAGAGGTCGCGCCACGACTTTTGGAGAACACGTCGGTGTGTCAGGAAGAACCGTCAACTATGAGAAAAAGGTCTATACTTCGGTCTTATAACAGGCTTCTATATACATGATGGCGATTCGTCAGACTACTACCTCTATAAATGACCCCCTGGAGTGCACCCTTTGGTGTATACGGACGATTCCTCATCACCTGCAGAGTGTAGTCACCAACCTGACTAAATCTGTGTAAGTATTTGATGCACGCAGTCGTAATCCTCGCTGAAATGCACAAGCGGGCCAGACCTCTACATATACACGCGCTACGGACAAACCTTCCATGAACCATATTCTCCTACCCTTGCTACCCTTTTCCGTAACAAGGTCCTTTTTGCCTCCGAGTTTAAATGAAGCGATTGCTTCCTTTTTTCATATTCCTCAATACCCGCTTAGATGGGAAACTGCGCTTCGAATATTGACACCTACATGCGCACTTTCCTCTACGCACCCCCCCCCCCCCTCCTCACCGTCCGCTACCTGTCTGTATTGGTGTGACGTATATCAGCAAAAAAAAGACTAAAAATATTTAGTGTCTTTTTCGGTGGTCGAAAAACTTCTCTTAACTCTCAAATGCACACATCTTAATATTTATAACCATTTTAGGCGGTTCGGTTCATGTGCTCTCCATGGTGCATTATCACAACAGCGTTCACTCTGGTTGTGATGCGCCGAACTGTCTTTTCGTTATCGTCACACCGTACGAGCGGACACAAAGGGATTATGCTAACGTAGATCTCGCTGATGTCACCTGACAACTTTCATCAGTAGAGCGATGGGAACCCTTCGCCCTGCAAGATATACGAGCCACATGGCCCACGGTGGACACCGGGGTGCAATCAGCTACGGCGGTTTTGTGCCCTGCCGGGGTGGCTGTTCTTAGGACGAAGGTGAAAAACAAGAAGATCACGTACAACCAATATCTCAGCGCACATTACGGTGTCGCCGGGTCTGAATAACCGGCATCCCTCCAGTACACGCCACGTGTCATAGCGCAGCTGTAGGCAGTCAGGCATGCGTAACAAAACTATACTATATCATAGATGCCCAGGTCTAGCGTTTCTATGAGGACTGTAGACATGTGGGCACCCAAGGCCCCGAGCTAGCCAGTCTCGCCATGAACAGTGGGGTGGATCTAGCAGAGGTTTAGGTGGAGAAAGGTGGCACGACCAGGGGACATGTCCGTTATTAGCGTAGGATGAACACTCCGGGGCTCTATACATCTCGGGAAAGTATACGAAACTTCACAAAGAGATGGAGGCAGGATATGTGTGCTTAAAGCACAAATTGCGAATTTGAGCCGCAGCAATTTTGAAGTGTCCGGCAAGACGCATGGGGGGAGGGGGTGGGGGGCAGCCCCAGAGTGCCGTTTTACGAGCCTTCGCGTAATTATTTACCGTATTCCCAGAAAACCTACTTTTCAATGAGCGCCCCGCGGGCAGTGGAGGGCCGGCGGGCAGTTGCGTTAACGGGGTGCCCGTCCCAGTTCCTCCGTTTCCATGCCCCTAGATTTTGCTTTTCCCGCCTTTCGTTCTTCCTCCCTCTACCAGCACCAGCACCCTCACGCTGCCCGCGAGGCGTGAGGCATCGCATTGCATCTGGCAGTGCACTTACACTCGCTTAAAGGCTGCGTTTTGCGAAGTCGTGCAGTGCACTGCGCGCGGATCCGGTCAACTTATTTTTGTTATTTCGAGACAATAGTTGCGGCGGCGTCAAAACACGAAGAGTACCGCGGCCGCCGCAGTTCACGAAGGCAAACAATCCCGTGCGGCTTCGTCGTACGGGTTGCTGACGGCTGTAGGCTGACCGCCAGCTTCTCTCAGCCTCCGCGTCGATGCGGCAGGGCTGAAAGAACAATCAGCGAGCCTGTTCCATTGAAGAAAACGAAGTAAAAAAAGAGGAAAAAGACTCAAAGAAAGAAGGAAAGGAAAAGAGGGAGAAAAAGAGGAGGGTTGGCAGCTGGAATGGCGGTTACGTCGCATCTTCTCCAGCCTGCAGGAGTATACAATGCAGTAACACCACTGGCCCTCGCCTTTGAGGCCTCTTTGCAGCGGCGGTGGCAGTGAGTGTAGCTCCGCAAGGCCGGGTCCTGGTTCCTCTCCTTTTCTTTGCCTCGTTGGCGCGCTGCAGGCCAGCTATTTCAGCGGCGGCGCCCGCCGTAGTCAAACGGCATGCCGCCGCCGCCATGGAAGGGAGATCGGCCGCAGGGCATAGAGAGTCGGGCAGCGATCGAAACGCCTCAGAGAGCGCACCGTTGGCCGTACTTGATAAGCCGCTTACGCTTTACGCTCAGTACATCGCCCTCGCTCCGATTTGCTCTTCCTCTCAGCAGCTTTTCGCCTCTTTGTGAGTTCCTTGTTGCGTATATTGCCTTATAGGGGAGACCCTGCCCCGCGCCGTACAGAATGGCTGGGCTGGCTTCATGCGTACTTGAGTTCTGTGCGAGCAGGAAAATGCCCGGCCTGTATCGAAGAGGGCGCTTCTTTTTCCTTCTCTTGATATCTATGTCGACACAGTGACGACATTTGAGCAAGCGGGAACGACAAGGTCGCACTTCTCAGGCAGTCGGTTGGACGTCACAGGATCCAGAGAAGGCATTTGTTGCGGCTTATAAGATTCTGCTGGTTATTGCTCGAATCGCGACTCTTTCTATATTGTGTGGTTCTTGATCGTCTATTCTTTGCGTTGCATGATAATACAAAGAGGTAGTGACGAAGGCGTATTTTAAAGTTTCGAAAACCACGGGCTCACCGGTTCATTTACTGTATTATATGGAGCAAAAAAGACATTTTTCTGCCGCTCCAGTCTACGACCCTATAGTCATAGATCTGTGAGCTGTGGGTTTGTTACACGCCGTAAACCTTGAAGCATGCGCGTCATACAAACCGCTCCGGCGCGGGATATTTTCTAGCAAGCAAAATAAATTATGTATTCCTTCGGACTTAATCTTTAACGCTTCGCCCGTAATGGTGTTTATGATGTGAATGAGATTCATTTACCGAACACGATTTTTTTTGTTGTATGTGAGTACTGTAAAATTGGGGACATTTATGTCGTTCATTATTGGATACGGTATGTTTTGTTTTCCTTGTTACAGCGATGGTTGTAGTGGCGGCAACCAGTTTCGCTACCTCCACCTTAAAGGGTGCTTCACTGCAAGCATATGCTTAATGGAAGAAAGCTAACTTCAGGAACGAGGTCATGTTGGGGCGCACGGAGAACTAATCGAAACATCTGTAACATCATATCACTAAGAGAAGCCTTCGTTCATCTTTGTTACTTATAAACGAATAATTGCGATAATACTCCCCTCCCCCCAAACAACAACAACAAAAAGCTGAATTGAAACTAAAGGCACTTTCTATAGAGCACGTAAGGGTATAAAAAATCACGCACTCCCCCGTCTCACGGCGACGATGGCTGAACGCGAAGGTTTCTCGTGACGGATTCGTTGGTTGTCGTCTGAGTTTGGAATGAGTTTCTACCATGTCGAAATGAAGCAATCGGGTAGACGCCGGCTTCGTAACGCGAGGGACCCAGGCTCGATTCCGGCCACTGAAGCGCTTCTTTTTTTTCTTTCACGACACCCATGACCATTCATCATCATCGTCAAAGAAAGTTGGCTTTCCTGCAGAGCGTTTTCGCGTTACAGAGGGAATCAGTGAGAACACTAAAGCTGTACTTTAACGTGCCCCAGTGTCGAGAAATCGGCGCTCTGACGGTATAGTGCGCTGCTGTGTGCGCAGAAAGAGAATTATTGTATGCGAACACAGCGCATTCAGAACTACTGTTTAGACTTTTTTTTTAACCTACAACGCCCCAGTAACACTATGCACGTTTCACATCAGTTGGCTCATATCATTTGGCTAAGATCAGCGGATCGATACACCTATTATTCGTTTTGCCATTTCACTTAATTGATCATAAAATCTCTCGCTAGCCTGTTTCATTCAATCCACTCAAAAGACACAGTGAATACGTTTGCAGACAATGGTTGATAAGCCATGACGTACGTCCCGGCAGCCTGCCTACGCGATAGCTTTATGGGGGTTCCGGAATGTAAAGGGCATCGTTCCACTCCTCGTGAGAAAAAGCGGTGCTTTACGCCTATTCATGGCAATAAACGGAACAAGCTTCATATGCAGTAACGTACCTCTCGCTCCTAGCTAGTGTGAGCGAAGGTAACGGAGGAACTTCATTATCAACGTGCTTTTTACAGTGGAATATTTTTATCCCGCGACAAAAGAAAACGGTGTTTTGGGAGTGGTTCAAATAAGACGTACTTAGAGGCCTTCGCCCTGCAGTGGGCCTGAGTAGGCTGTTGTTGTTGTTGTTGTTGGTGTGGTGGTGGTGTTGTCGTTGTTGGTGATGATGATGTTGATGACGATAGCTAAAAACAGATATATCCAGGTCATACACCTGCCCGCCCCAGCCTTCAATTGTTCTAAATTGTGACATACTACCTGAGAGCCGGTCCCGACGTGGAAGAGAGAGAAAGAAGGCGACAGAATGCCCATATCTACTGAGCACAGCTTAACCAGTCCCCACATCTCCCCCCGCCCTCATGCCAACAATGCCAAGCGTTTCGAAGAGGGAACTCAGTGCGGGGAACTCAGCTCGCGTACAACAACCGGAGTCGCCCCAAAACCGCCGCTGCTTGCCGCCGCCGCCGTTTAAAACGAGCCGCGGCACAGGACAGAGGGCGCGTGCTCGCGAGGACGGCTCGAGATATCGCGTGCAGCACGAGGACCACGAGTTTGAAATTCTCGTTTTCTTTCTCCCTCGATACCAGCAAACATTCGCGATATCCCATTACGCCAGCAGAGAGCTGCCCAGCATTACGCGGTGGTGGAGGCGGCTGCGGCGCCCGCGGCGGCGGCGGCGGCCGGCTCACACCCGATTTCACGCAACGACTGCTTTCAGGGGCGCCGGGAGTCCTCGATGCCCAGTTCACAGGCGCGGCTGCTGCTGGCTGCTGCTCCTTGCCTGCTGGAACATCAGCGCCCAAGCAACGAAGAAAAAAAAAATAGCGAGCTCTAGGGCTGCGTCATAATCCGGAACGAAATGGCCCCGTTCTTATCGGCCGGCGCCAGAAAGCGTGAACGTGTGAAGCTCAGAAATGGCCAATCGTCGATCGAAGGACACACCGGGTGGAGAAAGCTGTACGCAGGCATCGTATCTGGGAGGTGAGGACTTCCCAGCGGCGCCCAGTAAGGAGAGCCGACTCGCGTGACTTCCCTGCCTAATACCACGCTGCACGGGCCAGCAAACCAAGTGGGCGCTGTAGCCCCGCTGTTCTGCCTGCCTGCAGGAGAGAGAGCGTCGGCATCAGGCTACACACATCCCGCTGTTGTTTCACTCCTATGCGACGGGCATCATTCCTCCCCGAAGCATTCCGCAACGCTGAATTCGACGCCGCGCGGTGCTCTGCGTAGCCCGTATACAAATTATTCGCCTCTGCACGTGAGGAACCGCTCTCGAGAAGGCGAGAGTGGCTCGCGCGCGCGCGATTCGCGCCCCCTTCACGCTATTGCGAAACACGCGATTCCTGAAGAAGCCTCCTGTGGAGAAGTAGTGTTGCGTGCGCGCCACTGGCAACGCAACTCGCAGTGCGGAAGAGACTGCGTGGGCAGGCGGCGGAGAAAGATCTCTTTGCGTAATAAGGTTAACGCGGCAAAAGACGCCCGCTAGGAACGAAGGCCGACGCCCTCCTGGGCCTACACCCCATTTTCTCTGCCCGTGCGGCCGCGCCAATCACACCTGTCTCCTTCCAGAGACACCTCGCACAACAAAGGCTGCCGTGAGCTTGTATGCTCATTGCCTCTTCTCTTAACCCAGTCGAAAATGACGACAAGAAACGTTTCTGTAGTTTTTTTTCGCATTTTCGCGTGTCGCTACTGTCGTCTTGTCGTATTCTTCTCTTGTCGGGATTCTGATGCTCTGTCGTGTGTCGTACTCCTGTCCTCATTGTGATGTTCCGTCGTGCCGAATTCCTGTCGTGTCGTGATCCTGGTGTTCCATCGGTAGTTGCACATGGTTTGAGTGTTATTGCCCATTGTGAAGAGTAGCGTAAATGGCAGTTCTGTTGTGACTACAGGAATGTCTGTCGTTGAGAAAATTGACTTGGTCGTTACGACAGAAATGTGTGTCGTAACAACAGATGGCTTTGTCGTAACAACAGGACTTCTGTTGTCCCAACAAAATTTTTTCGTCGTACGACAGGAATTCTGGTTAAGTTTTTGCGGTCTTCCTGTTGTGATTTTAGCCTCAGTTATATTTTTGTTTTCACAAAAGAGAAGTGAATCCCTGTGGTGGGCTTCCACTTTTAAGGCCTAAATTGGCGAACGCAAATACCATGTATATACAGGGCAAAGTGCTTGCCCCAGCAATAATGTAATCAGATGGTTTTTAATGGGTTTGGCTCAGCAGTGAAATGGGTCCAGCGCGATAGCGAAAAGCACGTCCAGTCTGCGAAGCTTCCTGATAAAAAGGATACCGAACCAGCAAGAAGGAAGCGTGTGTCTCTGTTTCCAGGAGATTCCTGAGCATGCGCAGAGCGGCGCACCTGCTGAGCGAAAGGATGTAGACCCAGCGGAGAAGAGGAGGGAGCGTCTTTCGTGCTGGCAGGAACGTTCCAGGAGCTCCCCTGTTCCACCTTGTTCGGCTATCTCTGCTTACTGCTGTACGTGCACTGTGACCGTGTCTGGGTATGTGTGACCGCGTTGGTTCAGGTACGGACGAATCAGGACCTTGAGATGAAACCCGGGATAGATTTTAAAAATTTAGGTCGTTTCCCATTAATTATGAAAATGTAGCGCAGCTTCACGTCGTTTAACTTACAGCTTCGCTGCGCTTCGCTAAACTTCCGTCTAACCTACTTACGCATCGTTAGCGTAGGTTAACTGCTCACAATAGCCTAACCGTACAAAAGGAAGGAGAGGGGTAGCGGTCAGAGGCACGTGGCACTTTATCATCGTGAGTTGTTTGTGGTTTGATCGAAGAGAATAAAGAATCACGGATGGGAAAACAGCGAAAAAAGGACGCAACACCGAAGGATAGACGAGACAACACATTGCTGCGTTGCCTCGTTGTGTCGTGTTGTTGTGTTGTCTCGTATCTCCTTCTGTGTTGGGTCCTTTTTTCGCTGGTTTCCCATCCGTGATTATCTACCAACTGGCCCAGCAAGCTGCACTTCAGAATAAAGAAGCACGTTTGCTCAGTCTGGTGCTCTGAGTCCTCCGCTCGCGATAGCTTCCGCATCATACCTGTGAGGAATGCGTGATAATAAACCTACATATTTTAACATGTAATCAATTTTGTGTTGTGTGATTGTATTTCCTGATTGATATATGCATAGCATCTCGAAAACAACTATAACCTTGCTGATCTAGAGATAATCAAGGATAGCCAACTGGCAGCACCCCCCTCTCAGGCTGATCTCGGTTTGATCACATAAAACGACGCTACAGTTCTGGAACATAAGTGTCTTTAAACAAGTGGTGCTGTACCGCTGCGTGGTAAAAGAAGCGGCTGTTAGCAAGAATGTGGACGGATGACCACGTGACGAGAAGCAAAAGCAAATCTGTGCCATGAGAAACTAAAAGTCTATACGCAACAATTGGTAAACATGGCATGGTTTCCTGTCGATGCTTTTTACAGTTGTCAGGAACATGACGCCATACCAGCATACTGCTTCACATTACTAATTTTACGTCGGGCTGCCAACACACAGAAAGTGTCTCGATTTGCACAACGTGGCTCACAAAATGAAGCGGAGGCGTCCACCTGAGGAAATCTCTTACTAACAGGATCCTTCTCCGAAATCAATAAAGTCATTCGCTCGCTCGCTGCTCGCTCACTCACTCACTCACTCACTCACTCACTCACTCACTCACTCACTCACTCACTCACTCACTCACTCACTCACTCACTCACTCACTCACTCACTCACTCACTCACTCACTCACTCACTCACTCACTCACTCACTCACTCACTCACTCACTCACTCACTCACTCACTCACTCACTCACTCACTCACTCACTCACTCACTCACTCACTCACTCACTCACTCACTCACTCACTCACTGCTTTCTTCTGCACAGGATAGCCGGATGATGTTGATAACGACGGCACGTCTTGCCACGATGCTTGAAACAGATAACTCTTCTTCTGAATGCCGCCGTGTACAGCTAAAAAACATTCCTAAAACATAAGAAAAATCTGTTTGAGAAAGTTAATAACGGACCCGGGTGTAGAGCAGGGATAACAGCCGGAAGAAATAAAATAAAGTAAACAATTGCCGCCGTTTGAGTCATTAGCAATGGAGAACAGGCCGGAAAAATGCAACAAGCATTTTCGGGGAAAATACTATTTCAAACACCGCTTGGCTCATATCCTCAACTCCACGTATCATGATTACGAATTATCCATATTACACGGTATGCCCCGTCTGTTGTGGCAGCCGCGTAGTAACGCTTGCACCTCTATCGTAATCGAACCATTGTCAACAAAACAATGGCAGACGATTACGTACTTGATTGCGCATTTGTAAAACTAAGAGCAGCAGTGTGACCATTCGACGACATTACGACGACTTGAGTCCCGCAAGGCAATGTGTTGGTGGCGTTACTTGAAGGTTTTAGCACATTAAGTTATATTGCAGCTATATCAGTTTAGATTATATCTTAACACACTGTTATATCCAACAAAAGCACTTCGCATAAAAAAATACTCCGGCGAAATTGCAACCAGCGTTGTATGGGCGCTGTTGGCCGAATTGAGTTGCGCTGTGTGTTACCTATAACTATACGGCCTATAAAAAGGGACGCGGAGCTAGCTAAGTTAGAAGAAGAGACCCCGCGGGGCTGTTTATACACCCCCCCCCCCCCCCCAGTTTCTCGGAATGAAGTCCACACTTCATCAAATAGTTTCGGATAAAAAATTTGCCGTTCTATATCTGTGCAGTTACATGTTTTTTAGTTTTTCTTTTTGAACATTGGTAGATAATGTCATCCTTGTGAAAAGTGTTTTTTCCTGCCCACATTTCTGAGCTTCTTTCCCTTCACCAGTTTACTTTTCGTCTCATCGGCTTCTCAAACACGGAGCTGCTCCAGTTTCCGTCTGCCTATCGTGGGCAAGGAAATGGCTCCGTCTGTGTGTGACCGGACATCTGCGTTGGCCCCGTACGAAAGCGCCGGGTAGCAAAGCGGTGAAGTATAGCAGTGCGCAGCCAGACTAGGCCTCTAGGGCAAAAATCGGCAGCACAAAATGCCGTATGCTGCGCTCCCAGGTCGCTTTTCGGGCCCGCAGGATGCCAGCCCCTCGACACCCTTTTTCTCGCCTTGAAGCAGCGTTTAAGTAAACCAATTAGCTGCAGTGTCGATTGTTAGCCTGTGCGTCGTCGTCATCGTCGCGGTAATCGTTGTCGTCGTGACACCATACCACCACCAGCATCACCAGCAGCATAAGTATATCCACTGTTGGGCGAAGGCCTGTGTATAACAGACCTGTTCCTATCAAGACGCTCCGGAATCGGGTATCCTGGGTGAAGGAGTGAAGTTGAATCGAAGGCATCGTAGCTAAAATTAAGAAAAAGGAGTGTGGCTGGGCTCCGCACGTAATGCGGAAAACGGAAAACCGGTGGACCAGCAGGATAACCAAATGGCTACCGAGAAACGGGACAAGAGTACGGAAAGACAGGTAACTCAATGAGGATGGATGGGATAAATAAATCCGCTATCAAAGAATGAGTTCAGGCTTTATATACGCATGCATGCATGTATGTATGTATGTATGTATGATATGTATATATATGATATATATATAATATATATATATAATATAAAATATATATATATATATATATATATATATATAAAATATATATATATATATATATATATTATATATATATATATATTGTAGCGCAACGCGTCCTCCGGTCCGTCCACGGCGGCACGAGCGACGAAGCAGCAGCAGTAGCCGAACGGCGCCCAGGCCTCTCGCGCGTTCCCGCCGCGAGGCATGGCCGGGGATGCTGCGGCGGGCCGACCCATATTCGAGCGTCGGGGCCACACCGGCTGTAGGTTCCTCCGTCTGGATCGGCCCGAGCAAAAACGAGGCCCCGTGGCCGCCGGCTCTCGCCGCCGCTGCTGCCTGGGCCGCCGCCGCCGCCGCGCTGCGACCGATGCGGCCGCCCCGCGGACTGGCAGGGGACGACAAACGCGGCGCAAGCACGACACGGGAACCGAGCTTTCTTCCCAGGCGCGTCCCGGTCTCCTCTGCGTGTGTGTCGAGCCTGGCGTTTGTCTTCTGGGTGGATCGGGTCTCGGGTCGCGCATGCACGCCATGGCGCAGCCCAATTCCTAGTCGGGAGCAGTGTCTCCCCTACTGTAGTAAGGGTAGTGGTACAACAAATCCTCCTTGGCATGCAGGCGGCTAAACTTTCGTTCAGCTGTAAGAATAGCGAGGTCGAACATCCGGGGTGGAATTCCCAACCGTGTACGCTGTGCGCTGGGAAACGAGTATACGCCCTGATAACAGAGGGGTTTCCAAGCGTGAACTCAAAGCAGGGGAATGAAGGAAACTACTGAACGGGCTGTGGCAATAGGGGCAGATTGAATTTAAACTCAAATAGAAAAAGAAAGCGACAGGTACAAAGAGTGGGCGGCGGGTTTTACTTCTAGTGGTGTTTTTTTCTTGAATAGGAAGAGGCAACAACATAGTTGCACCAGGTGAGCATACAAGCGAGAGTACAAGTTAACGCGAAGCCTGCCCCTTCCTCGAACCTACAATCAAGGGCAGTCCATCTTTTCTTAGGCGAACGGGCGGGGAACGTGTACGGGTCGCCTTGCGCGAGTCGCACTCATCGTCGGTGCTTCGGCTGCCTCACCCGCGCTCCCTCGAGTTGCTATCCGGAACGTTCGGCGATACTTGATGCTTCAGCACCTCGGCTGGCATGTGTAGTTGTTTCTGTTCTGTTTCAATAATATTCGAGTGGCTGATTTTGTCTAAGCCACGTAGTGACGCGCCAATTGAATCGTGCTACTATTTACCGCTAGACAGCAGGTGCATTGGAAACAACGCCCGCATCCCACCCCACTTTCTTTGCAAGCGACACACGGAACTCATGGTGACATACTTGCGCGGCTGTTCGTTGACCTTCAGGTCTCAAGCTAGTCAGTTTCTTGTTCTTATTGCTAATTTGCTGTTCTTTCCTTTTTAAGGGGAAAACCCTGAAGCTTTATGTTTCAACCGCGCTCGTGGTGAGGCACCAAAACTCGTCGTGATGTACACAGAATCGCACAGAAAATCCGAGCGCACTGCGGCTAAGGGGAAACAGCAGCAGCGGAAGAGGGTTAAAGGCGACGAACTGTACACGTCCTGGACCCGTGAAGCATACGTTGCCACGTGGGCTCAGAACTATGGGTGATGCACGCTATCGCTATGGGTGACGACGCACCAGGCCCTGGTCGCGTGCGGGGAAGACCGAGAAAGTACGCCACGGCGGAAGAGGAGGCTAGATAAGCTCGAGATGCCGCTCGTCTAAACCACCGTCAAAAGGTAGCGGCTATGGATCAAGCTTCGGAAGCCACCCGGTGAGAGTTACATGAAAGCTCACAGAAAAGCTCACAAGCATATCAACAGAAGGTCCAACTAGGCTTTGTCTTCACACTCCAGGAGAGCTGGAAGCATCCACTGTAACTTTAAAGACGATAGTCTTTCTTGGGCTACTTGGACGCAGAAATTTCTGTCTGTTTGCCTGTCTGTGACTCGATTCAGCAACCCGGCTAAAGTGAAATAAAATCTGCGGGATAGCCTTTTATACCCACAGCCAAATCTAAACGTCCAAGCCCGGTGTCAATCTTCATACTTGTCAATATTGTTCAACAAGAACAAGACATTACGCAAATATAAGACAGAAAATCAATACAAAAGGGATATTTTCAGTGTTCCTTTATTAAAAAAATTCATGCATGCTTGGTTTTTGCGATAGCAAATGAAATACTCCATCAACGGCAGAAAGCCGTCGCCTGCTGTTGCCAGTGCTACCTCCATGCGGCATTTAAGAAATCCAGCGGAAATAGCAACGAAAGGTTCCACTAGATGGAATCCACGTTCCGCTTGGAACGCTCGTGCAGTAGGGCATCGTGGTTCGATAAACGTGGTAGTAGGGTTCCTCAATTCACGCGCGTCTCCGCCGTACGGCAGCGCTGACATCGAGACACCCGACTTGGAGTAGTAGAATAAGTAGAATATGGTAAATCTAAATTGGCTTGAGCAAACCTCTAGCGTGTTATCTTGGGAGGAACGAGACGGGAGAGGAAGAGCAGGAGAGGTGAGCGGGAAAGAGAAGGGAGGCCTTTACTTTGCAACGAAAGGAGCAGATACGCGGCTTTTTTTTTTTTGTTCCGCTGTCCCTATATTTCCATTGTTGTGTCTGAGTCCCGTTTTAACCCAAACATTTCTTTTTAAACCCTCTTCTGCTTACTTCTCATGCGCCCCAACTGCCCAAAGCAGTTCGGAATATTTCCTTGCCTCTCGCACCCATCTCCTCCTCCACCACGCAGTTTTGCGTTTTGTATGCTACACTAACACAACCCGCCGTCGACTTCAGGGATCTGGTGGAATAACGACAGAGGCAAAATGTCGATTCTCCTCAAACTCAATGAACGTTAAAATGTGACCAAACCTATTTCAAGTGTAAATTATTAGCTAAGGTGCTATGAATGGCCTGCCGCCGAGCGTCACATAACCGAGCGCCGACACTTGCGGTGTTTCAACCCGGCCACCAAGGAAGAGAGGAAGTCGCAACGAACAGGGTAGAACGGAGCTTGTCTGCCTGAGCTACTGGCATTGTTTTATTACTTCGTGAAAAAGAAGCGACGGAGAGAACGGAAGCAGGTTAGAGTTAACGACCGATTCGCTCTCGAGCAGCCAGGGGCTGGCCTCACGGCAAATTAAGTTGGTATAGCGTGTTTCCTAGAATTATGTCCGCACCGGGTGCGGGGAACCAGACCAGGACGGATAATAATAATAATGAAAATTATTAAAAGAACTGGGGAAAATTTGCGGCAAATGGCGGTTTTTCATTCTTGTTTGTGTCTGACCAGCAGCGTGTCTTCGTTCCGGAATACGCGGGAGAAACCCACAACAAAACAAAATTAACGTACCAGCGCATTTGGGTGTTGTGTTTATTTTGTTTGTTTGCAAAATAGTAGGTGAAAGACAGCACAAGTAAATGGCTTGACGACACACCGTGATTTCATGGCAGTAACGTTGTTACCCCTGAATGCTATTAAGAGCGATTGATTCCCGAACCAGTGGTCGCACAATGTGAATTAGTCTTAATCATTCACTCAAGCGGAGGCCGTGAAAGATGCTTCGGGGTCTAAAAGTTAAAACACAGAGTATTATTGGCCAAAAAATGAATCACGGGCCTTCCAGTGGATGAATGCGGATCAAGTCAAGTTACCTGAACTTAGTCGAAGTCTCGTACGCATCACCGTTTCTTGTTTGATACGTCTGAGGCCTAGGAGTAGGATCTGTAAATTTTTGGGCCCGTAAGCCAGATTGCAGAGGCTTGAGACTAGCCAAATGCTCTCCTTATGCATTCGCTGAATAATGCTTTATATTATAGAAGCAATCCAAGCTAAATCACTTTTTGCTTGCATGCAACTGAAGTCAGTGGTGTGGCCAGGATTTTGCTTTGAAATGAGCACCCCCCCCCCCCTCCCTCCTTTGCATTTCCACGCCATAATATTTACACGTACGTTTGGATGGTGTGAATACCTATCTCCTACCCTATAGGCACTAAGTCGTGTGGACAGATAAAATGTGGCCTGCCAGAAAGCAGTCCGGCGCAGAATTGTCATCGAGCATTTTGTTCTTTCGAAAGACTACCCAAGTAGTTGGTCAGATCGCGACAATACGCAGATGCAAATTTTCCGCAGTTTTAGAAAACGAAGCAACATAATTTGATGTCTATGACAACTCGTATATTCCCTGATTTTTCTTCTCGTGTTTTTTACATAACATTTGCGTATCAGCTTCTGTTTTGCTGGGACCAATACACAGGCATTTTGCCTCGAAAAAGGCCGTGAAACCACTTCCGGAATTGTGCATTTAACAGAAGCAGCTGCTTGTGGAATATATACCACCTTGGTTTCGCGCCACCGTCAACCGTGCGTCCTGAAAACAGGCGCGTTAAGGCCTGAAAAGGTTGTTTCACCGTAAATAGGTTTGTGCTTAAAGGAAGCCAACTTCAAAATTGAAGGTTTGACTGCGCTGTCGCTGAATATAACCAAACGAGGGCTCTATCAAAGAATACTAACCCAGAAACATAGATGGTATTCATTGAAAAGTTAAGCTGTCAATTTCTTCTCTTGGCAGCACTAAAAACGGCCATGTCCGTGCCGCTTCGGCACAGTCATTGCCTGGCTGGTGCCGCTGCGCTCGCTCCTCACGAAAAAAAAAAACAAACATACACACAAACAAAAACACACCGGCGTGCGTCGTCTGCCCCGTTTCAGCCCTATGCGCAACGGTGGTTTCAAAAGATATGTTATTAATCGCACTCCCACTGGAGTCGAGGCATTACTTTGCGTCCTGTGGGGGACAGCCTGGAACATAAAATACACGTTGTGTGCTTAGCACGGACAAGCCCGACGTAACCAGTGGCAGCGCACACACAGGGTTGCCCGCATGCGTGCCATGCCAGTGAATACAACCTATACCTCTCAGAGTAAAAAAAAGAACAGACATTGAAACGTCTCGTTCTGCCTTGGTCTGTGTGGATGCGTTAGAAGTTAACTCAGCACCAGTGGAAGCTCCCATCACGCGTGCAGAAGTTATTCCTTGTAATTTTTCGATACTATGGCGATTTATGTCCAGCTGAGCATTGAAACACTTCCGATTGGTGAGAAAGTTGCGGCAATATATCGTTAAGTCATAATATAGACCTGCTCGCTACACTCGGGTACCGTTCACACACAGCCGCGTTTGAAAGTGTACAAAAGTTTTTGTCGCAGCTTCGGGCAGCTCCAGAGTGCTGACGTGACTTCCTTTCGTACGCCCGAAGGCAGTCCCGTGGTTCAGCTTCATCCCAATACACTCAAGTTAATAGAGAGGTTGAGCACTCCTTATGCACCGTGTTTTACGTGCACACCGTGTTGCCCGAGACCTGTCTGGGCACCTGCGCATTCCGTTCACTTAGGGTGGATTGGTTCCGAGGCTCGGCCCTCACCATGCTCGCGCGCGCAGACGCAGTCGTGTCCCGGTCAACACGGTAACCACGGAACAGACGGAGCATGCGGAGTGCTAAAACTCTCTATTAACTAATGCTTCCAACCTACAAAATTCGTGAATGCCAGCAGCGTTCATACCACTTGACTAAAAATTTAGCTTTTCCCTGTCGCATTGTGCAATGCAGAACGGCATGCTTGCATTGCGTGATGCCAGAGCGCAGAGGGAGAGGGAGAGAGATCATTTTATCGAGCTTTAGGTGTAGGAGTAGATCCTTATTTCGGAAGGCATGTGTTGACCGCGCCGTCGTAGCACGGTTTGCCAAGAATGTTTCACCCTTCAGACGACAGCTGGTCGAAGGACTACTCGAAGGAGGGGGGGAGCATTACCGGATGGTAGTTGGGGTTTTTCTAGCAGTCCACAACGATGTGTCTGAGTGTATCTAATTGATTTCAAAATTTACACGCAGCTGAATACTGTGCTAGGAAGAATAAATGCATTCTTATAGGGTGTACAACAGTACCTGTTTGAATTTCTCTTGACTAATTTCTTGGCTTTGGCTAAGTGATCCGTGAGGGCTTGAGCAGCACAGACCGAACTTGTGAGTCAAATTATACTGCCAACATCGCCCTCCACCAAAATTTTGTTGTTGGTTACAAAAAAAAAAAAAAGCAAACCGAGTGAGTTGTCGGGAAGATGAACAGCAGGATTGCCTTGTAGTGCAGAGTCGGTGTTACGTTTATTTCTTTCCACGCTTCGGAAAAGAAGGCTAGGCATTCTGTTTTCTCTGCTACTGTACGCGAATAGGTCAACAGGCCTGTGCTACACGGTAACTTTCATTGACCATTGAACGCTCACTTACAAGTGCGCCCTATGCACTTACAATGGGACAATCGATAGGCAATTGGTTTGCAGCCTTCTGGAAGCTCTTTAAAACGGCCGTGTAGCACAGGTATAACTTAGCAGAAATGTCCTTTTACGCGAAATCGCGTGTCCGCGTTGTCCCCCAGGCCCAGTCGCTGCCTCCCAGCGAGCTTCCATCATGTCCCACTTCCACTGGTTGCGGAGAATTACGCGGCCGAGAAAAGTAAACAGGTACGCGCACCCCCGGTTAGCCCCAGGGCAGAAGAACTCACTGCGGCCAAAGGCAGCAGCGCTCCACTTGGCGGCGGATTACCAGCGGCTTCTGTTTCGGGTTCGCCTCCTTCGTCTGGCCGGGCCGCTATTTACTGGGCTATGCCAATCTCGCCTGGAATGCTATGCGCATCCAGGAACGCAGCAGGCGCCCTCGGGCCGGGAAGTTACCGCGCCGCGTTCCTCCCGGCGACCCCGAACGCGCGAGACACCGCCCTGCCGCGGAGAACTCGGCCGCTGATTACGGGGGATGCGTCGCCCGGCGCTCGCGGCGGCCCGGCCGAGAAGTCGCCCACCCCCCCTTACCGAAGTTGCGGTCCGGGCGGCAGGATTACATGGCTCCCGTACGATTACGCTGGCGCGTGAACATGGGCGTCTTCTCGCTGTTGTCTTCGCCGCGAAGCCGAGCTGCTTCGATGCGGCCGGCCGTTGTACTTTCTTCGAAGGCGTGCTTTTGAGATTGAGGAACGTACACGTCAAAACATGACCCCGCTGGTCCGTTACCTGGCGCGCAACAATGAACATTGGTGATCAGTTTGTTTTTAGCGCTGCGGGGCGCACGTTAAAGATCCCCAGGTGGTCAAAATTAATCCGGAGACCTCCACTAGGGCGCGCCTCATCGCCTGCGTTCCGTCGGCGCGTTAAACCCTACAATCAATCAAATTTCGTTCTGCGGAAAGGACGAAGGCAGCCAGCGGAAATGACGTCATGTTTAAAAAAGATGTCAGTCATGAGTTCCAATACTACGAGTCTTTTTCTGAAAAGGGATACTTCGGGCCATTAGTAAAGCGAAAGCTTTTTTGTTGGGAACTGGTGACGGCCTGACAAGAAACTAACGCATTTCGTCATAGACCGGTTGGCCGACCGAAAAGCTCTGATAAGATCTGTGGGCACACGGCGCGTGCGTGAAATCGGGCTTTCATTGCGTCATAACGGTTGCTCTGAAAATCTCGAAAAAAGAACGGTTATGGGTAAAACAGTACACGCACCGATCACGAAGAAGAGTTTAATAGTATATCTTCATTTCATAAACCACGTATTAGTAGACATTTAGATAGTTCGTAGATGAGTTTACTTAGTGCGCGAAAAATCGTCGCATGGACTCGTCCTTCGTTTGCGATTTGGGTCTTTGAATACTTGACCATCGATTGGACGCACTTTCAGCGAAGGTTGGACGTACTTTTAGCATTCGCGCTTCTCTCAGTTTCTTTAGGAAGTGAAGGTTTTTTTTTTTTCCATAAAGGATCAACGGAGACAGTGAGGTGACTCCCGACAGTATTTCCAATGGGACGGGCGAATTATCTCACCCATTGTTCCGCTAACGTTAGCGAAGAACCAGCGAGGTGGTGACTTGACTCCCATGGCTGCAGAAAAATGTGCATAAGCTCTTCGCGTTGTATTGAGCATGCACTAAAACATTTCCGAAAGTACAGTAGCCGTTTTGTAGTGTTAGGTAGGAAGTTTGGCACCTCATAGCGTGGTTACATTTGTATGCTATACATTAAAAAGTGTGTCAGTAACTTAGTCTGGGTGTGGAAAAGCGCCAATGTTGCGAGGAAACGTTTCGTTAGCAGCCATAAAGCTGCTGGATTTCACAGCGAACGTACATAAACTCTGCCTGGGCAGTTAAGCCTGTGAAGTTGGAACAAGTGTAACAAACAATTTTACGAGAACGTCTTTACCTTCCTTGGGTCCATTTCTAAGCGGGTGCCTCACAACAAGGTGCAAAAATAGGCCATTCTTTGTCTCCATTCCAAGCATTTTTTTCCCATCAATAAGCCTCCCCTCGTCTGTATTCGATGCAGTTTTGTCCTCTAGTAAGTTAACGCAGAGCTTTGCCCATTCTGCCCAGGTCTTCTTATCTTGCATTCCTTTTCTTTTTTTTTTTTGACCCCATCCTCCCTTTACTCCTAGAACAGGTTGATGTAGCATTTATGAGTGAAACTGAAAGAACTGATAGGCGGACAGCATTTTTTGTAACCGTCATGGCATACATAACTTAAAGGGCCCCTGCAACACTTTCGATAAGCGCTTTCACTCTTTCCTTCGCGCCTGGAACCACTGCGAAAGCTATA
The DNA here is from genome assembly GCA_013339765.2 of Haemaphysalis longicornis. Lineage (NCBI taxonomy): Eukaryota > Metazoa > Arthropoda > Arachnida > Ixodida > Ixodidae > Haemaphysalis > Haemaphysalis longicornis. Next base: position 171,622,646 of record CM023451.1, on the reverse strand, counting down.
GTTATTGCCAGCACGGAGCGGCACTGCATGATTTGCTCGTCGCACCAGATACGCCTTCCATTTCTGTTTTATTTTTGCGGTTCTATTTTTGAAGTTGCTATCGAATGCGTTCATTGCTGCAACTGAAGAAAAACCGGCCAACAGCCGCTACATGGCCTTAGTGACGTAATTCGAGCCGTCGAAGAGCGTAAAGACCGGGATAGAGAGAAAAATCTTTTGAGCGAGTTTACAGGTTATCTGATTGGCATAGAGCGGTAATTTTTGGCTGAGGTGCTTGGCCCGACCCCCTAATCTAAGTACTGGGTGGGTTGGGTTAGTACGTTCTGGAAGCATGTAAGATTTTAAAGAAAGTTGGAAAAAATGTTGGAGGGTCCCTTTAAACCAAAGTAGCGTTAGGTGTACTAATCTCTGCCACCTCTTGCATTTCACCATATAGGCGTTGCGCTGCTGAGCACGAGGTCGCGGGTTCGATTCCCGGCCGCGGCGGCCGCTTTTCTGATGGAGGCGAAAAGCAAAAACGCCCGTGTGTACGAGATTTAGGCGCATGATAAAGATCCCCAGGTGGTCAAAATTAAACCGGAGCCCTCCACTACGGCGCGCCTCATCGCCTGCGTTGCGTCGGCGCGTTAAACCCCACAATCAATCAATTTCACCATATAAATACCGCAGCTACTACCGCGGTGGCTCAGTAGCTAAGACTTGGCTCAAGGAGGCTGGTTCGGTTACCGGCAACTGGGGCTGTTTTCTTGGTCGAGGAGAGAGAGAGAGAGAGAGAGAGAGAGAGAGAGAGAGAGAGAGAGAGAGAGAGAGAGAGAGAGAGAGAGAGAGAGAGAGAGAGAGAGAGTAGATAGAGAGAGAGAGAGAGAGAGAGAGAGAGAGAAAAGAAGATAACGCGCGGAGATTTCTCTTGGCTTGGTAAAGATAGCCGGGTGGAATAACCTAATCCTGCCTTCTATACGGCGCACGTTATAAGCTCAAGTGTATATCATCCCGGCATAAACCTTCAATGCGACACCAACAAAGCCCGGAGCAGCTCAACGCCGTTATTAGCGGCCTCCTGTGACGAGGCGGGTGTGAAGAGGGGGCCGCGTCGTCGCTGACGGGTATATTCTGTCCGCGGACTCAATCCTCGCCGGCAGCCGAAGCAAGGCCCAGCCGCCGCCTCGAGGACCTTAGCGCGCAGCGAACCGGTTCGTTCGTTTTCCTCGCTGCTCCCGCGCGCACGGGGCCAACCCTTTCCATTGCCGCACCACCTCAGGTGCGCCGTTTTTCGAAGCTCGCCATCCGACTACGCGCGCGAAGCTGCAGTTATACGAGAGAATGTCTAGGAGACGAGTCGATTTTTCAGGAGCGCTTTCCTTTCCTTCTTGCTTCTTCTGTGTGGCTACAAATTGAAATGCAATTTGAAATATCCAGCAGCGAAACAAGACCGCTGTAAATTGCTGTACCAAGAAGGGAAAAGGGGTGCTGTAAATTGCTGTACCGGGTCCGGGAAAAAGTGGTGCTGGGTTGAATCCCACGTTCCTGTAAGCCATCTAAGCTTCAGAACGTATCTCGTGTTACCAGCTTCTGATTATTTTAAGCGTAAGTTTTGTGCCCTAATGCAGTGTAAATGCTGAAGTAGTTCCTGGTGCCAATGGCTACAGAAAGTGAACGAGAGAGAGAGAGAGAGAGAACGAGGGAGGGAAATGAAAGGTCCTATATTCAAGCTCTTTCTTGCCGTCTACATGTTACTCTGCCAGGATGGAGAGGAGGGAACAAAGGCGGTGAAGTTAGTAAGGCGGAGGAAAGAGGAAAAGAAGAGGAAGGGACCTTCTTTAAGAACAGCGAAATCCAAAGAGAACACGTCAGCGGCAAGTCATAAAAGAAAGTACAAGTGTAGGACTATTACAGCACATAAATGAGTAGGAAACAACACAAGTCAATTCACCAGTCGCTAGAAATTGGCGCCAAATTCTCTTAAAAACAGAACCCTATTTACAATGCCTTCTTCTTGCGGCTTCCCCCCTCCCTTGACCCATGTTTTAGCAAGCACTGCTACCCTCTCACGGTCAGCCCTCAACGAGTGCAGCCAAACTTGACTATCGAAGTGCATTACTCCCCGACCAGCCGAAACCAATGTCTTCCGCTATACAGCTGCCGTTCTCGCACACACAGTCACCGCGGAAAGAACGCTAAAAGTCAGGAGGAAGGCAGAGCGGCGGTTGTACGCGGGGTGGATGAAGAATGCTTGGCTTTCCCACGCGCCCAGTGTATGGAGGTCAGCGAGCAACCTCGCAGGTCGCGGCCGGGGATCACGCACCCCAGTAAGATATATATGCGCGGCTCCTCGCGACCCTTCCAGAACCTGGAATATTGCTTTCTGAAGCCAAGGCGAAGTTCGCCTGCTTGCTGCCGCGGTCATGCGCGGTGCCTCTGATGCCTGATTTAGAAAGTGAGCACGAACGCATATGCGCGCCTTTCGGCGCATGCAGGCGATCGCGCGGACGATGAGTGCGGTGAACCTTTTTCTCCCCTTAATCCGAAACTTTCGGTTATCCCAGAATCGGTAGCACGTGGATAGGTTCGCTAAGAAAGAAAGAAATCTTGCGCTGCCGGCTTCTTACCAAGTAACGAACGGGTTTAACTCCAAGACCATTTCCTCGCAGTTGCCTCTTCCGCTGTTCCGAAGAACAGATCCAGCTGCCGATAGAAGTAGACGAGTGAATAAAAATCACCGTCTTGCTTTACAGGTCACTTCCTTTTCTTACGTTCTGAGCGAAAAAACGCGTGTTACTTTTGCATCCACCAAGCGCTGTTGTGCGTGTCTCCGCAATGACTCTCCATGCGTGGTTGTTTATACGCCTATATTTCCGCAAAGCCTGTATCACAGATCGCACACTTCCCCTTTTCTTGCAACTACGTAAAAACGTAAAAACGTTCACAGTTTGAGCGGGCTCAAGTTTTACAAACTCAGAGAAAAATGGCGACGCGGAAGGCGGAACAGCGTCCACCCAGCGAGATGTGTTCGTCCGCCCTGTAGTATACACGTGCTCGGCTTGTAGCTTTCCAGTATATATAGCAGTGCGGGCATTCATTTTGCATCTTATAATTGCGACGGGAGAGCTACAAAACCTGGCAAAATGAGGGGCTCCGTTTCCTCAAACCTCGCCCGCTAATTGGTTGCCGAGAGGGCCTCGAATATGTGGAGGTACAAACTCGAATTCCGTCTTCCGCCGCAGTATCGCATACACCTTTCGGGAAACACACGACTAGGAGGAAGAAAAAGAATGAAACAACACCCAATCCGTCCGCATCTCGTTGGCGTTACGCTTGGAGTGTCCTCTCGCTACACGTATTTATATAGGAAAAACAAGGCTCAACTGCGAGGCTTGCTGTTCTTCCGCGGAAGTGACAGCTGAGTACTTGGCGCAACCGAAGCAGCGGAGAGCAGCGGCGTCAGCGCTCCGTTCGCCGCGGGATGCGGAAGAGGTGGCGAGAGCTACCCGTCGTGCGTCGCGCTTTAACAACACCGTTACACCGCGATCCGCTTCGGCTGAGACAGCCGAGAAAAGGCTGCGGCGACGGAAGATTTACGGACGGCGTCGCGCGACAATTTCCCCCCGATGCTGCCCCGGCACGAATTGTGTTATTATGTACGCGAAAGGCGGGGTTTTGTTTTCCTAGTTACCCTTATAGAAGGCGGGAACAATTTATTCCTTGTTTACGGCAAAAAACAGCGGCGGCCAGAAATTAGGATCGGCTTGAGGAAAATCAAAAGAAGGTGACCGAGCGATAACTGGGAGTCGCTCGAGCGCCGTGTTCGCTCATCAGCCCGAAGCGGAGGACGGCTGTGCAGGGAAGTGCGCGCACGGGCCTTGGAGCGTGGACGGCGTTGGCTGTGCCTTCGTCTTCTGCATCGCTGGCTGCCGCTCCCGTCCATCTTCTCTCTTCTCTTTCTCTTCAGATTTCATGCCGGGCGCATGAATTGAAAGGAGAGGCGTCGTTCGCATTTATCAACCAGCTCGGACGGAACGAAGGGCCGAAAGTGACGAAAAATAAGAGAGAAATGTGCGGGAGTCGTACGGTATGCAACGAGGCACTGCCTCCCGGTTGGATGCGTGCGCTTTAACTCGACGCTTTGGGCGCGCATCACTGCCCTGTGCTCCCGAGGCATGCATGCCTCGCTCGCGAAAGTCTCCGTCCATCCGCCCTTTCGCCGTCTTCCATCCTTCTGCAAGAACAAACTCAAGCACGAAAAGTGGGAACCGAGTAAGAAACGAAATGTCGATGTGACGGAGGTGGAGAGCACCGTTCTGTCGACACATAAGCTCTCGATTGACGCAGAGGGTGGCTGTTCGATGCACGAACACCCTTCTATGTGTGCTCACGACGCTTCACAACCAATTAATAGGCGTCTGGCGTGGCGAAGCCTACAGTTGGACTGTGAGGCGCGGCATAATGTAATTTGCAAATAAGAAAAAAACACGCGCGAGGGTACGAGATTTCAGTGGTCGCTAAGGAATGTCACATTATCTGAAGCACGCTGTTGCTTTGTAGAATCTTTTTCCTCTTCCACATGGACAACTATCTCTGTAGCAGCTTATATTCTTTTGTCTGCGTCAATCCCGAACCCCGTTTCTAATCACCCATTCCCTTTCTTCAACCACGCGTCGTCCTGTTCCACATTAAAGGTGTTACTACAACTACTCCTAAGACATGAAGGTGTGTGGGAGGTTTCATGCCTGTTTATTACGTCTATATTGTGGTTGATATGCCATCGGGCTAACGATAACCTGGTTTCGTGAAATCTGCCAAAAATTAGGCAAAGAAAAAAATGCGCGCCACTCCTCCCTGTGAAGGTGGTTGAAAAGCGAAGCTGTAAACGACACCCACAACGATGACCCATGCGACGTAACTTCAATTTACAGACGTGGCTCTACAAAGAGTGAAACCAGAGACAAGCGAAGTGCAGTTAATCACACCCTTTATTACTTTGAAAAGATACCCGCCACAGTGGCTCAGTGGCTAAGGCCTTGCGCTGCTGAGCACGAGGTCGCGGGTTCGATTCCCTGCCGGGGCGGCCGCTTTTCTGATGGAGGCGTAAAGCAAAAAGGCCCGTGTGTACGAGACCCCCAGGTGGTCAAAATAACCGAAGCCCCTCCACTACGGCGCGCCTCATCGCCTGCGCTGCTTCAGCGTGTTAAACCCTACAATCAATCAACTTCGGAAAGATATTGTTTGCTAAGGTTAAATCAATGCATCATTCATTGTATTGGTGAAACACATGAGTGGAAACTCTTTTTATATATATAAAAGTAAAGGTAGCTCAAACCAGGAGTTAGACGATCTCACTTCTCCTCCGTCTCTGCCGCCGCCGACGGAGGCGATGAGATCGGCGGCAGGGACGGAGGAGACTCCTAGCGCTTACGCAAGGCGCGCACACGGCTGCTACACGTGCTGTGGACGGAGCGCACAGCGGTGTGAGAGGTCGCGTGACGCTATCATGTGGCATTCAGCGAGAACTCAGGGAGTAAACCCGCAGATGTGCTCGGTGAGTGCTACGTGTCTCTCCCGCCTCCGCGTGGGCTCGTAGTTCACTCGGCAAGACAACGGGCTCTCACTCCGTTTCTCTTTCCGTTCCAGGTTCGATTCCTGTCGGTGCCAGTAACTTCTTTTATTTGTTCGCGGGATTTTTCTGTTTACACCTACGGTCACCACAGAACCCTTAAGGGATTGAGGTAAAAAGCTTCGCTTCAAAAATCAAAGAACACCTCTTAACAAGTAAAAATATAAGGGGATGTAAGCTTGCTTACGTGTGTGACTAATGCAGGTGTAGATTAAAAAAAAACTGAAATAAAAGCGGTGTTCGGAGTGTCGTAGTCCCACGGTTGTAAAGCTGCCGCTAATGTATTCATGGCTCCGTATACGTGCAGTGAGTTTCGCGGGCCCTCGTCACGTTTGAAAATCCTTTGATACCAGCACTCGCTCTTTGGCACTGCCTCTGAATGGGATGTCGCAATTCGTGGCCCACCCAGCCGCGTGTTTTGACAGAAGCCTTTTGTCAAAAGACGGCAGACACTGTCATTACAAAAAAAACGCCATTGCGCCGCGGCAGCTGCCGACGGTTTCCGCAGTCCTTTAACAAAAGCATTCATGGAGGGGAGGTGTGGCGCGTCTCTTTCACAGCGACGTGTAAGTACGTGTGCACCAGACACGTGCGGCCGCATGCTGGAAGACATAAAGGAGAGTTCAAAATGTGTGCATTTGTACAGTGTTTATAAGTTACGTATACTACCGCCAGCGACAAAACCGTTACTAATCTATAGAGTAGTTGACTTTGAGTGTGCGTATAGGGAAAAAGTTTGCGCCGTGTAAAATAAATTGGCGGCGTTCATGCAGGTGTTTTACCCTCTGAACTACGTTATCGACCTCGTCCATAGAATTGCTCGTTGGGTTAGAGTGAGATTTAATGACATTCACCGGGTGTTAAAACTTGCGATGAGGACGAAGATCAAGCTGGCACCGAGCTCAGAAAACGCATAGGCGAAGAAGGTCAAGACGACCAGGCGCGGTGACAAGATGGGTGCTTTGAAGACGGTTCTCTGTAAGTATAGCTACTTTCTATCGACGACGGCCTCCTTTCTTGCCACCCTGGACGTTTTCCACGTGGTGCTGAAACTCGGGACGTCCAGCGACAGGACGAGGAGCCATGGAGCGGAATACAATTCTTCAACCCCGTTGCTCACCACGAAGCGAAGAGGAGGCGTCGAAGCAGATGAACCGACTGAAGATTGTCCAGAAAAGCCTTCTTGAATTTAATGGGGAGATTATCGCTGCAGTTACGCCCACATTACAGGAAACCAAAGACGTCGGGGCCGCTGTTTCGATTGCCAGGCTCCAGTACAGTGCCGGCCGACTTGCCGCAATCATGGAGAAGCTGGAAGCCCCTGCATGCGGAACACGAATCGACGGCCAACACGACGATGCTGTAGAGTCCGTTAAAGATGCGTATAGAATTATTCGCTACCTGGAACAAAGACTTTACGGAAGAAAAGCACTTGCCCCTCAGGACCCACACCTCGTAAAATTAAGAAAGAAGGCAACAGCTACGAAAATATAAGTCGAGTCATACAAGCGAGAGTAAAGAGCCCGAGGAGGAGACCGCAACCCACGACTTCAACGACATCGATGGAGATTCTAGTAAGAGATCATCGATCCCATCAGCGTGAAAGATACGACATACCTCTATGAATAACCATTCGGCTGAGACGGCACTTGGGATACGCCAGTCGAATGTGCCTCCCTCGATCGGTGCGGAAGACGCTGTGATACTGGGAACCACCACACCAGCAGCTCATAGAAACCCAACAAGAATCCCCCGCAATCTATTCGGCTCCCACCCCATCAGAAGAAGCACCCTGGACGAGGAGCTGGCTTCAGAAGGTGTCACTGCCGAAGTACCCACGACTGAAGCGCAATTGAAACCTCCTTTGCATGTAGGTATGTGGCGATGAGGTATTCTGCAGACGGTGTGCAGAAAGACTTTTACAGAAGAAGACGTTGTGCACCACGAAAAAGTACGAAATCTTCATCGGACAATTACGAGTGGTCATTACGAGGCGAGCTTGCCCGTGTTTCGGAGAGTTGTGGCGGCGACAGGAGTGAATGCGGTCTTCGTAAAATCGCGGACCATTGGACGACCGGTCACCTTCACGTCGGCTCGAGGGAGGTCGCGAAAGACCGCACATCCCCTTCTCCAGGAAAGAGCCCAGATAAAAATGCTGCCGCCGGCATGATGACAACTATGATTGAGAAGGCTATTAGATGTGTTCGCAAATCGAAGAAGCCAGGAGAATGTGGTAATGCGGAGGTTCACGCTGGAAAAGATGTAAACGTTCATGGTTTCAACCGGTGCATCTGGTACAAAGGCAAGACGTCAATGAAACTACACCTGAAGTCAGTGCGCACTCTGAACTGCAGGAAATGTTATGCTTTCGACTCATCACCTGACGTAGTTATCATGGACAAACACAGATCAAAAGTCAGAAGAAAGGTGAAGTCCCGGAGAAAGAGTAGACCGAAGATAAAAAAAAAGAACTCAGACACCGGCTGGACATGCATGGCAAACTGGCTAGACACCATCACCGCTCGTACGAACCTTTGTGGGCCCGGAAGATGTTGAAACTTGCGATGAAGACGAAGATGAAGCTGGCACCGAGCTCAGAAGACGCATAGGTGAAGAAGACGAAGACGACCAGGCGCGGCAACAAGATGGGCGCTTTGAAGACGGTTCTCTGTAAATAATGTAAATATATGTGCTTTTCTCCCTGGACGTTTGCCTCCCTGGACGTTTTCCACACCGGGATTTTATAGGTTTGCCTTGGATTTAGTGGGTTTCCCCAGAAAGTTTCTTCATGATGAGCGATAAAATACAATATCATTTAGAACACGCCCAACCACGATTTCATCGCCCACAAACTGGCTTTAGACTTATTCTGAAACAAAAGATTCCCAGTGGCTACTCAGGTGTGTAGTAAACCGTAAAGGAGTGGGGTCGCTCCCCTGATTACGTATTTGTGGGGATATGCGGAAGACCTTTCATAGCGCTAATCGTTTTGTAATGCTAGAAAAGTTGTCTCAGTTTCACTCCAGCCACGGAGCTAAAAATGGGATGTGAAGCATTCTAAACAGGCGATAAACTCAACTCGCAGCATCGGCACCGGGATGGACCGGCAGGATTTATTACCTGGATAGGGATGTACCTCAGGGGTCCATCCTGGGGCCGCTGCTGTTCAATTTGGCATAAATAGGGCCCAGAACCTTCCCTTCTAGTAAACGGGCTCCTCCTCTATATTTCACAATGTACACAAATAAAAATATCAACATACACCGTTTAGAACTCGAAAACCTTACTGGTAGTGAGCGCGACGACGGGCGGCGCTGTGAAAACCACTCGCGCTACATCAGCTAAGGGACTTTCGTATTTGTCGACTAGTTCACTCGGGCTCGCTGTCAGTGCTGTTTATTCGCGTTCACTTGGCGTGGGATGCTTGCCCGCACTGGATTATATGTCTGCATAACTTTTTTACCATAACCTAGAGCTTCAAACTGCATAAACAGACCGTTACTGTTCTAGCACAGGTTATAAGATAATAACTGGGGTGATACTCTGGATTTGATAGCATAGTCCAGCCCGCTATGGAGAAGACGCTGCCCCAGCGTCGACAGTGAATACGGCTTATTGTGACACAGATTTCACTGGATCATTGGTGACTGCTGCTCCGCAGGTTGAGGCCAGCGAGATTCACGTCGCCCTCCCTCCCCTTCCACTGCGCCCCCAGCAGATCGGCCGGCTCCTCAGCAACGATGACGCCGGTGCTATGCGACCACAGGACGGGTCGCAGCCGATGGGTAGATAGGTACTTCCCGACAGCACATGCCCGCATTCGCAGACAACGGGAATTCAGTTGCCGCTTCGCGGCCACAGGCAACGCCGAACGCCGGCATCGTCTGTTTCGCTGAATAGGCTTTCGCAGTAATACAGTCAGATTTCTGTGCAGCCCGACTTAAGGTAGCGTAAGAAGATTCAGAGGCCCCTAGGGTTTATTCTATGATGTGATAACGCGAGAGCATCAGAAACGTTGTTGAGTCGTAAAATCAAAAATACATAATTTGGGTGTTTTAGACGCCGACGCTATACTCCTGAGATATGAAGCGCGTCGCAGTGGAGTGCTCCAGATTGATATAGACCATCTGGGGATCTTTGACGTGCGTGAAATATCGACACAAGTTTTTTTAGTTTTTCCCTCCATCAGAAAACGGTTTTCGAGGTCAGGGTCGAACCAGCGTCTTGGGCTCAGCAGCACGACACCTTAGCCACTGAGCCACCACGGCGTGGCCCTGGTGGGAGCGGTGACGTTGCTGTCAATGGATATTGCTTAATTCGCCATGAACATCCGAGGGCTGGTGTCACCGGCGCTTGCGATTCTGTAGAGTGGGTATGTGAGCATCGGGAGTTGGTATGTTCCGAGCACAGTAAGTACAGGAGCGGTTGGATGTCGATGGGAGAGGCCTTCGTCCTGCAGTAGGCCTAGGTAGGATTGTGATGATGACGAATCTGGGGACGACGACAATGATGACGATGGTGGTGGTTGTGGTGGTTGTGGTGGTGTCGCAGCCAAATTGGAAGTAATAAATTGGCTGTGACATTCGCTCGGCAGCTGACATTGTCATTACGCTTGAGAGCTTACACGCTTTGAGAATGTGGGTGGGTAAATTATCGTCCAGCCAAATGAGAATCAGGCTGCTACCACTGTGACTGGTCTATCTACGTGAGTGGGTAAGGTTGCAAGGCCAACATGTAGCCTTAACGTTACGTGATCATAATGTTGAACCTAAAGGCTTGTGCAAAGCAAATTCAAATTCAGTGCACGTCAGGTTTCGGTACCGGATGACGACGTTAGACCTTAAAGCGCAATGGTAGGGCTAACGTCGGGCCCTCGCGTACCAAATGGGTACGCGAAGTTAACGCGTACCTCCCGTTTGCCGGCACATGACGCTGTGCAGCCACTGAAGACGTTGGACCGATACATACCTGCGTTTGCTGATAATAGCAATTGTGATGAAGTGTTCTAATCACAAGAAGCTGGCGGTCGCTGCCTGTTGCGCAAACTCGGGCAAGTAATGCGTAAGGGACGCCTGCGCATGAGAGAGGGAGAGAGAGAGAGAGAGAGAGAGAGAGAGAGAGAGAGAGAGAGAGAGAGAGAGAGAGAGAGAGAGAGAGAGAGAGCAAAACTTTTATTAAGCGTTTCTATGAGTAAGGATGGCTTGTTAGTCCAGAAGTGCAAGCGCCGCCTTTGCACGCTCTGTCCTCTCGCTCGAGGTTAAGGTTACTTGAAAGGTATGGCACGAGGCCTAATTCGGAAGGTGGATGTTGGAAAGTGTTAAGTGTGACTCAGTGTGCACTCTCACGACATCTTTTCGCGCGTTAAAAACGAGACCACATTTCCTCTTCAGACCATAAATACAAACAAAAAAAGCTTCAACAGACGGTTGGAGTATTTTGAGCCTGTCCTAAGAGCAGCGCTAGAATAAACGAAAGGTATGATATATAAATATACTATTTTTGGTAAAAGGACATGTCATTACCCCGTTACACAAGGGGATACCACAATCAATCAATCAATCAATCAATCAATCAATCAATCAATCAATCAATCAATCAATCAATCAATCAATCAATCAATCAATCATCAAACCTAATAACTGGGTGCATATGTTACCCCAGTTACTGGTTGCATATGTTACCTTGTTTGGCAATAGATTTGTTATTTCATAAGCCGTGCCCCTCATGTTGTGTACTCACGCGAGAAAGAGTTGTATGTTGAATTCTGCCGATGTATTTCTTTGTCTTCACTCCTGCATGGGCCCGAGAAGGGCCTGCAGTATCTGTAAATAAATAAAAAAGAATAATCAACTCAGAGATCTTGAACCTCGATAAGGGAGGAAGATTTCACTACCTAGCCGAATGCGTTAAATGTAGAGCCACATTTTCTGTTTATAACATAAACACATCGAAGGAATATTGAACATACTTTCAATCAAACCTAATAGTGTTCGGAATGAACCAGGAAAAAGCAAGCTAGTAGAAAATCATGGCTAAAAAATGTTTGCGTTTCTTAAAACTCGAGAAGATCCGAGATTTTTCTTTCGCAGCCTGTCGGTTGGTTATCAGAATAATTCAGTAGCCTTGGAAAACGGTGCTTGGGCGTCTGTATTGTGCAATTACGGCGGCAGAGCGGGAGTTCTTTACTGTCCTTTTACGGTTGCTTTACGGTTGCATATGTTACCTTGTTTGGCAATAGATTTGTTATTTCATAAGCCGTGCCCCTCATGTTGTGTACTCACGCGAGAAAGAGCTGTGTAACTGTGTTGATAGTTCAGTCTAAGATTATTGAAGGAAAAAAGAAATATAGAAGAATCAGAAGAAAAAGTTGAGACGTACTTGAAACATGTATACCGTAAGTTAACTTTCGGTGTTATTTCACACGGTGTGCGATTCCTCGTGGCGCCCAGTAATAATAATGTGTCCTATGACCCCTTCTTTCTGTTAGTCCCACGTATATTATATAAAAGACGTGCACGCTATACAGGCACGTTAAACCGGATGTACCGCCGACTCCCCACCTTTCCGCCCGCTTCAGCCCCCCCCCCCCCCTCCCTTCTACTTCGATATTCACTGTTGCCATCTTACTTTCTGATATGAATGTCGGCTCTTAAATTATTTATGGTACCCCTCCCTGTTATCTATTGTGCCATGCATTATAAGTATTATTATTTGCGAAGAGCTCTTGCGAATGTGATTGCCTACCTGCGTAATGTATGTGTCTAAATCTTTATTGCGCAAGGTGCGGCCAATGGACAATGAAAGACGGGGGTTGGTTGGGTTGGGGTGGGGCTCCTGTAGGCCCCACATACCTTGGGCTACGCCTGGTTCTTTTGTTTATTTGCGCATGCAGAGTAACGTCTCCTTGGCATGACTGAGTTCCACGGCGTTGTCCGCTCAGATACCACTAGAAAGGAAACTCAGCTGTGGCCTGCGTCCTAGTGGATACTACACCCTAGTGGATCCTATGCGCGCTTTCCAAGCAACGTTGCGTCATCGCCAGATCAAATCAAATGTACTTGTTTCTATCCAACGAACAGGTAATCTCGGTTGTGAGAGAAAAAAATTATGGGGTTTCACGGGCCGAAGCTGCACCCGGGCTATCAGGCGTGCCGTAGTGGAGGGCTCTGGATTAATTTTGACCATCTGGGGATCTTAAACGCGCGCCGAAAGCGGCCGCCGCAGCCGGGAACCGAACCCGCGTCCTTGGGCTCAGCAGCACAACGCCTTACACACTGAGCCACCACGGCGGCTGTAATATCGGTTATGCGCAAATAAAAGCACCGGCAGTGTTTCCCCGGAAAGAAACTGTCCGTTCCGAAGCACTCACTGTGCAATCTTGAGCTAAGAGCAAGATGCAAGAACCACGGTCTCTACGTTCTGATGCCTGCGCTACACGGAAACTTTTAATTGACAATTGGACTCTCGCCCATAACTGTGCCATATGAATTTACAATGGGGCACTCGATAGATAATCGGTTTAACGGCCTTCCGAAGGCTTTTAAAACGACTGTGTAGCACAGTTATTAGTAAAGTCAGCTGTTTATATGGGGAATGATGCAACATCATCCGGTTGTTTCGGTGGTGTGGTAACGAAACGAAAAAAAAAGTCACACAAACTCGAACCCCCTAAGCACTAAGCTGCAAAGTCGCACGCCCTACAGAAGTGAGAAAGAAAGCTGTGCCACTAAGTTAGATTGCATTATCACTGGGGAGGGCGAGCGAGTCGCACGCAAGCCACGCGTTGGCTGTTTCTTGCTTGAGTATTGAAATCGTATCATTCGTGTCCTGGGTGAGATGTATGAAAAGCTTTTCATCCAGAAACCGCAATGCCTCTTCTCAACTGAAGCGAGTTGATGTAGAATCATGTCTCGTATCGTAACCAAACACACCTTGGGGCCCACGTGTGTGCGAGGTGGATGTCTGTGAAAGCCAACTCATCTCACATACGTAAGGGGGAGGGGGAGCTGGCTGCTCGTTGTTTACCTGATCTAACCCGCAATTTTTCTGTCGTACGGCGAGTGGCCAGTGACAACGAGCACATCCCGGAACGGGAACCAATCCAGCCGCCGGAGCCGGCGTCCGTTTCGGTCTCCTTCCGACGACGAGGTTTGTGCGGACACGAGCGCGTTCCCGGCGACCCGGCGTCGTCCCACGGCTCCCGGGGCAGCTTGTTTTTGTTTTCTCGGGCCCCCATGTCAGAGGCATGCCAAACACGGCGGCGGCTGTCTGCGGCGCCTCGAGCGAGCGGCCGATGCTGCCGCCGCTTGGGGGAGGGCCAGGCCCCGGCAGACAAGGAAACAAGGTCACGGCTAGTCCCCCTCTCTTGGCGAGCCCGCCCGTCGTATAAAATCTAGAACAAGTTCAGGGTGAAATAGTTGCTGGCTTGGCATTGATCCTCGCGGATGCGGCGGACGAACTGCGGCGTGCACGTTTCTCCTCCGACGACGCCGAAGACGACGACGACGACGAACACCGGCGCACCGCCCTACCCGACAGACAACGGACCCCCTCCCCACCGACGACGAACCCTTGTTTGAACGCGTGCGCTGAAGTGATATCGGACCGGTGCCTACTGGAGAAGGTTTACGCCCACCCGTTTCTCCGTTTGTGCTGACCGCCTACACGGACGCTCTGTCCACCGTGTTCGCGCTGAACTCGCCGGACTCGAGTGGACTACTCCTCTGACTGTGTTGTGCACGACGAACCGAAGAGACAGCGCCGGTGCCAGGATGTTGCCAGCCGTGAGTACCTGGTGAAATTGCACACCATTTTGTTTATCCACGCGACGCTTGTGTTAGTAAGCATCATTAGTAAGCTTCAAAGTAACCTCGTTAGTGAGCGTCGCTATTAATCTTCCAACTGTCCTTTAGGTCCTGGCGGAAAGAATTACCGTTATAGCGCCGCCGGTTGGGAGAACTGCGAATTCTTTTTAGCGCAGCACAGTGTAAAACAATTGTTGATTCGTTATCGTGGCTTCTGGGTTAGGAAATAGCAGAAATTTAGCTCTGAAGTGGCCCCTTTAAAACGCTTGGTAAACTTTGGATATATGAGATCGAACACGCCACTCACTTAGAATAGCCCCAAAAGCAGTTACATACTTGAATAATAATCTTCAAAAGCTGCCTATATCAGCCTAATTCGATTTCTTTGGTTTTTTTACTCTTAGTATTCCACCATGATTCCTTGCTGTGGCCTTTCTTTTGCTTGCGTTACTGGACGCAGGGTAAACTTGTTCTGGGTCAGTAAAACCTTGACGCTGTATTCTAGAATTTCATAGTGAATTGGCACTTCATAGTAAGTCGTCTCGTTTGATGGGTCTTGTGCACTTTAGCGATGCCAAATTTAACGAAAAAAGACACGAGTTCTTATTCCGAGTGAAAAAAAGTCGGCATTGTCAGAAGGGATTGGAACACATCTGCTGTAAATAAAAAAAAGAGAAAAGAACATTCTTAAGCCCCCCTGTTTTCAAATAAAAAAGTGATAAAGGAGGAAATAAAGAGAAGAGAAAAGAAAGCGCCAGAAAACTTTTACACTCAGAGTGCAGTAAACTATTTAAGCACCTTTGAAATTTGCGATAAAACAACCTCTTTTCTCGCAGAAAACGTACCATGAGATGTGATTGGGATGGCCATACTTAAGGCAGGGTGAAAAATGAATGTATGTGAATTTGTAGCTTACATCGCCGTTTAGAGTTTCCCTGCAATTAAATATCGTCACTGTTTGTGTTCGTAGGCAAAATACAAAATGTTGTTTTAAGCTTCAGTTGCTGAACATTACAGGCACTCTTCCCAAGAATGCCTGTAATGAGCATTAAAAGACAAGGGTAGGTTATCGTGAGAAGCTTTTACTCAAAGCCGTAGTCCCCCAAAAAAGGCATCCAAGGATGTTTCAGAAGTCTAGAAATGTAAACTTTGAAGGTGCGCGAAGGATGTCCTGATATGTGGCACCGTTGCTAAGGTGGGATTATCTCGTGTTCGGGGACCGGTTATCTTAGGTCGGGAAGAAAAAAAAAAAAACAGCAAATGAACTAAGACTGGAGCTCATGTCATAAAAGTTATAAAAGTGATTCATCCCGCATCAGCTCGCCTAACTGAGCTTCGTCAAATGTATCATTGCCCTTAATCGACCTCTCTTCTCAAGAGGCCTTCGATCCCGATGAGAATAAAGCTGCTTCTACTGCCAACCTAATTCCCAATCTAAAAGCTCGTACCTAGAATTTGTAGAAACAAAGGCGAATTCGTAGAAGCCACGGTAACTCAAACGTTTTGTTTGAGGGTTTTCTGGCTTCATCTATCAGAGTTTCGGGCATTTCGGAACTTGAAAATAAGCAATTGTCATTATCCTTCTTCATGCTATTTTCGATGCATAATGTTATGCGTGAATGCGCCCTTTTTCGTCGTTGTTCGTCTTCTGACCTATATTTAGTCAGTTTACCAGTGTCGAACTCCAACGCTTGCGTTTGAACAAACTGTGGGAAACCCGTCTCCCTCATCACTGACTAAGTGATAGTCGACAGGTGTTTCGAAGAGCAGCCCAAATCGAGTCAAACTGCGTTGTAAAGCGGCTCGGTTATGCAACGAAAAAACGAAAAAGTTTCAGAATCAGCGCAATTGACACGGTGGTCCATTTGCGCAATGTAATGAGGTCACTTCACCGCCGGGACCTGCCCGGGGAGGAAAACGCGGCGCAAAACGTTTCGACCTCTTTCGTATGCAAGTGGCGCCGTGCGCAAAACGCACCCTCGTCGATAAGCGTGGAATGCGGAATATCTGCTTAGCTCGCTCTACACACGCCGCGCGGGTGTTACGCGCCCCTTTTTAGACGTGGGAAGATTGAGTAATTTATTGTTCGTGGCACCTCGTTTGTTTTAAACTGAGAATGGCCAGGCCACTCTGTATCGATCGATGTACCGTCTAACAATGAGTGGATACTGCAGCGCTCAAGGCACGAGAAAAAATTGAGTGTCGACGCACGAATTATACTCTTCACCTTACAAGTGATTGGATTAAAGCTGTCAGTCAATGTGTTGATGACCACAATTACATTATGTGTTTTAACATTAAATTGTGCATCTTTATTAGCCAGAAACATTTAGGTCGGGTTCTACAGGAGAACAATTTACTCAATGACGTTGCATCGGTCCCATTTTTCGACACGAAGAGATCTGGGAAGCTAAGAAACAAAGCTGTTTTAGCGGGCAGGGTTCAGGAGAGAGAAAAAAACTGCTGTTTGCATACGCATTTATCTTTACTAAAGCAGGTCGCCTGCAGTCAAACCGAGAAGCTGAAATAGGAGCAAGCAGCTGTACGGAGTCGAATTCAATAATTTATAAGGTTAAGCTAGACGGGACAGATATTGATGGATTGGGTGGCTCTTGGTTCAGTTCCTTTTCACATCTTCTGACAACTTCATGCGACTTACAACCAGTACAAGTGCGCATTGAATTTCATGAGGCCAAGCCGTTTTCAGAAGCTACCAATCGAGAAATTAGGGTACTGTTTTCTATTAAACGTTTCATTGATTAGGTGGGGCTCATATATGTGCGTTTAAAATTGAAGTGCCCAGCTGGTCATCTGCGTTGGCATGAACTCGTTGTTGTTATACTATACATGAGAGGCGGAGAAAGTATGCTTGAAATTTTGTAGACTCACTTGCAGTTACTTAAGTTTTGTGACTTTTTTACTGAGTACTTCCCTCACTTTGCGCATTCGGTACAAATTTCCTCACTCGGAGATTTCACGGGAAATTTAACTGAGAGCAGAATCGAGCAGTGTTTCATCAAATGTTAACATTGTGGATTACACTAAGCCTATACGCGATAATAGAAAGCCGAGATCAAAAGCAAAAGAAGCACTGTAAGCAATCATTCTCCCAAGACATGACGTCCAAACCTTCGTAACATCTTCCCACGGCCCCAAGCTCCACCACGGCGGTCTCTCTCATGACACACAGGCGCAGCTTACTCGCAGCAACCGAAACGTTTTTTTTTCTCAACCAAATTGCACAATAGCGACACACATAGGGCTTCCAGCGAATGAATGAAACGACTTTATTTTCATAAAACAAGTTCAATTGTATGCAGGATATTTTGGGGGGAAGGTTGCGCGTAGGCAATTTGACTGGCCTTAAAGGGGCCCTAAAAGGCGTTTTGAGCACACTAAATGAAGTAGCGCAATCGTATAGATTGGGTCGTCAAGGTCATCCTGGCCAAGTATTACTTTTTACGCGCAGCGGAAAGCTCACACTTTTGTTTGCAAAGTTTGTCGCTTTTTCCTCACCCTTTCCTTCGTGTTTTTGGACAGCCGCCATCTTCACATGTCTACATCATCGATTCCCAGATGTTCGTCATGAGCTAGACATCCTGCTATTGGGCGGCTTTTTCACGCACTTCCGGCAAAGAGATGAGTCGTCTGCTTAGCGTCCGGCTCGCCGGCTGATCTGCCAGCGGAAGTGTCGGAGTGCTTGGACATTTTACGACAAACGAAACAAGTGTAAACAAACGCTAACCGTTCGTATTGAATGCAACACGGCCATAACACGACATGGATATTCTCTTACCTGAGTACGTTCCGTAAAGAAAGCGTTGAAGCCCGTGGCACTTCTTTCGTGCAATCGCAGAGAACGCCCTGAGCCGAATGCCCGGGTTTGACGGATACATTTTATCCACTTCAAACCAATCCAGAGATGCGTTTCGAACGAACACAACGTCACAACATGCGTTGCAAGTCTGAACCGCGATTGACAGGACGATAGGTTGCCTCCTCCTGCCCGTCGTAAATTCGGCACTCACCTCGCGCGCGGTTTGCTGGGACGACAGCCAAGTCACTTAACTCTGGCGCGCAAGCCGAGATGGCTTTTAGCCACGCACACTGCACATACCCCATGCGAGGTTGAGTCGTACGTCGCTCGAGAAAGATAATCCAGACCATGGGAAGCACTATCCACCCGCAGAAAGCACAACGTCCGCATTTCATCGCGAAACAAGGCGTCCACAAACACACACACCATCGCCTCCTGTAATGCCAAACGCATCTCACACTTCCCAATGGGAGTGAGTGGTACGCCTGCAGTGCCCACAGTTCGCGAGGTGGGGCCCCCGAGCTGAACCGGGATCACGCAACCGTAACTGACTTCTGGGGAGGTTTGTGCCTTGTTGCCAAGGCAACCGATGTTTGAGATTGTCAAAGAAATTGGCGCTCGCTCCAGCACTAGAAAGCTCAGAGCGCGCCGGAGCATGTTTTGCCAACGTTGCCGCTCTCCACCACGGCGTCGCCCCAAGCTTAACTGGTCACATGATTGAAGGCGTTTTGTGCACGGGGTTCTGTATCCGGTTTAAAATGTCTTTTTCACATGCCGCCGGCAGGAATTACCACCACCGCAAAATAAGACCGGCCACCAGCGGGGCCACATCTGATACGGCGCTTTTTGGATAAACAAGTGCGCGGTGCATGAAAGGGGACCGGAGCGCACGATCCACCCCGAGCGGCTGCGAGTGCACGCCGCCGATTAAAAGTCACTGCTGCCCTGCAGCAAACGCACACCGCGAAAGGGCAAGGCCAGGCCGCCGCACAATGCGGCCAGATTTTTCGTTCGCTTTTCCAGCCTTGAGCGGAGTGTGGGATTCATGTGGTTCAACAAAGCTTGCCCGGTAGCAGACGGCAGTATGCGGAGCGCCATAGCGGAAGTACTGTCACCGCTGAAGCGCGCAGCATCATGGGAGGGAAGGCTCCGCGCCGTCAACAGCGAAAGGAGGAGGAAACGCGGCGCGACGATAATGCGCGGTTTTTGATTTACGATTTCTCAGCTAATACTCATCGCTTTAACAAAATTCTTGCGGGAGGAGATTGCTAATACATTGTCTTATTTGGTTACATGTACATCCATGCATCGGCGGAAGGTATTTCAGGACCACTTAAATTCATGTTAGCAGGTAGCAGCGGAGCAAGAACGCTGATTATCAATTAGACAATGTGGTTAGCAGTTAATTCGCGAGTAGCGAACGCTGTCATTTCCTACACGCCAGTAAGTATCGCACTGCGAATGCGTCTAGCAATTAAACACAGGCATCCTTGCTTGAATGTTTTGCGGAGAAAACTGATTTACAAATTTTGCGAGGGCAGCTACTTAAAAATATCGGGATGTGCCTACCGAAAGCACGATGTTTTCGTTGCCTACTCGAAGAGAAGGAAATGCATGTGTTTGTCTGACTCGTTTGCCTCCACGACGTAATCCTTTATATGCAGCAAGCCCATGTCAGGATTAAGTGAACGAAACAGTACTACCACATCTTAGTTGCTCAATGTCGGGATTCACTCGTGCCCAAAATAAATTATAGACGTTGTTCAAATCGAGAGAATTAAAGAGCGAGCAGCTCCACGACCTCAATATCAAGGCCGATAAATTTATAATTTTTCGAAAATACTTACAATGCAACAACATTTGTTACATTACAACATCTGCTGTTCGTTGTGGCAAAAAGGCACCTCTGTTTCACGGTTTTTGCGCACTTATATTAATGAATGATCTAAATTTTATCTTCTCTAGGCTTTTTTGTGCGTGAATGGCCTTGAGAAAAAAGCTCTTGGTAAATTTTCTTTCAATAGATGGAATAGACCTTAGTTGGATGGTTTTGTTTGAGGAGCATATGCCTTCCTCGTATGTTGCGTAATATTTCATTGTATATGAAAAGCACTACCCAAATAGCGCATTTTTGGTACTTCCGCGGTAAACAAAATGGTTGTCATTAACAGCAAATTAAACGTGTGGACTGAGCGAACTCTTGTAAATATGCGTCTTAGAAAATGCTTCAGTAGCTCATGTCGAAGAATCGCCATAAACAAGTAGGACGCGGGCGGTGAAAGTATGCTGTGAAGAAGAAAACACATCTCAGCTGCAAAAAAAAAAAAAAAGCCCAAGAAAAATACACCTCCTCGTGCTGTCATTGTTTACATTCATAGAACATAGAAACCGTTCAACACGGGGTTTTTGAAGCCAACGTGAATTGTACGTAAGCTCAACACGATGACCCGATATGGTACGTCTGAAGGGATCGAGGCGGTGTATGGCGGACTGCGTAGGCACAACGCGAAAAGCACCCCCGTGGGGAAGCGTTTCTCGTGTGGCTATATGCGGGGTTAATTAGTTGGTCAACGCATTATTTTCCGCCAGTAAGGAGGAAATGTTCCCAGATATGCGTGAACGTGGGGAGGAGGAAGTTGCACAGTAGCGCACGAGCACTGCCATGGTAGCTGACGCATGGTCGAATATACCAGTTAATAAATGAACAATACTGCAGCAAGAAGTGTCCCTTGGGACTGTGTGTGGAAGCTACCTTCCAAACTATTCTAGGCAGCTGGCTTGCACACCCGAAATGTTCTCATTGTAGCCAGCAACAGTCCTCTTAGGAAGGGGTAGTGCGGGTATGCCAGCTTACAGGTCACGCCTATAAACTCGCTAAAAATCAAGTACAACCATAGCGTATCCTACCTTACACGTCCTGCGTCATTTTCTTCACTTTGTTACGACATGAAGGCAAATGAAGGGTAGGTGGCCTATCTTGTTTGGCTCCTATTGTCGGTAAGTAATGAGGCGAATTGTTTCACCAGAGCAATTTAAGGCAGTTTACTTAATTATAATGTGGTGGTGTATCCACGTGAGTGAGTGAGTGAGTGAGTGAGTGAGTGAGTGAGTGAGTGAGTGAGTGTGTGCCTGTGGGTGGTTGTGTGTGTGTGATGAGTTAGTGAGTCAGTGAGTGAGTGAGTCAGTGAGTGTGGTGCCTTGGGTGGGTGGTTGTGTGTGTGTGAGAGTAGGAGAGAGAGAGAGAGAGAGAGAGAGAGAGAGAGAGAGAGAGAGAGAGAGAGAGAGAGAGAGAGAGAGAGAGAGAGAGATGGTACTTTGGTGAAGAAGAGACAACACACGTTGTCTACAATTGTATTTGACGACCGCGCTTGGAAGATGTCAACCCGCGTACGGTTCCAAATGTGTCCTGGTGCACGCGAAAAAAATGCGGTAACTGCCCAAGCGGACATTAAAAAGGTGACCGATGTATTCAAAGGATCAAAGCCATGCTAGACATACACATAATTAAGCACAAACCAGCCACGTTAGCGATATTTACAAACGCCGGAGTGCAGAAATGTAGGAGCACAGGCAATGAAATGCCGTTACCGTTTTAGACGCGACAGTGAGAGACGCAACGTATGGATAAATGAATGAATAAACGCCACTATTATAAATCGGCCCGAGGGTCAGGGCTGTTTGGGATACATAAATTTGTCGTTACCTCAATTAACCTGGCACGCTCATACGCGCTGATTGGTCTCTGCTAATTCAGTGTTGAAGGGCTGGGGAGAAGTAAAATAAAATAGCATCCTTTTACAAAAAAAAATATAATTTTCGTTGCAACGATAAAACAGCGGTAAGGCAGACGAGGACGAAGCGACTAGAAGACGCACCTGGCACTATCACAAATCGCCCCGAAAAATACCCCGAATTATCACTGTGCCACTAAGCACAATGAAGTACCAATATAAAGTACTACAAAGTACCAGAATGTACCACAGAGCCTCCCACGAATGTATTAATCGCTTTGTCTTCACCTGTCCTATCGCTATTTTCTTGTTACAATGCCTTACGAACAAGCTCAAACCAGTCCTTATTTGTCTCTTTTTTCCTTTCTTTCTTTCTTATTTCTTGCGTTTCTCTTTTTCTTTTTGAGATCAACGCATTTATTTTTACCTCAGACACGTTTATAATATTAACAGGAAGCAAAGAAACCTGGTTAAAACGCTGGGCACCGCGATGCTTTGCCACCATGCAGTGCAGGGTATCGAAGAAAACACATTTGCGTCCTGTATGGAGAAATGAGCAATCATGCTGCATGGGAACAAACTTATGCGGACCGAGAGAGAGAGAGAGAGAGAGAGAGAGAGAGAGAGAGAGAGAGAGAGAGAGAGAGAGAGGAGAGAGAGAGAGAGAGAAGAGAGAGAGAGAGAGAGAGAGAGAGGAAACTGTACTTAATATTCCTCGTTGTAAACAAAGAACTGTACTTTCATTAGTCATGAGAAAACTCGAAGCAAAGGAACCAAGAGTGTCTTTAAATACCGAGGTGAAGAAAAACAAATTATGGAATTTTTGGCGCAACGAAACTGATTAGAAGCGGCTAATGAAAGCACGCAGCTGCAGGCTGTGTCAGTGGACAACGTTAAAAAACAGCTTGTTGTTCGTTTTGGTCTCCTTTCAAGTTGCGTGTATCGGCGGTAATGCGCGCTATGAAAAAAGTATGGTATACACCCAAAACCCCAATTATTGCTGTCATAAAAATTAAATTATCGTAATAATAATGCGGGCAGATGCTTAAGGCGTTGCCATTGTGTTTACTGCAGCTTTGCTCATTCAAAGCCATCGATTGTTAAATGTTTTTCTAGGCTGTCGTCGCCGTCATGTACATTCAGAGGGCCGTCCAGTGACTCAAGCTTCGCCTCGAACACGTTTTCCCCAGCCCAGAAGTCCGGCCTGACAGTTGTACATATGCATTTATTTTCCTCCGATGGTCAATGTTTACTCAGTCACCTAAGTGTTTACTCAGTCTCCTGAATGTTTACTCAGACATCTAACTGTGTCCAGGGTGTGTCAAGGGCCGCGGTCAGACATGCCTTCAGTAACAAGTGCAGAGCACATCCTTCACAACCCGGAAAACTGTCAGTTGCAGCGAAGCTAACAAATTCGTACTTTCTTACTCTTACGACGCAGTTTTGAAACATTCAGGATAAAATACGCGTGTATAATGTCGTGTATCTATTTTTCTACGGCCGGCGGCAAGGGCGGCTGGCAAAATTTTACGAGCGTGACCGCGACCATTGGCTCAAGATCTATGAGGCAGCGAAAGGATACGCCAAGTGGCAGCGTATAGAAGCATCGCTACAATCCCCCACTCTTCCCCTGCAGCGTTCGCTAATCCGAGGGCGCGCCTGCCATAAAACGAGTCGGTAAAGAAAGTGGGCATGGAGCACGCGACGCGTTCGGCGCTTGGAATTGCCCCTGCAGCTCCAGCGAACAGAGCTGCGCGTGTTTCCTCAATGCCCCATTAAGCGCTAACGACTCTGCAAAGTACCACAAAGTGTCAGCCCCATCGCCGAAGCAGCAGAGCCCCGGGCGGACGCGCTCGAGGGTGGCCTATTATACTCGCCCGCAGAGAGAAACGCGTCGAACGGGGCGAATCTCCGAGCACCTGTCGGCGTGGTGCGCGGTGTATACACGGCCTTTTTTCGGTGACCCGCTTGCGCGTCACGTGCTCCGAAGACATTCGGTGAGGCGAAGGAGTAGTCTTTGCGTGCGCCGACCGTTGTTTTGTCGGCAGCGATGGAAATAAGTAAGCATGGTTTGTACTTGCCGCAACCATGGGGTTCCGTTTTCGGGATTTGCAGGCCAGCGGATGTCTGTGAGTGGCTCATTCGACGGCCTGTTGAGTGTCAGGGCTATGGGCTGTGCAGACGGTAATGCAAAAAGAGCAATAAATTTCAGTATGCGGGTAGAGAACGCGTAGAGTTCAACGCTGTAAGTGAACCTGTCATGACCTTGTGCGACTTCTGAAGCTCGCGTAACCTATTACTGTGGAGCGGGAGAGTAGAAAGGGTGATGCGAACAAGGAACAGGAGAGTTTGAATGGAAGCCTCCTCGCCACAATCTCTCTGGAATTATAACATCGTCAATGGTTGGACGTAAACTGTTAAAGCCGAAAGCCTATCAAAGTCCGAGACGGCGCGATAGTTCTCTTTCTCTCTCTCTCTCTCTATCTGAGTGCGAAAACACTTCTTGCCTACCAAACTGAATTTTGTCTTTGTTTGTACGAAACCTATTCTTAGCTAAGAGAAAAGGAAAGAAAAACGCTCTACAGGGCGGCATCGAATCTGGGTCCTTTCGGTTGCGATGTCGATGCCTTACAGACAACAAGCCGCCAACAAGCGTCCAGGTAGAAATATAAAAAAAAAATCAAACTTCTGGAGGCGGAGAGGAAGGGTGTCCGACGTTAGGCCTAACCTCACGCTTTGAGGCCGAACGTCGTCAACGAGTACAGTACTTGCTGGTTGACGTACTTGACGTACAGTTTGACGTTGCTTGGCTTGTCGGTAGGCTCAACGTGAAGCTTAACTTACGTTAAGCCTGGATGTAGGCCCAATGGGGGTGATTGGCCAAGGCTTTTACTCATTGAGGAAGGAAGGGCGCGAAGGGAAAGGGAAAGAAGGATGATTAAAACGTAGAAAAACGTCGGCGACGTAACTCAGCGAGAAGAGATGTTCACGCATTCCCACGGGCTTTTATTTGATATTCCATGATTCGCCTATCCAAAGTGGAGTTATTTCTTTTTTGTTTGTTTGTTTTTGCGCTCAAGACGCGTAACTAAAAAGAGATCACTCAAACGCGTTTTTTCCCCCCTTTGCAGAAGTTTCAAGCTCCATCGCCAGAACAGCAGTTGCTTTTTTTCTTCGCAGTACGCCCACGGGGCGCCACACGCGACTGGCGGCGTATCGCCGGAGGCGTGACGCCGACTGTCTTTAATTGCACTCCAAATAGGAACGAGACGGCGTGCGCCGAGCATTCATTCATTTTTCTTGTTCGCCTCGCCTGGTAGCGACCGCCCCCAGAAATGAGGCTAGCGCGCGACCGGGGGAGGGAGAGCTGCAGCTGCCGACGATGACTCGGGGGACCCTCGCCCCGAGGCGCCGGCAGTTGGGCCGCTCGACTATTTTCCATCTCCTCACGCATGGGCAACGCTCGAAGGGAAAGAGAGAGAAAGAAAAAAAAAAACACGAGAGAGAGAGAAAAAAAAAGACCGCAAAAATAAGATGGTAGTAGAGAAGCCTTCATCAACGACGCAGCTGCCGGGGCCTCAATTGACCCCTTTTGGGCTGGATTATGTGTGCCACTGTCCAGCAGGAAAAGCAAGAAAATGGAACGCTGTCGATGCTAGTGTAGGCCCGTGCAGGTAAAAAAATAACGGCCATTTTTTTGGGCTGCTCGAGGGAAAGAAAAGCCACACGCGCACACAGCGAATTCTATATGCAGTAAGTTCTCGTTTTAACCAAGTCGCTTTATTCGGACTCGGGCTGCATTAAATGTTGTTCATGGTCCCAGCTTCAGTGCAGGGGAGGCAATCTTCGCAGCGTTTAACGAAATGCCGCTGATAACGTAGTTAGTTTTCTATTGCGACGACTTCGTTATAACTGTGGAATGTTTCGTGGTGATTACGACAGGCGGGTAAACCCTGGTAGCGCCAGTAAATGTTAAGCTCATTGCCGTGTTCTGCAAACCAAGTCGGCACCGTCACTCTTATGTCTTGCTAATCTTTATGAATGCTCAAAGGAACTTGAATGGGAGGTGGTCATCTACAGATCACATTACGCTCACTCGGTGGTGTAAGTTGCAGGCAGTGACAGAATGATTGGACAGACGAGGCAAGGGACCACAAGCCAGAGAAGCCGAGTGTCCTCACGTCGTCTAGACTCCACACAAAGAGAAATTTCATAATATGAAAAAACAAATAATAAAAAACGGTAACAGATCGAAAACAGCAAAAAGAAGACCCAATTTATAATAATATACAAAAATTAGAACTTCGGAGCGCCGTGGGCATACTTTACTTAACATTTTGATTGTTATTTTCTGTTCAGTTTTTCTTCAGGAGCATTGCAAATTTAATACCAACTGCTGCGAAACCAGACGTCAGAGCCACGTAACCTTGGTGCGTCGCTTGCAACAGAGAAGTAATTTTCGGCAGTAGTTGTTTGATAATAGGTAGAGTCAGTTAATTCCTCCCACCCCCTGCGTTCGCCGGTGGTCGTAACTGTTTGCTGTTGTTGCACGCGCTAGGAATTGAATGGTTGGGGCAGGAATAGAGTTCTGCGTGTTAATTTTTAAGATGCTTCTTTAACCTGCTTTTAAGGTATCAGTATAGAGGCTCCTCTTTAGCTCCCTTCGTCCCCATGAAAATGGACCTATCGTGTATCTGCAATCTAACCTCTGGAAATCATGCCAGGGAAAAGACGCCGATGGAATTCCCCCACAGGTAGTACACAATCGCAAGAATGAAACTATGCATGGCAACTGTCTGCGACAGCGCGACTGCGTCCACTCGGACGAGCATTGCTCCTTGGGTTCCTACAGGCTATACAAATGCGGTACATCTGGTCAGCTGTTTTTATTTTGACAGTACGGGCGGCATAGCGAATTCTGAAGCTGAAGTAAACCTGTGCTCTTGCTTTAGCATACAATCTCCTGCATTTTTAGTGCGGAAACTTTCCATGCGATGCAATAGGAGAGAGTTTTTGTCGCTTGCTGCAAGTACGGAAATAATAATGTTCTTGCGGCTATAATGATCCCCTTCGTGTCTGTAACGTGCTCGGCCTTACACCCAATAGCAATCGAACCATTCAAAGACACAGGAGAAAAAAACCGCATTTGTATGTGACGACGATAATGTCTTCATTTGCAAACCAAATTATAAAAAAATTTTTTTTCAGCCGCTGACCACACCTTAAAGACAACCGTGCCCCCCCCCCCCCCCCCCCCCAAAAATTGGAGGGGGTGTGAGCTGAAAAGGAGTAGGAAATAGAGCTCAGATGAATGTCTTAATCGTGGATAATGGTTATCATTCTGTTGAGTGGAAGTTAGACATTGAAACCGGCACCACACGCAGGGGCACTGGCCACCGACATCGATCAGTCCAGTTTGCTAAGCACCGATGTTAAGGCGTTTTCATCACCGATGTTGCACCTGCTAGCACCGCAGAAGAACGGTAGTAGCGTGACCAGCACCAAAAACCGTCGAATATAAATCATCAAGGAAGGTCCTTCTCTTGATAGCTTTCGGCGCCAAGATATGTGTGCCTAACGATACCCAAGCTACGGAGCAAAAAAGACAAAACCTGTAAAGAAACGCCACAAGAAACTAGCCATTCTTCGCCGACAATCCGCCAGGCTATGAGCCCTCCGATTCATCAAGTAGCGCACCGCATCACTGGCACGCGTGCCCGCCTCCCGCGTCTTCAAAGCGCCGAACTCTTGGCTTCTTTCTTTTTCTTCAAGGACACACATTCCTCGCCGCGCGTGTTCAGCTCGTGGCTTTGAGCAGCGGCGGCGTGGTTCTTTACACTAACAGACCACCGCCTGCTCCATTCACCCAAGCTCGTCGGCGTATTGCCGCAGTGTTATTACGGGGCGCGCGAGGTCGACCGTTGCACCTCGCGCGTTCCTCTCGGTCGGTCGCGCTTGGACGGCTCCGTGCCTCCGGGATCGACCCGATACCAGCGACCGACCGAGGTGCATAAGCGCGAGACACGTATAAATAGCGCCGCGGCCCTTTTCTGCGCGTTACCTATCGTGTTGTACCCCCATCCTTCCCTGATCTCGCGGCGTTTCTTAGAAAGCGGCACCAATATGCTACACTGACCCCCCCCCCCCCCCCCCCTCCTCCCCCCCGCAAACTACGCCACCCCCATCCTTTCTTTTTGTATTGCGTTGCTCGGACCGTGGGTATTTCTATTTTCGACATTTTCTGCAATTTCTTTGATCGCCCGCATGAATCTTTCTCCTTCGACCCCTTCTCTCCCTGTTTGCGCGTGTGCTTGGGTCGCCGTCACGAGCGTGCCTGATCTCGTGCAGTCGTTGTTGCGTGTATCGTGCACAGACCCTCCGCCACCTTTCAAATGGCTGGCGATGAAGGAAAAAGTTGCGCATAAAGCGAGGCGACGCTGCATATGGGCCAGAGACACGAAGAGAAAGATGCGAGCTCGCAGGCGCAGCGGCGCCCAAATTACAGCGCCGGGAGGCGAAGATGGACCTCGAGAAGGGAAGAAAAATATACATATCTGGCGGACGTTGCACGGCGGCCATCGTAACGAAACAAAGAAGCAGCAACAAATTGTCACGTAGGACGGATGCTCGAGACCGCGCGAGAAGAGTTGAATTGGGGGCAGTGACTCCATTCGGCTTTTTTGAAACAGGTTCCGTATCTGGGCGATGCGATAACTCTCGAATCTGCGGTTCCTGTTCAGCCAGAAGTGGGCCGTGTGCCACAAGTGACCGATAACACCGACTGATATGTATTCCAAACACTACTGCGGTTATCAGTTAAAATTTTCGATACGCGCTGCGCTATGCCAAGGTGAAGTACGTACTTACCACGGCTACAGACTAGGCCGTAGACACTATCAACGGTGGCGTTATTTCTTATTACCATTCATTCCCTGGGAATGACGTCAGCACGTGGCCAAACGGCGACCCACTACTAAGGATTTCCCATCGATATGGTGGTGTCTGGGGCCCCTGACATCCTTTTCATCTTTTCTTTTTCTGGCAGGTCACAACTAAGGGTGGCGCCTGTTGCTTTTACGTTTGTTAATTAGAGACATCCAGGATCATAGATGTGTGCCCCGTGAATCTAAAAAGTTTATCTTTGAAGAAACTCGGTATCCGAAGCTTCAGGCCGGATTTTATCTGATTCCCCAAAAACATCCTTCCCCTCCTCTCCCCCCTCCACCCCCCCCCCCCCCCCCACACACACACACAAATTAGAACGCGATTGGTTGCTGCCTTCTTTGGCGTTGCGGTGGCTCACTGGCCAAGGCGTTGTGCTGCTGAGCACGATGACGCGGGTTGGATTCCCGGCAGCGGCGGCCGCTTTTCTGATAAAGGCAAAAAGCGAAAACGCCCGTGTGTTGGAGATTTCGGGGCACGATAAAGATCCCGAGGTGGTCAAAATTAATCCGGAGCCCTCCACAATGGCGCGCCTCATCGCCTGCGTTGCGTCGACGCGTTAAACCCTACAATCAACCAAATCAAATCAGTCTTCTTTGGCGTTGACAGGGACAACCGCCCCGATAGAAGGAACCGGCATATGTTGAACAAGTTCCCGGATGATGGGGTCTCAACTTGACCAGGGATTTGTTATCGAGCTCTGTACGATGTTGCACCGGTGTAGTGAAAAATCTACGTGCACGCAGCAAACCTGTAAAGGTCATATACTACCGGCCACCAGATCTGGGCTGCTTGAACTACTCATGACATTGTCACTCGAACTGCTTGTACGTACTTGCAACTTACCCGTCGCGTTTGTTTGCTTGTCTCTAATGTGCACTCGACTCACCTCACTCCAACCTGGCCTCAGAGGTCGCGACAGATAACTCGGCCGGCGACACGCTCGGTGGGATCGGAATGCCGCGACCGCCGCTGACCACGCCGCCTCCTCGCGCGGAGGCGCTGCTTTGGGCAATGCCTTTTGCGCAAGCGGCCTTCCTGGTGGTTGCGGAAGTCGTCGCCGCCGGTTCAGTGTCAAGAGCGGGGCGAGACACGGTCTCGATGCGCGGCGAGGCCCTAACGGTACCCACACGCCTCGGCTCCCCTCCGAACGCACGCTCGTACACTTAACTGCCAGCCGCGGAAGCTGCTGCGTCGTGTACACATTCCCCTCCCTCCCGTCGCAGCCGTGCGGAATATTAATTGAACCACGGAAGGGACGATGGTCTCGGCGCGGCCTCTTCTACGCACACAGGCGCACGCACAGGGCATCTGGCTTGGCTTTCCGAGCGTGGCCCGAGAGGGGCGTCTGCTCCGCCAGCGCTTGCTTATACGTGCCGGAAAGGAGCGCCGGTGTCGCCGGTGCTCTTCGGCGAGCTCTGTCATGGGCACGGAGGAGGAAACACGAACTGTGTCGTCGTGCACGATTGCGAACGCACCGGGAGGTGCTCGTTGCGCAAGGGCAACGATTCGTATTCCTCGGGCTGGAATTTTATGCGCCCCGCACGTAATGTGGTCGCTGGCTGTATCGGCCAATGAGCGCGAGGGTGAAGCGTACTTTAAGGGAACTGGTGCGTTTTGACCGGCGGAACTGTGATGATCTTTGTCGGGTTGAGAGCACGCGACTGAATTTATGGAGGCTTCAGTTCGTGTTTGCATTGCCAAGGCTATGTGGACGCAGTGGCTGTGGTGGATGATGCAATTGCAGGGACTTTGAAATCGCATTATGTGCGTTTCGCACATGTGATTAAATTACGGGCAGTTACTCAGCCTATCCACGCCGCCGCATCCACGTGCTTACATTCAGAGCGAAGATTTATTGAATGCAGGGCAACAGGATAGCAGGTTAAGATTGTTCAATGAAAATTAGTCCAGTTTGAGGACAGCGCGAATACATAGTTACCAGGGAGAATACTAACACACCCCACCTGTCGTCTTACGGAACACGCAAGGCCAAAGAACTGAGCCTTAAAAATTTCACCCCACCCACATCACCCGCCCTCCCCCATCCCAACAACAACAACTACAACAACAACAAAAAACCCTGGGCCGTCTCCACTAACGAGAAACCTGGTGAGGGGTGAAGAATGCAATGTATAAGTGTATTCTTGGCGCGTTGGCGTTTTTGCCAACGGAGACGAAACCGTTGAGGTAGGGGTATACATCTTTGCTGTAAAATTTTCTTGTCTTTTGAAGCCCGGAGCTCTCTAGCGCGCGGTGTAAAACGAGTGTCCCGGTGTTTTTTTAGTACGCGTTACGAAGCGCTCCAGCGCGAGGCATAAACGAGTTTCCCTGTGTTTTAGTTCAGTGACTACATGAGAAGAACGACGATTACGACGACGACGACGACGACGACAGGAGACGCCAACAGCCGCAGCCCCTAAGGGGCTTCGCCCCTAAAAAAACTTACAATCGCAATCGGGTAGGTGGGCTTTGCGACAAGGACAGCAGTAGCGGAGCATTTAAACTGAAGAGGTTAAAAATTCAGTGTAGTTTAGGAACTGAAACTCTTTGACACTACAAGGTTCTTTTTTTCTGCCAAGCAACTAACAAGTTAAGCCACAGCGCGCAAACTCAGGTAGTGGGGTGTCTGTCACGTGTGTATTCTAACCAAAAGCTTCGGCGTTCGGAAAACGGTATTCCTAAGGCATTCTCCAAACGCCCCCGTAGTAGCAGGGCGGGACGGACCTAGCGACAAGACAAACAAAAGTGACGACCTCCGCAGCGGTGCACCTCGGGAATCTCTTTTGCGTGAAAGTCTAACCCAGATACCAGGTGAAGCCGCGGGCTCGAGCGGTGGCCGTAGCAGCGCCCGTGGCTTCTTCCTCCACAAGAAGGGCCCGCGTGAACGGAGAGGAAATCGAGCGTGTCTGATGGCCGTCACCCACTGACCATGACCATGACGACAGATCCACGGGCGCACAGGGAGGCCAGAGGAGGAAAAAAAGAAAGAAAGAGTTGCAGAGGATACAGAGGAGCGGGACTCCTCTCTGGAGTCTCTGCCGCGGAGCAGCGCTCGATAAAAGATAGTAAGAAAAGGCGCGCGCACGGACCCAAAAAGGCACTAAAACTGTCAGAAGATGAAAAAAGAGAAAGGGAAAAAGAAATAAAAGTAGGAGAGTGAGGGGGAAGAGAAAGGGGGAGGACATTGAAAATATGTGGAGCACCTTTACGAGAAGGTAAAAGCATTACGCATTTGGGGGGAAAAAAGGCTGTGGGCGCGCAAGCGCCCATCATTCGCGCAGGTCGTCCCGTAAGCGCGACCCGCCGAGCGTGCGGTGGTCGTCGGCCATCCGACGAACAGGAACAAGGCGTGCGTCCGAGCGTGACATGATCTCTCTCCTCGCGCGAGAGAAACGGCAATATAAAAGGGGGAAAAAAGTATTTAAGAGAAACGCGCCAAAAAAGGGTTAGCGGCGACCTCTAAAAAGGAGGGAAAGCGAGAGCATCTCGCTGGATAGAAAGTTGCGCCCGCTTGATGGATTCGCTACGGTTGAAAACAAAGAGAAAAAGAAAAGTAACTGCGAAAGTTTCTGCGCTGCCGCAGGTCTTCGGCGTTGTTGACGCTGAGGTCACGAAGAATTGCACTCAATTCTGCACGGCCTTTTTCTCCCCGATTTCGTTTCTTTTTTTCAAAACTCCAACGTGCTCACGTCCTTTGAATGGCAGCGTTGCCCCCCCCCCCCCCTTCCCCCCCCCCCTCCCCCCGCCAGCGTCGTTCTCGTTCTCGCCTGCAGAAACAGTGCACGCGGCACCCTTTCAGCCTCCTTAACGACTCTCCAAGAATGAAGCTTGCATTTTGATGGCGGGTAATATAAAGCCGTCTGGAGGCCCCTCTCGGTGTCTACGGGCGATATAAAAAAGGAGGCGTATCACGAACTGTGTCTGAGCTTTCACGCCCAAGGTGGGCCACGACTGTCTTTGTTGCCTGAGGAATGGCGCAACCTCCGCTGCCACGCGAACATATTGTCCCTGGATTAACACGCCGAGTCTGTTGTTGCGCGGCCCGTTGTGCAAGAAAGAAGCCGTGTTAAGCACGCCCAGCAGTTTTCACACATGTACTATTTCTGACACGACGCTTTAGGGTCAAAGAACAGCTATTACGGTGGAGTGAACACGCGTTAAGAGAAACGCGGTCACCACCGGTGTCTTAACCAACACGAGTGCTGCTTTGTCGAGCGAGAAATGGCTTGTTCACGAAGATTGTGGTGGATGGATAGCAGGACATGGCTTTAGCCTAGCACGTTGTGTGTAAGAACGGCGTTTTAATGACTGTCTTCTCCTTGTTTAGGGACGAAGCCCCTTAGGAGCCCGGTCTATCGGCGTCTCATGTCGTCGTCTTCTCATGTCGTCGTAGTATCATCTAGTCCCGGTACTTAAACACCAGGACACTCGTTTTCCAACGCCTCGCGCTAGAACTCTTCGTGCTTCAAAGACACGGGACTTACAGCAAAGCTGTATACTTCTACCCTTCAACGGTTTCATCTCCGTGAGCAAAAACGCCAAAGTGCCAAGAATACACTTATACATTGCAAGCTTTGCCCCTCTCCATGTTTCACGATGCGGTTTCGTCTCCGTGGGCAAAAATGCCAAGGCACCAAGGATACACTTATACTCTGCATGCTTCGCCCCTTCGCAGGTTTCACGTCAGTGAAGATGGCCCGTTTTTTTTTAAAGAGCTCAGTGACGTCCCATGAGCGAAGTAAGAGATTGTTGGTTCGTGTCAAATGCTCCAGAACACGCGGCCAATTCTTTACATTTCTTTGAGGTATGTTATTCCAATTGAGCTCATGCCGGGTCAGGTTCGCGAGTCTTTGTTCAATGACGACCAACTGTTTTTATGAGCACGTGGCCACCATTCAGTCGTACCCGGGAATAACAGCTCCATACCCACTGAAATCCGGAACTGTACATCGCTCTGCTTTGCTTCCTTTTGAACCCAGAAAAGCATCAACGTGCAGCCAATATGGAAGCATTCGGCTTTGCCGCAATACGTTTGTCAGGAGAAGCCCACCTGTAAGATGCATCCGTGCCTCCACTTGAGAACTTCATTCGAAGCAGCGCTATAGGTCGGGACTAGAAACGACAACACACGGTGCTTCTCGTCCGCTCTTCTGGCGCTGTTTTGAATTTAATTAGTATGCACCAACTAGCCCAAACCACCGTTCCACTTGAGAAGCGGACGGATTTAACTCGTACGCTGTCGTGCTTTCGATACTTTGCTCTGACATAACACACAAAAACACCGATTCGAGGTAATGTGAATTCCTCTTACAAAGGAATTTATAAGAACATTGAATGGGATGACAATGGGTGGGTGTACATCAGAGCGGGATTGTAATCCCACTCATCATTCCAGTTTCCGAGTTGGAAAACAGGCAGGCTGGGATGATGATTACGATTACGATACGAATGCAGCTACGCACATACCTACGTACGAATAAGCAGTTTTTTTTTTGGCAGACGTTCGTGCATTACATATTATGAAAGAAAGAGACAATGTGTCACCAAACACAACTTTCATGCGCGGTCTCACTCTTCACCACAACGCAGAAGACGGCAGGCTTGCGCCCGATTTGGCGTTGTGAACCAAAATAAAACCCACCACCTCCCTCCTTCGCAAATTGCTTTCTTTAACTGGCACGCCTTTCCTCAAAGCTCGTGCCTGCTAGATCACGCGGCCTGTGATTCACCATAGTGTTGTTGTTGCTGTTGCTGTTCGCAAGCGGACATTTAGCGAGCGAAGCCAGCAGGGAAAGGAAGAAAGTACAAGAAGGGTCAACAACGCCGGCGTCGAAGGCTCGGCCTGTCTCTCAAGGGTCGCCCCGCAGTTTGTCGCCGAGGACAATGCATCTTTGTTTCCGTGTTCCCACGAATCAAGGAGGAAGGCGAACCAACCAACCGCCGCCGGTGGACCCAAGGGCAGCGACCTTGCCGGGCTGGCAGCGACGGCGCGACAGACGGCGACCTGCCACGTCTTCTCTCCACGAGAGACGGCCGTAGTCGCGGCGGGGGCAGATAGCGGTCGCCTCGACCGAGAGAAGCCTCGATTCCGCGTGGAATCCGCGAGCCACCCGTGACCTTCTTAAAGAGATGCCCGGCGAGAGGCGGAGAGGGCGACTCGCGGGCGCTTCTCACTACGACCTGGTAGAACAGCCAGACACTGCGTGCGGGGGCTTTGCCGCTTTCGGACACAGACCAACCCCGGCGAAGGACGGATCGCAATAGTCCTCCGATGCGGTCCTTCGTCTGATCACAGCGCCGACCGGTGATTGCGGGCACGCGCTCTAAGGAATAGAGCTGCCGTTCTCAAACATGAATTGTCTTTTAACCCCCCCCCCCACCCTCCAAAAAAAAAAAAAAGCAAAAATAGCAGTGGCTTAGCTCGGATATGCCAGGATATACGTTGCGTGAGCTAAGGTTCAGTAGGTTATTCTTAGGTTTCCTTGTTGTCTAGGATTAGCTTGATTATCATGCTTACTGCTGCTTCAATGACACACACACGGTATACGCATTGTGTGACACGTATATTTATCAAGCGGCTCCGGCGCAGCGTCACCAATCGCCCCAGAGCTAAGCTGTATCCACAGGCGCACGTCGGTGTTGCTGCGACGCACGGAGCCATCGGTACCACACCGGCCTCACCCGCGCATGATCATCAAGTGGACCAGGGCCGCCAAGTGCGGAACGGAGGGTCGTCGAAGACGCTGGGGCGCGTGGGGTGTGTGAGAGACACCGAGCAGCGAGCAGCGTTCTTTGCGTGTGACGTCACTGCAGCTCTTCGCGCACGCGCAGCACGGTCTCCAGGAGCCACGCGAAACTTCTCAACCTCGACCAGTGTAGCTCACGCTACAATATCAACACGCACTAAAAAAGCAACAATGACGGAAAGTAACCGTTTATCCAAGAGAGCTTTGGAAGGTATTTTATGGCGTTTTTGTACATACGAGGGTTAGGCTTTTTCCCCAGCGCGTCCTCAGTCTGTCCGGGTCCACTTAACAGCGTACCTCAACTTTTTCCTAAACACCGCGCAGGCGTGCCGACGCGCCAGCGTTCCGGAGGCTTGTAACAATTCTTGCTTGGAGCTTGCAACTGACGGCAGCGCAGCCAACGTTCAGCACAGGCTTAAAAATATTCTCGGCGGAATGCTGCAGGGCAAAGTAACGTTTTTTTTCTTTTTTACAAAAATCTTCATCTAGAAACGAGTAGGGATACTATGGGATTGAGAGGCTAATGCAATAGTAAACACGATAGGCCACCCACAGAAGGCAAAGCAATGAAAAAAGCAACAGGTCCCTTATCAAGTCTTATTAATGTCCGAATAATCTACCAAGCGTGGCACGAGAGCCCTCACTCTGTTTTAATCAAGATAAAAGTTGCGGTAATTCTGTAATTACTTTGTGCTCGTATTCAAAGTGACTGTAATGGCAGCAGTATCCTTGTTGCGCCGACTGGAGTGTCAAAAACTGATGAGTTCCTCTATTCATCACAAACTGCGACCGCTGCACCACGATCATCGGTAAATAATCTAAGAAATAGTTTCCTTTGGTTGTTTTTTTAGCGTTGCTTCCCTCTACTTCGCATTCTGCAGTATTCGCTCGTGTGCGCTAGGCCAGTATGCTTTACTTCCTTTAATTGGTCTGCTCGTAGCAGACCCTTCGCAACTTGTGCACATGATTCTTACATTTTATTGCTGCGGCCACTGCAGCAATGAAATGTAATTTTAGTGCGTATCTCTCTCATTGTTTAAGGCTTTACACACAGCAAGATACGCAGCCGAGCGCAAAGTGTCCTTGGAAACTGAAAGGCAAGAACAAAAACCAGAAAGGACAAAAAGAAAAAAAAACCGGACTGTCACGCGAAAGTTGGCTTTAGACTCATGTCGAATTCACGACGACGAGCACTCTCCCGCTGTGCGAGAGACAGCTGAGCTAATCACCAATTGCGTTTTCATTTGTATAGGAGAAAAGCGGAAATTTGCATTTCTCTTATGGTGATATGGTGACTGTTCGCATTATGGAGGAAGGGCATTTATTTGTACCTTCGCTATTAAGGAAAATGCGTAAGGGGGGGGGGGGGGGTACTAGTGAACGGAGTTTGGAAGGGCGGTAGGGGAGCACTAAAATAAAGTTAAAGATTCTCCCAAACTTACCAGCGGGTCACTGATCACAGTGACTTCACGACAAGCAGAACTGTCGAACATCAATTTGCTGTTATTGTCCTCCGTACGTGCAGCAGTCAGACGGCGTACCATTAAGATTTAGTGATGAGAACTAACGCGGCTTACAACAACTGGAATGTATTCGAGGTTCAAGCACCTTTCGGACTAAGGCTTTTTTGATGTTTGTTGAATTTGCGGCATTAGAAAAATCATAATTATGCGGAGCGTGCAAAATACGCTAAGTACAAGGCAGTGTCACTGCGTTCTGCGCTTCATTGCGTCCGAATAAGCGTGAGTTCATGTAGCAAGGCACTCAAAATCATCATTGAAGTACGGTGTTCTGCTGGTGCATAGTCATCGGCTGAAAGCCAGCCAGTCGGCAAGTTTTGCTATGATGAATGCGAAGAACGAAAAGGCCATATACGTGACTTTGGCTGCGCGTTGTGAAACGTTAGCTGACCTAACCTAATCGGACAAGTTCTTCACTTCGTCGTACTTCACAGCTCAGCGTGTGGTTTCGGCGGGTTGAAACGCATTTTAAAGACATTTTTTTTTTTCACCGATGGATAGGTGCCTCCGCACATAATGAAAATCATGCTCCTCTTCGTCTAACGACGACGATGGTTGAGCGCGAAGCTTTCTCATGATGGAATCTTTGGTTGGCCAGCCCACACTGCGAGTGTGTGCTAGTTTGGACGCAAGCACCACTTTCCTACAATGTACCCGCATCAACTGTCGGGTGTGCGCTCCGTAGGCCTAACGTTTGGGTTTGAGGTGTATGGCGCGAATCGGTACCGGCTGCTTGGCTCTCGCTTATACCATGTCGAAATGGAGCAATCGGATAGACGCCGGCTTCATAACGCGAAGGACCCAGGTTCGATTCCGGCCACGTGAAGCTTTTTTCCTTTCACTTCTCTCACGATCATTCATCATCATCGGCCAAGAAAGTTGGCTTTCCTGCCGGGCGTATAGGCGTACAATGCATCAGTGAGGACACTAAAGCTTTGTTTTAATATATCAAATAATTATAATAATCATCAGCATCAGCAGCAGCAGCAGCAGCAGCAGTTTACTCAGGTCCACCGCAGGATGGAGGCCTCTCCCATTGACCTCCAACGTACTGCGCCTGTCCTGCGCTGCTCGAGTGCACAGTTTACCCCCGAACTTTTTCATTTCACCCCTCCATCGGATTAGTGGCCTTCTTCTTCTAGACTCATATAATGAGGCTGTAAGATATTTTTAATGAATGAATTCGAACGAGAAGGAGGAGGACTAGGAGGAATAAAGTTGATTTGTATGTTAATTCCGGACTCATGGCAATGCGGGGTCCTCTCAGTGCAGAAATTCCTGTGCGGTCGCTGCCTGGCGGGCTCTTTCAACCAGCCGACGCTGATCGCTGGGGTCCGAGCTGGCTAGCATGCCTTCCCAACTACCCCTGGTTGGGGGCCGGGGATGGGGGGGGGGGGGGGGGGGGGGGCCGAAGGAAAGGAGTGTGGAAGCAACGTCAGATCGTGGTGGGTAGAGTGTGCAGGGATTGGGACAGTACTTGCAGGTGGCGGAGTAGGAGGTGTGGTGGAAGGCGTGGAGGACGGTGCCGTGCGGGTAGGTGTTGGTTTGAAGGCGGCGGTAGGTGGTGGCTTCGTCCTTAGTCAACTCGTCGTGGGACGGGAGTAAGGTGCGGCGCTCGAGGCGCTAGTGTGCGAGGACACGCACCGAAGCAGCGCCCGGGCTTTGTATGACGCGTGAAGTGGCAGAGGTAATTCAGCGCGGTCCCATCGTAACGTACACGGGCGTATCGTTATTAGCATTTATAACTAGTAAAAAAACAGCCACCCACCAAGGCTTGGTTTCAAAACAACGCCTATACTGGGAGAACCCACTAGCTATTTGGGCCACACTCATGGTTTGAAGTGCGCTGTCAAATTTACTCAACCTGAACCGCAGAACGCAATGACAGCGGATCTATGCAATTTGCCCGCACTGGTTCAAGTTCTTTTTTTACGAAGTTACGTATTAAGCTAAGGCTACAACCTTCTGAAATTAATGCGGTCTAAAAATCGTACAAGTTCCCATTGCTGTAACGCGCGTTCGTTTAGGCCGTTTTAAAACGCCCTGAATGCTATTTCGGTAGAGTAAAATGGTGCGAAATTAAATTCGCACCTTCTTAGGTGTCGGTATGTTTGTTCGCTGTGGCCCCGCGGGTGCGCAGATGCAACTGGCGAAAATTCGGGTGGGAAGTGCGAAACATGGGATGCAAATATCCGAACGTTCTCGACAGTTTGCAGAATGCATCCGTAATGGAAGAAGGGCAGGAAATGCTTGGTTTTACATAAGATGCCTATGCTCCTTCTTTAAAACAATGGGGATAATACCCGCCATTTCGAGGCTAAGAATAATGCCAAATGAGACTCTCATGGGTAAAATGATCCGACTCTTCGTTTTTGGGGGGCGAAGCCCCTTAGGGGCTGTTGTCGTCTCCTGTCGTCGTCGTAATCGCCGTCTCATGTAGTCACGGTACTAAAACACCAGGAAACTCGTTTACGCATCGCGCTAGAAAGTAACGCGTACTAAAAAACCGGGACATCGGTTACCACCTCGCGCTAGAGAGCTTCGTGCTTCAAAGAAAAGAGACTTTTACAGCAAAGCTGTATACCTCTACCCCGCATGGTTTAATCACCGTTGCCAAAAACGCCACGGCGCCAAGAATACACTTATACACACTGCACCAGGTTTCCCATTGGTGAAGATGGACCGGGATTTTTTTTTTTTTTTACGAGGAAAGAGACACTTTCTATGGCACATGGCATTAGGGAAGATAATAATGGGAACAACTAGTTTTCGAGAAAGAATCGCTTTGAACTTCCCCGGTGATGAGCACTGCTGTTAGTGGCCTATTGCACAGGCGGCAATCGTCCCCTGAAATTCGCGTGAGAACTGCTGTACTATAGACAGTATTATAGAAGCGTACTATAGAAGCGTACTATAGACCGGTCGGATACGGGTCATTTAAGCAGCGTCACAATATGCTGGTCATTACTTTTCTACAGAGGTAACGCAGCGCAGCGCAAAGAAAAAAGAAATGTGAAGAGGCGTACCTTGCTCCTTTTTTGTTGCGGACGTCATTACAATTGCGCGCGATTAAAGGTAAAAATTAATTCACGTTTAACTCCCTTTTGGAAATTTTTGCTGAGAATCTAAAATATGAAGCGCCATGTGTTCGACTGGACACAGACAAACACACACACATACATGCTCAGTCCGCGAATCGCGTTCGAGAGGAACCGGTAATATGTCGTTGTTTCTTTTAGGAGGATGGACTGGGAGTCCTCCGCCACTCACAGTGTCCACACAAAGCATCAGCGTTCCTCTTTAGCAGATGCCCCATAACCACGCTACTCGAGAGGCACAGGGGTGTGTGGTTCTATTAGTAGCGTGAACTAAACCGTCACTGCCTGTCATAAAGAGTCGGTACGACTTTTGCTTCTCGTCGTTCTAGCACGGTATAGTGTTCATATGGAGGAACCGTCACTGTCTTTTAGGAGCCGAGGGATCCTGCTCCCCGTTTTCCCACTTCACGTTATTGAAACCGTACCAAGGTTTTTAAAGAGTGCACGATTGTAATAGCGATAGCGTTGCATCGTGGCGTACGTACGGACGGACGCGCAGAACCTTCTCCGGAGCGTGCGAGTAAGAAGGACAGAAAGATAGAGATACAAAGGTTTAACGAATACTCAAGAGGTTAGCCTCACTAACAGCTGTGCTTGCTACTTCTGATGCGGGTGAACATAGCGAGTCAAAAAAAAGACGAAGATAAATGATGAGGTAAAGGCTAATAAATAAGAGGGAGGATAAAATTAAACAGAATTGGTGCGAAGAACAGCATACATCGCACCTTAGGGTGAAAAGTAAAACACCCGAATGGCATATTCAAGCTAAGCTCGTATCGGCTGACCTGCGCCGTCGGTGGTGGCGTACGCCGAAATGGCTTCCGTCAAAGGCAACTTCATCCACGCGGTATAAAAACGACGATGACAACCACGACGACGATGATGAGGCCCTTAAATTTTATCGTGTGTTGTTTTTAAAGCGCAGCTTTATTTCCTCACTGATGCCGCTGTACGCCAATACGCCCTGCAGGAAAGCCAACTTTCTCTGACGATGATGATGAATGATCGTGGGTGAAGTGAAGGGAAAAAAAATGGCCGCGTATCTGCTCCTTTCGTTGCAAATGTCGTCAAAAGACGATAGCCTTTCTAGACATTTGCCAAGGAAATGCCCCCCTTTGCTTTCCCGCTCACCTCTCATGCTGTTCCTGTACCGTCGCACTCATTCCAAAGTAAACACACTAAAGGTTTGCGCAAGGCGATTTGAATTTACCGCGTTCCACTGCTACAGGCCGGGTTCCTCGATGCCAGCGCTGCAGTACGGCGGAGGCGGGCGTGAATGGAGGCGGCCGACTACAAGGTTTATAGAGCCGCGTGGCCGTGCCCCACGTGCGTTCCAAGCAGAACGTGGAACCAAGCTAGTGGAACCTTTCGTTGCTGTTGCCGCGTGATTTTTCATACGTCGCCAGGAGGCGGCGGT
Source organism: Haemaphysalis longicornis (assembly GCA_013339765.2). NCBI lineage: Eukaryota > Metazoa > Arthropoda > Arachnida > Ixodida > Ixodidae > Haemaphysalis > Haemaphysalis longicornis. Next base: position 171,580,960 of record CM023451.1, on the reverse strand, counting down.
TTTCTGCAGTAGATGTAGAATATCATTTGCTATCGAAAAACCAAGCATCCATGAATTTTTTAATAAAGGAACACTGTAAATATCCCTTGCGTACTAATTTGCTGTCTTATATTTACGTAATGTCTTGTTCTTGTTCAACAAAGTTGACAAGTATGAACATATAAACCGGGCTAAGACGTTTACATTTGGCTGTGAGTACATAAGACTATTGCGCAACATCAATTTTACTTTGGGCGGGTGTCTGTATCGAGTCACAGACAGATGGAAAGACAGACAGACAGACCAAAATATCTGGGTTTAAGTAGCCCAAGAAAGAGTATCGTCTTTGAAAAAACGCTTCACATGGCTGGAATCGAATATGGGTCCTTCGTGCTATGAAGCCGGCGTCTGCCCGATTGCTCCATTTCGACATGGTCGAAGCGAGCGCAAAGCAGCAGGTACCGATTGGCGCCGTACACTTCAAACCTAAACGTTAGGCCTGCGGAGTGCACACACGAGAGTTGCTGCGGGTATTTTAGAAAAGCGGTGCGTACCTCAGAGAAGCACACCCTCGCAGTGCGTGATTGGCCAACCAAAGAATCCATCACGAGAAAGCTTCGCGTTCAACCATCGTCGTCGTGAGGCAGAGGGGTGCAAGATTTTTTTTAATCCACCGCGACGACTGCGTTATACCCCACCCCAAGAAAGAAAAAAAAACAATGTCGGGCCAATTTTATCGTCCAGATGGGACACACTCGCGCTTGCTAAACAAAAACAGGTCAGTACAGCGGTGTAATTAAACCAACTCAAAGCTCTAGTGTTTTGGCCGCGTCGGAAGCCTCATGCCAGGACTGGTCCGTTCGCTCTTGTATCGCGGCCTCGTATTTACCAAAACACGTGCGTTCTTCTCTTACGCTTCCCCTCATTGGGTCACGCATGTATGCGCGCTGAAGTCGCCACCACCGCGGGTCCTGGCGGTCATTTTAGCGTTGCGCGGAGCGCTCCTCGGCTTGCTTTTCCTTGTGTACGCCGCGGCGGCGGCCCATGTAATACGCCGTCGGGCGTAAGCAGCCCCGGAGCGAGATCGAGAAACTGGAACGAGTGTCTCGCGGCGCCGGGCCAGAAGCGCCAACTGGTCGTCCGTTCCATTTTCCGCTCAGGAGGACAGTGCCGGAATATGAGTCGCATCGCTCCCTCCTCTTTTCCCTCCTCCTCCTTTTCTGCTATATTTTTTTTCGTCCCGTAATTTTGATTCATCTAAGAGGTTGTCGCGTGCCCTCGAACGGTGGTTGCTTACTGTGGCTGTGTTGTTTAACTGTGAGGTAAATGAAGGTTAGAACGCTCGCCCTCCCTCTTAACGAGAAAAAGAAAGTAGAACAGGAAGATAAATGTATCGCGTCCGTGTGACACGCTCGGCCCTTCAAAGTCGGGATTAAGCGTTCTATCGCAGGATCTCGTGTATTTGCTCCAAGCAACCGTTTGTCCATCGGCCCGTCCTAAGGTATCGGAGTCGTCATCATCATTGTCACTATTTCTCACTCTGCCAACTTGTCAACCCAGTGACCTTCGCACGCATGTTGGTCGTTACCGAATAAGTGTCGTGATCCCTGCGATGCCGCTTCTTAGATTTTATGTACGAAAATTCCGGGAAAGATCCCGCCGAAAGTAAGGACGGGGCGGAAAACAAACCGAAAGTGCAATTGACATCAACGGGAGAAAATCCTGCTGGTCGGAAGTGGATGTCGGAAGTGTCGGAAGTCGGAATAAATGTCGGATAAATGTCGGATTAATGTCGGAAGAAATGTCGGAATAAATGTCGGATATCGGAATAAATGTCGGAATAAATGTCGGATGTCGGAATAAATGTCGGAAGTGGACAACGTAGAAAACCACAAAGTCGTCGGCAACAGCCACATTATTGATGCCTCAACGTGTAGAGGTATTCGTGCATAGCAACTTGAAGAGCAGTCAAAAGAATTGCTCAGACACATTGCTCAGTTTAGCTTACCTCGGATGTCTGTAACCGTCCGCAACAGAGTATTGCGTGCTCAAAGAGATTTTTAACCGCGAAGCTGTTTAGAAAATCGCAATTTTTCGTGTCCGCAGTTAAAAATACCAAGAAATGGCCGAGCGGGCGGGTGCACGCGAGCGCGAGCGCGGGCCTCGTGGCGACCGCCCGGCAGTTAACAAAATCAAGAAAATGCAGAGCGCTCGTGTGTGCGCCCTCGCGACGACCTCCCACAGTCCCCTACGCACGTTTGTCAAGCCAAGCGTGCCCACTTAAGAAGATTGGCCAAGATTGGGCAGAAAAAAAAAACAAAAAAACTCCAGCGTTCGCCGTAATCGTGGCAACACGTGCTCGGAACGAGAAAGACACGTCATAGCGTACGCCGCTCCAAGGTGATGTTCGATGATTATCACCTCCAAAAAGATGAGAGAAGCTCACACTTATAGCAACAATGATGGAGTAAAGGGTGTTGCGACAGCGAAGAAGAAGAAAATCGGCTGCAATCGTGGACTTAAACCTCGCGATGGACGTGAAGGTTGCGTACAGCATCTCTACCTTCAAATCTTACGCGATAGTGTGAGCTTCCTCTATTTTTTTACAACCGCTTGCACCGCTGCGTGAGAATAAGCGTCATATTTTCTCCCCTGTAAAAGAATTGTGGAAGCTTGCACTCACGCGCAAGAATTGAATGGCGGAGCTATTGGAGGTGAGCATTGCCGGAAACAGAGTTAGGTTTCAGTAACATTGTTTGTTTGCATAGTTGCGGTGCTAATAATCGTCGTCATATGCATCCGAAAGGTCGTCGTTTTTTTCGCGGCGAGTGGTGGATGCAGTCATCCTCAGCATTGTAGACTTCCACCATCCATTCGCAATCTACTCGAGGAAGAGGTGGCGGGATCTGCAAGTCGTCTCGGGAAGGACTGGCAGACTCGTAGCCATGTCCCCAATTATCCATAATGGTTTCCAGAGAATCCCGCGGCCGCGTTGACCTCTCCAAAGCAGGGTGTCGTTTCATCCTTGGCATTAGCGCTGGAGTTTTCTTTTTTTTACATACGCTGTAGCGCTTGAAGACAGCGCTGGAGTTTTTCTTTTTTTTTTTTCTAAAGCCACTGCGCGAGCCGGAGACTCGGCGGTCGCCGAGAGACACACGCTCCTTAAATCTTGGCATTTTCTTGGTTTTTTTTTTCTGCAACTGCGAACTTACCCTAGTAACAACAGCTCTGCTGTTAAAAAGAAAGTAAGATGTCACAAGTCAGCGTTTGTGTAACTCAAAAAAAGTGGGCAATGAGGCGTTAAGAAAAGTTGGCTTTACCACAGTGCGCACGAGCACTGCAATAATAGCACAGGTCCTATTCGAACGAAGGGTGTTTAAAGCAGACCGTGATTCCGGCATGCCGTGTGACTATACAGCTATAGCTCGGAAATTCGCTCTCGAATTCGAAAGTCGTCACATTACCAGAAAAAAAAAAAAAACTACGCTAGCATTCAGGTCGAAAAATGTGCTAGTAGACAAACAACTTTTATGTTCCAACTCACGTCCTTTTTAAGTCTGAACCGTTGTATCAAACATGACTTTTCTGCGTATGCATAGAAGGTTCAAACTGATAGGTAGTGTACCTTGTGAAGGGTGAATCAGTGTGACGTCAGCGGCAGATCGCCGGCGCGCGGCCTCGAGAGCCCTGGAGCATAATTGTGCCGTGTGCAAGAGGAATGGCAGGAGAGTTTGCGAGGAGGGAAGGGGGGGGGGGGGGCATTAAGCGCTGGCCGAAGTGGCGTAAAACGAACCCTGTGCTTAACGGAGCAACATTCGCCGACGGGGGACGAACAGAGAACGTTAACGGACACCGAATGCCCCGACGTCGAGCCCGCCGTGCAAAGCAACAACGCCTGTTCTAACCTATGACGACTCTGCAAATGATTGTGGTATTGTTTTTACTTCACATGAAGATGATTCTGTGGGGGCAACGTAACTCGCTTCTCCCAGCATTCAAAAGGAAATAAAAACGTATCCGCCTTTGGCGTGGAGTGCTTATAACAGCAGCACTATAGCGTGGAGCATTTTCTCATAAATTACGCCACCGTCAGTGCAAGAGAGAGGGCACTTACCGGTGTAGCATACCGGTCCGAGAAAGAAGGTGGTGCCTTTTTTTTATCCCCGTCATGTAATTTTTATGCATTCTGTTCTTTCCTGTTGCTCGTATTTTACTTCGTAACTCCAAGCCCCATACGGTCTCCTCGTTTCCACCCCCCAACATCATATAAAAGCATAGAGGTTTGCTTCTTTGGAGTACTTTGCTGTCTTGTGTTGTAGGTTGTCGCAAGCTGGAGGTAAAAAAATGGAAAGAGAAGAAAAACCACAAAAAATAAAACTAATAATAATACGCAGGTTAAGGTGGGGTATGTGTGTAAGGCTGGTGGCTCGAGGGAACGACAATAACGCGTTCCTTAAACTCTCTTTAGAATATATGTGTAGTCCCTAAAGTCTTTGTTACGATGGTTGGTTGGAAGGGGCGGTGCCCATGCATTTTACATCAACGTCACCATTTCAGCGGCAAAGCTGATGGCGGCTGTAGCTGCTGACAGTTAGGTTATCTTTAAGCCTCGTCTATGAACCCTTGACAAGGTACGTGAAGGCATTTAGGCACGAAAAAAGTAGCCATTAACAGTTGAATTCAAATTCGTATGAAGATTGCTATGCGGCTTTCAAACTGTCACGAAGTGGCTCTGAACATATGGGAGCACGATAATCAAAATTTACGGTGTAGTTGTGCCGGTGGCCGATATTCTTGTATGGATTCTCGCACTCCCCTTAGCGCTCTGCTTCTTAAACACGGCAAGTGCCTCTGCCTCTGAGCTATGTCCAGCCCAGTAGCCCCCATTCCCACCTATTCGTGGAAAAAATAAAATAAAAAGAAACAAAGTAGGGCCTGTCCACTCTGTGAACACGGATGACTAGCGAAGCTGGGTGCAGTCCAAGGAGTGAGCGATTGAGGGTGCAGTCCAAGAGTGAGAGAACAATTAACACGTTTGTTTGTTATTCGCAATTGAGCATACTTCCTTCCAAATTAGCTGAATGAAACTTGGATGGACCCGAGCCTTATTCTAGAGGACGAACATGGCGATGTCTGCTTCACTAGCGCATCGTAGGCATCCTACTGTTGGTGTAACACACCAACCCAAACCTCTCGACCACTCAGGACACCGGACAGACGGCATTGGGGCGTCTGACGACCCCGTTTAAACCTTCCGCCAATACAACGGACTGTTCATCGCCGGCAACCGGTTATGTGCGCGTGCTTAGAAGTGAAAGAAACTGTCAGAAATGTCGCCCTGAAAGACCTTTAAGCTGAACATGTAATATTGGCGCACTTCAGCGTTCCAAGCGGGCAAGTTGCCGTACTCGCAACCACTCGAACTGCTGGAAATTGAGCAGGCAACGGTGGAGGCAGCGGCTTTCGGTTGTTTTCGCGCCTGTTCGCGCTTCTGTTCGGGCGGAAGCTTCTTCAATCTCCCCTTCTTCTTCAAGCGAGTCGTCCGTCTCATAGCGAGTTAAACCTGGAAGGCCTCAAGCTTTATTCTAGTGGACAAACGTAACTGTCCTTTGCCGTCCTACGTTGTAGGCATGTTACTGTCTGCGTAACACACCAACCAAGGCCCAGACTCAGACCGCTCGATTACGGAGGACAGCTGACAGGGCGAATTTAGCCATGCAGTCTTCCACGTTTGAATCTCCCTACAACACAACGGGCATGTCATCGGTAGTGACATGACACGCAGCGTTCGCACCCCCAGTCCTTCCACCCTCAATCGTGCACGCATAAACCGGCAACACGGTGATGGGCGCACACTTAGGCGTGAAATACACCGGCGAAAATGTCGCTCGGAAACCCTTTCAAGCTGAAGTAGGATTATGTGTTCACGCCGGCGTTCAAACCGGGAAAGTGGCTCTTCAACCGGGAGGTATTCGCATCCAGTATCGAAGGTGTAATTTGAGGCGGCAACGGTGGCGGCGGCTTTCAGTCGTTTTTACACCCATTCGCGCTTCTATGCATTCTCCGCAATCATCTGAAAACGGCGCTACCACCGTTGGCAGCCGATTGCGTAACTCTTGAAAGAGGGATGGGCGTTTGGGAGGGGAATAACAGTTGTGATATGGGGTCAGCGGTTGTGAGGGGGGGGGGGGTCGGCGGAGCGGCGCCGAGTAAAGCGGCTTTACTGGAATAAAAACAGATGAGGGGGGGGGGGGGGGTTAGGCATATACTGCTTCGTAGTAAAATAATTATATAAGGGGCGTTTTTACGGCCAAGCGTGAAGAAAAAAGACATTACCGACGCCAGCCTTCTTGAATAGGGCCTGAAAAATGCTTATTCCGCTGCTCTGCGCATGGCGCTCGCGCGCACCTTTAACATGAATCCAGGCAGAATTTCTTGCACTGGGGGATATGTAAAACACGCTGGTGTATGCTTCCGCATCATTAAAGCAAAATATAGGGGAATATCTGGAAGTCGAGTCGCGAAGGATGGTTGTTGCCTCACAAGGAACAAACAGGCCATCATTTGTCAGGGCACATGTGTGCGCCAATCGCTCGCTTCCCCTGTCACGTTTTTCCTGTACACTGACTCGCGGAGATTTAGCAAATTGGTCCTCAGTATGCGTGTTCGGCTGAAGTCGTCTGCTACCTTCGTACTTCTGTTGTTTTTTTTTTTTCTGTGACGAATAATATAAATTAGAAACAGAAAGGCTGACTCGGCGAGACCTGGTGCAGCGTTCATACATAGCACGTTTTCAGACGTGAACATGTCAGAGGTCGTCTAGCCAGCAGTTTTTTTAAACTGTTCTAGCCCAACTCCGCGAGGTTGCGTCCTAATCAGAGCAGCGCAGAACACGCAGGAAATCAGCCTAGAGATGCGGCTCCAGACAAGCATATCTCCGGAAAAGGAAAACTACAATTCCCAACTCGTGTCTTGCATGTCAAGGGCGTACGAAGCCTAAAAATAAAACTGGAGAGTATCGAGCAGGGGGCACAGGTTGAGACAGAAAAAAAAAAAGGATGAGCGAGAGAGAGATATAGAGCAGCGACGGATTCGCTCACTGAGCTGAATGGTCCCGGATTACGGGGCTTGACACGCTTCTTCGCCGGAGCATCGCACACGACTCGCGGTACGTGCTCGGAGTCCGAGAGCAACAACAACCAACCTCCGAGTCTGCGCGATTGGTCTATAGGCCCCTCTTGTTTTGTGGTCCCCAACTATAAAAATAAGCCCCCAAAGTGAGAAAAAAGGAAAGAAAAGGGTCAATGGAAAGCGTAGGGCAAGCTGTTTGCGACAGGGTTCCCTTTATCTCGCGACCAGCGCCGGCATGTCGCGTAAAAAGCCGGAGCATTGGTTTTTCGCCAGGATTACTGCGAACGCAGAAGGCGAGCAGCGTTAGGAGGCGCGAATAGCAGCGGCGGCGGCGGCGTGCCACAGGTCGTTCGTCCGTTGCGATGCTCACAACACAGCCTCGGGGTCTGGCGCCTTCGCAACGGCCCGCGGAATGTAGGTCGGCGACGTGGGACGCCTTCGGAAATGGGGTAAACAGGGGGATAGCGGCGCGTCTGGGTGCACGCTCGCGCACCGCGCCGGCGACTTGCCTCGCCCGAGGGGCCTTGATCTTGAAAGAGGCCCGAGCGCGCGCGATCGGCTTCCCTCATCCGAAGCGGGCTCGTTGGAGCACAGATACGTAACACCCCTCCCCTCCCCCCCTCACGCCCGGGGGATCCGTAATTCTGGTATGGGAGCGTTGCCCTACTAGACGGCGTGTCGCGCTGACTGCCACGTCGGTCTGTTGCGCCCTTAACATCGCGGGGGGCGCAACCTGCGCTGCTGAAACACGGACCAAGTAGGCGCCGCTGGACACTTTTTCTCTCATGTTCCCTCGCTCTTTTCTGTCCCAACCGGCGTGTGGGGATGACGAGAACGCGGAGTGCTGCGTCGGGTCTGGCGATAACGACGTACTGCCATTGGTGATGTTGTGGAGGCTCGTTTTCGCGCGACTTCCCGATGTAGTAAGCGGGACGTCACACCGGGCCGAGCCGCGAACCTTGCTTGACAGGTTTCTGCCTGAAACACAGCAGACTGACGGCGTAACTCGGCAAAAAAAAAAGAAAAAGAAAAATGTTTCGGTAGGCTGGGAACTGTGCCGCTCCAGTTTTGAGAAATGGTTGCCGCATCTGTATTCATGCGGATGCTGTCGTCCCCGCCGATGGTGCAAAGGCTGCGCCGAGGGAGCTCTGTCTGCAGAGTCGGCGTGTCCCTTTGTGTACGCGAGCGGACAAAGGAAATGCACGTATACGTACGCGCACGCGCAGAGAATCCCATTCAAATCAATGCTGCGATTCTCGTCCGCTAGACGCAACTTCTCTTCGGTCTGGTCGTAGGGAGCTGCGCGTAACCGGATCTCGGCAACGCCCGAGTTATTCTCTTAACAGCCTGCTGCACGAACATTGGAAAGCAAAGCTGCGCTTGCGCACGAGAGGCTGCATTTAAAAAGAACTTTAGGGTGAGAATTGCGTGGTAGCACGAGCATTTCTTCTAAGGTCTCGTCCCTGAACATACAGTACTACGCATGTATATGTTAGCCTCGGAGAAACTAAGCCCTGGCTATTTTCTTTATGCGGCCTTTTATTACGTAAGCGGCCTTTTAATAAGTACCCCGCATGACCCGACTATGCTTACGGAGCGAATCGGGTCCCGCGTTACGGATAGACGGACAAGGAAACATATACTCGGGGGGAGTCGCCAAAGAATGCTCGCGTTAAAACGGTAGATTCATAGTGAAGTATAATGCGTGAAAACTAGCCCTGGATTGGGAGTAAGTAGAAGGGCAGTGCGACGTTTTAATCTAGTGCTTTTAGGGTAAACAGTTTTTTTAAAGCCTGTTGTTTTTTTTCATACTTGTTCTGGCCACCGAAGAGCGCCCTTTTCGTAATCTATTACTTGTTACGTGGTGGCAGAAGAGTTGACACGAACCACGGTGACGTAGTAGAACCATGAGCAATCTATATATGCGGTCCTGCCAGACCCAGCCGTGCTGCCCACCCCTTCATCGTCGTCAGTCATGGATGAGCACTGGGCTACGCGAAACTCTGCATTAATCTTCTTCACGTGGCAATATTAATAAGACCGATACAAAACCTTAGTGGAGAAAATGTGCCGATACACGCCATGCAACAGTATCGATAAGGAAGAATAGGAGGGAGAATACAAACTGGCGCGGGCAAGTGCAAATAAAATTAGAACTCTGTAAGCACCAAGCCAACGCACAGCCGGTTTGTCTGCTTTTTTTTCTCACAGTTATGTAGGGCTTGCTGCCTCATGCCAATTTTTTTTCTTCACTCATTTTGAGCACCTTTACACGACCACGAACCGCTACCAACTATACGTGGTCTTTGCGCTTCATAATCAAATCCCACCCCCCTCCCTTTCCACTTTCGAGCACCACCAACAAGCCATCCATTCACACCGTCGTATTCATTTGCGAGCTTTTCCTCGTGTGCCTATCGAAGAATGGTGGGCTCGCGGTCATCTCGTGAGCAGGGAGAGCCGAATTGTGGAAACGATACGTTGAACCGGTTGCAAGCCTCGCCAAGGTCGTTCATTCATTTGACAAGTATTGGGGCCGGTGCTTAGCGAAAACCACTGCACGCCCACATGCATGGCAGAGAGCTAATGGAAAGGACGGGACCCCAATGAGGTTAATGTCAAGAAGCCTTCAGCCTGTTGCGTGGCAGCTTTCCCATAACGACGCTTTTGATTAATTGCGGCTCCCTCCTTGATAGACGTTGTGAGACCAACCAAGAACGTGCCAAATCTGATCGCGAAGAAATTGCTGCGCACTGCGTGCATGCATATGCGACGAGGTGACCCTTAGTTCACCAGCGCTGAGCTCTATAGAGTAGGTATAGCGCTGTAGGTATAGCGTTCGGGAAGGCGGACCCGTTGGAATGATTCACGGCAGTTCGTGACACCTTCTACTTAGTGATAACTAGTTGCAGAATCTATTGGTATATTTCATAAATGTAGATTACTAATAATGCGTGCGTCCGAAAAACCCGGCAAGTAAACGGTGCTGCAGTATCAGCTGAAGCAGGGAGCGAGAGCAATGTTCAAAGCTAAATAATAGTTAGGTTCATCTTTTCGTTAGTTCGAAGATAAGGAATCGGCATGTGACCCGAGCATTAGCCTAGCGTATTCTTTCGCAGCAGACCAAGCGTTGACGTATTCTTTTGTCCTTTTGCGTTCGCAGGTTCTCTGTACTCTCCTGTGCGGGATGGCGACCGCCCAGAACTTCTACCTGCAACATGGACTGGCCCCGCCTTACATGCCGCCATCCATGATTCCGTATGTTTCCGCCGAGTCCAGCCCGAAGCCGTCCTTCTTCAGGAAGCCTTTCTTCTCGTCCGGAGGAAGCAGTGGTGGAAGCCGTCCACCCGGAAAAGGCTTCTTCCGCCTCAGGGCCCCCTCGTTCCTGTCAGGTCTGAGGGGCTCGGCCAGTTCCCCGCGGCCCAGCTTCTTCTCGTTCGGCAGGCCATCCCAGCAGCAGCACCACCAGCCGCAGCCCGTCTTCCAGCAGCACATACCGGTGCCGTCGCCTCTGCATGCGGCTGCGGCACACGCCACCTACCAGGCTCTGCCGATGCCCGGAGGACCGAGGTTCACCTTCTCTCCAGAGGCCATGCAGGCTATGGTGCAACAAGTGCCGACGCACATATCCCAGGCAACAGAGTTCGCCGAGAGCCAGATCGACACCGATAGGACGCCGGGCGGCTTCTCTGGAGTGTCACTGTTTCAGCCGCAGGCAAGCGAGTCCTTCGGGTCTTCTGTGGGAGACCAGGACAGCTTCCAGCAGCAGGTCAACTCAGTCGTCCAATTGTCACCATCGTCGAGCGGCGGCTACGGTTACAAGACGGAAGGCTCGAGTGTCTACAATGGCATAATGACTGCCCAGCTTGGGGTGCCAGTGAGCTTGACGAACTACGGCGAGAGCCCCGTTGCCATTCCGGTTGGAGCGACCAGAGGCCAGCAGAGCGAGGGATCGGGTTCGGACTCACAGAGTTACACGCCCTCTGCCGAGCTCTTCTCGCAGTCGCAGAGCTCCAGCGGCCAAAAGGCGCAGTCGTCGTCTGCGGACCAGCAGTACAGCAGTTTTGTCGCCAGTTACCCGAGTCAACAAACATCCGGAAGCTACGGGCAGAGCAGCTCCTCGGGAACACGGTATTCCTCGGCGCCTTCGTCTGACCCCACTGTGGCTTTCTTCACGCCTCAAACGGGCTCAGGCTACAGCAATTCCCCAGCGACGTACGCACTGTCATCAGGAGCGGGTTACGTTAGCTCGTCCCCGTCCGCATACCTCAGCGGCATCACCAGCGGCTACGAAACGTCAATCGCCAACCACGGATCAGATGGGTCGAACAAGTACGGTCCAGCATACAGCATCGTAAGCACCGGTAATTACCCCACGTCTTCTTCAGGAAGCTATGGCAGCCAACAGCCGTCGTCGTATAGTTCCCAAAGTGGCTCTTACAGCCCGTCCAGTTATGGCAGCTCGGGAAGTCGCTACACCGTGCCCACAAGGACATACTCTTCCAGTCAGCCATCTTCAGGATACTCGTCGACAGCTTATTCTAGCGGGTCCCCTTCAAAGTACACTAGTTCTGGGAGCGGTTACAGCAGCAGCAGCTACGGTAGCAGCACTTCAGGCGGAACCCCCGGTTCCTCGGTAGCATATGACAACTCGCAATCCAGTTACGCCTCCTACGGCCAGCGCTACCCCTCGTCCGCTTACAGCACCTCGTCCTCGTCGGCGTACTCCCCTAAGCGGCCAGCCACTAACTACGCGAGCACGTCCACGTCGTACAAAAACTCGCAGGCAGCTTCCGCCGCCCTCGCACAAGCCCTGAAGGCCTACGCCGCTGGCAACGCCAAGTACGTGTCGACAAAGACCTCTTCGCCGAGCACGGACAGCTCGTACTCGACGTCGTACAGTTCGGCGTCTGGCTCAAGCAGCTACGGAGACAAGGGTGCCGCGGCTCCGTACTTCCGGGCCAAGACGCCGTCGTCCTCCTACAGCGACGGGAGCAGCAGCGGAAGCAGCAAGACTTCATCCAAGGCGTCGTACGACCAGAGAACCGTGGGCCAGACACTCCGGGTCAGCGCAGACAGCGGGAGCGCCAGCGACAGCTACGCCAGCCCCACAAGGACCACGAGTAGCACGCCGAGTAAATCCAGTTCAGTTTAGGCCTGCTCTAGTGGCGCGCGGAGTTGAGATGCACAAGGCGACTAGAGACTTCTTCGTAGAAGCTTCGCGCTAATGCGTGGGTCAACATTTTTTTTTAACAAAATCTAGCTGTAAGCGCAACACATAACTGCTAGGGAGTAGCCCAAATGCAACTGAGCGGTCAGACTGAACAAGCTAACCAATGCCCGTGAAAACGTCAGCTGAGACACAATAGTTGACTTTAGGACACGCTGCAATTGAAAACGGACAAAACACCTGTTGTTAGTAAAGGCGTGAAGCCACCCATTGCTGTGTGAGGTCTGGGATTAGTAATGAAGCCTGTATCAGAGATGGCATGATTTTCTTTGGTTTTATGCGCTAGTTCTTTTTAGCCCCGAGGAAAGGCATTAGTTAAGGCGGAAAGCTTGTTGATTCCGAGGGCAGGCGGGGAATGGATAGAACACAGAAAATCCCAGCCTAAAAATGCTTTTTATTGGTGGCGATCTCTAACCACCAAACTGCAATGAATAAGCAGTTCACTTGAGGCAACCACCGAACTGAACGGGCAGTGCGTGGTATGTTTCAATGTCGGCTTAAGTGTAACACTACCGACTGCAGCAAGTTCGCTTTGAACTTTGTCGGACAGACTTCAGCTTTGTCGCTCTTCAGGTGTGACAGCGTCAGTAATAGGGGTGGTTTGCATTTCTGCCATCCCTTCAAACAAACTAACATAAATATTTCATCTTGTCACATCGCTAGCGGTTATGATCGTTAAAAGCGAACCAGCTACAAGTAATACAGAGGTCGCACTTCTTCTGCCGAAGAGAATGGTCCCGCCGCATTTCACCAAATGACGGAAAGCTTTGGCTTGAAACCGTTACTTTTCCCAATGGCGCTGGAGTCCGGCTTTTCTATCGTGGTTCCAAAGTATTCAGCAAAAATCCTCATACTTCTGTATTCGAACTTTCTTCTGGAACTTGCAATCTGTATTCAGCCACTCACCTTATTTAAAATCAAAATAACTGGAGCTTCGTACCGTCAGATTCCTAGCAAGCTCGTCGCTTTGTGCGTCTCAACTCAGCGGGTCGAATACAATTTACACGGCAAGATAGAGAACGGGTAGACATGCCGGTCCACCCGGGACAAGCGACCGGATGCGAAGTAGGTTGATGTGAGGAAAGAAGAAAAAAAAATGTACATACCGAATACGCTCCCAGGGAGCTAGTTCGGACCTAACGTTGTGCCTCAGTTTTTCTCAATCCTGTCTAACGTTTACTTAGTCCACGTACCACCTCAGTCATCTTCCTCCGCTGTCCTTTTGCCATAAAGAAAAGCGAATAAAAAATCATCTGCATCACCCTCTAATGCGAGAGCGAGAGCGATAGCGTGAGCGTGAGTGAGCGAGGTACCTCTAGAAACACCATCTAGATAACAAGGCCAGCTCTCCGAGCAAGCGTCCGCGAACGTTCTCGCCCGGATCCACCTTTAGAGGTAGGCGAAATTGCGTTGGCATGAGGAACATGCTAGAAACCCAGCTTATTGCGAGAAAGTTGCGGGTGAGACCGAAGCCAGCTCTCCTTGTTATCTAGGCAGTGCTTCACACCAATTACACGATGTCAGCACCCTTCCTGATGTTCATGATTCGTGTGTATGTGCTTGTGTGCCTGTTATGATTACTTCCGTTTTTTTATTATTTTGAGTGCCCTATTTATGACATACTGATCATTTCCTGTCTCCGTTCACAGTCTAACTCCGTTCGTGGTTGTTTCAGATATACTGTGTATGCGAGAAACTTGTACTGTCTGAATCCGTGTCACTAGGTTGAGCAAAACAAAAGAAATGTCGGGCGTTATAGTACATGCATTACCTCTACTTGAATGACAGTTTTCTTTGTCGCCATTTTTTATTTATACCGAAAGAAAAATAAACAAAAAATACCCATAACCACAGTGAGTTTGTGATTTGGTGGGGAACGGGGGTCATCGCCACGCTTCCTGTCATTTGCTAGTGATGCCTTCTGTGTTTTACGCAGCTGCGAGTAAAGCAGCTGGCGTTCCGCAAGCAATTGACCTTGACCTCGACGTTGGCGAAGTTGAACCAGCTTAATTTTAAGCAGCCTGATCGGCACCAGCCCAACACCAATGTAAGGTTGCGGCTTGACGTTAAAAAATTGAAGCAGTTAAACTCAACGTAAAAGCTGTCGGGAAGTGCGGAGCCCGCCAGAAAGAGGTGTGGCGCCATCTCTTGGACAGTTTCATTATAAGCCTGGCGTTGATACCGAAACTAGTCAAGAGAGGGCGGAGCACACCCTAAGAGACAGTGGATTGAGTTTCCAATTTTTTTGGGTAATTAATGCATTGTTCACGATGTTTCCCTTGTTTTATATTATTGTTTACATATTTTCGGACTAGCAAAGGCAGCTTCCGTGGCAACGCCGAAGCGCAAAGATCACCCCCAGTAAATTGTCGCGAGTTAGGTGTGCCACTGCAGCGCGACGGGATAAGCATTGGCTTCGTAACGCTAGGGACTGAAGTTCGATTCCAACCCGGGGAAGCGGCTTTCTTTACGAAGCCTATGTCATGACGCCGTGACCCCGGACGAGCGACGATGACAAGCCAGGCGCCTTTAGTGCCTCGAACTTAACAGGAAATAGCAAGAACTGGTCAGAGATGAAAGGAAGAACAAGAAATGCAGCATCACACTTTTCGTGCGATGCTTCGCAGCTTCTATTTGTCCAAACTTTGAGAAAAAAAAAAGCTGAAGCAAAGAAGGGTGAGGAAAGGAGAAGAAAAATGATACATCACCTACATAAAAAAGAAAGAAAAGCGGCGTGCAATTTGGCAGGGTTTCGAAGTGACAAAAGTTCTCTCTCCCTATATCTCGTCTTTGTAGCACACTTTTCGGCGACCACATCAATCCCTTTGGAAAAAAAGTCAGTCTTTAGCAATTCTTGTTAATAAAGTGCAGCTTTCAGCGTCTCAATGATGTCGTCTGTAGTCCACCCTAAAACGCACTGCAGGAAAGCCAACTTTCTCTGACGACAATGGTGATCATGGGGTAAGTGAAGAAAAAAAAAACGCTTCCCGTGGTCCGAATCTAAACTGGGCCCTTCGCATTGTGAATACGACGTCTATCCGATTACGCCATTCCAGCGCGGTAGAAGTAGTTTGTGTTTGTAGAGGGGTGCACAGAAGTGCAAAATAAGCCATGGAATACCAGTATCGGTATAGCACTAGACCGCACAATCGCTTCTGAATTGGTTCGTTTGGTGTTGGACTTACTTTTGGAAAGCCTCGCGTTCCCCCGTCGTTGTCGTTTCGACAGGTGGGTAGTTTAGTTTTTTGCAGTACGTAGTGCTAAACGCGACTTAAACGAGCCATGAAGACAAAACACAAGTTTGGTTCATTCGAAAGGTTGCCTCGTTAGAATCATACTGACACCACTTTTAACGTACGCTTCGCTCAAATAAGCTCATATAATTAGAGAAAACGGGAATGGCCATGCGACCTACTAGCTCATTTCACGCAACAGAACCTATGATGTCATATGAGCTCAGCTGTGCGATTGGCTGAAGCCGGCAAAAGCAAACGCAATTTAGGCAGAGCTTATAAGCATGCCGAAAGAGCTGTTTGCGCTTAAATGTATCGCATATTCATTTTATAGCAGCAAGAATGGTTCGGTAAACAACAAAAGTTACGATAACACTCGTTAACATAGAAGTACCGATGCGCACTGCTGTTGGTACTGGGCATACACTATGCTTGTTTTAGCTGCACAGCAGTCTGACGCTTTGAGTTGTCTTATATGACACTGGCCTATTGGCGTAAGCGACGTTGCCTTACGTGACCCTGTTAGTATTACTTTCTAGTATTACTTCTATTGCTTGTATTACTTTCTACCGTAACAAAAACAAGCCAGGTGTAAATGCGTTCAAAAACAAAGCAACGGCGGAGAGCTGAGTATGCCAGCGCCACCTGGGAGGTTTCACGGCAGCAAGGCTGCAGAGCCGAATGGCGCAGTGGAAGTTTGTTTGTATACGCGCCGTTATGATTTCATTGTAGACGTCACCAAAACACACAATTTGGCGGGAGAATCAAAATTTTAACCTAAATTAATTAATTTCTCAGTGAATACGGCAGCATCTGCTGCAGCGCAAGCGCTGGGAACGCTATAAAACACGAAATCTTTCGAATAAAACAAACTTGTATTTTGTCTTCATGGCTCCTTTAAACGAGCCTACAAGGGATTGTAGAGACACTTGTTTAGCTGAATTAGCTTACTGATACTTCGTTGTATGTGATATCAATTTAAAAAGATTCTTTGCCAAGATTTTTCTCAAATTGAAATACCCAAAAAACATCAAGGCAGTTATTGGTGGCATAGGAGACGGCCCGGCCACTGTCGACAGCTTTACAGCAGCAACACAGTCGATATGCATCCCATTGTTGGCTGGTGATAGAAAGGAGAATAAGATACGTTAATTCAATCAATGTCCTGTGATTACAGATACACACACCTGTGTTGAGAAAAATGTTCGTACGAGTGATAACCTGCGCTTAAATTTCGCTATTCGCAACTAGTTTTGAATGGATGCAATGCCGTTCCGGAGGACAAAACTACGAAAAAAATTATGAGAATTTTAACTTGAAATGAGGTTCGTAAGATTAAGGTAAAATAAATAAAAAATAAAAAGATGGAAAAAGAACCCTAGACTTCATACAAAGTTTTGCCTTAGACTCGTACCTCTAACAAAAGACTAAAACAGGGGGAAAGTTAGGAATTGTCGCCGAGACTGGCGTGTGATGCGCGGGGATTCCAAACCTTCGTACATCCCAGCAGAAAGGTGTGTATAGGTCGGTCAAGAACAACAACGGTTTTGTTGTTGTTTACTGAGGCACGCGTGATACATATTTATGCTCAATTTTATTTTGATAGGTGAAGCTGAGTCTTAATAGATTGCAGCTTTGGATGCGGCCATACCTTCCGCCGGTATCTTCACTTTTGTGGCTTCACCGCAGCATAGCCGTACGTGCCGTGAAGCACGCTTTAAAGACGAACTGAAACTGTTTGTTTGGTGCATGATCAGGGTACAATCCCGAATATTGTAAATAAATTCAGTTTAACGCCTTCGTCGCCCCACAGCAGGCATTAAGGTATATCACTTTCTAAATTTGAACATCAAGTTTCCATTTAAACCTGAGCTACGGGTGGAGTGCGGCATTTTGCCCCTAACTTCAATTGTATGGCTTCACCGCCGCATCACAGTACTTGCGGTGAAGTACCCTCTAAAGGCAAGTTCAAAGCGAATTTTAAGAGCCTAGAATGTCAAGACGAACCTCAAGCGGCATGTTTCTGTGCTCAGCTGTTAAGGAGCTTTGGGCTTCCATAGCTCCGAATGCATGCATCCGACTAAGTAAGGCTGTGTCGAGGTAAACAGTTTATTTTCATATTTTCAACAGTTTATTTTCAGCGCTGAGTTGAGAAGCCGTCGGGCGATTCCATTCGACCCCCAACGACTCGCTCATTGGTCTGAGTTGGAGGCCTTGGAGTAGCTCAACACGTCCCCTGCTATGAACCCCTCTGGCCCGCGCCTGCCAGCGCCATTTTTCTACTGAATGACGGCGGCTGTCGACAGTGGGGGCCGAGATGTTCGTGGCGGGGTGCGAAAAAAACGGGCCCTACCAGCGACAAGGGGAACCAGAAGGTGTGTTTTGTTCAATTGCATCGGCGCAAAGCGCCGCCACAATCGCCTCCCACCTCGACTCTCAGGTTAGAGTACGTGTCTGCGCGGGACGGTCGAGATAAGCTGAACCTGCCAGTGACCTCAACCCGCCTCCGTCAAGTCCCGTATGAGGCGCTTGTGTCCCTTGCAACTATTTAGTTCACATTGCAAGGTGGTGTCACTACTTTCAACCCCAGAAAAGACAAGAAGCAAGATTATGATTGTCGGGAGATAAGAGTAGGGTGAAAGGCCCGATTTAATAGGAGAGAGAAAAGAAGGGAGATGGTGTGCCCACTCTAGGAAGTTTTGTGTCAGTAACCGACGTAACTGCTACGGTAATCGTAGCTCACTAGCGGCGCAAAATGGAAGCCCCAAGCCGCGTGTTTTGATGGCTTGCACGCCGGAGGAAAGAGTGGCGTTACGGTCGTAGTGGTGAAACTGTGTGCGAGAGAATGTGCTGCGGCGTACAGATTCTCCCAGTCTCAGACATCAGGCCCCAACAAGGTAACTGCGGCGGACGCAACGGTGGCTAGCGATGAAAGTCAGAGTGCTTGAAGGGGTCATCCCCGGAATATTTAAAATGTATTTTTAATGTGTATGTGAAACATAGCAATTACTCCAAGAACAGCTCCGCTTAGGATTTATACCAACTACAACATTCAAATTACGCTATGTGCACTTTACCTTTGCTCCCCTGCACCATGACACCTACGCTACAATAGCAGATACACGGTCCCATGGGTTTCTTGAAAAGAGGATGTATTAGGGACCTAGTTCTTGATTCCCAGCCCATGGTTGCCATTTGTGAAGTATTATTGGTATTCAAAAAGCCAATGTGGAAACGGTTACGAGGGATGGGAAGGGTCAGCTCCCTAAATCTACACTAAGGGATACTGTGCACGAGGTCAATGTCTTCGCATGTGGTGGCGCTCGTGGTGGTAGTATCGCCCCATTGGGATTGTCGAGACGCCATCAATTCGGTCAATCAAGACGGAAACCGTAGGTGACGGACCCCGCTTCAGTACACTGGAAAGAAGAGGAGACTCCATGACCCAAATTTGTTTTGCCGAACGGCTTAGATTTTTTTTTGCAGAGTGTGACGCATACAGTTTCCGCTGTGAGATGTTCCAGGCAACTGCAGTTTTCCTTAGTCACTTATTCAGAGACCATGCTACACCGGCCACCGCTTCACTGGAGGCGAGAAAAGCATGCAAAAAAAAGCGTACAAAAAGGTGCACCTTGAAGAAAGTCACCTTCTTTAAAAGAATCTGGGTATTTTCAGTGTTGCGTGCTCATAGAAGTCCTTCATTTTGCGGCTGTATTATTTCTGGATTTCAGGTTATAAAAATCAGGTGCTGTTACTTAAAGTTAACATCGTCTGTAAGTTGAGCCTTTTTTATTGGCATATGAAAATTTCCATTTGTTTTCATAAAAAAAAATATCCGAGTGCAACAATACATTTGCAAACAAAAAGGCGTTAACCTGTTGCGAATAATATCAGTGGAGCATTGGTCGCTTACGTCAGATTTAAATACTGAAATAAAGCTCCACATTTTCACAAGTTCAACGAAAATGATACACGATGTTCGTCGTTTCGAGCGTAATACCAGCCTGTCTGCTCTTTTTTCATTCAATTCCAGACTTATTTATATACCATGTCCATATTTTGCGAATTTGCCGAAACATGCTTGTTTTCTCCCAGGGCCACTGCCACTGCCATTTTTTCGGCGTTCATCCTAGAACAATTGCTGGTGGAGGAAAAGGAGAACATTCGCCACAACTCGCGTGCTCTACTTCCCCCACGTGGAACTGACTTCGCCAGTGGGCTCGCTCGCTGTGAGGAGGCGCTGCTGCGGAGACTCCGAGTTGGGGTAGAATTATCTTCAACAGTGAGCCATGCTTGTCCTGCCCGCTATCCCGCACCGTTTGCAAACACCTGTCCATTTTGCACGCTCCCTGCGTAAGACACTGGCTCTTACTATCTGTTAAGGCCGATTCACACGACGGACGAAATCACTGATTCGGACCGCGGAATGCGCACCATGTGATACGACGTCAGCAATTCGTGGCCCTCGCGAACGGACCGCGGACGACGCGGGCTGACAATTCGGGGCTTCATTTCTGTTTGCGATTCTAGCGGGAGAATAAGGCGAAATACTGTGCTTTGGCGCGCACAAGGCTGGATAGTCTGGCAATTATGCCTCTCTGCTCGGAGCAGCGGGCGTATCACGATCGCCACTACGCCTTCGTTTATATTTATGCTCTTGAGCAGTTTTCCCGCGGTACGCGTGCTTGTTCCGGTACGACGGCGGTACAGGGCTTTGCGCCAGGGGCATTTGACTTTTCAGACACAACATGAGTGGGCGAAACACTGATCGCAGCGCTCGTCAACAAAATGAGAAGCGACGCAATCCCGTAACAACGTCGGGAGCGACGTCAGAAAGCCGATAAAGGTAGAGCGCGTGAAGCGACAGCAAGGAAAGCAGAAGTTCAAGAAATGCAGACCCATAAAACGTGGGCGCTACACCTTTCCTGCATATATACGTTCTCACCCAGCGCGTCTACGTGATCTTACGCGGGTCATTCTTGTGGCCAACGCTACAACCGTCGCTGCGCTACGACGCTTTCCGTCGGCGTCAATTTTTGCCACTACTCTCAGCCACTCGAACATTTTCGTTGCTCAGACGGTCCGCGCGCCGAGAGTATGCTCTGCTCGTCCGCGCTGTCGCCTGCTCGTTTCATCCTTCGTGTGAATGCTTCCTTGCGCCGGACCGTCTGGTGACGTCACGCGACGTCACCAGTATGGCTGCGGATATGTCCGCCGTGTGAATCGGTCTTTACGAACCTGCGCCGTGCTTCACCCGTGCCGCACGTTTGCAATACCTCCGGGCCGCAAGGCTCCCTCCAGGGAGACTTCTTGGTATCCAACAGTTGGTATGGGGCACCCACAACTCCATGCTTCTCACTTTTCTGCGCAAAACGGCCGCAGTTCTGTGCCGGTGAGGAGCATTATCCCCTAGGGCGATTTCTCCCTTTGAAAAGTGTTGGTTTTGTGCGTTACCACCTACATAAAGAAAGGTTGAAACTACCAAACTATTGTCTACGCTCATCTTCCTAGTTTGGATACTTCTTAAATTCCAATAAATTACAGACACTTTTATACGTAACAAGCAAACTTTTAAGGCAGCATCTCTGTTTCGTTACAGGAAATGTTGGGAATTTTTATCTGTAAATCGAGCTTAACACCATTTCTCTAAACATATTGGTCAATATAGGGGCCAATATTGGGCAATATTGAGTTCTAGCTAAAAAAATAACGGACCCTCCTGATAACCCAGGCGACGCTGTGATGCGCCTAACCTAAATCTGAAATTCGGCGCTACTTCCCCTTAAGCGACATCTCGCACCGACTGGTGATGGCCATAACTATTCCGGAATCGCGCTCAATTTGTGCAGGCAATTTAGCGGTTATGTGTACGGATACCAGCGTTCGAGTGGCAATCAGTGCTTGCTGAGTTTCGCCCCCAGCTGAACATGCTTGACGTACCTTGCTTGTGGTAGTTAATTAATAATTAACACGACGTTCCACCTCTATTTCGGCAAGCTTGATTTCAGCGAAATGGGGCAGGAGTCGAGGAGGTGATTGATAAGAGTAATGAACACAAATAGTTGGGCGATGAAGTTATAATTGCAAAACCGGGAACATTTATCAATTTTTTTTTCTTCGTTTCGTTCGTTTTTGTTTAATTACGATTTTTGGGCTGCTTCCAAACGTTCCAAACTCCGTCTGAAGCCATGAGTTTTTGCAGCCCCCGCAATGGATCCCGTACGGTCGCCCGTTCAGACGTTCAAAACAGAAGCCTTACTTGCACTAGAAGAGACAGCTAATAAAGCGAATCAAGGGCCGCATACGTAGATAATGACTGAGTCTGTGGGGCTTGTTCTCATATACTGAGGAACTGTATTCAGCCCGATGGTCTTTATAGAGCTGTATAGGCGCTCTCTGCAGTGAGGACCTCGAAGGTTAGTGCCGCTCTGTTGAAACTCAACCACAACTGCCCGAAACTAGTTTTCAATACGAAGCCCCTTGAAGGTCGCCTGATAAGCTCTGCCTCATCTGCGCCTAATTAACGGAAGCCTGCCGGGCTTTCGACGCTTGACGTCATTGCTCATTAGTGATTGACGTCAGTTGACGCTAGTTTGGAGCTAGTTAAGGCCGCTGGATATAAAAGTACGTTGATTGATCTCCCAAAAGTTTACCGCAAAGTTTTGCGCGGTATTTCTCCTTTTTCTATAAACATTGCACTCATAGGGCTTAAGTAAACTCTGGTTTTCTCAGCCTCCGTTATAGGGAAGCGGGAAATTTGCGGGCACGTTTAGGCGGTTAAACAAGTTCCGTTTGCTATACACCGCGGAAATTCAGGGAATGCCACTAAGTCACGCTAAACTCCGTGTATGCATAGCCCTCTTAATCGGCGGCTCGGCGAAAAGTTTGATCGGTACCGTTTTTTAGGTCGGCCTCGGCTCCGTCGAAAAGACGCTGTAAGTAGACGACAGGGGTTTCAGGGACGCAGTTTGTATAACGCACAGTGGCTAGAGGTTTATGTGAACTCGACTGGGCACGTAGCACTCAATAGTTCATTTCAGAGAGATGCTTCGAAATGGAGGGCGCATTCCTGCGACCGGGCTCAGAAAGTTTATCGTGAAAAATATTAATAACTGAGATTGGTGGTCCGGATCGGTGGTCAATTAGTAGATTGCGCAATAATTATTCCAATATTGAGGGCAAGTCTAGCCACCGGCAGGCGAAATTCAAAGCATAGAGGAAACGAAAAAGAGTCAAAAGTAGGCTAAGGAAGTGGAAAAGTAGACTGCAGATTATATTTTAACCTGCATTGCATTTTAGTAATGGCGGGCGTGGATGGAAATCCACTAAACGTTTTATAGTTCGGGAGGAAGAGGGGGGGGGGGGGGGGACGTACCGTTAGGGGTGAGAACGGTGGGTGGATATTTAAATCAGTTCAGTAATGTTGTCAGCGTATTTTTATGAAATCAAGTTGCTGCTAACAGCGTAACTAACCCTTTTTACCTCCTAAATCTAAGTCCCCATTAGCTACGCCATTCTCCCTCCCTGCCCTACGAGGACCATTGCAAAAATGTGGATTCACAGCAAAAAGGGCATTTGTTTTCATCCACCACACAATCTCCTAGGATCATTTTTTTTATTGAGCGAACAGTTTCATTCTCCCGTTGTGGACATGTTTGTTAGAATCACGGCAAGATGTAATGACTTGAGACGAGCCGCGTGCATGCCAGCAAACGCTTTGTGTTTTTCTGTAACACACATCCGTCACGAATTATGCAAAAATTACTGGCCGTCGTTCGTCATCGCGGTGAAGAGAGAGAGAGAGAGAAAAAAAAACTTTATTTGCTCAGAGTGAGGCAGCGCTTCTGAGACAGCGTTCAAAATGCGAGCGCAATGTATGTTTTCCAGATCCCTCGCCAGATGCCGGCTCCCACTTCCTTCTTTGCAGCCACAGACGCCAGATGTCTCCACTTTACTTCCTCGGCATGCACGGCTCACGCGCATATCACTCTGAGTCTTTCGGAGAACGTCAACATTTCTGCAGTGGTCCAGCGAGCTGCTCCTTCACCTTCTGCATAGAGGTTAACATGGAAACGCATTCCCTTAAAAATAAAGAAAAACTTTATATTTTGGAATATACGCTCGTTTTTTAAAGTGGTATGCGCACGGACCACTGGGCACTTGGTACGGATTCTCCTTAGTTTCTGTAGTTGGAACTGATACAGAATGAAAATGCTGTAGAACGAAAATAAATATAATGACAGAGTTACTTTTGAAGTTACTTTTGAAGATGGCGCTTACGGCTTTCATTTACTCTCGCAATGAAGGTAATATAATTTTCTGTGTGCCGACATTATGTTTATGGGATACTCAAAATTGCAAAAGGCTCGTCAGTAGTACTAGTGTAATAACACATCTCAGTCAGCATGTGTTCAATGAACGAACTGTTCCTGTTCGAAGTACTATGGGTGTTATCTCTTGGAGTTGCTCCCTGATTTTAGAGTTTGCTTAGTCCTCATTTTGTGATTAGCACAACTCATTATTTTCGCAACTTGCCAGTGTATCTACCCAGAATATTTTCTCGGTTCAAAAAATTAACTGAAGATGTAGGGAAAACTAATCAGTTGAATAACGTTGCTGCACTTATTTAATCCAAGTGTCCGCTTCCTTCTTCTACTCAATAAATAAAAAAAACTGAATTGCAAATCATGCCGGGGGCCAGATTATGGAGAACTACCTTCCGGTTACCATCGGTTCGTAATATTTGCCGAAGTTGGACTGCGATAAGAACTCGCTTATTAGAGCTCAACCGTGCCGAGTATTTCAAATGGAGGGAAATAACGGAGGATCTTTCTCCTTGATCTTTCGCCGGGCTGTGTAGTATTGGGGATGCACTCGGTACGTTCTCTGCGCGTTCATCTTTGTACAAGCAGGTGACGCGCAACAAACATTTCCCGCCAAATATTTCGCTTGGTTTTAAAGAGAGGCCGGAGAAATGTTGATTGATTGATTGATTGATTGATTGATTGATTGATTGATTGATTGATTGATTGATTGATGATCGATGCTTGATTGATTGATGATTGATGATTGAGTGATGATTGATTGATTGAGTGATTGATTGATTGATTGATTGATTGATTGATTGATTGATTGATTGATTGTAGGGTTTAATGCGCCGACGCAACGCAGGCGATGAGGCGCGCCGCAGTGGAGGGCTCCGGATTAATTTTGAACACCTGGGGATCTTTAACGTGCGCCGAGATCTCGAACACACGGGCGTTTTCGCTTTTCCGGAGAAATGTACCCCAATCTATGACCGAATAAATATGAACACATGACATGGAACACGTGGTGGGGCTACACAAAGCGGCTCGTTTCTATATCCTCGTCATACAGCTACAGTAAATGTAATTTCTATTTAAAGGAGCTTCGTTAAAACTGAAATTACTGATTAAATAAGCGAACACCGAGAATCATATTTGAATAGACTTGAGCAGCTACATTGAGAGCGCGACGACACAACTTCATACCTTCGGTGTGAATTCTATTTTCGTTTTCGGTGAAATAGATAGATGAAGTTTACCCACACCATCGTGTGACACATGCATCACGCACATAATGCCTTTCACTCTTAAAAAAAAGGATGTGGGATTAACTAGTGGAACACTCACAAGTTACTTGTGCCAGTATACACTAGGTACTTAGCAACGGGAGGTAGTAAATGCAGCACTAGTCAGGGTTACTAACTGAAGCAGTCAGTAAGTACCACTACCTCCCCTAGTAATGGCGATAACACCTTTCTGAGCTACGTGCGCTTACTAACTGGCCATGCATAACCTAGTCACAAGCACGACCTTAATCTAGCGTATACTGCTTCCTACACTCAGTTAATTTCCTAACAATACTGTTGCTAGTGGTAGAGCCTACGTACCGTTCCGCTACATTTCGTAAGGAGTTAGTAAACGCGGCCGTTACTACCCTTGTACGACCTTTTTTATTAAGAGTGTTGGACTCAAATAATATGCATGGGGCGTTATTTGCGCTATCTCTCCTCTCTTCGCAATTAGTGAACTGACCCGTTGTAGACAGCCCACACTACGCAGCACGCTTCCCTGCCCTTTCTGGCAGCGCGTAAGCGCGGTGTCATTTGCGTCCTCGGAGTCAACAAGGCATTCGATCTCCGGGAATGAGTATTGTTCACGTGAGATGTTGTTGCGCGGTATATCGCGGGTCCTGTACACGCAACACCCTCCACGGCAAACGTGTTGGTGCCAACGTCGCACGCGTCCGCCAGCACGCGTCCGGTTGGCTCTTTCGTTTGAACATTGGGTTAAGGGGGACCCACCTGCTAACATTACTGTGGGAGTCACTACTTCATGACCCACGGACTTAAAAGCCATCGTGAGCCAATACGAAAAGCTTTACAAATCAATGTTCAGAGCAATATCAATGCTCAGGAACGGCCTAGTTTGCTTATTTTAGAGATACGCCACTTCTGTGCTGAAATTAAAAAAAATAATAATACTCTTGCTCGCTAGGCAGCTAGCGCCATCTCGTGAAATCTGGATAAACCAAAGTGTGCTTCTTGTTTATTTTTTATTTCAGTGAAGAAGGGGTATATTTCTGAAAGAAGCAAACTAGGCAGTTATGGACGTTTCTATGAACTTGTAAATCTTTCGTGTCGCTGCACGATGCTTTTTAAGCCCGTGGGTCATGAATTAGTGAGTTCCGTAGGAATGTGATCAGGTGAGACCCCCATGAAGAGACGCCTAGTTTCATCGGGCATTCCAAGTTTGCAGGTAATTCGAAGACACCCAGTACGTAAAGGTGGGGCGCTATTATGCGAACAATAGCGCTTTTAAAAGCAAAAAGAGACCTTATTTGGGGCAGTCTGAGCCTTTCTTTCAGTACTTTAGAGTGAACGTAACAACTATCATTCCGACAGGGTTAAACAAAGGCATAAAAAAGAAAACAGGTGTTGTCTGTGTTTTTGTGGAATCGCTTTTAACAAAGAAGGGAATGAGAGGTGATTCGCCCAGTCATTCCCAAGAAAACACAAATAAACAAGCTATGGACATGTGCTGTGACTCCGGACCCAACAGACGTGCTTCCACCCCATCTTGCTCGTGCGGTGGGCAAGGAAGACTTAGACTCTCAACGGGGAGCCGTCCAGTTCGCGATGGAGTCCCTCCAACGCCAGCAGTCATAGATGCTGCCTCCCCTACAGGAGGCTGGTATCTGCGACTAATTTAGCCGGCCAATGAAGATGTTGTTCTCTCTCTCTCTCTGTTATATGCGCTTCTGAATGGCGTGATGATGAGCGGGTGCGGCGCCCTTGTTTCTACTGAAGAGGGAGGGGATCATGGTTACGCTGCTTACTCGGGTGTATTGCACATCACACTTCCTTATGGGTTCTGGGAACAATGAAGTCTCGGCTTCTCAAGGGGGAAACGAAGCGTGACATTCAACTCTATCACCTATTCACCCACCATTACCTCTTGTGAGGAGCAGGACCCTAATCCCACCTCTAAATATGCACTTTATGTCAGTGCGGAGCGGCCCATCGCGAATGACGATTGGAACGTTGTGGCGTACGTGCGGGCCCACGTACGAAGTGACAGATTGTTTTCTTTTTCTTGAGCGTTTTATTGCGTTTTATTCTTTCTATATTTTTTTCGGTTTTCAGAATTTACCACCTTTATGACAAAATTTGGTGACATTTTTCGCCTGCAGCAGGAGAGGAAGAACTGTGAGCGGAAATGTCCAGTCTAGGAGCTGATGGCGAAATGAGGGGGCTGGGTGGTCATCGTGGAGATGACCAAACAAGTGGAGGCCACTGAAGTGCTCGTTACGCAACAGTACAAAGACGCTGATAAAGAGGAATGGAAGGGGGCTAGCGTCTTTGCGCTTTTACGCCTAACCTTCTCAAGCCCGAAGAAACTACTCCCCGTCGAATTCACACGAACACCTTCCCTCACTCCCACCTCGCTACACCGCCTTTAGCCACCTAAGTACTCTGCAGAGTGTAAATTTTGTTCTCAACCAGGCACCCTAACCCACTAAAGCTTGACGTTGGCTTAGTTAAGTACACATTGCTTGAAAAATAGCGCCGAAAAATTGAAAGAAGTAGAGGACAACAGGAGTACTTGTGGTTGTCCCCTACTTTGTCCATGTTTTCCGCACTCTTTTTCAAGCAATCCTAACCCAGATCATCGTTGGCTGGGCTCATAACCCAGGCGGGCTCACTGCTCTTTCCTCTCCTTTTCCCTTGCCTGAGCTTCGAGAGACCCTGACGACCAGCTCCGACCTGGACGCTCAGCAACCACTGGTCTCCAGGGTACAAATCGCCAAATCGCCACTTGGGCCCCTGGACTGAAGAACCACAACCATTTCTTTACTGACCGACTTCTAGCAAGGGTTAAAAAAATCATTGATTGATACTGAAGTAAAGTTTTTTATCATCATCATCATCGTCGTCGTCGCCGTTGCCGTCGTCGTCGTCGCGAGATTAAGTTCTCTACTGCTACTACGTCTACTACTACTACATAAATCTGCATCAATTGGATGGCTGTGCCTTTTTTATTCTCCTGCTATGAATTATTTTCGTTGTGACATTTCAATTCGACACACCTCTGACGTATATTTTGTAAAAAAGAAAAAATGTTATCACTCTTCTCAGTGACATCAGCAGACATAACAAGCTGAGACAAGTAAGCAACGAATCCGTATTTGCGAAGCTGTAACACGGCGGAGCGTTGCGAAGATTTTGGTTGCTTTCTTAACAACGCTAAACAACATTCAGGAAAAGTAGCTGATTTGTTGACAGTTTTTAGGTAGTGCTCTCCGATTACTTAATTATGCCTCCTTGTGTAGCGACGAGCCACGTCTGCCGAGGCTACACATTCGGTTCGAAAGCTGGTCTGAACGTGTTCCCCTCGTGTCTAATCACGTTTAGCATTCCGGTTTGCCACCAAACTAAGGGAATTAACAGCTAATGCCATTCGTTGCATGTGTCATTAGATTTGCCGTGTGACAAGTGATACTCCGTTAAATTTGCTGTACGCAATTAACGTCCCAATTTTTCCCAGTTATTTACGTATCACGACAACTGCGTGTTTACAAAAAGTTGAAATGAAAGGGCAATGAGATCCGTCGTAATGGATTCCTACAGGCACTGTAACGGGAATCGGAATTTCAGATAAACGGGCATTCGTACATCCTACTCTTGTGAAAAAAAAAAAAAATACAAAAGCGTCACAGTATTAAAACAGCGTGCTGAACTGGATAAGTTATGCGTTCGTCGCACATATTCTCGCCTGTCCCTTTTCCGTAAAATCTACTTCCACCCAACACTTCACAGCGATTTCTTTCAGCCTCCATCAGCCATTTTTACACGCAGGGATCATCCCAACAAAGTTAAACGCCCACTATGTCACTCGTCCTTGTATGCAAATTCATTCCTACCCCACACCATATCTGACTGGAACGACTTACCCCCATATATAGCAACTCAGACTGACATAACTAAATTTCAAGAATTGCTTCGCCAATTGTGACGATTTGATTTGTATTGTTCCTTGAAATGTATTATTGTGCACCCACCGCTCTTCTCTTTTTTTGCCCTTCAACGTTTTTGTGTTTATCATTGTATTTATCTAGTTCCGTAGACTAATTTCCTTGTCATCTGTCAGTGCCTTCTTGCGCAAGCGCAATTGGTTTGTGTTATTTTTCCTAAAACACATTGCATTCCTGCCATATTTTGTAGTGCTTAGATTTTCTTTTTTCGTTCTTTTCTATCTGTCTTCTTTTTTTTTTTGCACCGAAGTTTTCTTGTTTCCTTCTTCACTATGTCTTTTCCCCTTTTTTTCTATTTTTTGAACTTGTGTATTTTCAGTGTCTGTATGCCCCCCTTATGTAATACCCTCCATTGAGGGCCTTTAGGGGTACTGTGAAATAAATAAATAAATAAACTAAGAAACAGCCACCTCTTTTTCCCCAAACTGTTCATTTCACGCAGTTTGCATTTTCACTGAGTGGCCATTTTTTTCCAGCAACTGACGTGTTTTTGCAGCCCGTTTTTATTCGTAGTGGACTGTAAAAACCAGGGATAAGCTTACCAGAGGCAGCGCATGAGCAATGCACAAACGTGATTGCCTTACTCAAGGAGCACGCTTGTGCAACTGCTGTCTCGTCCCCAGGCTCGCTGGAAAAGCCCTTCATCTTGATCTAAATACCATACGTTCCCTCATCTGCCCAAGTGTCTGTTCCCCTAAACAATTTCGGTGGCGTCGTTGGTGCGGCTGAAGCGCCCCAGATGATCCAGTGCGCATTAATAATCCAGAAGGCTTCTCGCGCAGCGACCGGCATGAAGACTTGGTCGTACTGATCAAACGAACCAAGGTCACGGCGGCAGCCCTTGGTCCGCCAGAATAGGAGGCCCTCCAATCCATTTTTTTCTTTCTCTCCCACCTCTGTAACCCTTCTTCCAATCGATAAATGTTTTACGAACGTGTCACAATAATAATACGTAAAGTAATAATAATGTAGAGTGCATTATCACTAGCGATAATGTAGTCTGCTTCAATGAAATCCGACAATTAGATGACGCAACAAAAATTTCAGTAAAAGCAAGAGAAAGTCGCACTGCGAATCGTCATGCACCAGCCATCCTGGTTGTTTTGCAGATTTTTGCCAGACAAAGTCATGAACTTCTAGTTGAGGGATAGAGTCGTCCTAGATACCAAGGGTAGAACAGTTCAGTTAGAGACCCGGGTAATTAGAACGCGAATTACAACAGTTCACCGTTGTCACACTATCCTCACAGAAGCGCTGTGCATACGAGAGAGAAGAGATGAGAGAGAGAGAGAGAGAGAGAGAGAGAGAGAGAGAGAGAGAGAGGAGAGAGAGAGAGAGAGAGAGAGAGAGAAACATTTAATATACCGGTGAGCAGGAGAACATACTTCGTACTTGGGGCCTCTACCCGGTGAGAGGCATCCTTAGTGTAAGACGCCTTGGCACTGGCGGGCCGTCCGGGCCCGTTCCACCAGTCGTCGCTGATCCGAGAGCTCAGAGCTGGTCAGCTGCTCCACCCACTCATAAGTAGGGTTGGGATTTGTGTTAAGAGTAGGGGCCCGTTGGCCCTCCCATGCCAGGTGGTACAGGGTGCCATCAACAGGGCGGAAGTCACAGGTGGCAGGGCGTTGGTGGAGCACACGGCGTTTAGTAGGGTGTTATGGGGATACAAATTGATTGTAGACGTCGGAAAGTGGTTTCTCCGTCGCGTGTTCGTTGTGAATGAGGGGGTGGAAAACGACGGCGATCGTTTTTGTAGTGAGCTAAGATTTCGGTGTATGTGTGAGTGGTGCTGTCTTTGAGGTAGTTGGGTCGTTCTTTATCTCTCTGAGGTAACGGCCCGGTGTGTATGAGAAGGGGAAGCGGCGTGTGCCACCTCGTTCCCTTCGAAGGACTGGTTGCCTGGTGACCAGATAATATGAAGTTTCGGTAATGTTTTTGCTAGCCGAAGAAGGTTTATTGCTGGTTTAGAGATGTGGCCAATTTGAAAATGCCTGCAGGCAGTCTGAGAATCGCCGATGATAGTAAGAAATTCTTCCCTGTTGTGGCAGCAAGAGCTATGAAAACTTCCTAGGCAGTGTCGATGGAAGCCGTGAGAATGGTTGCTGCTGTTCTGTGCCTCGTGTGTCAACGACGCAGTCTGCATGTGCTTTCTGATGAAGGTAGGGCGATGCATCTGTGTATCGAGTGCATGGTAAGTGGCTGATGATTCTAATGGATTAAGCGAGCTGGTGGCATACGCCACTGTTTGTTGAAATCTGATGCATATTTCAGGGTAGGGGTGCTACGCGGATATGTCTGTAAAATGTCTGATGGGATTCGAATCTTCTCATTCAGTCATGGCGGTGCGTTGTAGTGCAGACGGAGAAGCGTTTCTCTTCCCGTGGATGTAAGTTTGAGTTGCCGTATCTGAGATGCGTGGGGGGCCCCATGTATTTCTTCGCAAGTGTTTGGACCTCCTAGTTGCAAAATGTTCTTTGGTGCCGTGCTGATTGGGAGCCCCAGAATGGTCTTGTCGGTCTGGAGTATGGTGGCATCCAGTTTCCGTATATTTTTTCGGTATGAGGGCCAAGTATGGCGTGCCATACGCTATCCTGCTGATGAGAACGGGTTGGACGATGCAGCCCTAAACGTCTGCAGCCCTAAAGATAGGGCTACTGCTCCACTCGAGATGCGTAAAGGTTAGCGTTAGTAGAAAAAAAAAATGCACTCACGATTACTATACTCCTTAGTGCAAGGTTTGGGCGCAGCGCGATTTAGTCTTCTCTGTCACGGCGAATATATTGTGCGTCTCAGGAAGTGATCCCGTGATCAGCGAACGCACGGCGGCGCGCACAACTTTGCCGTAATCTCGCAGCACGTCGCCGCCGCCGGCCAGCGTGTTGTTACAGATCGTGTTTCAACCTCCCGCGCAAATCTCACGTGCTTTGGATCGGTGGCGAATGGAACAGCGTCTGGGGAAAGTGTCAAGGGGGCGCTCCTTGTGGGAAATTCCAGCTGCACACCACCCATGTCACACCATAAAATTACGTGTCTAGGAAGTTCTACGGTTGCGTAATACAAGCACAATCCTTTTATGGCGTGCTGAGATTGTGGTAGAACGTTTGGCAACTATAGCTAATAGAAAGAAAGTGACCCTCACCTATAAGTCACCTATAAGCCACCCTATAGGTCACCTTTACGTCATCCTCACCTGACCCTCACCCGTGCAGCGAAGTACCCCAGCGATTATTTCGCTTTATTTTCATACATATCGACCCAATTGAAAGTCCAGAAGGAGCCTACACGTGCTCCTGCGGGCAATTAGCGCAGGACGCCGACCTTGTGCTCGAAGCTAAAGACCGTTAAGCAAGCACCTAAGAAACGCGAGCGGAGGAAGATTAGCCAGAAAACTGTGAGAGGGAGAAAAAGAAAGAAAACCGATACAGGCCCTAGTTTCCAAATCGGGCTGGAGCCCGTGCTCTGACTACTCACCTCAATTTCTATTTTTTTTCTCCCCCGCGTAGAAATGATTTGCCGGTCAACGAAGTTTTCAAAGCAGGAACCATGAAACGCTTTTGCTAACGAAGCGCTTGATGCTGTTAAAAGCCCGCAAAACGCAGTGAACCGGTAGTATGCACACAGGAGCGTAGTATTCTTTGCAAAAGAGCGCAAAAATAAGCACACGATGACAAAGAATAGCACGGACGAGCGCTCACTCCCAACTACGTTTATTGTGCAGAATAAACATTGTTGTAGAGAGAGAGAGAGAGAGAGAGAGAGAGAGAGAGAGAGAGAGAGAGAGAGAGAGAAGAGAGAGAGAGAGAGAGAGAGAGAGAGAGCCCTTGTCCTGTCTATTCTTCGTCTTCGTGTGTTTATTTTTTGCGCTTTGTTTTCCAAAGATACATGAAGCAACTCGCCCAGCAGCAAGTTTTATTAAGGAGCCTTAGTAGGTGCTCGCCCCTATTAGCCCTCGCTAATGTTCCTCCACGACGCGCTCGTTAGCAGCCATGGTATGAGAACAAAGCCACCCATTAACAAAGACGCACGGCAACGCCGGAATTAACATTTGTTCCTTTACTACGTGGCTGTGATTCCCGAAAAGGTGTCCAGAAAGGAAAAAAACGAAGCAACGGCCAGACAACGAGAGGTGGGTGGAGATCGAGAAACGAAGGGAGTAAAAAACCGAAAAAGAAACATTGGAGAGGGTTTGGAAAGTGAAAGGCGACGAAAAGATTGC
The DNA here is from genome assembly GCA_013339765.2 of Haemaphysalis longicornis. NCBI lineage: Eukaryota > Metazoa > Arthropoda > Arachnida > Ixodida > Ixodidae > Haemaphysalis > Haemaphysalis longicornis. The sequence goes on along the minus strand of CM023451.1, from coordinate 171,547,614 downwards.
TCTAATGTTTCATCCAGGTACCTGTAAACATGAGGTTACAGTCAATCACAGCAGGCAGTTGGCCTCTCCTTCTTTCCCATGGCTGCATCCAAACAAGGTAACAGAGCTCTACAGTCTCGGAGACCCACTTCTGGGAAGCAGCCTTAGAAGCTTTTTCAGGATGGTCAAAGCTGCCCCAAGGATAGCGGAGTGCGCAAACCGGGGAGAAGTGGGCGTGTTAGAGGTGGAGGAGAGAGAGAGAGAGAGAGAAGGGGGTCTAACCTCGTCGTAAAACAATACCGACACGGAAGCACCGGCGGAAGCGTGCTTCCGGCAAAGCGTCGTTAAGGGTCCGTTTACTCTGTCGAGCGATACCGTGTCCGTTCAAAATTTACGGCTTCGTGCTCCTCCCCCAACATGGCGACCGGAGGGCTTTCTTGGGCGCTGGCTCGCCGGGGTCTGGTCTTAGTTTTCAGGCTTTCTTCTATACAGGACCTGCGCTCACTCAGTCAATGCCGCGTATCACGTGGCGTCTTTGAAACAAAGCTGCGTAGCTCGAGTAGCAAGGTGATCAGGACTTTGTTCCCGAGGACACCCGTGCGGGTTCGAGAAAAACAAGGAAAAAAAACTGCGAGGGCCTTACGGGGAACTCCACTGACGCAAACCTAGCAATTTGATACTGAAATGGCTGGAAGACGACGCACTATATCAAAGGAGTTGGGTTACAGTTCCGAACAATACAAGGTCAGCTCAAGGGATTTGCATTGCGCGCTCTCTTTCGTCACTTGTTTAGTTTCACTTACCTGATCTCGTGGCCGCGAAGTTAGTACATCAAACTGCTTGACGTCATTCATATCGGGACTGCGTTACATTATTTTAGTATACCTCAGGATTTACTTTTGTGCTAAATATTGGAGAAAAGAGAGATGCTTCTTTTGTTCGGTTGGCCGGGGCTTCGAAACACAGCTCCCCTCTTCGTTGATCACGTGGTTTTTATGCGTCGTATGTTGCCTTTTAGAAGTTTATCATATAGAAAAGAGAGCATGTAAAACTGATGGGGTCCCTAAAACAGTCATCGGAACATCTCAACTCTTTTCTAATAAAGAAAATAAACTCGTCCCGTTTTCAACTTATCTGTCCATGTGATACTTTAGCCAAATATAAAGATGCTAAATGGAACCGATAAGCTTAAAACTCGCCCGTTAGACGGCCAGCCCTTTGCGGTGTTTTCGAATTTGTACATACCTTGTTAATCGATCCGTTTTAGGGGAAATCCCCAAGGTGGAGTAAGTTTCTGCGCAGGAAAATGTGACGAACGGCAGTTGATAGAGCGACTGCCCCAGATAGGCGGTGGTCCCGGGCCCGAATCTTGGACCAGGACGAATTGTTCTGCAACGGCAAAGTCTTTGAGGAAGCTGCACAGCTCTCCTTTGTGGCCGTATGGCTGCATTTGAGGTAGACTTTGCAGTTTCCTTTGTACATACCTTGTTGCCAAATGTGTCGTGACAGTGAGTGTCTCGGCAACTGGCCGGCTAACTTTCCACTGGAGCAATCAATACCTGTGATCGATAACGTCTTCAAATAACTGCGCGAAAACAAAGAATGCAATCGTAAAAAGGGATAATATTGCACGTTGCGTTGCACTGCGTCAACCAGAAAGTGCTGTAGCTTTCCAGGTCTTTCCACGCACAGAGAAAGAAACAACGCTTTTATTCTGTCCCGCTCCTTGGTAAATATACCGATTAACCTTAAGCTCACAAGCTGCCTATGGCTGAAACAACAACAACAACAATATTAATGTCAAATAATTATTTAAAGTCGTTGTTTTAATACAAAAGTGGCGTTGATTGATTGATTGCAGGGTTTAACGCGCCGACCCAACGCAGGCGGTGAGGCGCGCCATAATGGAGGTCTCCGGATTAATTTTGACCACTTGGGGATTTTTAACGTGCGCCGAAATCTCGTACACGCGGGCATTTCTTGCTTTTCGCTTCCATCAGAAAAGCGGCCGCCGCGGCCGGGATACGAACCCGCGTCCTTGTGCTCAGCAGCACAACGCCTTAGCCACTGAGCCACCACGGCGGGTAAAAAAAAAAAGTGGTCTTCCAAAAGACTTATTTGTCAGGAATTATTGAAAAGCTTTTATGCATGACGTACAAGAAAAATAATGTTAGCCTTTTTTTGTTGATCTCGGCTACAAAAACGAAAAGTGGCCATGTGGATATAGCCTAGCCAAGCCCATCTAAGTAGGAAAAGGACCGCCGCTAGGTGCTATGGTTGCGCCCACAGCGCACCCGATTGCAGTGACAGATTTTCCTCCATACTCGCGAACAAGTTAAGAACGGCAATAGCTCATGTACGGTATCACAGCGCCTAAGCGACGGACCCGGATGTCAACCGGCGCGCGCGTTTTGAAAGGAGATTGCTATGAATTCGTGATATCGTCTGCCTTTTCTCGAGTAGTTTGTTTGTAGCCGGTGCTGTAGTTTATAAGCACAGCCAGTGCAAAAAAATGAAGGAAACGGCTCGTGCCATGTTCAAAATATTCCCTGTAGCGCACTACTAGCGCCGCGCGGAGTAACATCCGGCTGCACGGCAACTTCCGTCGCCTCTCTTAAAATGTACCGAAGTATAGTATAGCATATTAGTAGGAGATTTTATGGCTTTGGCATCATAGTTCATGGGCTGTGCTAAATAGCGGAGGAACGTTTCAACGCGGTACATTCCGGCCTGCTCACGGAATCGGGGCTCGCCTAGACACTAGATACACATTTACCTCCAGTATAAAGAGCGGACAGCTGGATGGGTGGCGCCACCATGCGGCGCTCCCCTCGTTAGTGGAATGGTTCGGTGCATTGTAATACGCAGCCTTCCGTTGTTTTTGCCGTGTTTACTTCGGGGCTTTGAATGTTTTGGTGGTGTTGTGAGCGGATATGTCCGGTGAAACTAAGTCTAGACAGATGTGTTGGGTTCTTAGATACTGTAACCGCTACGTAAGCTTGTCGGACGCTTCTAAAGTTGGGCATTGGCTACAATGACATGGGCACTTTTTGCGCCGATCTACGCTTGGCTTCACCTGATCTGGGTACGAATAAAACTACCATTATTAGTATATTAATTTCTTCTTAAATTCACTAACGGCTACGTAAACGACGCTTCTAAGGTTGGGAACGGGTTACTGGCATGCGCGCTTTTTGAAGCGCTATAAGTAGAAATATAAGTAGGTTTTATAAGTAGGAATAAAACTACTATTATTAGTATTCATTTGAACCACTTTAAACTGGTTTCAATGACTACAGTTTCCACGCCAGCCTTAACGGTGGGATACCTCGATACGTATGCTTTGAAGAGAAAGGCACTTACGTACGAGATCGATTACCATGTGGCCCAGGAAACGTCGTGGCAGTTTACACTTTCTGTAACCCTGATCTTTTTGCCTTCGGTTTTCTTGAGTGACAGCATAACAGCCTGAGAGCTGAATCGGGACTCCCACGTTTGTAGTGGTTATTTTATTAAGAGCCAAAGTTATTCAACCACCCAACAGTCCAAGCTACAAAACATCCCCCTCCCATTCCCATTGTACCACTTGCGTGGAATAAAGACTGCCGCCGATAATTAAAGTGTGGCAGTGTTAACTTCAGCCCGTGTTTTGATTGCTTAAGTATTCTTGGCCGAGTGCCTAAAAAATCGTGTAATGCCTTGTGAAGAAACCAAAAACGCGCGACTAGTTGCCTCAAATAAGGGTGCATCAGCCAGAGTCCTCCAGCGCAGACGCATTTCCGACACGCCCGAAGCAGTTAGGATACGGAGAGGGGTCATGGAAGTGCAAAATTAAACAGCAAAATCATCCAGCCCTCCGTCTAACGACGACGATGGTTGAACGCGAAACTTTGTTCGTGCGAAATAGAATGGGAAAGGGTGAAAGTCGAAGACGCTACGATCAAAAGACCAAACTGCGTGCTTGGATCAAATTCAAAGCTCAGCTAGTCAAAGTTTAAATACAGAAGACAACCAAGGAAAACCACTCGAGAAAGCTTTGCGATAAACCATCATCGTCGTTAGGCGGAGGAGTGCATGATTTTTCAAGCGTAGGCGGCAGCTTGTAAAACTCGACCGCAGCATTCAGTTGTGAAACTAAGGGCAGGTTTTTGGCATCCTCCTGTCTCCTGTCCTTCAGCCACGCAGGTATTGTTTTTTGAAAAGCCATTAACCAATTAGCCAACAACCATTGCAAGTCTTATAAAGTGATGCTTTTCCACGACAAGCAATAACGTTCTACTATCATGCGTAATTTATTCTGTTTAACGCTTCTAGCGTAGTTAATGAACGTTTCTACCGTTTCTACCGAAGTTAACACTACGTTTCTACTGTAGTTAATGAAATTACAGAGCATAGAATATCACAATTTCTGTTTTGGAGTAAATCTTAAAAGGCACCCCCCAACTTTGTCTTTCGCGTGCGCACGACGCCGTTTCGTCATCAACTGCCAAAGGCCAGCGCCCCCGCATTCCTGAATCGGCTGCGCACGCCGGCTTTGTAGGAGCATTCAGCAGCAATATATTCCTCGATACGCCAAACTGCATGCAGGCTTGAAAAGTTTGCACGAACTTGCACTTCCAGTTTGACTTTCAGCTTGGGGCATTGAGCGTCGTCTGCTATTTGTGATTACTGAGTATGGGCGTAAATCACACACATTGCATGCCTCGTAAAGGTCGCCTCTACTTTCAAGATTTATAGATCTCAAAAAAGTCCTTGTGGCTATCTACGCTTTGCAAACCGCACCAAAGCAGAACGACAGAAAGCCATGCACAACTACGTTGCGCTGACCGCCACCGGCATTCCACTGACGAGTGGTTCGCCACGGGCGGCGCTGTTGGCTGTAGCGACAGTGGTGCCATGCAACGGCCGCCCGGTCCCTATAGATCAGTATGAAACTGTATGGCCAGAGCAAAGCATGCGTGCCGGGCCTGTTTGCAAGGCTGCACATGAACTTTAGGAATGCGATGCTAACGCAGTTCTAGAGATCCACCAGTGGACCTTCCAGTCAATGTTTTGATAACGCACAACACCTTATCCATTTTATAAGAGAATGGCTGAGTATTGGCGGGATTTAAAAAGTCGAACTAGGATTGATATTGATTGTTTGATTGTGGGGTTTAACGCGCCGACGCAACGCAGGCGATGAGGCACGCCGTAGTGGAGGGTACCGGATTAGGTTTGACCACCTGGGGATCTTTAACGTGCGCCGAAATCTCGTACACGGGGGCGTATTTGCTTTTCGCTTCCATCAGAAGAGCGGCCGCCGCGGCCGGGGAACGAAGGATTGAAATGGAGAACATATTCTTAAAGGCGTCCAAAATTTGTATGCGAAATACGCACTTGGGCGTTTACCTTGAGGCAAGTGGCCATTTAAAACAAGACAAGCTCTCCTTTAGAAGTGGTGTCCAGGGGCTCCTAAAAAGGGGCGGAGGAAGGAATCAGGCGGCCTTGAGACTCCACTGTTGCCCCAACCTTGGTATCTTTTACGATTAAACGAATTATATTTATAAAACAACAACAAACAAAGAAAACTGGCTGAAGTGGTTCATAGCGCGAGGCTCAATACGACTGAGTCATTTAGCCAGAACGTACGCCCCCTCCGCCAAGGTCAATCTTTGTTTAATTACCACTTTGCCTTGTTTCATTACTTCATGCAACTTGTTACTGACACATTGCTATTACTACTGTTTTGATGTTGCTCTAATGACACGTAAATCATTTTCTTTCCATAATTTGATTCACTATATCGATTATATCACGCGTGAAGGCGATTGCGAGTGCAGTTTGGGTGCCACGCAGAGGGCACGATTGCTCTTCTCTAACCAAGCAAATAATAACCTTAAATATTAGATTGACGCTAAATGTTTGAAGTAGACAAAGGGCGCTTACCTAAAATAATTGATTTTAACTTTTGATTCGTATTTAGTTCAAGATTCAGTTGTAAGAGCCATGGCCGACCTCTCTGAAAAAAGCTTTTCGCCTCATAAAATGACCATTTATTGAATAAAAATAATAATGATAATCCATTGACTTGAGCTCATTAACTGGGAAACACTTCCGAAGCCTCTGGGGGTGTCGAAGGCCTGGCGTGAAAAACACCAAGTGTTTCCAACGACCAATAATAATAAAAAAAGACGAATGTTGTTTTATTCCGTATTCCGTAATATCGCTGGATTTAACAGCCTATTCAAAGATTTCTAACGCCATAGATTACGGCGGTGGATGGCGGATGTGTCTCCGGCACCCTTGAAAGGAGAGGATCAAAATTCTTTTTCTCGAAAGGGACTGTGCCTTAAAATAGATCACAGCTTAACAAAAAAACTACGTGAGTCTTCTTCGCCGCAATACACCTGGACGACTTATCGCTGCGCGCAAGGTGGCATTGTGAGAAATATTGGGGGCCCTGCCCTTATACGAATTCCCTATAATCTTTCAACTGAGCTGTAACAATACGCAATAAAAAGCAATTATTTCAACATGTCCCAGCGATAAATGCAATTTCTGAAGCAATATCTTATTTTAGGATTCGCGGGAAGGCCATTAACCCGATGGAGGGATTAAATACGGAACTTCAGGGGTAAACAGTGGACTCGAGCAGCGCAGGACAGGATGCGGTTGGAGGTCAATGGGAGAGGCCTTCGTCCTGCAGTGGACCTGAACAGGATGATGATGATGATGATGATGATGATGATTTGGCAACATCTTTGCTTTAAAAGCAATGATGACGTCCTTTTGGTGCACTGTGGTGCTTACCTGCGGGGGCTTTTAAGAGTGTACTGCTTGTTCAGTTTATTCAAGTTTGTTTATCCTAGTATTCTGGTTTTATTTTTCGGTGGAGGGTTTATTGTGATCACATTTTTTTTACGGTATCAGGACCTGTCTCGGATGGTCTGGGGCTGCTTGACGAGGCTCCCTTGTCCTCGAAGGCAGCGTCCACGCCTATACGATGCGAAGCTGGGAACCAGGATGGGGGTGTACCGGCACACTCCACCAATTATGTTACGTTGCGGCAGGACAAATGATGGGAACCTACGCCTGAAGGCGAACGAGATGGGTTATAATGAGCGGTCGCCATCTTTACAGTGGACACGATGTAAGGCGAATATTTCCTTGAAAGGGTGAACAATTTTGTTTTTGTTCAGCTTCTGCCTGAGTGAAACAACTTGAAAAAATACATTCGTTCTCTATTTATTCCATTTCTCTCTAAGCATTCTCCTCTTGCCATAAAAGGAAGGCGCCAAGACAACAACTCTGCAGACATTGCATGCAAGAAATCGTTACCAACCCACTAATATTAGTTTTCGGTACCTGAGACCTTTCTGCGGGTGCCCAGAACATATTCGTAAGCCCGTGTACCTTTTCCCTTCAAGCGGCTAGAGAGTGTTCGGGAAATAAACGCTGGCTCACTAAAAACGAAGCGTTCGCGATTAGGTGAACATGAAAGCGGATTCTCAGTAGTCCTTCGCCCATGCTGAAACGCATACACATCGACTGTCTACCACAAAGAGATATTCTTTGCGCAGACCTGGACCGCTGTAAACAAGTTCTTGCTTGATGTACTATGCAGGCGCTCTGCGAAAGGAAGGAGGGCGGCGAACGAAAATGATTTTCGTTGGGTCTGAAATGCTCCTGCTTTCACTTGAGGGGATTTATGCAGATCTGTGACGAGGATTGGCCCGGACTCACACGGAACAGCTGAGGCTCCGTCTGTAGCCGAACGGGGTGCACACGTTGCTTTAGCGAAAAATCCGTCTGCGTGAGTTGCGAAGTCTCTCAGCGTAAACTTTATCCTATTTCTTATACTCCCCGTGGTGGTGTACCGGGCGAGGCCGATGAAGCATTCACGTCGGTTGATGCCTCAAGCTCCTGCCGAATGGTTTAAAGCGAAGCTTAGATGGCTTAGAATATCATGTATTTTTGATCTCCCGGCACAAAAGCTCCGGAGACTCCACGTGTCTTTCAAGCCTGAGGCGTTCCATAGCTCGAGGCGTTGGAAAACGAACGTCCCGGTCTGCGTGTTGTTTAAGCGCGCGATCACCACCAAAGTCGCACGCCGTTCAAAACATGCTTTGGGCCTCAAGCTTATACCTTTCATAACTTATATATAGCTTTATACAGTAGCCGACCTTTTTTTCGGATTCAAAAATTCGGACTTGCTGATAATCCGGACTTTCCCGGGGAACCCCAGTTGCCTATATGAGTATTGTATATGCACAACGGATATTTCCGACAAAATAAAGCCAAAAGTTCAATTTTTCGGTCAAAATTTTCCGCGACAGAGCCATGGCGTGACTTCAAGACGACGCCATTTTGAATCCTAAGCCACCTGGTTAGCTTCGGATTGCGTGGGTATGGTCCTCAGCCACCATAGCGTGGGGTTTGGCTTGACTCCTGCCGGGGTAGCAAACTTTGATCTTGGGGGCCATATTTTGCTTTCAGTCTCCGACGGAAGCAATCTTGAAAGCCCATAACAGGTCGTACGTGGCCAGTTTATTTAAAAACCACTTTTTTTGGCACCACGTGATGCTGACTTATAAGCAGCAGCATCAGCTTTGTCTTGAACCATTTGCGACTTATTCAGTGCTATTTAAATGAAATGAAGTTCGGTTTTGGGACTCGCTGATTTTTCCGACTGCTCTTTTATTCGGACTATTTTTTGTTCCCCTCCACGTCCAAAAAATCGGTCGGCTACTGTATATGCCTATTTATGCCTTACATATACCCAATATATGTATTCTAGGTATGCAGAAAGTATCAGCAGGCATCATTTTAAAGTTTCATCAGTGTGAAAATAAGAGGCGTGTATGTATGCGTCTTTCTTAGGGGTGACCACCGTCAACGCTCTTGAAAAATAAAATTTGCACATACCTTTCCCTTACTTCTGTGTCACCTCTATGTCAGGTGCTGCAAAGCTTCGTCGGTCATCCACCTTCACAGAGTGGAAGGGCTACTAATTTTTGTATGTATAATTACGAAAGCGCAGTATTTTATCACTTGAAGATAACGAATTCATCTCTCAAACAAAAAAAAAACAGATTTAATATGCTGGCGTTACTAGGCGCACTGAGCGATAATCAGTGCTCACTGGGAGTACGCCGCTGCCATCTTTCTCATTCGTACTCTAAGTACTCCAAGGCCGTGCTCCTCAGGCGTCGGCGGAATCGACGTTATCACCTTCAATAGGAAACTTAGACAGTGGCAGAGAGAAGGGAACGCCCGTCTGCAGCTCGAATCGGCCGCGTCGACAACTGGAATGTGGAAAGGAGGAGGCGGGCTGGTGGGCTCGCCGGCAATGATAGTGCGCGGGAGAGGAAAAAAAAGAATGCCTGAGGTACAAACCGTGATTTTAGAAATTTAGAAAAGAAAAAAAAGCACAGCTTGCACTAGTGGTGCAAGGCTGGAAAAACAGCAGAGCTGGAGGCCGACCTAGCTTCTCCCCGCGCTGAAAGCGGATCCCAGGAGAGAGAGAGAGCAGCCGGAACCCGGCAGTGCAAAGCCATTTTAGACGGCACTGGAAAGCAAAGACCATCAAAGTATGTACAGTGTTTTATTCGGTCGCAATCGTCGTCATCCCTTTCGTCTTCGTCTTCCGACTGCACAGCCGCGTAGGGCAAGTTCTTTTGCAGCACGTCCTTGCTTAGCGTTCGCTTCCAGTGGGTCCCTTCCCACGTAGGAGTGCTTGGAAAGCGATGCCGCGGACAAGTTGGCCCGTGAAGCGACATCTTGTACTCGTTTTCTGAAAGTGGCTCCAGACGAACGGCGAATTGTAAAAACCATCATCAAAGAACACTTCAGATCTCTTTGGCGGCCACAACACCAACCTTGTGTTACCAAAGGAATGAAGAGGACAGAGGCATCTTTAGTGTTCCGCATCCGGACCAACTCAGCGCGGACACCGGCGTGGCTTCATAAGCTGAACCTTATGTCCTCACCTCTGTGCGCCGCGTGTTGTGTAACAGGTGACATCGGACATTTTCTTATGGACTGCCGAGAGCATGCGACGGAGAGGTTAGCTTTGTTTAAAGAACTTCGAAGGAGAGGTGCTCCGCATGCCTCTTTGGATGATATAATTTTTCCTATAGGCCATCCAGGAGAGACATTTTGCGCCTGATCCTCGGGTTTTTAAGCGACACACGCCTCAGTGACTCTTGGTGATTTCCCGCGAATAGCGGCAAGAAAATGTTGATCGGGGGAGCAATTGCCGGCATATCACGCAAGGCTAGATCCATCAGTTAATAAACATCGTCACCACCACTACCCCAGCCTAGGTAGACTTCCACTTCTTCGTCGGCTGGCCCTGGGGCAGTCTCCATGTGTTGATTGTGAAGGGATGGCTAGATAGATTCGTCGTCATCGTCTTCGGCGTGGCGAACCCGTGGCGGGCCGGTCGCTACACGACGACGATGACGAAGGCATGAGCTCTTTGTCTGGCGATCCACGTATGAGCCCATGCGCCGCACTAACATTTTCTGGAGTGCTGAAGCCGGGGTCTTGGGCTCATTAACATGGAACTTAAACTGACTGTACGGAGATTTATGTACTTCCGAGGTCGCAGTGACGGTTTCCTCCAGGCGGTTCTCCAAAGTGTAGGCGCCCTACACCTGGCCCCTTGGCTCGTAACAACAGCAAAGATTGCACATGGCGCCCGTGCAACAGGCTTTTACAGGGAAGTGCCGGGGGCAGTGGCCCTCTTGCAGGAACTCCTTCTCTTGGGAGTACTTGTGCGCAGTGAAACCGAGGAAGCTCTACTGTGATTTGGTAGAACAGATCCTCCCACCCCCCTTGTACTGCTCGCCACCCATAGGCCGCCTAAAAAGTGACGTCCTATGGCGTGTGCGGAAGCTCCCCGTCCAAACGAGTTCGAAAGATTTCTTCTTCCGTCTGCACACAGGGATACTCCTAACTAAGGCAAGGCAGGAAGAGCGGGGTTCTTCCTCCCTGGAGGGGCCAACTGTCCGCTGTGCGGAAGGCGGGAGACGCCTGAGCATGTACTCTTACAGTGCAATACGGCATTGCATTTCTGGAACGAGCTGCAATGCTCCTTTGGACACAGTGGCAGCTCACCTGGACGAACTTAAGGTTCTTGGATGCAGACACTGCAATTCCCCCACCTCCGATATTGCATCCACGTCATGGGACTCCACTCGCTATGGAGGGCAAGAGTGGATGCTGTTGAATGTGCTGAACACCCTCGGCCGGCGTGGAGGCATTTTGTTCAGAAGGCGCAGTGGGCAGTGGCCGCCCTTGACAGGCCTGACTCAGATTCCGAGCTGCGTAATGCACTGGCGCAGGGTTCGCGTGTCCTTTCAGAATTTAAGGTAAGGAGCAGAGGAGACGGGACTCTATTTGATGGCTAGAACCGGGAAGCACTCCTGCTCATATCTGCCCATTAACGACTGTTTCCCAGAACCCCCTTCCCATCCCTCTGCTCCCATCCAATTCCCTTCAAGCTGTGCACAAAAGGCGCCGTCATCTATTTGAAAACACTCGTGCTAGCATAATTACCGCCCAAACTCTGTGGCTTTGCTAGTATTACGATGCCACTAGTTTGCACTTCCCGGCAGAACATGCTGACGCCATGCTAGCGTAAAGGCCGTAAGCGTGTAATTTCCTGCATGCGTAAAGCTGCTGCTTTATTGGACGAATACCCTGCTATTATTTGATGTGACCCTGTATATATTTCCGTAAATAAAGTTTTTGTTATAAAAAAAATGGGGCGTAAGCCCACGCGCAAGCGTGCGAAGACGCCAGGCGGTCATCGCGAGGCACGCACACACGAGCGGTACGCTTTTCTTTTTTTTTAACTGCCGTGCGGTCACCGCGGTCTTGTCCAATCTCTCTAAGTGGGTATGCTTGGCTTGACAAACGTGCGCAGGGGACGCCGGGCGGTCGTCGCGAGGCACGCACACACGAGCGGTAGACTTTTCTTGGTTTTGTTGACTGCCGGACGGTCGCCTCGAGGCCCGTGCTCACGTGCACGAGCTCGGCGATTTCTTGGTATTTTTAATTGCGGACAAAAAAAAATTAAGATTTCCTAAATAGCTTCGCTGTTAAAAAGCATTGGCCCATGGCGGTAACGCCATTCTTGGGACACGTGTAAGCACATCTCAGCCTGGCCCTGTGTGGTACATTAACCTGTATGTACAAGGGTACAGAGAACACACTCTCAAAGAAGTCTTGGTACAATCTTTTCCGCGTCGCACTATACAATTATTCGAGAGTGAAGCGGGCCAGTAAAAACTTGGTGGCCTGTACCACCTCATAGCGATAACCTCTGGTTGTTCAAAAAGAAAAAAAAAATACGCAGACGTAACGATAAAGTCAGGAAGCGCCCTAGGCAACTTCATCTGACAAACAGTGCGTAAAAAAGGGTTTTTGGCATCCCTGAAGCATTCATCTATCGAAACGGTAGTGTTCCCGCCCACTTTCAGTCGTACCGGTAGTTGAATTGATAAAGCATTGAACGCATTATCCAAATATTGTGGGTTCATATGGCCTTGCTCTGTTTTCGTTCCTAACGTTTCGAAATTCATTTTCCGAGACAAAAATAAGCAAACTATCATCGCATAACCTTCCATGGCAGTATTCACTGCTGGCTTTCCTTCCCGGTTTCATTGAACGGGCACTTGTATTTCCAAATAGAATCAGCTTTATGAGCATAAGCCTGCGAATCGCTGTTGGTAATTTCCCCAGCAACATGATTAGCCCAAAAACAAATAATAAGAGAAGAAAGCGTTTCACGTTTACAGCTTCTTTGTGTAACGACCTACTGCAGCTATAAAATTCTCACCGTAATAGAGGCATTAAAAAGCAGCATATATCTCGCAAGTCGTTTGCAACCGAGACTAGCAGGCACGTAATAGAACACCCAGGAGGACATAGACTGGCCCAATAAATGGGCACTGTAAGAAACCACGCACCCAATGTTTACCTTGGGTTTATTAACGTGCAGTTGCTTTTATTAGCCGTTATCGCAGTATATACGGGATAATACAAGGCGCGGTCCTTAACAACTTTCAGTAGGTGGTTATTTAACATTCCCCATAAATCTGACTATGATATCAAAGGTCCCTAAATAACTGTCAGGGCGCAGGGCTCTTAATAATCGTTCTTCTCATAAAATGAGTTAGTCTATTTGGTATAAATGACCCTGCCCCATGAGCTAAGTCTTGGAATGCTTGATTTTATCAGCGGTGTCTTTATTTCGTGCTTATGAAATATTTCGTTACCGGAGAAATTAGGGCTGAATAATATCACGCGATGTTGTTCACAAGAAAGAACAAAATAGTGGAACATAAAAGAGGCAAGTTACATGTTTACAAGCTGTAGTTGACATAATTGTGTAATCTCAAGTTATTACCAAACGTTTGTTTAGAAAAAGGGAGGAAGGGGGAGGAATAAAGGGGAGAGAAGGAGTTAGGGGCGCAGGGTGGTCATCCTAGTCCGCTGGGCTGCTGGCCGTCGCCGCCGACTTCACCCGAGGTCTAAAGTAAAGGAAATCTTCCGTATGCCACTGCAGGTACATTCATCCGGAAAGGTGCCTTCTTTAGCTTCCGCCGAGAAAAATCAATAAAGACAGAAATATTGTTAGGTGCGGAGTACCGTATAAACCGGATTATAGGTCGACCCGGTATATAGGTCGACCCCCTACTTTGAGGTGGGAAAAGTTGACAAAAAAAAATAATTCGGCACAGAAGCGCACTCACAATGTCTATATTTATTTTCGACGCCCGTCCGTCACTGCCACTCACTATGCCTGCCGAAGTCACTCGTCCGAGCTCTCAGAGTCGTCCGAGGATGACTGCTTCGCACTGTCATCTTCCATGCCATCAGGCGCGTTGCTGATGGAGCACTTCCTGAACGCTCGTCTAACCATGTCGTCGGGCAGCGACTGCTCAGAGAAAGACACCCAGCTTGACACGGTCGCAACCGGCCCCTATGGGTCTTTTTGTTGTCGCCGGCTATCCACTCATTGTACAGTTCGCGGAGCCGGTCCGCGCATGGCCTCCGGAGCGATCGTGAGCGAAGTTCCCGGACGAAGTTCCCGAACGAAGTCCGCCACTTTGTTCTCCAACTCGGGGTGCACCGCTTGACGTCCACGGAACGATCGGTTTCGGGGGTTGCACGCGCACAGCTTAGCTTTCTGGCTCCGCCAGTAGAAACGCCTAACTGGCTTTGCGCCGCCATATTCCCATTCTGCTCGGAGGCTCAATTTCCGTCAGCACCGTAAGCTTAATCGCCGCGGTGAACTGGCGTCGACTGCCGCCACTCATCTCGGAACAGAGACGTACAGAAATGTACGCACGCGCGCACAATAGACGACTAAAAGACGAAAAACTAGAGAAAAACGAAATCAAATAAAGGCCTGATAGTGCGAGAGAGCAGCCCGACACGAATGGCGATGGCGACGGACTACGCTTGCCCATTGTTGCCAGACAATGATTTACATTCTGCCAATGACCGCTATATAAGACGAGGGGTGACTTTTGTGCGGATTTTTTTGGAAAAAAACTCGACCTATATTCCTTAATTAGGACCCCACAATGTCCGTCCGCGTCTGTGCGCATAGCACTTGGAATCGCAAAAAACCACATAGGCACTAGCAGGATTCGAGCCTGCGACTGGTAGACCAGGCAGAGTAAGTGTCACTAATCTTACCCACTGGGCTATGACCGTGAGTTAGTACCCGAGCGACAAATGGCTTATTCCCTCGCCTGTAATGGTGCGGAATACATTAGGACCTCCCAATGTCCGTCCGCTTCCATCCGTGCGCACACCACCATCAAGCGAAAATATGTGTGGAAACTACCTAATAGGGTACAAGAACACTCCAAAACACTCAAAAACAGGCACAAACATAACCTACCAACGAGAAAAACGCGCAAAAACACCGGCGTAGTCAGGCTGTGATCAAGTTGTAATACACAGTGACTGCATCGAACTACGCTAGATGGGGCTACTCCTAAACACGACATGGCAACGCTGGTGCACCGCGCATATAAGCGGGTTCCGGAAATCACACACCCTCTTCCCACCATGCACGGAAACGAACAGAAGCGTCCCGCTGCTGCTCAACGTCTACGAAGACAACGAGCTTCCCCGAATACGAAAGCGCGGCAAGCGGAGCAAAAGCGACTAAAATCGAATGACGGTCGTGGCGCAGATCGGATGTCACTCGGGGCGCGACTTGGATATCATTTCGAGTCCCCGTACTCCGCACCCTCGCCGTCATCCACGGAGTGGAGATGCTGCCATTTTTGGTCCCATTTGCTGACCTAGGCCAGTAAATCCCTGGTATCTGTAAATAGTGAACTGCAGGCGCGACAAATATTCTGGGGGCATAATCACCCCTAGCGGTTTGCCGAAAGCGTTTATTTTTCAGTTCAAATTGAAAAACTGGTACTGTCAAAATGGTAGGAACATTAAAGCGCGACTTGTCAAATTTTGCGTGAGCATTCCTTCCACTAGCTCATCTCCGCCAAGCCCACTCTAAAGGGGCTCAGTTATGCAACTCAGAATTGGTGCCTGAGGCTTCGTGGAGGTATTTGTATGAGGCCCTGAGGTCTTCATGTTTTCACAAAAAAAAGGAGTCCTTCTATTTCGCCTTGCAAAATATCTTACCATCAATGTATTTTTGCGCTGTAGTGCAGCTGACTTCTAAAGGACTCTGTGTATAGCATTTTAAAGGTCTACATGGGGCCGAAATAGATTTTCAAAAAGAGGCCGAAGGGCCTTCATACTTTGGTTCAAAGGCCCTTCGACGTCTTGTATGGCGCCTGAAGAAATGTCTTTCCAGAAGTGCGTGTGTGTAGTACGTGAAGCTGGCACTACAGGGGCTTGGTGTAAAGCTGAATTATTTAACGATTTATTCGAGAATTACCACTTCGCAGCTTGCGACGTTTTCTTTATTGTCCCTCCCGGCGCTTTGCTGCGTAGCGTTCCTCCTTTACGTTCACACCTTTTTTCTTCTTGTGCCTACCCTCAATTCCTTCCCTAGGCGCAGGTAAAAATCCCCCTAAGGTGTTAGAACACCCAAAAATAACTCCCTAAGAATACACATTCGTAAAAGGGGCCATGCAGACAAAACACAAGTTTGGTTATTTCGAAAGATTGCATCACCAGAAGCATTCTGACGCCACTTGTAATGTAAACTTCGCTCAAATAAGCTATATAACTAGGAAAAAAGGGAGTGGGCATGCGTCTCACTATCTCATTTGCCGCACCTGAACCAATGACGTAATCTGCACAGCTGTGAGATTGGCTGGGGCCGATAAAAGCATATGCAAGTTAGCCAGGGCTTATAAGCTTGCAGAGCGAGCTATTTTTGCTTAAATGCAATGCATATTTATTTTATAGCAGTATGGATTGTGGGTAAACAATGGAACTTACGAAAGTACACGTAAGCATAGAAGTACCAGTGCGTACTGTTGTTGGTACTGTGCGAATTGTGCTTGTCTAAGATGCACCGCAGTCCGGTGCTTTGGGGTTGTCTCACACGACACTAGCCGATTGGCGTAAGCAATATTGTCTTGCATGACCCTGTTTGTTGAGCATACGCAATGTTTCACGAAACGATTACTTCCGACAGTAACAAAAACAAACCAGGTACAAATACGGTCAGAAACAAAGAGAGGGCGGATAGTGGTCCTGCGCAGTATGGTGGCGCCATCTAGGAGGACTGACGGTAAACACGACTCTCCCAGTCCGCTGCAGACTAAACGGCGTACTAACGTTCGCTTGAAGACCTGCCCTTGAGGAGGAGGAGGAGAAAACTTCATTCCAGCAGAGGAGCAAGAACCTTGCCCTTGATACGCCATCGCAAACGCCACGAAACACAATTTGGGGGCAGAATCAAAATTTTAACTTAAATCGAATAATTGCTTAGGGAATAAAACATCGTTTGCGGCCGACATAGGGTCGGGAGCTCTATAAAAAAGGAGATATTCTGAATAAAGCAAACTTGTATTTTGTCAGCACGGCCCCTTAAAAACCGGTATTGACAGCAGACGAGAATAACACAATATTTGCAACTTTACTGTGAACAGTATAATTATGGCAAGTAAATGAAGCTCGGCGTATCGATAGCGTCGTCATAGCGGCTAATTTTTTATGATTTCTTTCGGCATGGTTTCGATAAAAAAATTGGTCCGCGTATCTGCTCCTCTCGTTGCAAATGTCGTCAAAAGACGATAGTCTTTGTAGACATTTGCCAAGGAAATGCCCCCCTTTGCTTTCCCGCTCACCTCTCATGCTGTTCCTGTACCGTCGCGCTCATACCAAGGTAAACACACTAAAGGTTTGCGCAAGGCAATATGAATTTACCGCGTTCCACTGCTACAGGCCGTGTTCCTCAATGCCAGCGCTGCAGTACGGCGGAGACGCGCGTGAATGGAGGCGGCCGACTACAAGGTTTATAGAACCGCGTGGCCGTGCTCCACGTGCATTCCAAGCAGAACGTGGAAACTAGCTAGTGGAACCTTTCGTTGCTGTTGCGCGCGATTTTTCATATGCCGCCAGGAGGCGGCGGTTTTCTGCCGTAGATGTAGAATATCATTTGTTATCGAAAAACCAAGCATCCATGAATTTTTTAATAAAGGAACACTGTAAATATCCTTTGTGTACTATTTTCCTGTCTTAAATTTACGCAATGTCTTGCTCTTGTTCAACAAAGTTGACAAGTATGAACATATAAACCGGGCTTAGACGTTTACATTTGGCTGTGAGTATAGGCGCCAGACAGCGCCCAGAGGGCGACACGGAGCCCGCGACACCCAGCGCCCCCTTCGACAGATATGCGCAACACTGGGTCGGCCCCCGCAAGCATGCCCGCAAGCCGTTACGTTCCTGGCTGGGGGGCGCTCCTCTTTTTGCAACGCGGACGAAGCATATTAGTCGCCCCTTTAGGGTTTAAAACGAAGTAAGAGATTGTACAGTAATTCTGCCACAGAGTGCAGGTAAATGAAGAGGGATTTATTCGGTGGAATCCGCGTATGGGAAGGCATATAAAAGCCGCATATGCGTGATGCCCAGAAGAGAAACGCTTGTACAGCCTGCCTGCGGGCAAAACTTTCTGAAGATCAGAATGGTTTGCTTCAAAAAAGAAAACGTAATTTATATTGTTCAATCCACAAAAGAGTAGGCTTTGTCTGCAAATATATCAGACGTTGCGCGATGTTTCCGCGCGAGGTATTCCATCCATGCGAGTGCACTTGCGACTGCAGAGCTACTAACTGCACCACGGTATTACATATGGGTATTTGATCCTAATGTGATGCTCCATACATGTAACAGTATGAAATTCACATTTGTTCGTGTATAGCGAAAGTGCTGCCGCTAATAAGTGCCCGCTCCGCCAAAAAACTTTTGGGCTTCCAGGTGTAGCCCAGAACGCCAGCTGTATCAAAACACGCCCCAAAAAAGAAACTCTTCACGAGAAGGCTATCAGAAGAAATTCCATTGGCCGGGTAGGGGGTGGGGGTAGGGGTAGGCAGAACATCTAATAAGCGTATCGGAATAAATTACGGAATATTCATATTCGGGAATTTTTGTCTCTCCACGCCAACGGGTCCGGCGTGAGATTTTTCATAGAAAGACATAGTAGTGCTTTCGTTGCCGTCACAGCCTTTGCACCAAAAGTCACAGGTGAAAAAATTAGTTCTCTGAGGGCACCCCTCAATGGTTTGGAGTGACCGGAATCACAACGGATGGGATAAATAAAGTTCGTCCACCTCCTTCTCCTCCCTAAGCGCGAAAATTTCGTCCTGCGTTTATAAATTTCGAACTTTGATGGCGGCACGTCTTATCTCTATTTTTATTTTATTTTCAGTGGTTAGACAACAATTTCATCGTTTCTTTGCAAGAAGAGGCGGTGATGTTATTATGTCCAATCGCTCGCCAGACATTTGCGAAGGTTAAAGCTTATAAGTGTCCGTCCCATATGTGTTCATATGTATTTAATAAGGCGATATAAGCCCGTGAAATATTATATGAAGCAGAGTAGAACCGCTGGGTGATAAACTACGCTGCTATACCTGTGTTTGGGGGCCCTCTTTGTTACCAAATTTAATGCGCACTTATGCGTATTTACCGCCTGCTAGCCACCCTACTAACAAGCTGCTCGCACACCACGGCAGCATGTAATCCCCTCGCTTAGTGTGGGTTTTTCAAGATTGAGTAACTAGGCTTGGTATCTGCGAAAAAAAAAAAAGAGACAAGAAGAATCCGTGGGAGAATGCAAACCTTTCAAGCACACTCCCCAGTTGGTTTGACCTACGGGTCTGCAGCAAGGCAACAGTATACTTTATCGGTGCCCCGTTTTATTTGGAGGTTTCCGCCTACTATAATAGATTTCTGCATGATTTTGCTGCAGTATGTAGTAGATATACACGCAAATAACGTTACGACACATGTTTTTGCAAAGTTCAGTTCACGGGCGCCGAAGGCGGTCTGCGCGGCGGGACCGACCCAGAGTTGCGCGGGTCGGCCGCGGCTCGCGCTGCGGTCGCCCGGCAAACTTCGCTGTCCGGAGCCTATATAAGACTATTGCGCAATATAAATTTTACTTTGGCCGGGTGGCTGAATCGAGTTACAGACAGACAGACAGACATACAGACAGACCAAAATTTCTGGGCTTAAGTAGCCCAAGAAAGTGTATTGTATTTAAAAGAGTTACAACCGTTCTCTGTAACCATTGTTACGTTTCAGCTCACCGCACCCTGATGATGATGATTGTCACCCGTTTCCTTAAATTAGGGTGCACTGTCAGAAGATATGGGGAGTCGACTCAAGAGGGCCAACAAACCCCACCGAATCCACAGGGCACAGGTGACAAAGGGGGTGGCCGTCTGATGTGCGGCTTTCGCCGACCAGAGCGGCAAGAATGAGCAAGAGCCTTGAACGAAAAACAGCACAAAGACTTATATTTAGACAGGCAAGTCACAAACACAAGCACGAGGTAACGGATCGATAATGACAGACAACTTAGATGGAATTCAAATACAAGAAACAGTCCAATTAGACAAAATGATACAAAGAGGAGCGTTAACAAATGAATATTACGAATCGGAGCAGTTAACTAAAAGAAAATGAACAGTTCGATGCTTATGAGAGACAGAGTCCCAGCATATCCACCGACCGGGCCGGACGATGCACCGCTGTCGGAGGCGATTCGGCTACCTGGGAAGCGTGGATTCGTTGTAGGCCAGGCCGTCCGAGACGATCACGGTGATTCGAGGCCCGGGAGTACGTTAGAGTCCTCCAGGGCGCGGGTCGCGGATGGTGTGATGCACAAACTGACAGGTGCCGTTGTCACATCACGACTGCCAAACGTAGCTGGTTTGCTTAGGCGCGGCTTCTCTTTTTATAACCGTGCCGGCGCGGAGAGGGAGAGCACAACACACAACGCGCCCGCCGCCGTCAGCGAATAACTTCACTCTTCTCTCTTCTAGAATGATCGACGCTCTTTAGCCCTGGCAAGGCTACCCGTGCCTCCTCGAGAGTGCTCGAAGCTTCGGTGTAAGTTGAGCGGCGGAGCTTTTTATTTTGGTATTTTCTTGCCGGCGAGCCGGCGAAGGGTCGTGTTACCGCCCCTTCGTTCGCGAAAGTTCCAGCTTTGTCTCTGGCGAATAGAACCTAACTGAATGAATCGAACGACTGAAGAAGAGTTAGGCGCTGTACAACAAAATGAAAAATTTATAGGATACTTTTGGACGTCGTACGCTCGTCGTACGCTCGAGTTTGTGACAATGATGATGATGATGATGATTGCTATTGGTCTCCCCTTTGAAGCGGGGTGATGACGTGTCATCTTACCAAAAAGGACTAATATAGGCTCCGGACAGCGAAGTTTGCCGCGCGAGCGCAGCGCCAGCCGCGACAGACACGCGCAACTCCGGGTCGGTCCCGCCGCGCCGACCGCCTTCAGCACCAGTGAACGCTACTTAGAAAAAAACGTTTGTTATAACGTTATTTGCGCATATATGTACTACATAGTGCAACAAAGTCATGTAAAATGTTATGTAGTCGGGGGAAGCCTCCAAATAAAACGGGGCACTGATAAAATACTGTCGCCTCGCTGCCGAGCCGTAGGCTAGCACAACTGGGAAGCATGTGTTCAAGGCTCTGCATTCTCCCGCGGATTCTTCTTCTCTGTTTTTTTTTTCCGCAGATACCGAGCGTGGTTACTGAATCTTGAAAGGCCCACATTAAGCGAGCAGATTACATGCTGCCGTGGTGTACGATCAGCTTGTTAGTAGGCTGGTTAGCAGGCGGTCAATACACATAAGTGCGCTTTAAATTTGGTAACAAAGAGGGCCCCCAAGCACAATTATAGCATTGTAGCTTTATCACCCAGCGGTTCTACTCTGCTTCATCTAATATTCCACGTGCTTATACCGCCGAATTAAATACATATAACCACATATGGGGCGCGGACACTTATAGGCGTTAATGTTCCCAAATGTTTCGCGAGCATTTGGATAGCATAAAATCACCGCCTCTTGCAAAAGAAACAATGAAATTGTTGTCTAAGCCACTGAAAAGCAAAGAAAAATAGAGCTAAGACGTGCCGCAATCAAAGTTGGAACAATATGTACACAGGAAAAAAAATTTCGCGTTCGGGGAGGAGGAGGAGGACAAACTTTATTTACCCCGTCCGTTGTGATTGCGGTCACTCCGGACCAGTGAGGGGTGTACTCAGGGAACTAAATTTTTTCTCCCGTGACTTTTGTTGCAAAAGTGTTGACGGTAATAAAAGCGCTACTATTCCTTCCTAACGGAGGTCTCCTGCCGAACCCGTTGGCGTGGACAAAAAAAAAATACCCGAATATGAATATTTCGTGATTTATTCTGATACGCCTATTAGATGTTCTGCTTAACCCTGCCCCATCCCATCCCTGCCCAAAGGAATTTCTTGTGATAGCCTTCTCGTGAAGAGTTTCTTTTTGGGGGGCGTATACAACTAACGCACTGCGCTACAACTGGAAGCCCAAAAGTTTCTCGGCGAAGCGGGCACTTATTAACGTCCGCACTTTCGCTATACCCCAACAAACGTGAATTTCATACTGTTACATGTATGGAGCATCACATTCGGATCAAAGACCTATATGTAACTCCCGTGTGGTCCAGTTAGTAGTTCTGCAGTCGCATGCAAGTGCACTCACATGGATGGAATACCCCGCGCGGAAACATCGCGCAACGTCTGATATATTTGCAGGCAAAGCCTCCTCTTTTGTGGAGTGAACAATATAAATTACGTTTTTTTTTTTTTTTTTTTTGAAGCGTAACATGCTGATCTTGTGAAAGGTTTGCCCCGCAGGCAGGCTGTACAAGCGTTTCTCTTCTGGGCATCACGGCTATGCGGCCTTTATATGCCTTCTCATACGCGAGTTCAACCGAATAAATCCTTCTCCATTCACATGCACTATGTGGCAGGATTACTTTACAATCTCTTACTTCGTTTTAAGCCCAAAAGGGGCGACTAATATGCTTAATCCGCGCTGCAAAAAGAAGAGCGCCCCCGAGCCAGCAGCGTACCGGCTTGCGGGGACCGACCCAGTGTTGGGCATACTGCCGAAGAGGGCGCTGGGTGTCGCGGGCTCCGTGTCGCCCTCTGGGCGCTGTCCGGAGCCTATAATCATGTTTTACACCCGCTGAACGCCTCCGAGGAACCGCACGAAAGCCGGACCGGGGGGCGTGTGAGTGGCGGTGTGGTGCGTGCAGCGAGTGCGAGTGTTCGGTGTAGTGAAATGTCGGGCCCCAGTGAGGTGAGCGAGGACGAAGAGGAGGCGGACCCGCTGCTGGGATACGCCGAGATGTTGGACTGGTACCGTGCCGGTCGCCAGACCATGCCACCGCCTCATCCAAGACTCACGCGAGAGCAGGCAGTGCGGTTTAGGCAGCTGCAAACCAACTCTGTGCTCACGCCGGCGCTGGCGCGCTACGTGTGCCCGGAGGTGTTTGACAGTGAGCAGTGCAGTGTGTGTGGAAGTGCAACAGCGACTCTTACCCACATTCTCTGGGACTGCACTACGGACCTGTGTCCACCCGGGTCACACCCGGGGGGCTTACCGACGGACGTGGTGTGGGCTATGCAGTCAAGAGACTATGAAGTGCAGTTGCAGGTAGTCCAGCGGGTCGAGGCGGCTCTCGCCCGGCAATCCCGAGTGCGGGCTGATGCCGCGCGGGACCGAGGGACGAGAGCCCTCGGGACCGCCCGCAGTCCGGCCGGCCCGAGTGGAGGTCGGGGGGACACCGCGCCTTGACGACAGGCCTAGAATAGTCGGGCTGTGGGCGATCCTGCGTGGTCCGCCTGCAGCCTCCGTAGGATTTTTGATCCAATAAAATCGATTTCTCTCTCTCTCTCTCTCTAGCGCTGCTTAGGGCAGGCACTAAAGCTTATTAGGCCCGAAATACTTTTTTTCCCTGTTACAGGTGGTAACTGTCCTAGGCAATATTCCCCTCTCTGCTTTTCGTCCACCAGCATTCTAATCTTCTTTTCGTCCCCTCGACAGCCTCGAAGTTAACTTCCTCTGTTATACCCGTAAATCCTAGGGCTTCTGGAAGCCCAATATTCCCTTCATGTAGATTTGGATGGATACCCTCACATTCTAACACTATGTGCCGCATAGTTTCTGTTTCTTTTCCGCAGACCACGCATACCCCATCATTTGTGAATACTTCCCACAAAACTCTTAGTTCGCAGGCAACCTGCTCTACCCTCAAAAAGCAAAGCACTGCCCTGGGAATTATCGTAGAAATTTTCCTTCTGATGTTCAATTTCTCAGCCCTGTACATCTCTAACGACGTTTTAGCTTCCATTTTTTCCCTCCAGTTATTCGTTTCAATCTGCCTTGCCTCTTTTTTTGTTACCTTGGCTGTTTTGGATTCTCCACAGTTCTTTCCGTATTTCATCGTTAGCCTTCTAGTCTTTCTTAACCACTGCGTGTCCACGCTTTCCAAGTATAGGTACCTAAGAACCTTAGCTGCCCACCTTCGTTGATCCATTGCCCTCAACCTCATCTCAAAGCATATTTTACTCTGAGCTTCTCTAACTTCAAACGACGCCCAGCCCATATCTCCCTGAACTGCTTCGTTAGTTGTTTTTCCATGCGCGCCTAAGGCCAAACGTCCTACCGTTCTCTGGTTTACTTTAAGGCCTGATAGAACGTCTGATTTTAAGCAGAGTACAGCATTCGCAAACGTGAGACCCGGAACCATTACTCCTTTCCGCATTCCTCTTACTACTTCATATTTTTTATACCCCCGCAGAGCTCTATGCTTCATTATAGCTGCGTTTCGCTTTCCCTTAACCTTAAGTTGCTCCTCGTGAGTTCTTAAGTAGTTATCCCCTTCGTTTATCCACACTCCCAAATATTTATATTCCTTCACTCTAGGTAATTCGCCTTGCTGGATAGACACTACATCAGTGGTATCGTCATTGAAAACCATTATTCCTAATTTTTCTGCACTGAAATCTAACCCGAGGTCGGTGGCTTCCTGGCCGCTAATATTTATTAGCCGCTGCATATCGGTTTGGTTATCAGCTAAAAGAACAATGTCGTCTGCGTATAACATTCCCGGAATATGCTGTTGCACCGCTTCGCCTTGTAGCATATGGGTTAGGCTAAACCCTACTTGACTTTCTTCAGTTTCTTTTCTAACCCTGCCATGTAAAGCATGAACAGTATTGGGCTCAAAAGGCATCCCTGTTTCAGAACCCGATGGATGTTGACCTGCTCGGCGCATTTCTGTCCTTCCCAAGTAAGGTGCACTCTATTGTCTTTATAGATTGCTATAAGGAACTGTACTAACTCGTCATCTAATTCCTGGAGTTTCAGCGTTCTCCACAGCCGTTCTCTGTTTACGTTGTCATATGCCCCTTTAGCTCCCTTTAATATGCCCCTGTTCGCGCCTGCTGCAAGCTTCGTGTGGTGCTCCTGTGCGTTGCGGTAGAGCCTACCCTCCTCGAACATGTTACTGCATGCGTCTGCTGCGCTGGGCCCACTGGCGGTGACTCAAGCAATCACAACTACAAAATATAAAAAAAACTCTTTATGCAGAGGCATGCCCCGGTGAAGCTGAGATAGAGAGAAATAACATTTATTGAAAGAGCTCCCCCTTATGGGCGGTGGCGGCTGCCCACAGGGCCGCAGCGACCTGGAGGCCTCGGGAGGTGACTAGCACCTGGTCCGAAACCTCGGAGCTCCGCATGGACGCTGCTCGCCGAGATCTCCTCTCCTCTTCTCTCAGGCCCAACGAATGCCACTACTGCTGCTTTCACGAACTCTGAAAAAAGTGTTTGTGTGTGTGTTTTTACTCTTCCCGTGCCGCGTGCAAAAGCGCTAGGAAAGCGGCGGAACTGGTACTTGTGTGCATAAATCCAGTGTTTCCTGTGGCCGTTGGCAGACCGCATCGGGCTGCTGCTAGGAGCGCTGCCCTGCTGGAGTCTTGCTATAACCTCGCCCGTAAGGGTATGGTTTCTGCATCATCGCAGTTCATCTCTCGCCATGCAGTAAACCAGTAAAGTTTGCCTCCGGCTTTTTATCGTCATCACCCAGGCTCGGCCACCACATGACGGAGGTGACGGAGCGCGGTTTGGTGACGCCTTCCCGAATGGAACACTATACTCCTTCCGCAGATAGCCATGTATTGACAGAGGACAGTGGCTCCGTAATGTTTACAGCTTCACTTGAACTAATTATTAAAAGTAAGCGAAACTCGACATAATGATGTTGTCGCCCCAGCGGCAAATTTCAGTGTGTCTATTTTCAATACCGTATTTACTCGAATGTAACGCGACCATGACTGTAACACGAGAGGGGACTTTTCATTGCATTCAGAAAGAAAAAAATAAAACTTTCAAAAATAAAAAAAAGGAAAGACTACGAAAGTACTCACACGAGACCAGCGGAAGCACGGACAAGCACTTCGTACGTGGCATGCCCATATGCCGAGCGTCATCGCTTGCTTAGTATATCACTTCCAGACTAACCGCCGTGAGGTGGCTGCGCTGTTCTGTGACGATACCAGCAACACACTTCTATAATTCGACATGGTTGCCGTGGCGAGACCCGCGGAAATGTTTTTGGCTGGGTTCGCTTGTGAAAAGGCACTCGCGCTGAAGCCGCGATTCGCGGGTGGTCGATTCATTCGCGCCAAGTCTTCGGGGAGCAGCTGAATTGCCGATTTCTTCAGCCATGAAAATAGGGCGTCGCTAGAAACGGGCGTCGTACTGGACGAGACAAGTTTCCTCGCAAGAGGAGCCGATGAGGAGCCGGAGCACCTTGCGGCAACGAAAACCACACAGTACGACGCAACAACTAAGAGGAAGCGCTGAGGTCGCCATCAACGCTAGCAAAAAAAAAAAAAAAGAAAAAAAAGGAAACGAAGAGAGCCGGTGTTGCTTATAGTAAAGTGAACTAGAATATACTAGAATATTCTAGTTCACAATAGCAAAAGTGCCTAGAACATTCTAGGGACTATATGTTGGTTTGTAGTGGATCCAAATGGCTCTGGCACGTCTTACCAACATAGATCGCCAAATGGCCAAAACTTGAGCCGTCGATGGGAATTGGGTGCATCATTGCACTTTTTAGGCAATTTGAATTTCGTTATTTGATTCTAACGTGAAGGTCGACTTTAGGTAGCGAAAATCAGGAAAGAAACTCACGTCACAATCCAGTAAGTACGGTAGCTACATTAGATTGAGGGCAACACATCATTCACCAGAAAGGTGGCTTTACCGCAAGAATATTGACGTGACTCTGACTGCGGACGCAAAAATTTTCAGAAACTAGCCACATACAGCTGCGCTGTGAATACTCATGCGGCTGCCTCGCCGCAGCATAGCTGAATAACCAATGATTCCGTTAAAAAAGCAAATATTGGCTAACGTCGAAAACGAGTAGCAACTGATTCGAAAAATGACTTGTGCGCTGTAGCACCAAAGCACGCCTGTTCTTTGCATTTTAGATGCGACGGCATCTCATTCACTCGCCTTGTCCCTCCATCGGCGTTGTCGTTGTCCGTCCACACCCCTCCCCCATTCTCCTCGCCGCGCGAGCTGCGCTCTCCGCCGCTCACCCCCTCTCCTCTCCGATAGCGAACACTCTCTCGCGAGGGGCATTGGATTGGATTCGATTGGATTGGCTTGGCTTGGCTTGGCTTGGATTGGATTGGATTGGATTTTGATTGAATTGGATTAAAGTGGAGTGTGTTGGATTGTGTTGCGTCATAGCCGCGGGCCAAGGGGGTTCACGGCACGTTTCACGCGATGGGAGAATCAACCTAACGGAAACAACAACGGAACCCCCTATGCGTCGCATCTACACAGGGGTTCCCGTGAGGGGAGATGGGAGTAATTTTTCTCAATGTAACGGTGCCAAAAACATTTTCGAGCCAAAGCGTACTCGTGAGTATTCTTTATAATGGTGCAATGGAGTCGCCAGGGGACGAGTGAAAACGGTCTGTCTGTCTGTCTGTCTGTCTGTCTGTCTGTCTGTCTGTCTGTCTGTCTGTCTGTCTGTCTGTCTGTCCGTCGGTCCATCCGTCCGTCCGTCCGTCCGTTCGTCCTGTGAGAGGGCCTAGGAACGAAATTTCGAGTGTAATGTCCCGGGAATTCATGAGTGCGCCGGCGACGGGTAAAAGAGACCCCACTTGGCAATACAAACAGCCGTCAAATGATGCCTCAATGAGTCATGCAAATGGCACCGCACGAACAATACACGGAGGTGAACGTGAACCCAACACCCCGCATATATACGGCTGGATCTGTTAGATTAAACGGTGCGTCCACATTGTTACAAGATATCTGTATGCATGCGTCGTAAAGGCGTCGTGGCTCCGTCAGGGCGCAAGCGCTACGAGCAATGCATGTCCTGTCAGCAAGGCATGAGGCGAGCGAGAACAATTACCACCCAGGAAATAAAGATTGCGGGGTTCTGGTATACGTATACAGCTCAAGTGTTGCTCAAGATATAACTTGCCCATGCTTACAGAGTAAGATTGCCGCTTTTCCTTAATTATTCTCTTAGTGAGAGTTTAGGCGTGAAGTTTGAAGATATATTGCTTTGAGGAGTTTATTGTCTTTCTCGGATTTAGTTTGTTGCCGTCGAAGAGACCTTTCGTTAAGAGGAGCCCTAAGGAATCGTAAAATATGCCCGTATTATCTGGAGGCCGCTTTAAGTGGTTGGCTTTTCCAATGTGCCTGTTTCTAGAAACAAAAACTATCCCAGAATTCATCTTAACGGAGTGTACCTTAACAGACGTCTGCTGTGAACGCAAAAATTACTGCCAAAAGAAAAGGAAATTAAATTTCTCTTTTCAAGTATGCTTGCTACGGTGTCGCATTCCGCGCATCTGACAATTCTTTTCAAAGCGAAGCTTTCGACACCTCACTTGCGCCGTAGTTTCGCCAGAACTAACTGCAGGAAAGCCAACTTGCACAATGGATTTCCGCAAACGCACATCAAGAGCCTCAAGAAAAAAAATTAGCTTAGCTTCACTAACTTAACTTCGCGAACGCTGATGTTAACAGCGCAGCTGCCTGGCGTTGCCTAATCGCAAGCCTAAGCTTCATAGACCTTTTGCAAAGCCAGTAGATCGATTCCCATTCGCGCTCGTTCGCACGCCAACTCTCACTGGCGCTTCCGACGGGCGGCTTCTTCCGGAGAGCGCGCGACTCTACCTATTTTCCGAACATTCAAGAAACGACCGCTAAGCACACTCGTCTCTACATGCGCGCTCCTTCAAACCATCTGTTGGACGCACGCTTTCCGACTCCTCTGTTTGACTCCGCCCACGTACGCTCGGCGCGTGCCTTCACCCGCGGCGTGGCTCCCCCCTCCTGAGCTTGGCGCCCGCTCCTTCTCTCCCCACTACGCTGCTGCTGGGCTCGGCGCTTGCTCTCCTCGCTAGGCTATGCCCCCACCACATCGCTGCGCTCGCGTTACCACGCCTCGTCCCAAGAAAGCCTCGACCAAGAATATCTCTGTTAAAATATCTGCATTTTTGTGGAAATGCAGGGCGTTACACGGTCTCGGCTGTGGAGGTACTCGGCAAAGAATGTTACACACTGAAACGCTTTCCGTGGTCGGAATCGACACTGAGTTCTTCGTATTATGAAGCCGATTTCCATACCATTGCGTCGTTCTGACATGGTCGAAGCAGTTTGGATTTCGCACTTTGATTCAGGTTGAATGGGAGAGAGGTTTGTTTTAATTACTTTTCTCTTTAAGAAAGGGGCTTTGATTTCTTGGGCCACCTCAACGCAAAATTTCTCTCTCTCTGTCTGTCTGTCTGTCTGTCTGTCTGTCTGTCTGTCGTCTGTCTGTCTGTCTGTCTGTCTGTCTGTGTGCGCGCGCGTCTGTCTGTCTGTCTCTCTGTACTCGGATAAACCACTTCATACAATATTCCCCAAATTCCCTATCCGTCAAACCTTTCTAGCACCAAAACTTCGTCAAAACACTGTTGGGTTTCCACGCAACTAACACCAGTCTCTCCTTTTGGTCAAGCGAAGACACTCTTGTCAGCTTTATTTGAATGGGACCCGTATGTTTAATTTACATTAAGAACTAGGCAACAAATAAGTTGGACGGGTGTAACTACATCCTCTACTTCCGCTGTTTAAATGGAAAAGCTATTGTAAATTAACCACGGTGTGATTCTTAACATGACACCATATCTGTGAAAATGGTCCGGAAACAATCATTTCACGGATCTTTCCTTAAAATTTCAAAATTTACACCTACTGGAGAGGCCTAAATACTCGCCCCATCACAACTTGCAAACAAATTAATCCATGCAAAAACTAATACCACCCCTGCAATTCTCCCAACCCTGCGCACTTGACCACATCGCGCTATCAAAAACACGCGTTTTTAGCCTAAAACAATTCGGCCACCTTCGCAATTGGGATACGAAGACTGGGGAAAACAGCGGAGCTGGTGGTCTTCAGTATCTTTAACGTGGCTTTTCTTAGGCCTGCCCCTTGCTTTTCAGAAAAAAAAAATGGTTAAAAGCGACGCTTCCTCTATGCAAACAGAGTTAAATCAAAGTCCACGATCCGTCCTCCTAAAGTCCAAAATTCAAACTTCCGAAGGCCGAAGCCAAAATCAGCTTCAACTCAGCCAAAGTCTTACGTCAACGCCCTCGCTACGAAACCAAGGGAAATGCTGAGAGCGCCGAATGTCGCCTCTATTGTTTGCGTTGTACATGGAGCCTCTTTGCCTTAGCATACAACATAGCCAAAGGGTACGGGGTTTTTCGTTAGCGTCATGTGAAGTTAAAGTTCTTGCGTATGCTGATGACATCACCTATTTTTGTGCTGACAAGCGTACTGTTCCCGAAGCCCTTATATTGACTGACGTTTTGTGACGTGTCTGGAGTGGCCATGAATATGGAGAAAACAAGGGGATTTTTGGTTTGGCCAGTGGGAAACCAAACCTTCGAAATTTGCGGGTATTAGTTGGGACAATAGGCCGCTTGAGTACCTTGGCGTGCCCTTACACCAAATAAGGACCTCAGGGCCACATTCGTCTTCAGCAGTCACGCATGTCAAGCGCGCCTCGCAGGCATGGATGGGGCGAGAGCTTTCTGCATTTGCCCGTGCGCGAGTCTGCAATGTCTTCTTGGTAGCAAAGCTTGTTTATGTGGTTCAGGTACTGCACTGTGCGCGGGCGGAAGTCCAGGCTCTACACAGGGTATCTGCTACCTTCGTGTGGGGATCTGAATGGGAGCCAATGCGCAGGGATAATTTATTTCTTCCTTTAGGGTCTGGTGGTGTTGGGTTAATGCATTTGTTTGTGCGCCAACTTGTGTCTCAGGTTTTCTTCTACAAGTTAGCAGATCATCCACTTTTACTTAGTATACTTCAAGAGCGCATAAGTTACCATTTACCTTTTCTCCTGGTTTCTACGGGTGAGGTTAACAGTAAGCCGCCATGGGGTTTTCTAAAGGAAGTTGTGGATACTTTTTATTTTCTTACTGCGCGGTTTTCTTTGGAGTAGCTGTTTAGACTTTTAAGGAAGGCTATGGCGAACACTTTAATTCCAAATCTGTACCCCGTGTCTTTTTATCACCAGCCAAATTTACGGGACCATAAGAATAATGTTTTAGACCGTGTTAAGCGTATGTGCGTGCCGCCAAATGCCAACACGTTTTTCTTCAAGCTTCATTCGCAAACGCTTCCAGTTAAAACATGGCTGCGCGAAAAAGGAATGTCGATCCCTTGGTCAGACCATTGCCGCTTGTGCAATCAACGAGAGACTATTGACCATTGTTTTGTGCTGTGCCGTGACGCGGTGTTTTTCTGGGACGTTTTGCAACCGACCCTAAAAAAGGACATTGACATCACCCCGTACACCATTCGCTTCTTGCCATTTGAAGGTGTTAATCGGGTGCCATATGACGTTTTTGTTCTGTTAGGATTTATTTATTTAATACATACTGCCAGCCACCTCTTGGTGGCCAAGGCAGGAGTGATAAAAACTTGCATACTTGCAGCCCCGTAACACCATACAGTTCACGTTACAGAAATAAAATCACCACATAACAGGCTTGCGTGGTACATGTATGTACTCGGGTTGCAGGAGCACCACAAGAGCGGTATCGAAATACAATCCAGGTTTTGTTCACAACACAAAGTGGAAAAGCATGATAAGAGGAATTGAAACCTGCACATGTTACCAGACAACTTTTAGTACAAACAGGCAGTGGCAGCTGATAAGAATGCGCCAGGCACTGCAATGCTCGTTACGTCATGGGGTAGTTCATTCCAATCGGAAATCGTTCGTGGAAAGAAAGAATATTACCGAGAATTTGTTTTTGTAAGTGGTATTACTATGGTTTTACCATGCTTATTCCGAGTTTTTCGCGATGTATTGTACTGCATGTAAGTGTGAAATGCGAGCCCTGAGTGTCTATTCACTATGTTATACAGGATTGTTTTACTTGTGGAAGTGCCGCATGACTGATCGGCATGCGGAACCCACTAGGCCGAGCAAGTGCATTTTTCGGGAACAGGTGGCGTTGGTTCGGAGCGTTCGTGCTGCGCAGAGTGATTTACCGGAGTGGCTGCCTCTTTTGGATGCGTGCGTTTGCTTGCCTGAGTTTTGAAATGGTGTCGATCTTTGTTAGACTGACGTCCTCGCCCTTTGCCGTCTATGTTGTGTGTTAATTGTCTTGTCTGAGTTTTTCTAAAATTTCCATGCATTAAAGAAAAAATGACAGCGCAATTGGTTACCCGCCTGTTTCATAACGCCGGGGACCCAGGTTGGATTCCGACCACGGGAAGAGGTTTTTTTTTTTTTTTCGAGAATTCAATTTATTTTTTTCAAAACCCAACCATCGTTCTCTTAACAAATGGGCTTTGAATTCCGGCATAGTGATCGAAGTCGCTTTCGCATCGAAGCGTTGTCCGCTGATGAGGGTATATGGAATAGTAAAGGAAAATCTTACGAAGCACAAAACGTAAACGGTATACGCGCTCCGCTTTCTTGCGAGTGACTTTGGTCGTTGGTGGTTTGGACAGTGATCGTTGGTGGTTTGGATTTTGAGCATTGAGGCGTGCACTTGGATCATTGGGCTTTTGGGCTTTACTTTGATTCGGGTTGCATTGGACGAAAATGTCGCGTTTCAGCCATCTGTCGTTTGACGAAGGAACGTTTACCATTTGTTTTTTAGCTTAAGAGATGGAGTAGCCCAACCGACAGCCCATTCAGCAACGCGATCCTGGTTCAACTGCCCGCACCGCCCGCATTCCCGTATCATGGCATTCATCATTTATCGCCTGCTGGGTAGTCCAACTTTCATCCCGAGTACGCATATTGTTTAAGCACTCCACAAAATCGTTAAAGGCGTCCAGCATTTCCACTCTTAAGGGCAGTTATTGCGGCTACGAGTCATTGACTTGCTGTAGTCAATTGATGAAATAAATTTATAACCATACTTATTTACGTATTTCATCGCGACACCCGAACATGATGACAAACATATGACCCAATTACTTCTCTGCATTTATGTTTATTCGTCTATACTTCGACATTTTGTTTTCTCGTTGTGGACAAGCTATTAAACTTCCATCAACAGTCATGACCGTGTTGGCGCAGCGAGAAGTGGCGTTATACTCACTACACTAAAAACATACATAAGGCGACAGAGAAACTGTAATAGAACTTATATCAACATTTATTGGTAAATCTTTAAGAATGCGCGAACCTCTCATCTCTCTCTCTTGCGAACTTGAGGATCGACTCGAGCGCATGTCTTGCTCCGCCTTCAGAAATCCTCGACGCCACGTTTCTCGACCTTCCCTCGCACATTCATCCAGCTTTGCTTAGCCCTCTAGCCGTGTCAGTGGTCCCGTTTGGGGTATTAAGCAACGTCATTTGCTGCTTGTCGCTCCGTTTTTTCCTCACCAGTATCGGCATTTCGTTATCCCCATCGTCATCACTTCCCCTTTTCCACCCGCACTGGCTTCAGACTTGATTTTAAACGCCTACAAGCGGTCGCGGAAGTTGCAAAACCCGTCGAGGCAGGGGCAGTTAGCGCTCTGTGCTTCTTGTCTCTACGGGAATGCGACAAGCGTCCCAAAGGCTCTCCACGCGTTATGGCCAATCTGTCATTTCTTTCGCTCCCGGTGGTTACATAGCGACGCGAAAATGAAGGGAGCTTCGGGAAGAATTACCCTACATGGCCCATCTTTTTTTCACGATAGAATAACAGGTAATGGAGCGGTGCGTTTTTTACGTTAGCATGGGAACACTTCCTTACTATACGTATACACACCCGACCATACCTCGGCAAAACTGGGCGCCACTCACTCACACTCACAAAGAAAAGTATATTTTTCCACGCACTCACTCGCACTGACGCTCACTACGCGCCTCCACCACTCGCACCCACTCGCGCTCACTCTCACCACTCGCCGTGACCTCGCACTCACTTGCCCGCACGCTCACCACTCGCCGTCACCACTCGCACTCACTCACGCTCACGCTCACCACTCGCCGTCACCACTCGCACTCACTCACACTCACCACTCGTCTCCTCTTTCACGCGGCGAGTGTGTGCAGCTGGCCCTCCATGAGTCATGAAAATGAACAGTATTAGTGCATTACGGCGTCAGAAGGCCATCCAAATCATATTCCTAAATCAACACGCCACCAGAGAATTAATTCTAGGGTGCCACATATAAGGAGCTCAGTGACGACATATTTCCGAAGCTAAAAGCAATCCCGCCATTAACAGCGAGCGGCTCCTGGGACGAATAGCCAACATCGAGTACAAGCGCAGTAGTGGCGCTCACCGCGGTAAGCCCCGCAAATGGCGCGAGTAGCGCGAGTGCACTCGCGAGTGGTGAGCGGGGCTCACTGCGCGTGGGGCTCGCACTCACGCCCACTCACACTCGCCAGTCCGAAACGATGGCAAGGCTCACTCACCACTCACTCATGAGTGGCGAGGGAGGGGGAAGGGGTGAGTGCACTCGTGAGTGAGCCAGCTGACCTATGCCCCTGAATGAGGACTATAAGGATGCAAGTGCACCAAAGACGAGGCTAAGCCTACGTTTTGACGTTGAGAATGGGTGTCGCTGCGACATTACACCTTGTGCCCACGAAATTTTACAGGTCAATATCGCAGCGCGGACCGAATTTTTTTAGTGATATCGTCCTTCCATTTCTGCAATTTTCCCAATTAACTCCCCCTTGTGGCGTAATTGCTCCTGCGTAGAGCATTTAGGTGCGGTCGACAGTAGAAAGTTTCTTAGAGAGCACTATTTTCGGCTTTAGCTCATCTTTCAACGAAGTTGCGGTGCTTCTCAGCGGTTGCTAATTTCATCCTCGCAGAGTCTTTCGTGCACGCGGTGTGCAGATACCGCCTAATTTTCGGCTAACGCCTGTTGCTCGTCTGGAGCTGTCAATTATTACACTTAGCCCAAGGACACGGGTTCGAACCCGGCCGCGGTGGCTGCTTGTCTGATGGAGACGAAAAGTAAAACTCCCGGGCCATCTCCACTAACGTGAAACCTGGGGAGGGGCGAAGCATGCAGTGCGTAAGCGTACTCTTGGCGCCTTGGCGTTTTTGCCAACGGAGATGAAACCGTTGAGGGGTGCAGGTGCAGGGGCAGGGTGCAGGGGCGCTTTGCTGTAAAAGTCTCGTGTCTTGGAAGCACGAATCGTTCTAGCGTGAGGCGTAAGCGAGTGTCCCGGTGTTTTAGTACCGTGACTACAGGAGACGATGATTACGACGACGAAAGGAGACGCCGACAGCCCGAGCCCCTGACGGACTTCGCCCGTAAAACAATCGTGTGTCGAGATTATGGCGAACACGCCCAGAGGGTCAAAATTAATCCGGAGCCCTCCACTACGGCTCGCTTCATAACCCACATGGATCTTAAACACACAAAATAAAATAGTATTGCTTACGCTCCCGCAATATTAACGGTTGTTGATGTTATCGCGTTTACTCGCAGCCGCTAACCAAAAACCAACGAGGTCTCGTTTCGTCTCGCTTCGATTCCGAGCAGAAACTTTTTCAAACTTCTTTTAATCGCAGCTGACTCCCGGACTCAGAAAGACAAGCAGCGATCACATCCAAGAGCGTGCGCAGTGCTTCGAAACAAGTGGTCGGACCGCACTGTTTCTCCCCCTCCCCCTCCACCTCCCACTCGATCCAAGTATTAGCGGAGACTTTCTCGCACTCTCCCCCTCTCTCGCGCGCGTTTCTCCTCTCATGCGCGCGCGCGCTCTCCTCCACCGGGGCAGCGCGCGGCGTTTCCGCGGCCCATTACGTCAACGCCGCGCCGCGCGCCAAGCCCAGCGGCGCACGCCGCCGCTCCTCAGCCGGGGGCTTTTTGAGCGCGAGGACCCGCGGCCCGCGGACACAGCGCGCGCCGGCTCCGCCGAACCAACCCCACGCTGCGAACCCGCGACATGCCCCGCTGCGGTGGCGCCGCCAAGATCGTGGCCCGCGCCGAGCCCGGCTGAACGCCGCTCCCCGGCGCCGGACGACGATAGGAGCAACAGGCGGAGGAGAACGTTGTTTGGTCCGCGTTCGACACCACCTTTTTGTTTTTCCCGCGCCGCACGGCTTCGGTGAGCTTTCTCTTCGTGGAACTGTGCTGCTGGCCCACGAGTGATCGAGCGGGGGGCCCCTTCCCTGATCCCCGTGAGCCCGTGTCTGGTGACTGTCTGGTTTCGCTAGACTCGGAACTGTGACGGCGGCATGACCACGACGCGACGACGTTGCGCGCGACGGCGACCGATCGTTCTCGTGGGATTTGCGGTGCTCGTGTGCGCCGGTCGCTGCTGCTGCCTGGACGACGGTGAGTACCCGTCGCTCACCGCCTGTCGCGCACCTGTTGAACCGTTTTGTTTTCTCGCCTCGCACAAGCGACGAGTGGAATGAATGGGTTTTTTGTCGCCGCGGCGGTGTTTGAGGAGTCGGCGTGGAAGAGTTGAGAGAAAATGTTGACGTGCGTACGTCGAAACATCTGGCATTGCCGTTGAACTAATAATTGATGCGGTAAAGCCTTCCGGTTCGCTTCTTTCGTTTTCCGCTTAGTATACTTTAAAAGTTCTCAGTACTCCGGCTAGGACAAGAAGTCTATTCTGTCATTTTGTATTCCACAGCACGATTAAAAAAAAAACAACAACGAAGAGCTACAAAATTCTCAGTGGGTCCTCTTTCACCACAACGCACCCCAGGGGCGAATCGCCGGTTCCCCGCCAGCACATTCAACGAATAACGAATTCCGACCCCCAAAAATGGGATCTGCAACGGAACATCAGGGGGTGAGTGTCCTACTCGCAATGCGGTAACACCACAGCGCGGGCAACGTGTTCGGAGTCAAAGAGCACACCGCGCGGCGTTATTAAACTCTCTCTTTGCTCATTATAATTTTTCGCTCAGGTGCGTTGCATTAAAGTAGGCGCGTGGCTATTCCCAATAATAAACATTGAGGGACAAATAAAAGGTAGTGAGTAATGTAGCAACGTTGGTTCGAAACAACTATCTACAAAGATGGCCGTAGAATGATATAATGCGATGCAATTAAAGGCCTTCAAATAGCTCAAAAGCCAGCTTAACCCCACCCCACTATTTTTTTCTTCTTTCTCTATCGCAAGCCGCAATTGGTTCCGGCGCAAAGCTCCGTGGGCTTAGCTTTGTGCCCCGAGAGAAAGCCAATTATGTTGTTCGTCGAACAAGCGCGGTAAACCAGCCGTGCGGCCCAGACCCTGATTCATCAAAGCTGCGCCCTGCGGCCCAGCCGTATCTGTCTCCGCATGTGTGATAATTGGGCGGTTTGGTCGTTACCCCGACAATTACTGGTCGTGTACGGGAACGCCCATAATGACCGATAATGACAACCATCGATCGTTGTCACGCACGGTCGGACCACTCATTGATATGCCTCACCACGCGCGTACAAACAACGCCGCTCGAACATTGCCGCGGAAAGGCTGGCGGCTAAACACACACGGCCTATACCGCGGCCGGAAAGGAGAGCCGTGTCCCTATAGTGGGCCTATTTGCCGGCGCGCTTTCGCTATTCGTTGGCCCTGCGATTAAGCTATGAATGGACCAAGCGGGAGTAACCATGGGGGTAGTGGATAGCAAATTAACGATGACTGGAATGCTGTAATGTTACAGAGCCCTAGAAGGTTACAGATGGAAGCGATAAAACATACTTTAATAAATGCAACCGTACCAGCTTGTTTCTAAAGCGAAGCTTTCAATGCCTCGCTGATGGCGACCGTCCCGTCACCAGAACTCCCTGCAGGAAAGCCAACTTTGCGCAATAGGTTTAACAAAATGATGATGATGATGGTGGTGGTGGTGGTGGTGGTGATGATGATGATGATGATAAGCGAAAGTAACTCGAAGGTATAGAAAAAACGCTTGCCCTGGTCGGAATCGAACCTCGGTCCTTGGCGTTGACAAGCCGACGTATATCGAATTGCACCATTCCGACACGGTCGAAGATGTTTAGAATTTGGACTTTGACTTTGACTCCTGTTGCATGGGAGAAGCTTCGCGTTTTAACCTTCTTTCTCTTAAGAAAATGACTGATTTTTGAAATAGGTTTGCCCGCATTAGGCGGAGTAATAGTAGTAATAAATTTTACAGCGGAGAGTAGAGGATTGGTTTCCCTACTGGTGGACAAACCCAGCGTTGTGAGAAGCGGACGGTACAAAAATTCGCGCGCCGTCATCTAAAACACAAAACCGTGGGCAGGACGGGAGTGAAACCCAGGGATGCTCAGTGACAGGTAAGTGATTCAACTACTACTTCATTTCGACACCGCGCGGAACACAGCTATCGAGGCGCTTAAGGTGAGAAACAAGTTTTTCGGGCACCTATATCTGCTTAGATAGGCTACATTTACCGCATATTGTACTCCTACACCATGCGGATGTCATGATGGTTCCGTGAAGCTACCATGATCCAGGTTCGTAGCTTCTCAATATGGAGCTCTGAACAGTCTGGGGTTTCGGCAAGCGATATACACGAAGGCAAAAAAGCGAAGAAAGAGAAGCACACACAATGTCGCAAGAACGTAGCTGTTTAAAAGTTCCGGCAGTGGAAGCCATCCTGCTTTCGCATTCGAAGCACGCAAGTAGACTTCAGTGCCCCGAGGAAGTTTTCAATATGATGAAATTCATTTTTTTTTGTTACGATCATTGAGGTTCAGACATAGTGACAAAATCAGGACAATAACTTTATACTGATGACTAGTATTTTATTACACTGACCAGGTGACTAGTTTTTAGCACATTCACCTGCCTGTACGCCTTGCTCTTCACTGCTGCATTTTTCTTCTCTAAACGCGCAGTGCTTCGAAAACAAACATTTTTCAGAAATTTCACATGAACGCACCCGCCATCTGCGTTATCGAATTTCGTTAGTAGCCCGGTTGTGACACCCTTTCCGTCCTCCCCGAAAAGAACGACACCACTCCACGCCGCACATAAAATCACCTTTCTTTTCTACTATTGATCACATTTGTCATCTCTACACTGCAATCTGTTAGGTAATGCAATCGGTATCATCGCCTTTTTCTGCCCAGTGGCGGATACAAGGGGAGGCAGGAAACTCGCCCACTTCCCCACCCCTTCCCCTCACCCGCCGAAACGTCACAGTGGGCGCATGCAGCAGTCTGTGCAACCGTAACCCCCTTCTCCCCTGAAAAAAATATTTTGCAGCTGAAAACGTGTGTGCGGTACGAGCAACGGCATCTATCACCGGTGCGTCGTCCACAAATAATGCGGTACCACGACCTTCATGTGCATCTACCACGCTTGCTTAGTACAGTCTTTCGAGGAAGGAAGAAATGACACAAAAGCAATGCAGGATTTTTAACCTGGCTAAAGCGTAGTTTGCTGTCCTGCACGCGGGGAAACGGGAAGTGGGCAAAGTGAGAAAGCAAAAAAAAAAGTGAAAGCTAGGAGCAGAGCACACGCAGGTATGCCAGGCGTTAGATCATCAGACGTTCGAGTTCAGTAAGTGTCATCTCTAAGGTGAAGATCTTCCTCCACTTGCCTTCTCCATCATCAGGCCAAAAAACGACAGGAGCGCTCATAATCCTTGTGTGAATGCCGACTTCGATCAAAAGATTGTAGCACGATGAGAGAGAGAGAGAGAGAGAGAGGAAGAGAGAGAGAGAGAGAGAGAGAGAGAGAGAGAGAGAGAGAGAAGAGAGAGAGAGAGAGAAATCTTGAATATTTAATGGACACGGAAGAGGTTAGCCCCACAAACGGCGAGGCTTTTCAGATGGGGGGATACATAGTGAGGCGAAAAAAGAAAAAAAAAAGGGAAGAAGTACACAAGAACAATGAATAATGGGGAGAAGAAATTAAGATCAGTTCGGAACGTAGAAAAATTTACTGCACTACGAGAAAAAATCTGAGGATCCCAAGGTTAAAGAACCTCGATTAATCCCGAGTCAGACAAGAAAGTTAACAGAGCCTTTGTATATTTTACAGTACCGCGCAATATAAAATGGCTTCTTTTATTGTCCACCGGCTTCTAACTCAAAATTGGCTAAAGTGTTGCAACTTCTAGTAATTTTATCACAGCCGACGCGCGAGGGGTGAGCTGGAAGAATGATAGGAATGGTAACGCAGCGAACCGCGAGCAAGCACGAGGCGCCTAACGCCTTTAGCGACGTAGTGGCATCGGTGGAATTGTGAATTCGGCGCATTGCGATCCGGAGGCTTCCGCTACCCCGGAAATGGGCCTACTGAACGACAATTTTAAATCTTCTTTCAGCACTGCTGCGAAGTATTCATCAGAAACGCGGGAAGTTCGGCGTGGTTATGCAGCATTCCATGGACGAACATGGAAGATTTGCTCTAAGATTGCGCTTGGAAACGTATTTCGCTAAATTTGTTTCGCTTCCGGGTAAAAGTGATGAAGCCCGATGGTTCCGCGCTCGAAAGAAATTTGTAAAACTTGTGTTAGAATTCGTTCTCTGCGAATATCTGCCGTTTCGAACGTATTATGGTCTCAAAATTCGGGTGCTGCCGGAAATGAAAGTCTTCGGGTAAACGAATTGTCGGGAATAAAGAAAGCCTAGCAGTACTCCCAAATTTGACTGAAAGTATTACCTCACTGTTTTATTTGCACGTCCAGAATTTTTTGTGCTTGAACAACAGGCTTCAAAAATTTGCTTCAGAAGGATTTTCCGCAATGTGTGTTGGAATGGAATTGTCAGAAGACAGTACCAGCACGCACCTCGTGCCAGACTTCGCGTCCTTTTTAATTAAAAATCGAACCGGCTTATCGAGCATAATATATCTAACGCGACCGCTTGGGAGAAACATATCCGGAGATTGGGCGACTTTGAGAGCTTTCTTTTCGCATTGCACTGTTTTTTGTTCATCACCTACTTGAGAGCATTTTCCTTCTTTAACGGTATTTCAAAACCATAACCCCAATTTTTGAAGAGACATTCTAAAAGTAAGATTTCATATATCATTCTGAGCCCGATTTGATACATACATACATACATACATACATACATACATACATACATACACTACATACAATACATACATACATACATACATACATACATACATACATACATACATACATATACATACAACATACATACATACATACATACATACAACATACATACATACATACATACATACATACATACATACATACATACAACATACATACAACTACATACATACATACAACATACATACATACATGCACATCATACAATCCACACATACATACATACATACATACCATGACATATACAACATACATACATACATACATACATACATACATACATACATCACATAGCATACATATACAACATACACATACATACATACATACATACATACATACATTACATACATACATACATACATACATACATACAGCATACATACATACATACATACATACATCATCATACATACATCATCCGTGCATACATGCATGCAAACATCATCATCATCAGCAGCGGCAGCCTATTCAGGCCCACTGCAGTGCGAATGCCTCTCCCATTGACTTCCACCGCTCCTGTCTAGCGCCGCTCGTGTCCACTGTTGGCCACCGAAATTCCTGATTTCATCTCTCCGTCGTGTTACTGGCCTTCCCCTTCTTCTAGACCCGTCTCTTCGTAGCCACTCGGTTACCCTGGCGGTCCACCGGTTATCAGTTCGCCTCACTACATGGGCAGCCCAAGATCCATTTTTTTTTCTTTTTTTGAACTATGATATCGTGAACTCTAGTTTATCCTCCGATCCAGGTAACTCCTTTCCTGTCCCAGAGTGTTACTCCTAGCATTATTCGTTCCATGGCCTGTTGAGCAGACCGAAGTTTGTTTTCTAATTATTTAGTAAGGCGCCAAGTTTCAGCTCCGTATGTCGTCACCGACAGTATGCACTGGTTGTAAATTTTTCTTTTGAGTGATAAATATATGTTACTTTTCATTATTTGGGAGTGCTCGCCGAGTGCTCCCCACCCCACACCTATCCTGCGCCGGATTTCTCTCTCATGGGTGTTGTCAGCACTAACAATCTGTCCGACGTCGTTAACGTAGTTATATTCTTCTACTTCACATAGCGTTTCGTTTTCTAAGCTAAAGAGGACGCTTTCGGCACGCTTAATCCACATTACTTTATATTTATTCATATTCATTTCTAGCCCCAGGGCCGTCCTTTCTGATTGTTGTTCATCAAGCATTTTTTGCAGGCGTTCTGCAGTCTCACTCAGCAAGACTATGTCGTCTGCAAACCTGAAATGACTCGAGCATTCTCAGTATATTCTTAATCCGGTGTTTTCCCAGTCAAGCTTTCTGAATACCCCCTCAAGACTTTTGTGAACAGTTTTGGCGAAATGGTATCTCCCTGTCTTACTCCCTTTCAGACCGGGAATTTATCGCTTTGCTTGTGGAGTATTATCCTTCCCGCACATCCCTTATATATGTCCTACGTGAGTCTGCCCTATTCCCTGGTGTCTGAATGCTTCTAGTACGGCTACAGTGTGTACTGCGTCAAACGCTTTCTCATAGTCCATAAATGGCAAAGCCAGCCTGCTCCCTTGGTTGCTTGGAATCTAGGCTACCACCTACGCGGCTAACTATAACTTGGGTACGGAGCTTATAAACAACCGAAAGTAGGCTAATGGGTCTGTAATTTTTAAGGTCTTTTATATATCTCTTTTCATAAATGACAATAACGTTGGCGTTTTTCTAGGTTATAGGCACTTTTTGAGTACTTAAGCCTTCCGAAAATAGCGCAGCAAGCTTTTCCAGTAAAATATCTCCTCCCTCCTTAAAGAGATCCACGGTTACGCCGTCGTCACCTGTAGCTTTTCCTCTTGTCATGCCTTTGAAACTATTTCCTACTTCGTCTGTGGTCACTAGTGGGACACCTCAAGTTAAGCCTGTGCTCTCAGTAGTTTCTCCAGGTGTAACGTCGCTGGCATACAGTCTGGTGTAGAATCGTTCTACCTTTATTTTCTCGTTCATGTTGTACGTAATGTTATCCTGCTGGTATCTGAGTTCGTATATTCTGTTTTTGCCGATGGCTAGCTTCCTGTTAGTTGCTTTCAAGCTTCCTCCGATTTGCAGCGTTTCCTCCACCACTGCCATGTCATATGCACGAATATCGTTCGTCTTACTTTGAATATCTTGCTACGAATATCTAATGTATACATACATACATACATACATACATACATACATACATACATACATACATACATACATACATACATACATACATACATACTACAACATACATACATACATACATACATACATAATACATACATACATACATACATACATACATACATACATACATACATACATACATACATACATACATACTACATGCATTCATACAGTCTAAGCGTGCTCACTGCAAAGCAATCCCGTGAATTAGCTTCACCACAAAGCATTCGAGTGAGCAGCCTGTTTGGTGAAACCCAGCAAATGTGGTGAAACACAGTAACGTGCTTACAATTTGGCTCAAGAAATGTGAATCCGTGATGCCACTGCGAGACCGAGCTTTCGAGAGAAATCGTATGCTCGACATAGTCATTCGGCGAATTAAATGGCTTTGTTTGCTTGGTGGTATTGTCAGTCGATTGCGTCGGGGTGCACTGAACAAACATGATTATTCAAGAGCGTACATTTGTATATTAATGAATTCTCCCCATAATCTGTCGCCATATTCATTCTTATGTTACTCCAAAAAATAAAAATACCTTTTCATCCTAACATTGTTTCTTCTTTGATCAAATCAACAAAAACGGAAAAGAACACGCCCGCAACTTTTAATGGTTACACGTATGCACCGCAACCACACACTCGCTTCGTCATAGCGCCGTATATCATCCCGCTGCCTAGTACGATACGGCAGTCGCGGGTCTGCTAAACAAATGCGTTTTTCATCTCCCAAGCGTGTAAGAACTACAGACAAAGTGGCAATTCTGCAAAATAAGCCGGTCCGAACCCCGTCAGGTGTCTCAAAGCCGCTGTCGCGAAAGCAAGTGCGGCTCAGCTCGGAACAGTAAACGCTGTTCAAAAAGAGGCAAAATAAAACAAAAGCGAGAGGCAGTGCCCGAGGAGATTACGGAGGCGTTCGCCAGGATAGGTAAATCCACAAAGGCGGCAAGAAAGCCCCCTTTTTTCCTTTCCTTGTCCGACGCTTGCAACATGTCGTCGAGTAGTCGGCTGCCCTCTTCGCCCATCGCTCATAGTCGACAACGACACGCCACCCTCGACGTTTCCCGGGAATCGCGCGAGAGCTATTACACTTCTCTTGCACGAGGTGTCGTGAACGAAACCGCGCGGAATGTCAGGTTAGGCTTAGATTGAGTGCGCCGTCGACGCCTGCAAGTGTTGCGCACAGAACCTCCCACTTGCTTGCGGTGCACATTTTAAAATTGCCGCCAGGAAAAACAGTGAGGAGGAAGGCGAGAGGCCGGTGTAAACAGCTATACCAAGCAGGTGAACCCATTAGCTTAGTCTTTTTTTACGTGTAGACTTTTCTATGTCGCTTATCTATCCTTTACACTTGGAAAGGTAACCGCGCTGGCCGTT
This sequence comes from Haemaphysalis longicornis, assembly GCA_013339765.2. Taxonomy (NCBI): domain Eukaryota; kingdom Metazoa; phylum Arthropoda; class Arachnida; order Ixodida; family Ixodidae; genus Haemaphysalis; species Haemaphysalis longicornis. The sequence goes on along the minus strand of CM023451.1, from coordinate 171,503,015 downwards.
GAAAGCTTGAGTCCTGCTGGACATCGCTAATTCAGGAAGGAATAGAATGAAACAAATTATTTATGGGAAAATGAATACCACGTACGTTTTCAGGGGTTGGGTTGCTTGACTTGTGAAGAGCATGCACACCATTGATAAATGTTAATGTCACGGACATCTGACACATTTCAATACCTTGTCGAAGCAAAATGCTGTGTTTAGATGAGCGGATTGATTGATTGATTGATTGATTGATTGATTGATTGATTGATTGATTGATTGATTGATTGATTGATTGATTGATTGATTGATTGATTGATTGATTGATTGATTGATTGATTGATTGATTGATTGATTGTAGGGTTTAACGCGCCGACACAACGCAGGCGATGAGGCACGCCGTAGTGGAGGGCTCCGGATTAATTTTGACCACCTCGGCATCTTTAACGTGCGCCGAAATCTCGTACACACGGGCGTTTTTGCTTTTCGGATGAGCGGATTAGCGGGAGCTCAATTACAAAATAGGCACCGAAAAAACCTGTCTTATGTACATTTGGTTTAAAGCCGGCTGATTGACTAATAAACTCCAGCCATCAATAGCTCAGGTAAGACGAGATATTTTTGTTTTTCAACATTCAGTTCAGTTTTTAGGTGCACGCAGAAGCAAAACAAAGCAAAACCATCAGGAAAACCATCTAAAAGCTTTCGAATTTGTTGATTTCAAACCCACGAGTAAAAAGTATTACCATTTTTCTCTTTTTCCTAAGAACATGAACTTACATGTCTGGCACTGTTTGTTACCCGTTTGTCAGCTGGTCGAGTACATGGCAAAATAATATTCTAGCAACTCTACAAATGCTACCGGAAGGTTTTGAGCGTAAAGATGAATAATGGGTGTTTCACAAGAATGGAAAATAGGGGTTTAAAAACACCGCTGTTGGACGGTCGTCTCCCAATGTCTCTGAAACGTCTCCCAAGGCCTACCGCGTCAAGCAAAGCGCAATGTTCAAAATCGCCGACGGCGTTTTCGACAAACGTAAACCAGTGTGCCGGAGAAGCAATCTAATGGACAGTTTCTTCCGACGCAAAACATTTGTACGTTTAGAGTGGTGAAATGGTAGCTCATGCCTATACGCCCTTTGTTGCACTTTATAAAAAGCTGCTCTGCGTTACGTGTAAGCAGTGATGTTACTCGCGCGTCAAGTGTGAAAGTGTGATAAACGCATCGACGTAACCATAAATAACCTTAGTCGTCTTGTAGGCATGCTAACTAAGAATCGAGATATTTTCCTAATTTGAGTCAAATGACATTTCATAAATAATGCCTTATTTGTCCTGTATATAGATTGCTGCCATCTTGCCCGGACTGTTACCTTAGATTTAAACTTCATAAAATGTTCGCATACTTACGAAGATATTACTAACCCTGTATCCCTGTATCCCACCAAACACTTTTTACACCAATTTAAAGAAGTTGCAGAGGACACCTACGTTTCTGGGACTCAAGCTGTGGACGCGAAAACGGCTGTTCGGATGTTCCCATCGTTGCAGCGCATGTTGACGTACGGTGAAATGTTTCTTCGAGTTTCTACATGTCGACTTCTGCGTGTTTGCGTATGCAGCCGTGCGTCGCGCAGACCACCTTGGCAGCTGGTGACTTGTGGCGCTGTTCGGGTGAGGCAGCGGCGGCTTGTGATGATTGACTGGAGGAGCTGGTCCTGCCAAGGGGCGGTGAGAAGAAAGAAAAAAGAAAAAAAGACGAAAAAGAGAAAACGAAGACATGAAAGCGAGAAAGGAAGAAATAGAGAAATTGAGGACAGAAGGACAGAAGGAAGGAAGGAAGGAAGGAAGGAAGAGATACTGGAATAAAGTAAAGATAAGCAGAACCAAAGACAGGTCGGTAATGAAGGAAGAAAGAACGGACGAATTCTTCGTTGATCACCTCTTTCACTAGGAATACGGTTTTAAAACACGAAAGTGAAAGGTGCCTTCACAGGAGCAGTTGCATGTTAAAGGAATTTCCTTCATGTGCGATGGGTTCGGGAGCCTGACCCCGCCAGCCGAAGTGACGCCGACACACAAGAAACAAACAAACAAAAAACAGGTTTATTCCGGGACAACAAAACCAAAAATGACATGCACAGAAACAGCAGCTTGAAACAACGGTCATGCGAACAACGCCACAGCGGAGGGTGCCTCAATTCATGCGCTTGCCCCGTACACGAAGGCGCTGGCATCGAGACGCCAACTGTCGGCGCTCATTAGCGTCATGATGCGCTACTTCGCTTCGCCTCTCCTAGACGGCAGTACCATCTGAATAAGTCATAGGGAAGGACATAAGGCGCGTTTCTAGAGCTGCTCACTACTCTGCTCATAGAGCAGTCAGTAGAGCGCACGTACCTCCCGTTGCGGCGAGAGGGCTCGAGAGGGTATGTGCTCGAATCCGGGCGCCGCAGCGTCAAGGGCACTTTTTTAGCGACGTCACTTCCGTGACGGATATGACGTGAGTGAGATCTTGGTGTACCTGGGCATAAAACACTTTCAAGTTAAAAGAAAGAAAAAAGTGAGCAGGAAAGAACCAGGACAAAAATTACAAGGAAAAGATGGAAGAACGAAAGAGAGGGACAGAAAACCACCGGAAGCAAGCCAGGAAGGAAGGAAGGAAGGAGAAATAAGAAGGAACAAAAGACAAGAAAGAAAAAAGGAAGGAAAGAAGGAAAGAAAGAAATAAAGAAAGAAATGAAGAACGGAAGGTACGAAGGAAGGAAGGAAGGAAGAAAGGAAGGGAGAAAAAGAAAGAAAAAGAGAAGGGCAGAAGGAAAGAAAAAAGAGAAAGGAAGAAAGGAGGAATATAAGAGAAATAAGGAATAGAGAGAAAGAAAGAAAGAAAGAAAGAGAAAGGAGGGAAGAAGGAGAAAACAATAGAGAAAGGGAAAGAAAAAAGAAAGAAAGAAAGAAAGCCACATTAGTGTACACGTAGTGAATGGCAATGCTTAGCCCCAGTGACGCATATCACTCAATGCTTGTAAAAACAAGGTTTGGATGCGAAGTCGATGAGTTAACTGCGTGGGCGTACGTGACTGGACCCCAGAGTGTGACACGGGCGAAACGGGCTCTTCTGCGATGATTATTTTTGGTGAGAAACGTCTTCCGCCGAGACCGTCATCCAGAAGAAATGCCGTGGGTGCACGTGTACTCATCTCGGCCGGCTTGAAGGTCACTTTACATGAATCGAAGCGCGGTGAATGCTGGACAACAATCTTATTCAAGTCCCCTAGATAGCGTGTCGGATGGGACTGTACATGTTTGTAAATTCACAATGGCTACTCGTCAACCAGGTCTTCACAAGATACGTAAGGGCCTTTTTTTTTACATTTTGAGGATTTTGCACGCCCAACTTAAAGATGAATTATGAGGCGCGCCGTTGTGGAGGGCTCCGGATTAAGCGTGACGTCAAGGGCTCCTTTAACGTGCGCCCAATTTGTCGACGCACGGGTATTTTCGTTTTCTCCTCCTTCAAAAAATAATAACAAAAGCCAATCCACCAGATGGCTCAACTTTCTGAAGAAACGAAACGTTGGGCAGATCCCCTTTGCTTACTTGTAGGAAGGCAAAACCCTCATAATCCCGCAAATTAAATGGTTTAGAGCTATGTTTCTACAGGAATAAACAGGAAAAAACTTGGCGTTTTCCTTTTTCGTCTCCACAAGAATAACGGCCGCAGCGGTCGGGATCAAACCCGCGTCCTCGGGGTTAGCAGCATAAAACCTTAGCCACTGAGTTACCGATTGACAATTCTCTTCCTCGAAGGAAGGGCTAATATCCTGCTTCCCAGTACGGACAATGACAGGGCTTACTTTTTTTACTCCTCGCCTTCTCAACCGTCTCTGATGCAAAGCTGGATCGCCCACCCACGCAGCAACTTCTTGTACACTGATCTGCCGAGTGTTATTACCCGCCACTGTCCTGTGTGAGGAGCGGGAGTTCAGTCATCATTCCCTCCTGTGTAACATGTGCAGCGGGTCATGATGCTTGTGACGATACGTCGTGATTCTACGCGCGTAAGTGCGGAACTTTTATTTTAAATACGATAGTCTTTCTTGGGCTACTTAAACCCAGAAATTTGGTCTGTCTGTCTGTCTGTTTGTCTGTCTGTCTGTGACTCGATTCAGCCACCCGGACAAAGTAAAACCATGCCTGCGCAATAGTCTTATATAGTCACAGCTAAATCTACCGTCTAAGTCCGGTGTATATGTTCATACTTGTCAACATTGTTGAAGAAGCAACAAGACATTACACAAATATAAGACAACAAATTAATACAGAAGTTGATATTTGCAGTGTTCCTTTATAAAATATTATACATGCTTGATCTTTGCGAAAATAAATACTCATCAACTGCAGAAAAAAAATTCACTCCGCCGTCGCCTGCTGTCGCCCGCGCCACTATTGGCGGTGAAGATGTTTGAGTGGCGCCACCTGGTTCTAACGTCCAGCTTAGGGACTCGCGCCTCTGTCGTCTGCTACACTCGCGCCGCTGTCGTCCGTGGACCGCTTGTGAGGGGCAGCAGTGCCTGTTCTATAAATCACAAGCTTTTTGATGCGTATTAAAAAGCGTATTTCTAATAATACATTTTTAAGTGCGAATGCACTTCTTAAGCGAGCCTGAAGCGTCCGCCGCCGTCCCGCATAGCAACAGCTGCGGGTGCGCGCGCTCCTCGTCTTCCTTGGCAACGGGGGGAGATGGGCGCGCGCTGCCTGCCGCTGACACGGCACATACCCACGTGGGGGATTGGGCAGGATTCTCCTCGTCTTCCTTGGCAACGGGGGGAGATGGGCGCGCGCTGCCTGGCCGCTGACATGGCACATACCCACGTGGGGGATTGGCCAGGAATCGGGCGTTGAGAAGGGCTAATGCACCCGCTTAAAGGAGTACTGACACGAAATTTCAAAGCTGAGATCCGCTCTAGCAATCAAGTACAACGACAACACAAATAGGTGTCTGTGAATAAATGCATCTTCTTTCTTTGTAGTTGTGTGTGTGTGTGTGATCTCTCTTTCGCGAACATTACCGAACCGCGCAAATTCAACTCGTGCATTCGCACTTTCACATTTTCCCCTCGGGGAAATGCGGGGAATTTTTTTTACCAGATTCTGACACCTCTGAATAATTTCAAGCTCTATCCGCACAAGTCTGCAACAGACGAGAAAAGAGACCAACTTTATTCAGAGCATCGGTCAGATGATCGTGTGTGACGCGTCCTTTCTAGCTTATTTGCAACGTTCAGTGTTCCAGAGCACCTCGATCAAGCATTCAAAATGCGTAGGCTTCCCTAAAGTATTCTTGAGATGCTCTTGTCGAGGCTCAACAGTCTAATGCTCGCACCAAGCAACGGGCCCTTACACACGCATAGCACTGCGGGAAATAAAAACGGCTGTCTTCTATTTCTTTCGTTGTGTTGACTTGTATCAGATAAATGCTTTTTCTATGCCCAACGCATTAATTTTTCTGCACAGTCACAAACGTTTTATTAGGAGGTTTGGAAATATTTGGGAGGCCCACAAAGTTCGTGCGGATATTTTCTTCGGGTTATAAGGCCATACAGAACCTTCTTCAGAAATTGCCTTCGTTATGGCTCCGCACAAGAAGGCGCATATCCGCAGAGTGCGTTGTTTATTCTCACGTAAATTAAATGACGTTTGTGCTGCGCCACAGCGAAACAGCGGTGACAACGTTGTCCAGAGTACCCGAAGGCGGCTTTTGTGCCATGAATTTCCATCGCAACCATCGTTATCGAACGAACTGAAACTCAACGCGAACAATTATGACATTATTATGGCGTTGAAGGGTTGATATACTGGCTAATGAACGCAAAAATAGCATACATGCCTGTTTCAGTATAACAAGAATCGAAACCCATGAATATGTCCAAGCGGCTCTTATTTTTCAACCCCTTCAGACGTAATAAAGAAATCCTGGCCTACTTGTGATGGCGTTCCATGAAAGGAAGAAAATTACTCGCTCTCTTGTCCCGGACTGAGGAGCCCGCCCACAACCAGCCTCGAGTCTACTGTAACTAAAGTTTTCTCTATCCTCTCCTCCTCCTCCTCCTTCTTCTGTTGATTGCAATTTTGCTCTAACAATATCTGAACTAATTGGAAGATATGGCTGTGGGAAATGTACCAAATATTTCTCTAGGTCTGATACAAACATAGTGTTACTGTATTTTGACCATACCACGTCATGTTTTGCCCAATAAGCCTCTACACAGATTACCGTAAAAACCCGCGTATAATACGAGGTTTTTTTCCAAATTTTACTCTGTTAAATTTGTGCCTCGTATTATATGTGGATCCCAAAGTTTCCCCCGAGAATTTGCACTTTCGGTTTCAGCGGAGGGAGCGCCATCTTGCTGTGTGGCGTTAGCTGGCTGCTGCTTCTCTCAGCCGGCCGCCATTTTGATTGTTTTGACTACGCGAAGGATCTCGGCACGTTCACCGCAAGTCTATCAAGATGTTGGGTGCACTAAAACAGTATTCGGCTGCAATTAAAAGAAAAGTTATTTTATGTGCCGAGACCATCAGAAATTGCGCTTGCAGGACGGCAGTTCGGCGTTACCGAAGGCAGCATTCGTGGGTGGAGGAAAGCAACTGGTGCTTGACTGGATAAAGTTTGTGTGGTGTCGGCGGCCTGGAGCACTGTTGGGGATTCCCGTCAGTGCTCGTGTTGGACGCCTTTCGCTGCCACCTGGCCGATTCCGTGAAGAAGTTGTTGCACGAACCCCGCACCGAACTCATTGTCATGCCAGGAGGAATGACATCCCAGCAGCTGCAACCGCTAGACATTTGCATCAACAAGCCTCTCAAAGACTGCATCGGGTCCTGCTACCAAGAGTGGATGAGACAGGATACCCGTAAGTGACAGCTACCGAATGGTTGACGCGGGTTCTCCAGCGGTGCTTTGTGGCTGGATCGCGGATGCGTGGGCCAGCATTCCAGAGGAGCTCGTCAGTCGCTCTTTTAAGAAATGCGGCATCTCGAACGCCCTTGATAGCACTGAGGACCACTTTCTGTGGGAAGACATTTCCGACAAGGCGACTTCAGCAGACAGCGGCAGCGACCCTGACGATGACTAAACGGACGTCGGGAGACGGTGCCAGCGAAAACTGACAAAGACTGAACGGTAACTGCAGTGCAAAATAATGTTTTATGTGCTCTTTACCTCGCATATATTGCGGATGAAAACTTTTTTTCTGATTTTGATGTCCCCGAATTACACCTCGTATTATACGCGGGTTCGTATTATACGCGGGTTTTTACGGTAAAGGGAGAGAAACAACTTTATTTATGCTCATGGATCAGGTGAGGGGGGTGGGGGCGGTCCACAGGGCCGCCGCGACCGCCAGGGCCCGGGCGGTCACCACACTGGTTAGAAGCCCGGTCAGAAACCATCATGCGCCTGTAGGTTATTTGGCACAGTAGGGTATTTAGAACTCAACCTACATTTTTTACGCCCCATAGTGCATGTAAGCATACTTTCATGCCTATGACACCGTAAAGTGATGCGATACAATACTTTCGAGCGTTCGGCAAGGTCGCAAAAGGCGGTTTTATCCTTAAATACGATTACAGGGAATCGTAATTCCTCCCGCCAAAGCCGACAGGCCCGAAGGAATGGGATTTGTTTTGGTCTTGCATTTTAGCTGTTGTCGGGTTACTAGGCTATGGCTGTTCCCTTTGTTCGAAGATTGTTGAACAGAAGTTGACATCTAGCTCCGACTGACTCTTCGCGCTCCGCACAGCACTGGCTCGCAGAACAGCGCGACACCGGGCAATGTTTTCTTTTTTTGAGCGGTATCAGAAAACTATACTTTAAATCACGCCTTTAGATAGTGTATGGATTTTACGTCTTTTATTACGATAAAAAGTTCCGCATGCGCAAAAAATGGGGCGGACAAGCATCAAAAGTCAACCGATCGCGAAGAACAGCAGGGAGAGCGAGCCCCAGTGAACCAGACGACGAATGCGAGAATCCCTTAGCCGACGTCACGGAGACGCGCCTCACGCAGCACCGCCCGTTGGTCGTGCTCACCGCCAATAGCTTCTGGCGGCCATTTTAAGAAATCAACCGCAACACTTACGAAAGGTTCCACTAGATAAGTTCCCACGTTCTGCTTGCAACGCACGTGGAGCAGGGAAAACGCGCTTCTATAAACGTTGAAGTAGGGCGCCTCGATTCACGCGCGTCTTCGCCGTACGGCAGCGCTGGCATCGAGACAGCCTGGAGCAGTGGAACGCGGTAAATTTAAAATGGTTTGAGCAACCTTTGGCGCCCTTGCCTTGGGAGGAGCGCGGCCCAAGAGGAACAACATGAGAGGTGAGCGGGAAGCGAAGGAGGCATTTACTTGGAAAAAGTCGATAAAGACTATCGTCTTTTGTCGAACATTTGCAACGAAAGGAGCAGATACGCGGCCCATTTTTTTTATTCTCTCCGGGCCAGGCGTGCATCATATCTTAAGTTGAATTCTATATCGGCCGGGGCTAATGAACAGGCCGCCGGGGTATCATGGCCCAGTTGAGTCAAAGATTGTCGACTGACTTCGTGGGCAGTGGTGCCACCTGAACAACTTAGAAAGCTCTGCTCTTGGCGGAGGGGGCCGGTGGAACGAAGTCGCATAACCCCGAATTTTCTGCCACCGACGTGCGACCCGAAATTCCCGAAACCACTGACTAACAACCGAACTGCAAGTTTATGTGTATAGACTAAAGCTAAAAGCCGAAAGAACCACGCATTAGACGCATCTTATGGAGGTCCCAAATTGCTTATTTACTGACTAGCATCCTGAAGCTTTCGCTAAAAAAATGAGAATTGCGTGAGCCATCTATTTATATTTAGTAGCACCTAACTGCGAAATGGCGGAGAAAAAATGCGGTCACATAAGACTTCTTGCGGTCCCCGCGTTCGAACGACTGAAGCCGGAAACAAATAAAAAACGGACATTAAGAAAATCACTCATTAGCACGTTTTACTCAAACTATTTCGACTCGAAACGTAAAACAAGAAACAATGGAAAATATACAGTGAAGATTGCACCTCTAAAGCAATAAAAAATGGGGGCAATCAGGCCCTTTACCAAAAACACATTTGGCCACCGAAGCTGCTGTGTTTGAAAAGGTGGTTGATTAATCCATTGCGGTGATTTACTTGCGTGAAACTTCCCTCCTCGTTTCAAACCCTCTTGGGCCTCAAGAATGGCTGCTGCTTCAAAGCACTGGTGTCACAGGTGATTATGTCAGGAAGGGGACTACGGTGGTTACGAGCGCAGATGAGATTACGCAAAGCTGGTCACAATATCACTGATGACCGCAGTTCCGGTTATGAAATCGTTTGTCATTAAACATCATCATCAATTCCTTCGTCTCCAACGGACACTTTTCGAGCCAGTGACCTTGCAGCCGCCACATTAATAACTGCGCAGCTTCATGGAGTCACTTGCTGGACATCTCTACGTCCATCATGAACTCGAATCTTGATTACGACATCGTTCGCTGTGCTTTTAAGTTAATTTTTGCTGTAAAACTGCCTTCGCCACACAGTGTTTCTCCGCGTTGCGGGGCTACAATTAACCGGAATTTATCCGGTGACAGCCTGACTGGGCAGCCTGAGTTTTCACCTGAAGTACAATTCAAAAAATGCTGCTGTATTACGCGTCTTTCGGACCAGCGCCGCTGATTTTTACGGAGATTGGACACATTTATCTTCTCGGCGCATCCTTTGGCGAAAAGGCGACAACGACAATTATGGTGACAATGTCCTTACGAAGACGCAGGGGCGTCGACGGCATAACAGTGTCGCTGTACAACTCGAGGACATTTGCCTCCCTTTAAGAAGCATGACTATGCGCAATGCTGGCAACATTTCACGAACGTTCGGTAAGGAAGGAATAATGCTCTTTCGCAATGTCAGGAGTAGAATGACGGGCGCGATCATCATCTCGCTTCTTTTGAGGGTCACTTGTATATTGCTCTTAACGAACGTCGGTAGCGGAATGAACAGGAGGGTCCCGCTCTTCGCTCGTTAACGTCGGGATAAACTAAAATGTCGGTGACGCTCAAAGCTGCTAGTCGAAAAGCTGGAGGAATGAACGAGTAAATGAATGAAATAATTGTGGGTATGAAGTTACCGCGAAGAACACCTTGGGCGAACGTTAAATATATGTTTCTTTTCAGTGAATACAAAACATATATCTTGCAGGGGGACCAATTTCGCTGAACAGCACTGCGCGTGTTTTGACGACGCGCTGATGTGGCGATGAATGGCTTAGTTTGCACTAATGTGGATATAAATCCTGAAATTGCATCTCTAAGACAATCACCACTCTTTACGCTGTTGTGATTCTTCTGAGCAGCAGTAAGTGGCATGAGCAAGAATTTTGCCAAAATGTGCATGGCTTGTGCTGGTTGCTGAATTTATTGAACATGTGCAACATGTTAGTACACTTGCCTTCGAAAATTATGAGGCATGTTTTAGTCAGAGGTTCTAGTATAAATTTTAATCACCCTTAAACCTGACATATATACGGCTAACTTGACCTATCTTGGACAGCCACTTGGTATTAACTTATCTCCTGAGTAGGCTGCCATGGAGCCCGAAAAATGCGCTTCGCTCTACTTTTCGTGGGCCATTGAGGCACAGTGGGCAATATAATCAGAGACAACAACAAAAAATGAGTTAGGTAAAACAAAGTTTTAGGACGACAGCTCAGATGCCACGGAGATGTTGGGAGCCTATCAAGCCGATCCGGTGTAGAGAATCATGGTTGATGGAGAGGCCGCGACCAACACGACTTCTTGATCACTTAGTATCGTTGTTCAGGCTCTTACGGGTATTCAGGCAACACAAGGTCAGTTTTGTGACAAGATACCACACGGATCTAACACAACCAAAGGACAAAAAAATAACCTTGCGCAGTCCTCCCTTCTCTACTTTAGTGGAAAACTTACCCTGTTTCGTTGTCTCGCCGTTCATTTTTATCTCAAAAGGAAACGAATGACCGACCATCCGTCGTGCGTGGGAACCGGGCTGCGGGCTTTCTGCCCCACACGACGCAGCTCCGATCGCAGGAGAAGATTACGGAAGCAAATCGGCGATTGGTGGGGGTTAGGTAACTTTTCCGCGCATGGCCCTCTCTAAGGACACTCCCTGCTTCCAGTGCTTGTCTCTCCTCGATCGTCCATTACCCACGCTGCAAAGGAATCTAACAGCGCACAGAACGGAGCAATTTAATCTACCACGAGCAGCATTCGGCCCCTTTTATCGCGTGTACACGCAGTCGTAATTAAGCAGTTTGACACAGACAAATTACGCTCTCAATTTGTTAGCCTCAATCTTTGGAACCACCCCAGTTGTTGCGGTTATTCGGCGGGTCCGTTTTTGTCTATTTTTAATGCGATCCGGGATTTCAGTGCACGATCTGTTTTCTAGACTACGATAGAACTGCTTAGTTTACTGTGCTTATTTGCGCTAGCAGCTGTTGTGATCGTACATATTCTACTAGTAACATATTATAGTGGGCGAGCTAATTAAGCGAGCAGTGGAACATATCAAGACAGCGCGGTAAGGATGAGACTAAAGGGAGAGGACACACAGACTAGCTCTGGATGCCTAGTGTCTTGATGGAGAGCGGCGCATCAGAAATCCATGCGGGATAAAGGAATTTAGTCCAGATGTGTAGAGGTTTGTGCCCGATTGTTTCGAGCATGTAGGCATCTACATCTATCTGCATCTATATCTGTATCTTCATTCATATCTACATCCATATCTTACTCGATATTCATACGTAGTGATCTATAACAGTGTACCATCTACTGATTCAAAGTGTTTAGGATTCTACGTGTTTGCTCTCGTTAGTGAGCAATACCCAAAGGTGCATTTTTTAGTTTGGTTTTATTTGTAAGTATCTTGAGCGAACTGTTCGCGGTTATATTGGTACACTTATATCAAATATTCGAAATTTGTTAGCGACATTGCACACACAAAAGTAAAAGGCTTCCTACATTAGACCCTGAATAAAAAGAGTGCGACGCTAAATCAGTTTACTGTTGGCAGCTCACACAGAGTAATTGACGGTTACTCACAATTTGTTGGTACAGATATGAGCAAATGTTTAGTAGTAAAATTAGTCAGTGAAGTATGTTACAAGAATACCAACATCACGAAACACCGGAAAGACGTTCTGTGCGCAAAATACAGAGATCTTGCGAAAAACCTAAAAAAGTGCTAGGCAAGCTTGCGAAATCATTGATTTTAGGGTTGATTTTTTTAAAATTTTCTTGCCTTGCCTAAGTCTAATAGGACAAGTTCCGTAAGTTCTGTAATATCACGATCTAGTCGCGCAAGGAAAGTATAAATGTGCGTATAATTACCCGATTCTCCTGACAATCATGTTTACATGTACCGAGTCAAAGTTGTGAAAGACGATTCGACAAAACTAATCAGATTACGCGAAAAATCCGAGTTCTGGCAATCCAAATCCTCCCGATTTTCACCGCTGTCCGTCAGGTTCCGTTGCTGTTGCATGGTTTCAGAAATCTGCCTGGAAACGCAAAGCTCTAGAGAAAACGCAAAATTAGATCCTTCTACGTTAAACTATGGTCTTTTATGTGATAAAATATGAAGAGTACCATAAAAAAGTAATCGATTCTGTAGATGCAAAACGTATGCTGAGATGTGACAGCACTGAGCAGAAAGCCACAGTTTAAATATGGGCGTCGACAAGTTCGCACATCCGACGAACGGTCGGCGGCCATCGGCTCTGCATTTATCAGCCATCATCTTTACTTCTCAACTGACATTACTCATGGACGCTTAGCTACGTTCCTGCTCGGCACTTACTATGTTCGACGGCAGAAAAGGGCACGTGCTTCCAAGACAGCGCATTAATCACGAACTCGTTTCACGCGCAATTAACTTGCGACCGCAGTAACGCCCGTCACCGCGTTTAAATATTGCAGCCTCCATTAGTGATTGACTGTTGTCATTAGCGAAAATAAACGACTGCGGGGTCGAAGGGCCAGACCGCAAGCTGTGCGGAATAATGGATCGAACTTCGATTGGGTGTGCTAACGCAAATGCGAAATGAGAACTGCAGCAGAAACAGCAGGAGGTGGAGAAGATGATGTGGAGTGTTGTAATCCCATCCACTCTCTCCCATGAAGGCACTAGCAAATAACGCTTCCCCAGTGAAGCAGTCGTCAAGCCATGTTCTAGATGGAGGTGAAGCTTGAAAATATAAACCTTGAAGGCGCCAGAAAATGTCCCGTTATTCTATTTGTATGCCTACGTAACTTAGATAACAACGGTTTATTCAAACTTGATTACTTGCAGAGGCCAAGTTCGTGTAGATATTGGTAGATGTAACAACGAGTACTCTGCTTCCCTCAGGCTTCCGCGTACAGGTGCCCAAAAAAGTAAACAGAGCACACATTCGTGATTTTAGAATTATTTCTATTTTGTGCAACTGCCAGCATAAATAGAATATGTGCGGCCCGCTTTTATTGTAGAATGACTTTTTTTTTTAAAAGTCACTCAGGGGTTGCTGGCTAGGCACATGGCGGGGAAATACCCTCAAAATCTCCAACCCGTGCTCCGTTTACTTTTTGGGGCACCTGTACGTGGCGAAAGGAGGCGGACGGGAAATATTTTTTGTGAACCAGTAGTTTTACTCTAAAGCATATGATCCACATTTTCGTGCACGTCAACTGATGCGAGGAATGGGAACTGGTTGAAATGCAAATGTTGAACACATGTGCGGTATAAACCACGGAATTTATCCTGCTAATATGTTCATTCACCATGTGCATCCACACCGCTTCATTATCTCGCGGCATGAAAGGCTAATGAACACTCCAATTAGCACCATTTCAAAAAAATCAGCAGCGACCGTGTAGTTTACATTTAAGCAGGAAATCAGTGACTGAAATTCATTCACCACTACCTTCTTTGTCATTTCTCGCAAACTGGCCTGAATAAAATTAATAACTGAGGTTGCTGCGTTCTCTACCTAAATTATGGTTATTTCGATCACTGTATCAACGTAAGGTTGCACGGAGTCGCTCATTCGAGGGCCTAAATATTAGACGACTACAGCCGCGACGTTTCAGCAAGAAAAAAAGTGAAAGAGAAAATTACTTAAGCTACCCAAACCTAGTGCACTACCGCTGATTATGCGAGAAACTGATTGCATGCTCGTTCGCTGACGTTTGTTGTTTCGAGCTGCTATGCGAGGGCTGAAGGATTTCCAAGACGAGTTGAGCACGCAACCTGAAATAACGTATAGGAAGTGCCTAAATGCCAAATGGTTTAAGTGACACCAAACGTGCATATTTTTTAATGCGTAGCATTCTTTGCCGAGTACCCCACACCCAGGACCATGTAACGCCCTGCACTTCCACAAAAATGCAGATATCGCGGTACATCCACCTGTGATCGCTATAATGGCGTAAATGAAGATCACTGATCACACGAAATTTGAAAAACTAAAAAAAAGTAAGAAAAATGTAGAAAACGTTACTGAAATTGGCGAAACGTGTAACGCTCTGCATTCCCACACTAATGCAAATTTCGTGAAAGCTCCACCTGCAATCGTTATAATAACGTAAATGGAGATCATTGGTCGACCGAAATTTTGAAACAATAAAAAATTTTAAAAAATGAAATAATTACGGAAAATGGCGAACCTTGTAACACCTTGCATTGGAAAATGGCAAAATGTATAACACATGACATTCCCACAATATTTCATATCTTGCTGAAGATCCACCTATAATCGTTGTATTAGCGTAAATGAAGTAATTGGTAAAAAGAAATTTTCAAGCTAAAAAAATAAGAGAAATATAAAAAATTAGGGAAAATGGCGAACCGTGTAACGCCTTGTATTTCCACAATAAAGCAGGTTTCGCGAAAGTTCCACTTCTAATAGTCATGATAGCGTAAATGGAGACAACTGGTCGGCCAGGGTTTAGAAAACCCCCCAAAAATTGGCAGGAATAAACTGATGCTCATGACAAGCGGCATAAGAATGCTACGCATTAGTAGATAATTCTCTGAATTTCCGCAGAATTTTTTTAACACCGGGGCTGTTGCAGCTGGCTGTAATTTGTGGCGCGTAACGCGGAACGAGTTAAAAATACTCAGAAAATGCCGAACGCTGGTGAGCGCATGCCTCGAGGAGACTGCCGATCGTCCTCGGCTCGCGCAGTGGCTTTAGCAAAAGAAAGAAAAAAAAAATTACACCAGCCTTCCCGTAGGGGGAACCCTAGTAGTATGCGAAGCAGCCATGGGGTCGATTCAAGTGCCCATTAGTTTTCAGTTCGTCGTTTCCGTTAGGTTGAGGTACGTAGCTACCGTTAATTACAGTTTGGTTTCCATGGTATACCTACCACACTTCTTCAACTTACCGGAACTACGACATGGGAAATTGCGTGAGCCCAGGCTGTTTCGCATACTACTCAGGCTTCCCCTACGGGAAGACGGTGTGTAATTTTATTAGATGCGACGGGGCTATGTCCCTCCCTTGTCGTTGTTGCGCCGTCCACACCCCCACTGCGCATGCTCGGCTTGCTGAACGCCGGTGGGTCTTACCCTTTAATGGCTCCTGGAGCGACAGTGTTCCGGTGTCTTCCTGGACCGGCCCGATATTAGTCGAGCATACGCAGTGGGGGTGTGGACGGCGCCACGAACAAGGAGGACATGCCCCGACAATGAGATGCTGGAGCGACAGTGTTGCCGGTGTCTTCCTGGGCCGGAACGAGACGAGCACGCTTCCCCTTAAAGGGCTCCTGGAGCGGCAGTGTTACCGGTGTCTTCCTGGGCCGGCGGATGGACGGACGACGGACGACGGAGCCGAGAGCAAGAGATGCTTTGCATCTAAAAAGAAAACAGTGGCGAAGACCCCGAGGAGTGCCGGGCGTCGCCTAGCAACCAACAACGCCACAGGTGGTGCAACACCTGCCACCCGAAAACTCGATGCGACTCCAGGAACACCGCGCATGCGTCGTGCACGTACGCCCCGCCGCTGCGTCCTAGCTGTCACAAAGCGCTACCGCGCATGTAATGCGTGGCATGAGGAACACGATGATATATCGACGCACATGACGATGACTATTACTACCACAGTGCAAAGCGACGACGAAACACGTAAATAAACAATTTAAAACTTGCACAAATGCGTGGTGATTTGTACTTCAGTGCTCAAGTAGAAAGAAAACCTGCCGCTTCGCTATGGTTCAAGCCTTGCGCGACTTAGCGCAAGCTTCGTCATTTTTTTTTCCGAAGTGTACAAATATTTTTATACTGCCGGTAGAAGTTCTCATAAATCTCCCAAAAGTCCTTTCTTGCCTTCTTAAGTTTCACGTTAAGTGTCCTCATACCTTGTTTTATCAGCCTCATCTTCCAAGTGCCATATGAGCATTGCATTGCTCCTCCTCGCACGTCAGGCACGCAGCAGTAGGTGCAGAAGGAATAAGAAAGAGCAGAATGGCTCACGTTTTCCTTGTTTTCATTGAAAGATGAAGAAACTGGAAGTACCTTTGTGGTCCCCTTATGGAAATAAGACTCCTTACCCTATTGTTGCCCTTTGATTTTTTTTTCACGCTATCTTAACCAAGACGTAACTAATTTTCTATGTGAATACTGCGCAGCCTTGATAACCCCTTTTAGGTAAATATTTGTGTTGTTTGCTGGCGGTATTCATATAGGACATAATTCGTGAATGCATCAAGCTTGTAAGTTATGGTTATTAAAATACAAAGTTAACACTTAAGATCAGAGCGGGTGTTCCCTTCCAACTCTGAAGCGTGAATCCGTTCCAAAATGCACATTGCTCCGTATCTAACCTTTCGACCATACGTTTTTCGATGTCTTATCGCCACATTATGTAAAACTTTCCACAAACTCCTCTCCGGACCAAGGCCATGTACATAAACTGATTTCGGTTAGGTAACGGAGGGAAGGCAAGGGACGCTGGTAGGTAAAGCAGTCTTGACAAAAAAAAATGATAGCCGTTGTGAAATGGAACAGTGCAGTGAGATAGCCCTATACAAGCAGGATGGAAATACAAAATAGAATATTCACGAAGCTGGAGATGGCTGAGATAATGAAGGCAACAAAATAGCCATGGAAACTTGCGTGAGATGGCCGGCAATTTCTGGCCTCAGGTCATGCGGATAAAATTCGTGCGGGTGCACGCAGCAAGGATCGCGACATTTTAAGGGCGAAGCTGTTTAGCAAATCGTAATTTTTCGTGTCCGCAGTTAAAACTACCAAGAAATTGCCGAGCGCGCGAACGTGAGCACAAGCCTCTCGGCGACCGCCTGTCAATTAAGGAAACCAAGGAAATGCCTCGCGCTCGCGTGTGCGTGTCTCGCGACCACCGCCCAGCGTCCCTGCGGCACGTTCGTCAAAGCCAAGCATACCCACTTAGGGAGATTGGCCA
This sequence comes from Haemaphysalis longicornis, assembly GCA_013339765.2. Taxonomy (NCBI): domain Eukaryota; kingdom Metazoa; phylum Arthropoda; class Arachnida; order Ixodida; family Ixodidae; genus Haemaphysalis; species Haemaphysalis longicornis. The sequence continues at coordinate 171,485,541 of CM023451.1, read as the reverse complement.
AGATTGCGGTGACCACCTGGCCGTTAGAAAAAAATCACGCATCTCCACGAATTGAATCATGACTAGTGGGCGAAGCACTGGGGATCGTTCTTACCGTAAATCACCCGTGATAGTGCTTACTGCTGCTAAAACAATTTCCGAATCCAATCCAATTCAATACAACACAATTCAATTCAATTTAAACAAATCCAATTCATTTCAATCCAATCCAATCCAAACCCAAATCCAGTTCAATTAAATTCAATTCAATCCAACCAATCCAATGCTCCTCTCGCATGCGCAGCACGTCTCTCTCTCTCTCACTCTCTCTCTCTCTCCTCTCTCTCTCTCTCGTCATCTCATCATCTCTCTCTCCATCTCTCCTCTCTCTCCTCTCCTCTCTCTCTCTCTCTCCTATCTCTATCTATCATCACACACACACACACACCTTTTGTTCTTGTTAACCTTTTGTGAACCTTTTGTTCACAGATGTTTCGATTAACATGGTGCTGTGCTGTGAGAACGGACGCCGGACGCCGGACAAGCCTCGGCCTTAAGGTGCTTCGCCCCTAAAACAATAAAATTCCGAGCTCTCAGGAGTGCGTGCATGGCGGCAACCGCCCAGCGTCCCCGGCACACAATCGTCAAAGCCAAGCATACCGACTTAGGGAGGTTGACCCAGATTGCAGCGACCGCCCTGGCCATTAAAAAAAACTAGAAAATGCCGAGTGCTCCGGTGTGCGTGCCTCGCGGCGACTGCCCAGCGCCCTCGGCGCACGTTTGTCAAATCCAAACATACCCGCTTAAGAAGATTGGCAAAGATTGGCAAAAAAAAAAATGCATCTCTAGCGTTCGCTGTAATCGTGGCAACACTTCGCTCGGAACGACAAAGACACGTCGTAGGGTATGTACAATGATTATCACTTCCAAAAAAAATGAAGCTCACATTTTAAGCAACAATGACGGAGTACAGGCCGTTGCGGCAGCGAAGAAGAAGCAAATCTGCTGCAATCGAGGAATTTAACCGTCGTGGTGGTCGTGAAGTTTGCGTACAGCTTCGCTACATTCAAGTCTTACGCGTTAGCGTGAGCTTCCTTCAATGTTTTTATGTGGCATTCGTAAACTTCATTCGTTTTATTTTGTTGTTTTCGGTAGAGTATGCCGTGAGTTATGAGTTTTCTGCTACGGGACCGAGCCAGCTTTCCGCTCGATACTGCGTCTTGGTGAAGCCATGTTTCCCCGCAGCACAACCATGCGCTCTAGGCAGCTTACTTTAAAATTAAACGTCTTGTTTTAACGATTGAGCGAAAAAGCTGGCATCGGAGTGCGTGCGTGGGAGGTCCGTATGTACTATTGTTTGAGAAATACCATGCGGCCCATCAAGCACGCTCTGCGTGACGTACCACCACGCTCACTTCCGGTGCTGCGGCCGCTTCAAGACGGCGCCCGCTGCACCGCGGCATTCGATCGGCGCCATGTCAACGCCAGAGCATTCAGTTGGAAATTGATGCTTTCGCATTAGCAACTCATAAGAATTGCCTTGTGTACCCGGAATTTGTTTTGCTCAAATACAATTTCTGCTGTTAGCTTTTTATAAATGCTGTCACGATGAAAAAAAATCGCTTGTTTTTTTTTTTTTTAATTAAACTGCAAAAGCAAGGCTGCTCGCTTAACAACATAGGTCCCATTGGAAACTTCTACTCGATCCTTACGCAGTTTTGTTTTTATTTTATTACTTTTGACAGTCGTTGTGATGCTCAACATTCTATATCCCGTCGATAAACGGCAGCAACATTTCCCACTTTCACTGAATATTGCTGGTAATCTGCATTTACAAAGAGGAGTGCCTCACTTGCTGGCTGTTTCATAACATCTTGCTGGAACTGTATACTTGGCCCAAAGGCTTGAAATTTTGGATTATATTTTCCGCGTGGCATAAAGGTTTCATGAGACGGTATGAGTAAAATTTTAAAAAGGCTGCCAAATGAGTTTTCCCAAATCCTTGATTATCTTTCAGGCTGGCGTTTGCTGACAACGGTAACCAATTTAAACACTTAAAAAGGAAACTGACGGGTTTCACCTCAACCAACCTCCAACGGGACGACTCTGAATTGGGTGGGCGGGTAACTGGCGTCTTTTTACGGGTTCCTCACTACGTCTTGCGTCCGTCGAGATATAAAATCAAATTTTGCTTACAAATCCTGAGTGATTATGAGGTTTAACGCGCTGACGCCACACAGGCGACGAGACGTGCAGTAGTGGAGGGTTCCGAATTAATTTTGACCACCTGGGGATCTTTAATTGTTTAAAAATCTTAGCCGCATCCGTGTCCAAAAATAAGTTGCCGTGCTGTGCCCTCATTAGGCCATAAACGGCGAATCGGGATTTTTGCATTTTCACAAACCCGCTGAGATAGTGATTTGCTTTCTTTCACGAATATTGCTCATGACAAGCGACAGGCTATTCTGAGTGGCTTTCGGAGCAACTGCGCTAGGTTAGTCATATATGGTCGGTCTATTACCAACCGTGCTACCCCCACAACGCCCCTATGTAGCCCTGTGTAAACCACGCACCGCTCCTTCGCAGCGCAGAACTCCTTGAGCCCAATGGTCACGCGAAGCGCGATGAGGAAATTCGAGATGCTCTTTAATTAAAAATTGAGCTTGAAAACAATCTGCAATGGATGCATGAGGAACAGACACGACTAGTGCTTACTCAAAACTGTGTTTATTCCGCGGGAAACATAAAATTATGTAACAAGCAGCCTAACCACGATCTCTACAAAAAAAAAAAGTTTAAGAAATTTGGCTTACAGTTTGGCTGCTCCAACCACGGAGTATCATGTGAAAGCAACACAACTGCTGCTTACAAATTGTCCTATACCTGCTGCGAATATTATCTAAGTGCTCTCTGTGGGCTCTTCAAAACCACGCGAACAGGGGCGGGGAGAGCGGGTGGAGGCAAAAGGAGCAAGTAGTGTGGCGTGTTTAGCGAAGCGGGTCTTTGTATCGGCTATTATTAAATTTTCTTTCTAAGTAGTGTAGAGGCAAATAGTGGAGGCAAATAGTGGAGGCAAGTAGGTGGAGGCAAGTAGTGCGGCGCCGTAGCAGCGTTATGAAACACGTCGCCGCCAATGGCATTGCCTAGCATCCTGGTCCTGTTAGTCTGTTGTATAGGGCGAAGCACACGTTATGCAACATTTTGCAGTCACGTGGGTTTAGGCGCCGTTTTGCTGCTACAGACGCCTGCTGCAGAATTTTTTCGCTCAATGATCCGTTCAATGCTTTTGCACTTAAAATGAAGAATCGAGCATACAAGTAAAGGTATCATTTTTCGGAAGGGAGGGGAGGAGATAGAGAAGGAAGATGTTTAGATTTTGCGTAGGTAGCAATTACATATCGAACTAAACACTGATACTTAAAGATGCGGATTTCTGAATGTCACCAGTAACAAGTCTTTACTTCCTATACTTCCATTAGGTGTTGTACAGTTGAGAGCATGCTCATCTCTGTGCTTCTGAAAGGATCTATTCTACGTATTCATGTATGTAGGCTATGGTAAAAGAAATCGAAGCTTATGCGAGTTACGCAAGGAAACGGCTGATTACGGCGAGAGAATAGTAGCAATCCATCAATCTCCCCACAATAGGAAACAGGAAGTCGACAGCACTAACGCTTGAGCAGCTAAACTTGAAACGAGAAGAAAAATGTAGGAAAGCAAAAATGCACGAGAAGCGGTGAGGAATTCCGGGGGAGGCGTGGGAAAGTAAAAAGACAGCCGGAAGGCACGAAGCATGTACAGGCCACGACGCTAGCAGCTAAAAGCGATACGCGAACTTGCCCAAGATTCGCTACATTCCGTGCCTCCGCCACTCCCTGTCTCCGGAACGGCGGCTCAAGAAGTTCCATTCACATACTATGAATCGATTGCACGCCGGCAACACTCACGTATGCAAACAAGAGTGTTCGCGAAGAAAGCGAAACTCCTGCTACCCTCTGCCCGCGGAAAGCCCCGAGTTTTTTCACGTTAAAAACGCCTCGATGTTTTCATAGAGGAGTTATGCGGCGTTGTTTGTTGAGCTGTTTCAAAACTCGGAAGCTAGGCGGAGCGCAGCTCCTCCGCCTTTCGCATGACGGTTAAGTGTGCACGTAGCGTTGTCGAGTGCACCAGACCGGACCCGCGTTTCAAAATGCGCGGGGAACGTTTCAACACAAACAAAACGGAGCCCGAGAGTAAAAAGGACGCTTGACTGATAGGTTTCGCTATAGGGGCAGTCTGGAAAGATCACGCGGCTTGGAAAGAGAAAGTTTCCAAACGCAGTAGACGTGACCGCAATTTGGCTACTCAGTTCTCCGGCTCTTCTTTCTTTCTTTCTTTCTTTCTTTTTTTTGTTTGTTTCGACGCCCGATTAAAAACTACAGCACTAAACGTTTGCGAAATTTCGAGCGGACGAGTACCCAAACGCATTTACAAGGACGGATTCAGACATAAACGGCTGTGTCTACCGTATTTCATTACTTTTGACACGACTATAACGTGGCAAATCCAATGCCGTTTCATCACACACCGACTCACGTGAAAACTACAGGCAGACGAAAGTGAGTCTTGTTTGCAAGAGTGCGGACAATTTTTTTTCCCGCGCGTTTGTTCCAGGATGTAATCCGCGAAGCATGGACTCCTGCAGCGCTCAGCCAAACGATGCTGGCAGATAAATTTGAGGGTAAACAAGGCTTACGGGGTGAACGCTAGGGGGTCGCTGCCCGCTTGAAGAGCGCATCAAGCTGCAGCCCGGCGTCGTGGTTCAGAAGGGGAGGGCAAAATGCGTTAGGAACAAGAATGCCTTCATCAGGACAAGCCCCCTGACGGGGAAAAAGGTGAAAAATATCGGAGCGGCCATTGTACGGAGGATGGGATACTTTATCCCGGGACGTGATTTGCCGAGGCCCGCTTCATTTTCCGGCACGAAAGGGTGCGGGCATAATAACGAAAGGGGACGCAGGGGGAGAGAAGGAAACCCGGAAGCAGCGGCCGTGACAAGGCTGGGTTATTTGTGTGGAAAATGTAGCGGCGCACTAAATCCCCGCGGCGACGAAAATAGCTTGAGTTACGCTGACAGCCTAACCTTGGACTCGATGCCAATGTGCACGGCCTGCGTTCAAGGCACGCGGTGCCGAGGTACAGCGAGATGCTGCGGAAGAAGCATTGCTTGAGACAGAAGCGCTCTTTAACTTCGCACAAAACGTGTTGGAGCGGATAGCCACTAGCTATTAGGACGCTGCATCAAGTGATGGGAAAATAACTTCGTTTACAATTTTCGCGCGTTTCCACACTTGTACGATATTAGGATTAACACGTGAAAATTTCAGACGAAATTAAATTGACTGCGTATGTCTTTATCTGCCCAATATGATTTTACCTTTGAGGTTACTTAATTGTCTTGTTTCAACCAGCGTATGATGAGCTTGTCACACAAACAGCATTCCATCAAGCAATGCTCATTTATTACACTTTTAGAGAGCACAAAGCTGCTGCCTTCGTGACATTCTGATTCATTAGGGATCGTTGCTGCCCCGATTACGTACAACCTTGCTGTTTTGTTCGCGTCACTATTGGTCCAATTATAGCTGTTACCACGTCGAAATTTCTGTCCTCCTCCCTTCAAAGAAAAAAAAAAAACCGGGCCATCTTCACTAGCATGAATCCCGGGAGAGGCGAAGCATGCAGTGTGAAAGTGTATTCTTGGTGCCTGGAATTTTCGCCCACGGAGATGAAAACGTTGGGGGGTAGAAGTATACAGCTTTGCTTGAAGCATGAAGTGTTCTAGCGCGAGGCGTTGGAAAACGATTGTCCCGGTGTGTTCTTTTAGTACGCGTTAAGTTCTAGCCCGAGGCGTAAACGATTGTCCGCGTGTTTTAGTACCGTGACTACGTGAAACGACGACGACGACGACGACAGGAGACGCCGACAGCCAGAGCCCCTCATGGGCTTCGCCCCTAAAAGATGTGGAGGATTTGTATTTAGTTCTACAACTACCGACATCGTTTTTTTTAACCCGTAGGTTTGCCGTCGAGTGATTTAAATGGTGTAAAAACGGATTGCTTTCACGATTGATTACGAACTACTTTCCTCGCGTAGTGCTATAGCCGGTCGCCCCGCACCCGTCAGAAACCGGGTCATGGCTGTCCATCCGTAACGTCCATTCTGCCTCGTATAGAGCACCCACAAGTTTCCTTCGCGCTCATTACAACTCACCTAGAAATGCCATCCTCATTAGCCGCCATTCGTTAGGCGGCAAAGTGAATTCCACGGCGGCCTCGGTATTGTTCCATCCTGGCGGCGAGTTTAGAGCGGAGCGATTTAGTCTACGCCTCTCGTCGCGCCGTTGTAGCTCAACGCTTTTTCCTCATCGCACCTGCGTTTTCGGCGATCGATTGGCGGCGAGCGTGGTACGTATACGTTGCGCTGTGCCGAAGTTGTAGCGCTATAGCTACCGCCGCGTTGCTTATCGGAAAAACGCTCCCGGGCGTGCCGGGAACGGTACTTCGGTGCACCTACGCGAAATGATGGCCGCGTCTCCCCGTCTATCTCCACGCCTCTACTCTGACTCAGATCGGCGCTGGAAAGCTATAGCTGTCGCCATGACTGGCTAACTCGTTAAAAGGAAAGAATTTACGAGCGTAGGTTCGATCCGCTTCCCGCCGGCATTAGTTAATTTATTATCAAGTTTAGTTGTATGAGAAAAAGCAGTAAAACAAATTGTTTGAGACCAAGCAACAAATCCACAGACAGAAGTTCGGTGCGGAGTTATATTCACAATTTTTTTGCGAGAATTTGTATGAATGAAACCGGTAAATTTTGATTGACCGCTATAAAGGTTTTAGTAGCGGAACCTCGGCAGTGGACTAGTACTGTTCGACAAATAAAAAAAAGGAACAATATTACCTATAATGAAGGCGGGTGTGTAAAATAGAGATTCATGTATCTCGCACTACCTTGCAGAGAGCATCGAGGGGGCTCCGAAGCCTGTTGCAAAGAGCAAACCGCACTTTCAAAATGGAAGATCACGGCAAGAACTAACAAACAACAAAACTTTTTTAAAAATCTTTCCATAATGCACAGTATTAAGGAAGCCCACAATGAAGAAACGATCCACATTTCACTCCGCAATGTGTTCGTGCGTATAAACTGTATACGGATGTTGAGATAGCCCGGACGCGACCGCCGTCTTCTCGGTAAAGTGTATCCAAACGCGGACAGCTCTTCTCTGAGCCTTCCCATTTGGCCCAGGACCAAACGGTTATTGCGCCGTTTGCATGTAGCGTGTCGAGATGCAACACTGGCTCTTCTTAATCACTAATTTTCTCTTTCGTACTTTGTTTATATTTAACAGCCAAGCTGTATATGGCCAAGAATTTATGATTTTTTCTGGTACGCTCGTCCCCCAAAACCAGCTGCTGGCACATATCCACATACGCGACATACACTTGTGGGGAATAGGCTTAAAAACAATACATGCTTGAACATTTCTTTGTAGACTCAAAGCGGATATCCACTTGTCCGCCTGCAATGCTTCCTGTGTCACACTTTCGTGACATACGAAAATGCTGATAATGGAAGGCGCCAGGAGCTTTGCATTTTGATATTAACCCTTACATTGCCACTTGAAAGATGCCTTCGCCAAACGGCATTTTTGCAATGCCTTGAAGCCGGTTTCAAAGGGTCTCGATGTACAGCGCTCCGTAGGGGTACAAGGGCCTTCTGGAGGTATTTTAAAAAAGGCCCTTGGGCTCTCACACCTTGTTGCAGACTTCTTACATTGCACGTAAAAGTGTCTTCCCAGAAATTAATTCTGTTATAGCAGTGAAGCCTACCCTAAAGGAGCTGAGTGCATAGCGTTTTATAGGGATACAATGGGGTTTTTGGGCGCATTTATTATAAGCTCTAGCACCTCCATATGTTGATATAAAATTTCTGATATTGCCCCCAAAAATATTCTCCTTAGAAAGACATCTATGCATAACAGAGAAGCCGACTTTAAGAGTAATCAGTATATAGTAGAGTCCCGTTAAGACGAACTCGATGGAACCGTAAACATTTGTTCGTATTATCAGAAATTCGCCTTAAGCGGACGTTTTTTTTTCTATTGTGGACGTTACAAGAGAGCAAGAGTGTTGTTCGTCTTAACCATATAGTTCGCCTCAAACGAGTTTGTCTTAGCCGGTGTCTTCTGTATAGCGTTTTGTTAGGTAGACATGGGGTCTTATCGAGGTATATAATAGAAGACACGGGGGCATCATACTTTGACGTCAGATTCCGTATATTGCCCTTAAAAAATAGCCTCTTACAATGCATTTGCATGAGTAGTGAATAGTAGAAATTTGAGTGGGGAAGCGAAATTTAAGGGGTCTCAGCGTATGGTGTTTTATAGGGATACATTGGTTCTAATGGAGGTCTTCCTTCATTGGTTTCGTTCTGCCCTATATCGAGTTAAAAGGGCGTCTTCTTAGCAATACTGGTGTGTGGCAGTGAAATAGACTGTAAAGGGGCTTGGTGCGTCGACAAATATCACATGGCAGTTACTGCGAATGTTTAATATAGTTATTGGGATAGTAAATAGAAGAATAATATAGATTGTTAAGAACAGAATCGATACTTAAAGTTTCCTTCCCCTCTCCCTCCATGAGCTGTGGGAGAACCTGATTGCCAGCGACCACCTGGACTACTGGCATCTAGGGCATCGGTCGCCCGGTCATCACTTGGATTCCCGCACTAGGGAACCAATCCTACTTTATGACTCATTAAAGTTTCGTACCACTAATACTACTTAAGGTATTATTGGCCTAGAGTTATACCGAGCGCGGAGCACTCCTTTATGCGTTTTAGTGACGCTATGGGAAGGCCACGTACAATTAGGGCTCCCAAAGAGGTGCTCACCAATAAAGAACGGCGAAGGGAAGAGAGAAGCAATATGAACGACAGAAAACCGCGTGAAAAGCGACGACAGGGTCGAGCAGCAGCTGCAACACACTCAGCTCATAGTCATCGGATGCTTATAAGTCAGACAAAAAGCGGTTCATCCATGTCATGTTGGAGCGGTTTGAACTACGTTGTATAATGATTACACCGACCAATCACAGTACATGGGTCATGTATAGACTCAATTTTCACAATACGTCTCCCCAATTTTGCAATATCGATGTCTCCCAGAAGTGGCTGATCAGATTCGTTTTATAACATTATTTTAATCTTGACTTGCAAGACGAGAATGACACACGGACTGTGGGGTTGTATGTGTCGTACAAATGAAGGACGCAAATGTGACATCCGCTAGGTATATATCAAAATGTTCACGACCGCAAACTTTGCGTAGGTTAGACATGCTAACATTGCCATTGTTGTGATAATCATTGGAAACTTCAGTGTGGACATTTCAAAGCTAGACAATAAATAGTTTATAAGTTCATGTTCATGCTAGAGTACCACTCCAAGTCACTCGACTAACCAACAATTGTGGTGTATAGATTTAGTTTGGCCAAGAATCTGTTGAAATTTGTAAGTGAACGAATCAATGGGAGCATAGCTATTACCTTGCTGTTGGTGGAAATAACTACGTTTTCTAACCCTTAGTGATGTGCTACAGCTTCGCCGGCAACAACTTCACAAAATGAAATTGCCTCCCCCCCCCCCAACCTTTTTTTTTTTTTTCATACGAGGGTTAATTTTTTTCTATCCTATGATTTTAATGCGCCAATTGACAAAAATGCTATAAGGTGTTCAACACTACACTGCCTGCTTAACAAAACCGGCAGCTTGCCAGATATTCAAGCAGAATGCGCAAGTGTTTGGCAAATGAAGATTGTGTTCTTTTGTGGTACTTCTCCGCATAAAACACAGCGAGGTCTTTTGTGCCATCGTGGATGGACGGGCAAACAGAGATAGAAAACCCCTTATACAGTCATCAGACGTCAAAGGCATCGGAAAATACAAATTGATAAAATTATATGGCTGTGTTTTAATGATCTCTCCCTAATATGACTTTTCGCCTCGATCGTCTTTACAAACTGTACCTAGCATCTCGGCCAGGGTCGAACTTGCACTCATTTGCACATGTACGGAACAGTTAACTGGGCGTGACAACACGTACGTGTTAGCGCAAATTCGAAGTACCCTCAAACGAAATCAGTGTCTGCCCGCTCACAGCTTAGCCTAGACGCGATTGCGTTTTCGTCTGCCTGCAGGACTAAAACGACTTTAATTCACTCTGCGTGCCGGGGCATGGTAGGGCGTTCAAATGATATAGAATGCCTATAGACTGCGTTCGCTCTCGCTTGCGCTCCACTCCTCCTCCTTCAGCTTTGACCCCACTGCACACAACTCCCTAGGCGAAGACAACGGGGCCCCTGCCTCCGCCGCACCCCGTGTGAATTTGCATAAGCACTCGTCTAACAGCCGTGCTTGTTTCTCTTGTACGGCGGCCGTTCGCAATCTAACGCCGATAAGGCTGTTAATTAGTGGCCATTGAAGCCCCCGCTTGCATTTTAAGCAGTCCTTCCCTCCCCTTTTCCCGCGTCTTCGCGCCCGAAGTACCCCCGCGTCTGGTCATCGAGATATCGTCGATAGACAGTCCTTTGTTTCTAAACGCCCTGTTTACAGACTCACTTGCTCCGTTCAGTTTGCGAGCTCCCATTATGCGTGATGCGAAGAATCACTGCGCGTGGTGTAAGCAAGCGCTAAGCTAAGCGGGACTGTGATTGTCCGATCTAGCGTAGCAACCAAACAAAATGCATTGTCTTCCCAGTGGAAACGTGTTTAGACGGTCCTTGTCCCGTCTGTGACCTGTTTGGCAGAAACCTTAACGCGAGGCAGCTGCTATTTGTAAATGCTGGCAGGTTTATTTTTCGTCTCTGTAAAGACTTCGCTAAAAACTGCAAAGGTTTCTCGGGCGTCTTCCCCCCTCCCCCCCTCCCCCGTTTGTTTTTGAAGAGAACAAGGCATTTTTGACACTCCAGCATCCACGCGAAGCCTTGTTCTTTGTCTACCCACACGCGCACAGCGGGTGTCTTTTATGAACGAGGCCGCACGTGTTCAGTTGGGCGAGCAGCAAGAACCCGCTTGTGATGGTAGTACATGATTGATTCGTCAAACCATAGGCCTACTTCATCGCAGGACGTGACAGAGATGCGAAGAGTGACGGCGGACGTTGCCGACTACCGTCAAAATAGTACTGTCTGCAAAACTCTAGCTTCCATAGCGGCAATAGAATCGACAATGAGTGCGGTCAAAATACTGGTAGCTGTGGAACTTCAGTCACACGGCAGCGAATGGCTGTTGTTTTTTGCACGTTACTTGTAAAGGTTGGAGTGGATCTATACGTGACCACTGGGCTGGACGCCCGCCAATAGCCCTTTGAGATATAGATTCGGAACAAAGATATTTATTATTACGACCGCAGTGAGCGCATTTATTGGACTTTAATCCTTTTCGTTACTAATACTTTAGTGCCAGTTCGCTAATACGCATGTTTATTGGGATTCGAAGGCACTTAGTAAAACCATTCCCGTCTTCAGGAAACATTTCAGCCAGGCTGTACGGTAAGACTTGGGAAGTTAGAAAAATTCGTGGAAGATTCATTGGAGGATCGTTATGAACGGTTTAGCATCCCACCTCCTACCCTTGTAAACTGAGGCCCGGTCCGATGCGCCCGCCGTAACATGGCGTTTCTCCCATTCCACTCGCACAGCCTGAAAACTGTGCTTCGACCCGCCGTGGTGGCTTAGTGGCTAAGGGCGTTGTGCTACTGAACCCAAAGACGCGGGTTCGATTCCCGGCTGCGGCGGCCGCTTTTCTGATCGAAGCGAAAGCAAGAACGTCCGTGTGTTAGCGATTTCGGCGCACGTTAAAGATCCCTGGGTGGTCAAAATTAATCCAAAGCCCTCCACTACAGCGCGCCTCATCGCCTGCGTTGCGTCGGCACGTTAAACCCCATAATCAATCAATCAGAACTGTGCTTCGCATTCTGGCCGTCTCAGTGGTGACGCTTGCTCGCTTTAGCAGCGGTATTGACTGCCTGCCACTCCTTTTGCTGTCTACCAGTATTAGCACCGCGTCGCCGTCACTCCCGCTCCACCTTCTCTTGCCACCTACACGGCCCTGCACTCGCTGAAAGCTCCGTTTTACAACGCGTGTAAGCGGTGAAAGGGGTGCGTCAAAACGTTGTGCCATGGGCGCGTGCGCCACGGCTTCGACTTGACGTAAACCCTGGCAACGAGGTCGGCAGTGAAGCGAACCCTGCACCACCGCAGCCAATGCTCGGCTGATGCCACTTTCTCCGCACGTGCTCATCATTCGTTGTTCTTCTGCTGCACCATGTCCGTTGATCTAACGGGAAATTTTTTAAGACGGGCGACATTTATTACTCACGCAATAAAACATTAAAAAATTGGCTCCAATCCACGCTTTGAAGGTGGTTGGAAAGCAAAACTGTAAACGACACCCACAACCATTGCCCATGCGACGTCACTTGCCCTGCAAACCAATCTTTAACGTATCTTTGCCATACGACGACTCAATTTTGTCTTGTCCGGGTTACCCAGGAGGTGCTGTCGAACAATTTAATCATTAATCAAACCGTGCGAAAGAAGCGCGCGATGGACGCGAAGCTGCGCCTAAACAGGCCCAAAACAACCGTCGCTAAAGCAGACGACAAAGCCGGATCACGCCGATGCACCCGCCGGCGTGAGTGCGCGGCGAACGCTGTGTAAATTCTCCGCGCCATCTACACTGAGATCCGTGAGTGAAAACCGCCCTTCCCTCCGCAGCCGCGTTGGGAGTTTCTTGTCCCGCATGCCACGAAAGAACCGTTGGCTGGTAGAGGTAGAACGTTCTGCTTTGAAAAAAAGAGTGATAGGACCGTCTATATGTCCTGAAAAGTAATCAACCCATCCGATGGGAGCTTCGTGGTTAGAGACGGTGTCACGCATGCACTTTTTGGGGATATCTGCGCCGGATGAGGCCACCAAGAGTAAAATTACGGCGCTCAATCCGGCGAAGCGAAATGGACAAATGCGATAAATACACAGGCGCGGAGCAACCATTCGCTCGGACTGTCGACAGCAGTTGAAAGCGCAGAAGAAACGCCACCGCGCTCCTAGTTTCGCTAAGCGAAGCAGAGGACGTGGCTGACCCCGCGGCTCAGCGAGGGCCCACCCACTTTTTACGCTCCAGCCGATCCGGTATGGCGCTCGGAGAAAGAGGAGCAGCGGCGGTGTGTGTTCGCTGTTCGCGAGGCCGCTGCTCATTCACGGCCATCGCGCACGCAACCTCTCTCCGTCTCGGAGCGGAAGTTTGCCAGGCACTGTTTACCGAGAGTCTCCGGATCCTGCGTCGAGTTTCCGCACCGACACGCTCGTGCTCATCACTACACACTATTTCCGCGCTATAGCGACACGTGCAGCAGTCATTGACTTGCCAGCTCCCGGTTCCAGTGCGCGGCGACCTAGATGCATCGCTCTCTCATCACCTGGTCTCTCCCGCGCCGGACAGATCCGGATCCGACCGGTTCCGCCAAGGCTCCGTGGCGCGGCCCCCGGGCCGACGCTTCTTCATCGTGCTGAGAGCTTGTTTGCTACGAGGTGTTGGGATCAATTACAAACAAGAGCCCGCAAGCGCACTTAAGAGAGGAGGTCCCTTTTCGGAAGAGGAAATTGGCCCACGCTTTCCTGAAACCAGAGACGGCACAGTGTTGAGTGCTCTCCTGGTCAGCAGCGCACGCACGGCATCTTCTACTCGACACGTGATGCGGCGCTGTTTTCCGTCGTGAATCACGTATGCGGACTTGAGTGGGACGCTTCTTGGCACGCCTTCATCAGTTTATGGGGCGAAATGTGACCCGTAATTCACCGAACCCCCCGACAATGCCCGGAAGAAATATTTTCGGTTCACTCGACGCTAATGAATGTTCTATATAGAGAATGGGTTCCTGAACCAAAATACGAATCATGTGAGTATATATGGCGTCACAATAAGCCAGCATCAAAAGCAGGGCTTCCGTGCGAAGAGGACGGAAACTGACCGCGAGTCTCAAGGCTCATTTGTCGTGGTAGCCGGATCAAAATAGATGAGGAAGAGTGCGAGGACACTTCCTTGAGGGAGTGGATGAACAGCGGATGGGCACATGGAAGTTGCAACTCTACCCTACGCTCAAATTACGGGGGTTGTTTAAAAGCCTCCTAAGAAATTAAAGGCGAAAGCCTGCTTGGGCCTTCTGTTCATCGGCTGTTGAACTTTTTGTTTAACTTTTACATTCTTCTCGTTGGGCCGGTGCGGCAGTTTCATCCATGGCCACTTCCTCCCGATGGCGGTTACGACGAGCGGCATTCCGAGCTGCTTAAGCCTCTAACGCCGTGACGTACTATCTCGGTCTTCCCGGCCTTCGACTAGGGCCTGGTCTGACGCTGAACTTCCCAATGTATCTTACCATAGAACTGAAAGCGTGGGTAAGCTTGCGCTGAACCTGGAAATATACTCAGACGCGTGTCAAAGCTGTTATTTCGAAGTATCGTCCATTGCACACACCTCCATTGCACAAGGCGTACTTTAGGTCGAACTCGGATACGTCGGAGGTACCAAGCTGGCCTACTCTGCGTACTAGTGTAGCGACCTTATCGCATTACCTCGGTCGCATGAACATTTATTGAATGACTGTGGCATTGGTGCGGAAAGCGCGTGGTGGGGCTTTCGTTTCCGTTCACTACGAGCCCGCCCAAGGACACTAGCGCTGCCGCGTGGCACCCACCCGTATTTCCCGATGGGCATCAGATCATTCATTACGCAAGAGGCTTTCGTGCTCAGGACACGTTTTTTTTTTTTTTTTCGGAGAGTACAAGCACGTGATGAAACGTAGCTTGTGCCACTCTCCCACGTCATGCTTCCGCCGTCAGCCGCAGCAACTGCTTTCCGCCCCCGCGTGAGAGATTGCGTCGCAAAGCGCCATAGCGAGTCGCCATTTTAAGAACACAAAGCTCTCACGGAGCTAGCCGTAAAATTTTTCTAGGAATCTTTGCACGGCTATATTCGCAGCGCACAAATCAACAACGACAAAAAACAAACGCTCATTTTCTTTTTTCGTTTTTTACACATCGCTAATTGATAGATTTCACGGATGTTCTGTACCGGAGGATTGATATAGTTCTGCGTCAAGGCAAGGTGTTCCAACACGCCTTTCCCCAATGATCTGGGAACTCGTTTTTGGAACGAGGCGGAGACGTAATCCCAGGACGCCCACGTGCAAATCTTTGGTAAGTGCTGCAGTGGGGCTCTCTGCGTAATGGAAAGCTCCGTCGAAGAGCGATAGTACTTGCGGCCCGAGCTGCCTTCTCATTTTCCCATGGCAATGGACTCCTTGACAGAACGTCGATTCGCACCTTCGGCTGACTCCTTTCTCTTCAGCCCGATGCCGAAAATCCGCCCTTATCCCCGGCAACATCTGACAGGTCACATCTCCTGTATGGCTTATACCGTGAACTGTACCAGTGTACCAGGCTTGGGCACCAGACTTTTTTCCTATCGATTTATAATAATCTATGTTGATGGTTTCCTTTTGGCTGATACGACCGACCGACCGACCGACCGACCGACAGACAGACAGACAGACAGACAGACAGACAGACAGACAGACGGACAGACGGACGGACGGACGGACGGACAGACAGATGGACGGACGGACGGACGGACGAACGGACGGACAGACAGATGGACCGACGGACGGATGGATGGACGGACGGACGATCGACCATAATTTTTCAGCACTAGTACCCCTAAAAAATGTGCAGAGATTCAGAGCATTTTATAGCAATGCGTAGCGTTCTTATGCCGCTTGTCTTCATCGTGAGTTCCTTATAGCCCGATTTGGGTATGAGTAGCAAAATACGGTATCTCAATGTATTACAGTTTTCCTTTTTTTTTTTTGTGCCGCCACGGATGTAGTACATTTACATCACCATATCGACTAAGTGCCTAAACTTCACCAATTATGTATCCTTTTTTGCTGTTGCCGCCTTGCCATTTCCACTTGACCTGTTCCTAAGTGAGCTGCAGGGCGATAGCTTCTTGTCTGGCTAATCTATCTAACAATTTTTCTACATGCTGGACAGAATTGACTAGTGCATGGAAAACATTTTAATAGAATTGCTATTGAAAATTGGTCTCTCCGTTCATATATACCAGATTAGAAAAAGTCCAACGTACAACGTCCAATCTTCAGAATGGATTGGTAAGACCTTCATTGGCCTCCTCTGACTCATTACTGGCCTCTACGATGAGATGTATGATGATTCTCTATAGGGCTGCCGACCACCGCGATGTGCTACAACCGAGGCGTTCAGGCATAGCAACAAATGCAGTTACGATACATTTGCTGGCCAGTGTTGCAGTAACACTTCCGTTGCAGTAATATTCCGCTGAAGACGTGGTTAAAAGCACCCAGGAGATCTTTCGTCAAAATACGCGCGAAAGAGTCACACATTCCACGCATTTGTAAACTTCATTCAGCCAGTGGCCTCATTATCCTTTACTATAATTTGGTTTGTAGGATCACGACTCGCTTCTCGGCCCAGTTCATCGGACGATCGAGAGAACTATCACGCGGGAGTCAGTTGAAACGCGGGCACGAGCAGCGAGAACCGCAGGCCTTCAATCGTGCGCGTCCGGCCATCACTTGTAATGACTCCGCATTGCCGCTGCACGCGATCTGCTGCGTGCCTCGATCGCACAAACAGCTATGGTGGTCTGCATTGTTTGATGCGCTCATAAACAAGCAAAAGAAGCCCATTATAAGCTACACGTCGAAAAATAAAACCACAAGCGTCCTGCCGTTTTTCCGGCCGACGAAGAAACACAATGCAGTGCTACAACGCATTAGCCTCGTTCCAAGGTGCAGCGCAGTATCACAATCGCGGCCCGCACTGCATACAGGCACGCGCACGGCAGTAGCGAAGAGTTGTCGATTTACAAAGCGGCAGTTCCGGTTACGCTTCGGCTCACCGCAGAGCAACCGACAAGTCCCTTTGTCCGGAACCCCGCTGTGGCGAGCAGTGCTTCATCCAAGCATGTCGTCGCCGATAGGATCGCCAGCGCGGTCGCGTTACCGAACGATGCCGGGCACAAATCCATTGCGACAAGAGGGGGGAGTGTCGACCCGATGCGGTAATCGCCTACTGCCGAGGAATGAACTGCGTGACGTGACCATTCGACTGCCCCCTCCTGCCGGCTAATGGCCTTTCTGCGACTGACTAATCGTGCGCCGAGGCAGCTTGAACGAACTTCCCAGAGGCTCGTCCGCGGGGGCGGCGGTATGCATGGGCGTAGGCATGTCACCATCGCAGCATTGCGGCTGTCGGCTGGGGATGAGATTTTTCGGCCGAGTAGCTCTTGAGGCGATAAAATGTTTCTTAGAGATAAGGTGAAACAGCTTCCTGAAAAAAAAAATGTCTGACTACTTATCGTTCCGTGCTTAGTTGGACTGGTCGTTTATACCTCCTAATGGTACGGTTAGGCCGGGTTTCAGACTGTTGCCGCAACTGTAGTAATAACTTTAAAGAATGACGTCATTTCACGTCCCAGCCAACCGAACTGCGTGACATGCCGTTTCTTTACTTCCATAGATCACGATATGGCTTTTGCGTCGGTAGTCTGAACATAGCCTTAAGGTGTCCTGAATTGCGACAGACCTAAATAATTATGTGCAGCCTCCCTTCGGCTGTGACTAATATTGCAGGAGGGAAAACAATCCAACAATGAATGTCCAAGCCTGTTCGGAAGGAATTAATGAGTGTGCTACTAAAGCAACAAATAAACAAGTGGAGTTCTGATACTTTTAGAGTGCAATCTGAACTGTTTCTTCAATCAAGGGGTCATTAGTTTTCTTCGAATTAAATACAGTTCCTGAAAGGTTATTTAATGGAAAAAAAGTTTGCAGGATTCTTGCGGGCCGTTTGAATAAGCTGGATATTTGAAGTAGCAAGGCACAATTAATGATACGAGTGTGGCCTTCGTTGCTGTTTGATTGATGTTGTTTGACAGCTTTGCTATTACTTGAGATACATGTGTAACCATTTGTGATTTCTTTATGCCACTCTCACGAACGTTTGATGCAGTGCACAGTTGGGGATAGTTTGATACTCCATATTTCAGTATCTGCAAAACTTATGATCTTTGGAGTCACCAGGTGGCACCTATACTGCCGCTTCTCGGTATGCACATGCCATTTCTTTACCTTTTCAAATTAGTTGTAAGGTCCATCATGGTACCCCAAAGTGCCAGAAATCATTTATGGTCATCAATGTTCCCCACTCAATGGTCAGCCATCATTTCACTAGGGCACCCTAGATGAGGTGCCGCAGGGTTCCGTCCTGATCCTTCTGATATTTACGTGCCGAAGCACTATATGGCCCTTTCTGCGGAAATGAGTCGGTAGCGTGACTGTATCATGGCGGTGTATAATTATACAATGGCGACATTTTTTGGTTCCGTTGGTTCAGTTTTAGTATTTTTTTCGTTTTTTTTTTTCATTTTATTGAAGTTTTCTTCGAGCAATCCCAATTATTCGTACAATTATAACGATTAAACATTTTAACGGCACCAATTAGGCCTTTTTGTGCAAATGTAAAGTGTTACATAGCTGCTGCTTCATCACGATTTTTCATTCCGTGTATGGGTTTGATTTTTTTGTTTTCTTAATCGGGTGAGGGCGCTGTATGAATTTGGCATTTTGTGTTTTTTACATGAGTTAGCATATTTTAATGTTGCTACTTTATTATCGTTTGCTTGAAAAAGTTTTCTTCAGCCTCTATTTGTGGTATTATAACGATTAAATGTATTAATTCCGCTAGTTATGCATTTTCGTGCAGATGCCGGGAGTCACACGTTTGGTGGTGTGGGGTGCTCGGCAAAGAATGCTTACTGCGTAACAACGGTCTCCTCGACCGGGATCGAGACCGCGTAGTGGCGCTCACCAGCACAACGGATTTGCAACGGAGTCGCCATGGCGGTCTGCTCAGCCCACTTTTCGACAGTCACTGGATGTTCTATCTCGACTCATAGCGCGGAATCGAGCGAGCTTTATTCCTTCGGCTGCTTCCGAAACGGTTCGCCTAAGCCGGAAATTGGACACAAAGATTCGGTCACGTTCACGAGCTCGGAAGCTTCCGTAGTGATCCAGCCTTCCGTCGCATACACAATTACTCTCGCCCTCCACCGGCATGGCCTCCCACCAGGTTATTTCAACCTCGCGGTCCTTCTGCCAATGTCAGCTAGAAAGACTAGCGGCAATACACTAACATGTCCTTTCTGGGAGAAAAGCTTAGGCGCGTTTTTCAAAAAAATATTTTCCGAAGTAATCGATTACTTTTCTCGAAAAATTATTACGAGAAGTAATTCATTTAATTGGTAAATCAACTAAACCAACATCATCAGTCAGCATGATATGTTAGCTGTCAAGAGTAATTAAATGACTGTTTTTTTTTTAATTATAGTCTTATCCGTGGAGAACTGACAACCGGTGGACTATCATGGTTGCAAAGTGGCTACCGAGAGACGCAGCCAATGGCGTACGCGGGATTTTCGTTTCGGAAAGGGCCAGAACCCGGAAAAAAGAAGGCAAAAAAGTAAAAAAGTAACACAACGCAAAGGGACAACTAAAAATCAATAAAAAATACCTGGGGATTCATAGAGAATACGCAAGGGGCGGCTGTGTAATAATTATTTATTTTCTTGACAGCATCGCAAAATGGCTGACCGCGTTGAGGGCAGACGCCCAATTTCCGCAAGTTTATTGGGTTGTCGTACTTGCGGACGAACTATAACTTTCAGTTGTCCTGATTGGACAATAAGCCGTGTCAGTGTCCTTGTTGTCACATCCCCCCCCCCCCCCCCCGAACCCGGAAATTTTGCAGGGGGCCGCCGCCCCTTCGGTCCCCCATTGCGTACGCCAGTGGCTATATGTAGAGGCAGACCAATAACTCGATAGAGCGGTGAAATAAGAAATTTCGGAGGCAAAGAATGGGCAAGGGCATCAAAGACAAGAATGGCTGAAGGAACACTGTCTCCAATGTTTTTTTCAGCCATTCAGGCTATCGTCCTGCCATGTTCACAAGCTGGCTGATGATGACGGCGATGATTGTCAATACCGTCGTGCGTGTTAAGCAGTTAAAGTCCATCTGGTAAGCGTACGGGTGTATGTATTGAAGTCCTAGCAGGAAGCACGAGCTACAGCAAATATAACGCCCAGCTAATTTTCGTTCTATCAGGGCAGCGTCTCCGGTGAGTCAGAGAAACGTGCATATACACCCTGGCGTAGGGCAGGGATTTAACGCCAACGCTGCACAACGCAGGGCGTCCGCAAAAAACAACTCGCCGAAGCTCGTAAAGAACAGTGAAATCAACTGCACATTCCTTTTCGTCCCCCTGCTGAAAAAATATACGAACCGCTTTGATGTGCTCTCCCCCCCGAGTCGTTGCTGCGCCCAGCACGAAATAAGATAAAACGCATTCATTATTACCTAACCGCTTACCAGCGCGCTATTTCCGGCCAGCGTTCATCCCACGGGTATGGTAAAAAGTAGTAAACGCACTTTCCCCGTTATGGTTTTAATATTCACCGCACGCCGACCTCCATATATCCTCGTTTTGCTGCGCCCGACTTCATAAAAAAACAGGAACGTGCTTCCCGAATAAGGAGTAAAACGTAGTTTGGGATTAAGTTGCACCGCATGCATCAAAATAGTATAAAAGAAACGTTCGAGGGAAACAAATGCAGTGTTTTTATATATGAATAATACATAGCTGGATGAGGCTTGCACTGCTACAATGATCCTTCTAGGTCATCAAGCAAACTACCAAAAGAAAGGCAGAAAACAAACAAATGTGCACTGAGTGCTTATTTCTATAAAAAAGCAATAAATTATTGCTTACAAGATCCCAATAGGTCTTATATGATGTATATCCAGAAGAGAGCTTACTTTACCGTCAAGTATAAACTGAGTCAGCCTCAATTGGTGGACGTTAACCGCGAAATGGCCATGCAGACTGGCGTGCTTTCAGACGCCAAAGTGTCGACGTATTCCCTTCAAGGCACACGAAGACAGATGACGCTTACTGACGGTCGTCGTAAATAAGTAAACGTCCGCGTTATCGAATCGTTTGAAGACTTCATTTGGATCTCCTTTAGCGCAGAGCAACGACCCGTACCCGTAAATATACGACCCTTACTATCAGGGAGTGCATGCAATAAGTGTTAGGAACAGGGGAAGGGAGGGGGGATTCTAATAGCAGCCTTTCGAAACATTCTCAAGTGTTACGTCATCACTATCAGGTCGATCTCACCGCTTTCCGCGGTCCCGTCCGATGAACTTAGGTTAAAAGGAGGGCATATATGGGACGATCGAGTCAAGTGGTCCGCCGACAAAAGCGGCACGGGGCATTTTTATCTGGAAGGCGGTGCTCTTGGTAGATAGAGGGAGAAGGGGGGTGAAAACGGCGTTAGTTACGAGCGGCCAACAAGTATCGCGGAGCAGGCTGCGAGATTAATGGCTGGTTAGATCTGGAGACGGGTCGTAATGAAGCGCTCTCACCATAACGCGCCCGGCCGCATAAAAGACGCTGGCCGCGCGGCCTCCTTTCACGCGGTGGCGGCGAAGGATAAAGCCGGTCCACCGTCGTCGTTAACCAGCCGCGAGACAGACTAGCAGCGCTGACGGCGGCGCTTCCCTGAGCCGGCGTTCCGTCTGTCCGGCTGCTGCTCGACGTCGTTTGTCATTGGCCCACAGTGCCGGGGAAAGAAACAGGCTTTGCTGCTACTGCTGCCGCCGCCGTTGCGGGACATGGTATTTTGTTGCTGCTGCTTCTTCCGCGCGTGGCCCGGTCTCTTTTTTATACCTTCCTCTCCTCATTCTCAAGCAGCGCGAGTGCGTAGAAAAAAATTAATGGACAGATGAGAAAGATAGAGACAGGGGGAGAGGACGGGTGCGAGCAGCGTTTCCGTCGCTGACATGAAGGAAGACAGCTAGCCCTTCGGAAGATATTGCAGGGCAGCCCCTATGTAGTGACTTATCTCCTCCCTCGTACACCAGATGCAACGATACGCAAAAAAAAAAAGGCCAGCAGTCATTGCGCGGCGCAGTTTTTAAGCTGACCCCATTCACCCTCGTCTTCGCCGATCAGTTCTCTTTAAGAATTGAGTTGCGTCTGGTTCGAGGAAGTTCATCCTTCGTCAAATGTATGCGCGCAGTAGCAGAAACTCTAGCAACATCAACATCAGAAACACCGACGGAGCTGACGAGAGGAGGGAGGGGGGCTTTTGATACCCTCTTCTTCTCTCCTCCTCATAGCTGCAGCTGCCTGCAGCCGCTGGTCAAGAGATCGTTCGCCGATCTCACTTTCCGTGGCCCGAAACGGAAGCTGCAAGAGATTGAATGCAGCGAGAATAAACCAACGAGGCAGTAACAGTTGGAGTCCTGCGCGCGCGACGCCCTTGCTCCCGGCTATAAATCAACGCTGTTGCTTCCCTACGAAAGCCTCCTCGCCCTCTTCGTACTCTTCGCTAGCTTCTTCTCTTTGCCCATTTTTGCCCTCCGCGCAAGGCGGCCTTAGTGCCCGCGTCTTGGCTTCCGTTCGTTGCGCGTCGCGAAGTCATTTCGCAGGGCGCCACGCGCTGACTGTTCTTTAAACCGCCTTTTTACGTCATGCACTGCAGCGGAAACGTTGTCGCTTCGCTCAGTGTCGTTGTTTGTTTCCCCTTCCTCTGGGTCAGGCTTCCTCTGGCCGCTTAACCGGTCATTCTCCCTGAGTTGATGCGATCACCCAATTTCACTTTGCACATCAGTGGTGATAAAGCATGCAGCTCTGGCCTAAACCCCTGCGGAACGCCCAGATCCCCCTCTCCCTTTTCTTGCCTTTGCTTTTAAGTTTGCTCGAATGACATTTACAGAAGCCTAGCTGCTTCGCTTGCAGTAAGGGATGGGGGTTTGTTTTAAGAAAGAGAATATCCTCGTAAAAGGGAAACGCAAGCAGTTATTGAGAAGCTCGGCTTTACCGTGACTGTACTGTACGCGACATTGATGTTCTTTTAAGTGTGCACTGATGTGCGGCACCGGGCCGCTTGGGATACCCAGTGTAGGCGCTGTGAACGAGACTTAGTGGTAGCGACAGCCGTCGCACAACCTTCCGTGGGACGGATATTTCGTCCGGCCAGGAGATGAAAAACGGCATTGAAAATTGTTCGGGTACTGGCAAAGATTAAACTTGCCTCAGAAAGTCGGAAATGGGAAATTATGTATGGCGAACGGCTGTATGTGCTTTGTGCAAGCTATGATCTGCTGGCGTTTGTTTAAGTTCAACATGAGCGGCCAAACCTCGTTCGACTTATTACTGATTTTTATCTTGCGGTGCTCGCGCAACGTCTTCGTCCTGTCTTCAAATTAGGAGTCTGGTCCAGACAAATTTAAAATTGTAAAATACATGATACGGTGCTAATATTGCGAGCTGGAAATACGCGTGCAAGTAAATTGCTGCCTTCGCGTCCAAGGGCATACCTGCTTGGGACAAAAGCTTTTAACGCCAAAGAAACCGTCTTATATTAAAACAGATAACTGGACGAGTTGGTTTAGGTTCATCTTCACTAGGCGCAAAAAAGACACGGACGAAGGACTGAGGTAAACACAAACAGAGCGCCCTGTTTGTGTTTACCTCAGTCCTTCGTCCGTGTCTTTTTGCGCCTAGTGAAGATAAAGCCATCTTATCCTAATTTCCTTCGTAAATATCTTCTGCATAACCTGACGCTTTTGTTAAGAAGTAGGGCCGTAGAGACGGACTGTGTGAAACGAGAATGTATTCCATGCTTGCAGATCTAGTTTTGATGTGGGTTTTTAACTGTTTCTGCTGTCAAACGAAAGAGATGAGTACATTCCGTCTCATACTAATTGACTCATGTTTATGGCAAGCAAAAGCGTCATCTGCATAAATAAGCACACCTTCGTTTATTTGTGAACGAAGAGCTCGTTTCGGATGACTCCAATAAAACGGTCCTTCTGGGAGTAGTTGAGGGGTGTTTCTCACTCGTTAGAGTTTTGCTACAATTTCACACCAGTAGCCGTGTTACGCACTTGCTGTCGAATTTAATACCATGTCGGTCTTTTCTCTCTCCCCTCCCGGCCGAGGCTTGTCAGGTCCATTTTTACACCGGACATCACTGGACGATGTAGACACTCTGCCAACGAACTAGACGTAAAACACTCCAGTGAGAGTTTCGCTAATTGCATACATTTGTCCGACTTTCCTGCCGCTAAATATTTCCACCATGGCTCCTCCAATTCAAGATCCTAAATACAGCATCAGCTTGCCTGCTCTGTAACGCTGAAAAGCGGCACGATTAATAATTAAGTTTACTCCGCTTTGCCCTTAATTTCTTTTTGAGTAAGTTTCAAGGAGCATCTCAATTCAGCAAAGTTAAAATTAAAGGTCAGCCCCACGCCTGCTCGAAAAACGAGCGCGAGTTGGAGAACATAAATGATAGATGAAGACGTGGCCGCATTTAAAGCAACCACAGTAGAGGCGTTCCTTTGTTTCTTCCTTTGTGTGGCCCGCAGAATGAATACATCTCTGTCTCTTTCCCCTCATGGCTTAATGCCCCTTTTCTGTTAACAAACGAGCCATATCTCTGCATAAGTAAACAGAGGATGACAATGCCCTCGAAACCACTCTCGCATATATATTTCCTAGCGCCGGCCAGAGACGAGCGCTCTGGGAACGCTTCCCCGGTACTCCATTAGAACTTGCCGTGAATTATAAATTTGGCCTCGTTTTATTTCCTACTTTTTTTAGCTCTTTACCTCCTCCCTTCTTTTTCTTTTCTCCTCCCAAAATTCGGTTGCGTCCACTCAAAGAAACATGAAATGAGGGCGAAGCAAACGCACGCGGTAAAAAATAAAGCCTACAATCGCAATGCGTTTAGTGGAAGAACGGGCGGGGGACGTTGGGATGAAGCGGATAAGCCTCTAAGACCTTTCTGGTTTTTGTCATCAAGCTAAATTTTGCTGTTATTTCGCTATTTTTTGTTACTTTGTTGTCTGCCCGGATTTACATCGGACCTCATCTGCGTTCGCCTCGGTGGGCCTGTTCCGGAGTTATGATAGAGCTGGCAATTTAACCTTAGCTTTCGGGTCGTTCCTACACATTTTTCTCTCTAGCCCTCTCTCTCTCTTCTTCAGTGAAAGCAAAACAACAGAGGAGACAGGAAGAGATACAGAAACGAGGCTAGACACGTGCGTGATTGGCGCCTATAATTTCTTCCAGGCTGCGATTCAGAATGGCGGGAGTTAAGAGACGGCCGATATTTGATTGTCTTTCAAACCACGCCCTCTCATGTTTTTAATAGAATCAGGGTTAATGGAAAGGGAATGCCACTAGGACCAGCGAACGAGCGAGTATCGTGCCTCAATCAATGCTGAGTTCTGAGGAAGCGACCGCACAGTGCGTATTACGGGAGATTGCTGGGGAAAAATGCTGTTAAACACTTTCTAAAAATCATGCATTTTCTCCTAAATTTAATAAAACTTTGCCGCATCTTTATAAGATACCGACAGAACGTGAGTCAAATCAGTGACGAAAAAGTTTGTTCTCCCTAATGTGTTAGAAGGGAGGAATTGAGACTGTGTTTCTTTCTGCACAGGCTGAAAGACTGAGCGCAGACAGCTTGAAGGTACGTCGGCGCTATGTTGAATACCATGTCTACAGTACCAGTTCAACAAACTTCTGGAGCACTTCAAGCAATTCACTCTCTTTTTCTCACGCACGCACGCACACAACATATATTTTGTTAGTTTATTATACTTATTCATATTATTTGCTTCCAGAAAATATCGACGCTTCTTTTTAAAGTCTCAGTCCAAGCCTTTGAATGTCACGCGCTACAGTCACCATACGACAAAACAATGTCACATGGGGCCTCCTCGATTATCAGTCCCGGATCGTCTGCGGACTGCCCGAGACGCGAGCCGGAGCTCGGCTATCTCTGGTATTCCTATGGGGCTTCCGGTCCGAGCGCGATCCTCGGACTGCCCGCAGACCGTCCAGGACTGGTACATCGAGGAGGCCCATGGTGTCATTTCGCCAAGCCACCAAGCTGCTGTTCTGTCTGCGATATGATAGTTATTTGGTCGTAAAGTAAGATGTGGTTACATTAACGCCGGGTAAGGAAGACCGAAGCATTTTCGGGCTGCGTAGTGAGGTCATAAATTTCTGCACATCCTAAACGACACGGTAAGCAGGAGTACACAATCGCTTCTTACAAAGGTGCTCGGACTCGAATAATCCTCGAGCCCAACATGCACAGGCGTATCGATACATGGGCAGCCTCGCATTTCGCCCTCACCTGAGCACAGCAGTCACGTACGACATTTAAACCTCCTGGATCTTCGAGCTCAAGCGCCATTAAAAAGAGGCCGTAACAAGACCCCTGTAGCTATGGCCGGTAGGTGGCCCGTCCGTCGGCATGTATGGCGTGTGCTTGTACATGAACCGCACGTACATACACCCGCAGTGCAATAACACGTGCGAGCCGTATAGTTTACTTTTGCTGACAAAAGACTACGCGGCATCAGACGTGGAGGTGGCGTCAGCAGCAGACGTGCTCCGTTGGCTTGGAAATGGCTGTTTACCAGACGCGTTTAAAGAAGTAAAGGACACGCCCGTGCGCGCGGAATGCCGTGGCTTTGACGGTTGCCCTGCGCTTCGCATTGCGGGTTTGAGCGTTAGAGAGCGTCGCTTTTGTCCAACTGGCCTCTGGCTTTCCCGCGTTGCCCTGCCGTCATAAGCTCCACGGGCGACAGCCGCCATCAGTGACGCCCTTATGGACGAACGCAGCAGCGGTCGGCAATAACGAGGCCTGTTCGCCATAAAAGCGCGGTTGCTCGCAAAACCCTCGGCGCATTTGGTCGCACGCCGGAAGCCACTAGCTGTTGCAAGTATACCAGCAGAAAGGTCACTGGCGGTTACGGGCCCATCAACCCCAGGCGCCGTGTTGTGTTTGTGGGGGTATTTAGTTGCTAGGGTGGCAGACTGCCGCTGATTGGAATATATGTATGTATGTATGTATGTATGTATGTATGTATGTATGTATGTATGTATGTATGTATGTATGTATGTATGTATGTATGTATGTATGTATGTATGTATGTATGTATGTATGTATGTATGTATGTATGTGTAATGGTGACAGCGCCGATATGACCCCCCTCCCTTCTCGGGGCTTAGTGTCCCCCTCCTTCGGCAGGATGGGCGGCCCCGCCGACAGCGAGTCGCAACCCTTGTATGGCCTCGCCGGGCTTTTAGGGCGGGGAAGGCTTTCCTGTCCTGACCTTCGGACGGAAGGGGGAGCGGAGGTAAACCCTAATTGGCAGTGCGCTTCGTAAGGCGGCTTTCCCTGCTCCCTGCTCGGGGGGCATCCTCAACGAGTTTGTCGAGAGCTGCGAGTGCGAGCGGTCGCACGAAGACTCGTTCCTGGGGCGGTTTCTTGGATCCAGAACCCCACGCACCTTTCAGCCACTTGCGGCGGTTGGCACCTTTTGGCCTCGGGCCACCAGATCGTGCCGCGATACCCCTTGTGCGTGCGGCGCCTTTTAATTGTAATCCAGTTTATGCTTGTTTTTTAGTTATTCGTCTCCTGTAAAGAAGTGTAAATAGACTTTTCATAATCTACTTGCCTCGTTTGTCATCGGTATTCCACCACACACCATCTAAACGAATCTAACTTCACTGTATGTATGTATGTATGTTGTATGTATGTATGTATGTATGTTTGTATGTATGTATGTATGTATGTATGATGATATGTATGTATGTGATGTATTATGTATGTACTGTAGTTTGCAATATGTTGTGTGTATTTGATGTACAGTCATGAACAAATGAAATGCGAACACGAAAATATCAACCAAAACACGCAAGATGGAAAAATACTGTTCGTGGAGGTCAAATAATGGCGCACAATTTGCATATTTAGAAAGCCCCATTTTTGAACATTGTTACTGTAACTAGGCCACGCGTCGGTTATACTTAGCAGGACTCTGGTGCGAGTTAGTTGGTTCATGTTCATGAAAAAACTCCGACAGCCCGAACGAAACAGGACCGAGGAATAGAAACACGTAGAACACAAACACTGACGTTGTGTTCTACGTGTTTCTATTCCTCGGTCCTGTTTCGTTCAGGCTGTTGGGTGAACGAAACACCCGATTTCCCATCACCATTTTTCATCACCCGATTCCCATGTGAATCGGGGGATGCGAAATGTCCTCAGCTATGCATGATCTAGCTACTTGCTACTGCTGTCTAGCGGTTTTGAACTAAGCATTATATTTCCGTTTTCATTATGTGCAGAAACTAACTATAGTTGAGACCAACTATAGTTGAAAGTGCCTCTTTCGTGCTTTGTTTTACCAATACGCAAATAGTTTTATCTCAACTACGCACATGTTAACATTAAAACACTGTGCTACAGTATGGTAGACGTTCCCACCGTTTCATCCGGGACGGATGCTTCGGCGTTTTATTTAGGGTGTGTTCCGCGGTTTCTGAAAGATTTCCACAGCCTCTTCCTGCTACTGGTGTTCGCTCACAAACGGCCCTTATTCTCAGTCATCCGGGTTGGGCTTCAAAACGCAACGAAAAAAAAATGTCATCTTAAAAGTTTTAATTCCATATTCCTCGTTTGTAGGCTTTGCACCCGCGTTTACTTTTTCCGTAGAATTTTTTTTTCCGCCAACGTAAACGGTTCTGTTTCCCTGTCTATTTTACTACCCCTTATAGTTTGTTTGCCCCTAAGATTTTATATTTTGTCGTCAGTGTTTTGCCCTCTCCCGCCGTCGAATGTCTACGATTTTGAAACCCCGTTCCCGGAACCCCAGCAGTCTCCCTACCCATTCCTTACCCTTAAAATATTCAAAACTCTTTTTATAGCATATCTTACTTCGTTCTTCCCTGACTTCAGAAGAGCACCTGCCTTATCTTCTTGTACTATTTATCGTAGTCTTATCATGAGTTTCTAATGCCATCGGCCGACTGCCTACTGGTTAGTTTGGAGCCCCAAGATCGCTAATTGTAAGCATTGTACCCCATTCGAACATCTAAGCTCCAGCAACATTACTTCTTTCCAGATCCCTGGTTCTACCTTACATTTATCGCACTCCTTTAGTGCTCCGTGGTCCAGTGAAGCCGTGAAGAATTCCATTATATTTAAGATAGTCTTCGTGGGTAGCTCCTTACTTCGTTTGTCAACTTACTATTTGCGCTGCTGTACACAAATGTTGCGGATTTCTTTTGAATCGTTACTGGCACAAAATCAGCTCCTTCTTTCAATCCCATTTCCACAAATAGTTATGAGCTACTGATTTACGACTACATTATGCGGGATTTTCGCTCTCCACAATCCCACACCAAGGGGGTGGTCTACACGACGCTTGACGGAAGACCACGCGGTTGCCGCGGCGGTTATGCCACATTACCGACGACTGATGGCGGTGTATACGTGCGGTGCTGTCTTCGCGACAAGCTGTGAGCGGAGAGGTGACACAGCGGTCAACCTTCCCCCTTTTTCTCTTCCCTGCGGTGACGACAACGCGGGCACTCCCACGCGGAACGGGTGTTCGGGGGCCGAAAAAAGCGGCCGCGTCTACAACAGCCGCTCAGGTCGGGGCTACAGCCTTTCGTTGCGAGATTTACGAGACGTCGAGTTGCTTCGAAACAAGGAACAAAATAAATAACAAATATATAAGAAAGCTGTTTCTACGCCCGCACTCGCGCTACCAAATGTCTCTGACCCTGCGCGTAGCACCGCTGGAGGTAGAGAGAATGGGCGTGCGCTTGCGTGCGTATAAAGAAGCGGGAACTCCGGCAGCGCCCGACGCGGCAGCTCGACCACCGGAGCGGACGATCCGTAAAATTGATTCGCCCTCCTTCTCGTTCGCCTTTTCTTCGCTCGCACGGGGCGAACCGCCCAGGCAGATTTCCTGTCGCTGCCCGGGACGATCGTATAAAAAGGGACCTCACCTGGCCGATATCGCTTCACCTGGCTTTTTTGGAAATGGCCGGCCGTGCTCCCTGGCTGTATATTTCGTGTCTGGATCAATCGAGGACAGCACTAAAATGGGGAGGGAGAATGGGTTGAGGGCGAAACTTTCTTTCGGCACTATTATGGGACGTGAAAAAAAAAACAAGCAAAGGAATGAGCGTAGTGGGTCTTTACGCCACCCAAAAGAAGCGTAGGGGGACGCCATTCGATTGTAAATTTTGGTGTGATATAAGGCACTTAGAAAGTAATTTTTCGCGGAAGGAATATGCTTTCAGGAACTTTTTAAAGTTGTGGATACGAAAAAAAACACTCTTGAGTAAGTCGACGGTCTCAATTCGTGGAACGTCTGGTATACTTCGAGCAGGGATGATTACAAAACATGACCGTGACAAATTCAAACTGTTTGATACCGATGTTTGTGACCGAAATCTGTACTTATTACGTTGTGGCCGACCTACTGGATGATGTTATGCTTCATGCCATAATGTATCATGAGAAAGTTAAAAGCTTGTCCGTGTGATTATCCTTCTTTTCTTTAATTAACGTCCTCACTTTACATGGTTTGCACTGTTTAACTGCCGAGACATTGTTGACATGCTATACAACTAAGCCCAATTTCTTTGTTGTGCGCTCACGAAAGACTTAGCGCTGCACGTCCTACGTCACGCAGATAGCATGGGAACTCGGTTCCGATTCTCCATTCCACTCCACTTTACTTCCCTCCCCTCCACTCCATTCCCCTCCACACCAGTCAACTCCCCTCCACTCCACTCCACCTCACTCCACTCCAATGCACTCCCCTCCACTCCACCACACTCCATTCCACCCCACTCCACTACACTCAACTCCACTCCCCTCCACTCCATTCCCCTCCACTCCTCCACTCCACTACATTCAACTCCACTCCACTCCACTCCCCTCCACTCCACTCAACTCCCCTCTGCTCCACTCCACCCCACTCCACTACACTACACTTCATTTCTCTCCCCTCCATTTCACTCTGCTCCACTTCTGCTCAACCTCCCTCCGTCACTCGCTCACTCACATCACATGCTCAACCACTCCTTCTCCTCATGGGTGTCATAAAAAACGTATCGTTGCTCTGACCGAGTTCCCTTTCAGTTCTTACTATGAATGTTTTGCACTCCCCTGTAAGGGAGCATAGCAGTAAAGGATAGAACTTACACAAAATGTACATAAAGTTTACTTGCTCTGCTGAGCCAATCAGAGAACACCGCCCCGTGGCGTCCGAGATGCTCTGTGATGAATACTGTATTATCTAATGTCCTTAAGGAACATAAAAAGACAGACATTTGACGAAAAAAATTGACATCCATCTAGATTTCAGCCATATGGCCCCAAAGAAAAGCTGTACAGATTTCCCAGGAACTTCTCAGTTGAAGAAAAAAATCATCCTGGTTTGGGGGAAAACTTCGCAGTTCTTCGATCGGGAAGTCACTCAGAAAGATACAGCTTTCTTGTGTAGCCGTGTGGCGGCACTTCAGGTGGATGTCTGAGTTACTCAACCTTTTGACTTCCCCAAACTTGGTCGGTAACTCAGAAACTCTCTCTCAAAATGTACTTTTCCTCCCCACTTTTGAATAACCTGCTTTGCTAGGGTAAGAATTAGAATGTCTAAATTCGTTTCCGCCTCAGAAAACGCTTTCATGGTCATTATTCCGTGAGTTGCTTGCGACGCACGCTTGTATTCAGCCGTGAGGCCGCCGTTTTAATTAAGAGTTCAGTCACCCTAGGGGGTCAATCACTTCTGGCGTTTAGCGCAAAGCAGCAAAAGAAAAAAACGGAAAAATATACACCTCGAGACTGTCATAAGCTTCTGTACTTGATACACCCCTACGATTTTTTTAGCTACCGTTTCCTGCCATCGAGTCTCAACCCGAACAAAGGAACAGTGGTTCAAGTCCGGAGCTTGAATTGCACTTTGCGCAAACGTTTCGAGACATTTCCCAAGTCCGGAAAACCAATAGCCGTGTTTTTTTTTTTTTTTCGTTTTTTAAGGAGGCATCACGTGAAGCTGTGGGAGAAAATCAAAGGCGGGAAACGACGGTCAACGCAAGGAATCGAAACACGGTGGCATGCACGGAGAGGGTTTTGCTATTATTTTTAAGGGGATTTAGAGCCCTCTCGTGTTCCTTGTTTGTTGATTCTGCGTTCAGTGGGAATCCACGTAAGCTGCAGTTATTCTTAGGTCTGTAGCAAAGCTTTCTCAAATTTAGTTATCTCGTTGCTGCAAATATTAAAAAAGTGTGTTTTGAGAGGAAGATTTTGTCTGAAATAAGCATTGTAAGGAAGACGCGGACCCAGGGCTCAGGATACGGCACACTGTTACAACGGCACTGTTTGGACTGACTCAGAGTATCGTACTTTGCTCCTTTCGTACGGGACACTAAAGCAAGTGTAACGATATTGCAGGCTTCGCTTTTGTCCCGTTTGTTTTCCCATATACGTGGAGTATTCTGTAATGTGGTTTCTTGGGCGAGTTGGGCAATACCGGTAAAAATAAGCGCACAGGGGACGAAAGGCGCAAAAATACAGACGGAACAAGCACTGTCCACCATCAGCTTTGTGGTCGGTCCCTCCGACACTCTTGTCCTTAATGTTGCCACATGTTCGTAGGTTTTGTTATTTTATGCCTGTTTTCTGTGTAGACCGTTGTACTGAACATTTACTTTGTGTACAGTTTCACAGTTTTTTCTTCTTTTGATTTTTTTACGATATTCTGTAGACGTCGGGCATGATGTAGTGCATACTCTACACTGGTAACGAGTTTTCAGTTCATCAAGCACGGCCCGTTCACGTCAACCTCGATTTTCTGGCCAGATCAACAAAGAAGTGAAAAAATGAGCAAGCAACCCCATGGCTTTGGAATACACACAAAATCGCTAACGTCGCCTTATGTTGGGTTTATTTTCTACGTTTCTTTTACAAGTAGTCTTTGTAAAAACGTAAATGCACTTCGCTGCCGTTTCTTTGAAATTGTGTTCAACGGAAGCCCCGAATTAGCGTCAATGGACGAGTTTGGTATATGAAATTTTTGCGCCTTCTTTATTAATTCTCAGTGCTATACAAGCTTTCCAGAAATAATAGCTAATGTTTAATTTATTTTGGGAACGTTGTCAACCCCTTTGTGCTGGATATGCACGTCATCCAATTCTCAGCAGTGCGTGATGTACCAATCTTCTTATTGCCGCCCACGTTGTTTGTTCTTTGTGGCGCGCGTTTATTCTTGGCGTACAATTAAATGCGCAAAGGAAGTATGCACGGGTGCGAGGTTTCAGAAGGATGTTGTGTTAGTCTTAACAATCCGAGGGTAATAAATTCTAAAGAGGTTCTACATTGAAGTACTTTTGCCTCACTGATTAAGGCGGAACTTCTGGACAAGTTGGTATTGCATGGTAGACGAGTACAGCACAAAAATCACACAAAGGACGAAGGAGGACAACAGGGACGAGTACTAAATCGCGGATCGATAGGGTTGCCAATGGTTGTTCGCTTTGCCGTCAAGATCAGTGCATTTTTGCTTGGGTGTATTTCTTTTTGTTAGTCGCTTAGCCAGTGTGAGTGCGACGCTATGGGCTTTTTTTAAATGCTTCAAAATTTCTTCGGGGACACAACAAGGACACCAGCCTTATCGTCTGTAACGCTTGATGTGTCCCATTTTCGCCGCATACGTAAATACTATTAATAAAAGGCCACAGAACCTTCATATCTCAATACCAGACTCCTTATATTGCCCCCATAAAAGAGTCTTATTGGCAATGTACTTTTGTGCAGTAGTGTAGCCAACGTTAAGTTAGTTTTAAGTGTAGTGTTCAGGGGTATACATGGGGCCTTAAGGAGATATCCAGCAGAGGCCCCTGGGCCATCATACCTTGAGATGAAACTCCTTATATGGCCCCTACAAATATCTTTCTAGCATTTCACTTCTGTTCTGTGTTGAAGCTAGCTCTAAAGGGGCTTTGTGTACAGCAAAGGAGCTTCGGCAATTATTTGACAATTCCCACATCGGAGTTTTGTTGCCACTTTTGAAGCAGAATTACAAGTACGGCCGTGTATAACGAGACAACGATAGTAAGGCTGCTTAGTTCTATAAGCTATAGTTGGGTCGTTATTTCGTTTACGTTCCACTGCGCAAACAAGAAAAAAAAAAACGGTACCTAGAACCGACACTATTAAGACGATGTTCGGCCTCCATCCTGCTCTCGCTCACGTCTTGTTTGCTCACTCGAACTTTCACAAGACCCCCCGGTGAACATCAAAGGACTGCAGGAGATCTAAATTATCCAGTAAAGCTTCCCTACAAAGAGGCACATAGAGTAGTGGTGCCTTGGATCGATGAAGTTGCCTCTTCTCACAAATGCAGTTTTGTTATTTTCGTTGTTTCAAGCTCTGTAAAAAAATGAGTGGAGGGGCTGTATGTCAGTTCGTAGCTTGTGTAAACTTTATTTTTCAAGCAACCGCCCACGTTTAGTTCTTGTTTCCTTTGGAAGCACTGAAAACGTTGTTTTCATTGTTCTGGCACCAGTTGAAACTGCTGTGTATTAAGCTCGTCTCAGAAAGTAACCACTGCAGCCCTCATACTCCTAAATTCTTGGTGAAGGCGAGGACTTCTGAACGACGCTTACGCGAAATCTATAACAAGAAGTTCCGCATAATCTTTTCTTAAATAAATCTCCCCGTACATCTACTACACTTATTTTAGATCTCGAAAGCACTTTACGTAGTCAGTAACCGCTCCCGCAGACAATTCCGCATCCGAGCTTGGAGTTGGTCGCCTTGTCGGTGCCCTTTGCAGAGACCCCGAAGTGATTTTCTGGAAGTCTTGCTTGAGGTGGTTTGTATGTAGATTAACCCGTGTATTCAATTATCTGACTACTTAATGGAAGTCTGGGGACTTGGCTTATTCGTAATTCCGAGAAGGAGAGTCTTCAAAACACGACGCGCCGTTCGTGGTTACCGCGTCGACTATCACAGTTACGTCAAACTGGATGAACTGCGTTGTGGCGCTGCGTCAGCCTTGGATATTTTTAATTTTGTCGCTCAATTTATGGTCATTATCGACTCTTAATTATTTTCGCGCTCACGTTATACAGGTTAAACACGCTAGCAATCCGCTAAATTAAGGATTATCCTTTGTCGAAATAGCGACTGACTGAAACCAGCGGAGAGAATGCTACAGTTTAAATAGCATTAAAGTTACTTGCAAACGCCCAGACAAAATTGACAACGTGACCTGCACACCCGGGGCTTCAATCTGGTTAAATAATTAGGCCACGTTTACAACTTATTTTGCGTATTTTTCAGACAGACAAAGCGGCTGTGTGCTCCAGCTTAAAAAAATAATGATGAAAGCTTTATTTTTTAAAATGTAGGAGTGCACCGTAGCTTCAATAATTCAAGCAGGAGAGCAGTCTTTCTGTTCTTTTGAAGGGCGATGCGTCGATATCAGCGAGTGGCGACGCTTGGTCAGCGCACTCTTTCCTTAATCGTCTCAGGCGGGACGGCACTTTGTGTAATGCAGTCGCCAGAACCACAGCGGCCTGGTAGGCAGCCGCCATGTTTGACGGCTATCAGTTCATGACGAGAACTTCGATCATCCGTCAGGTGGCCGATACACCATGCTGGTGGCTCGCTCTGGCGGCTTGGCTTGGCTCGGAGCACCCATACATGGCCGACAAATGCGATACATTGTATGCTTTTGGTCTCCTTTGTTGGAGGTAAGAGTGCGGTCTAGAATAACATTAATAATAAACAACAACACTCAGTGGCTCGCAGCGAAAGGCACGGGGTTCTCCTGGCCCAGAAATGTACGAGAGCTCGCGAAGGCTGACTGGCGGATGAATGAGCGATTCTTTTAGGTCTTGAAGCGGTGATGTTTAATGGATCAACAGAATGAGTGATGAGCGTAATACGTTACTTGCCAACGTCGACTTCTTTTGCGCGTTGCTTTCTCTCCAGCCGTGAATGTTGGGCTGCGGGATCCTTACTCTTTTGGCCTTGATATCGCAGGCTCTTGTTGAAAGGATGCAAGAATGCATGAGTGCAACAAAAACGCGAAGAAGAAAATTACAAGACGAATGAAAATGCAAAGCATTAGCGAGCTGTGCCGCATCAAGGGCTGTTAGCGACACAGGCGGTACCGCGTAGACTCTAACAATGCAGCGGACTTCGTACAAGCGACCTTTTGTTCTGCCCAGACAGCTTTAGACAAGACTGGTGGAAAATGTTAAAAGAGGTCGACCCCCCGTTATACCGTTTCTCCAGCCTTTCAGCTGCGCCAATCGTTTAACAGCGAAGCTGTTGAGCAAATCTTTTGTATATGGTGTCCGCAGTTATAAATATCAAGAAAATGCGTCTGCGCGGCGACCACCCAGCGTCCCCGGCACACGTTTGTCAAGCCAAGCATACTCGCTTATGGAGATTGTCCAAGATGGCGGCGACCGCACAGTAGTTCAAAACACCAAGAAAATTCCGAGCGCTCGTGTATGCGTGCCTCGCGGCGACTGCTCAGCGTCCCTCGGCGCCCGTTTGTCAAGCCAAGCATACCCAGTTAAGGAGATTGGACAAGATTGGCAAAAAAAAAAAAAAGAACTCCAGCGTTCGCCGTAATCGTGGCAACACTTGCTCGTAACGAGAAAGACACGTCGTAGCGTACGCCCCTCCAAGGTAATGTCCAATGATTATCACTTCCGAAAAATGAAGGAAGCTCACACTATAGCAATAATGATGGAGTAAAGATCGTTGCGACTTTGAAAAAGAAGCATATATATATATAGGCTGCAATCGAGGACTTAAACCATCGTGACGGTTCTTGAGGTTGCATACAGCTTCGCTAACTTCAAGTCTTACGCGTTAGTGCGATCTTCTCTCATTTTGGGGGTGATTGGCCTCGCCATTTGCCTACTTTGCACTGCGACGACAAATACTGGGGATTAACCCGTGCACCTGTGAATCAGAGGGGCAGTTGCTTTAGGTCAGGCGATGTCACCTTCCCTCATCTATATCGGTTGCGGATGCAAATCTTACGCAGTGGAGGAGGTGAGGTTTACAGAGCGCGTAGATAGATGTACAGGTGGATAGACTGCTCGACGTACGCGCAGTCTAAATTTGAATCACCACTCCCTGCAGTGAGCGTATACAATGCGATGAATTCTAACGAGACCAGGGAATAGTTGGTGACCCATTCAGGGCAGGGGCGACGACTCCCAGAGATGTGTACCACCCCGAACCATCCGAAGCCCACCTCGTCTCATGTAGCGCGCTGAGCTCAATGAATGCTATACAGCGGTGCCTTGACTTGCGCGTGCACCACACAGCAAGCAACACGTGCGTATACCAGCGCGTGCCGATGCAAATGGCGACGGGCATTCGTTTTACTTGCTTTACGAGGCCATAAAACACAGCGGCCCGGTTGATATTGGATGCCGAAGCACTGGACCCCAGGGATCGATGGCTCTTTTCCCCGTCCTTGTCAGGGCGCATTTCGCGGCGGATGCGCGCCGCGTTCGCGGCCGACGCCTCCTTCTCCCTTTTCTTCTTCGTCTCGGCTTACTCCTGACTCGGTTTCCCCGCCCTCTTTATTTTTTGAGTGGCATTGTTTGTTTACCCCTGTGTATGTATGCTTGTTTAGTCCTGTTTGCGTCGCGGCTGTTTGGCTCGACGGATGCGTGCGAACCGAGACGCGCTTTCTCGAAATAGATCGCGGGTGTCGCCCTCGGACGCTTCTTCTCAGGTTTAGGTCACGGCCCGAATTTGTTTCGAGGCGAAAAAACAAATGAGGGAAGAACTTTGCGTACGTGGAAAATGCCGGGACGAGCCAGGAGGGGGCAACAAGGTTAAATCCAGTTCAAGGTGTACGCGCGGTGCACCTTATGCGTTTCTTAAGGTCGAAATCCTTGTTTGCGACCGTATCTTTTGGTACTGCAGTTTTATTGAGCCTGGATCCAGTTTAGTACCTTGAAATAACCTAGAAAGGAGCCCCCAGTTCATATCTGGGTTTTAGGCGCCGAAGCCCCACCTGGACCTGGAGGAGAACCTTAGTGAAGGTAGCAACGAATTTAGGCCCAATAGGGATTTTCCACGACCGCCTAAGTCTCAACAAACGGATGTTTTCCCCTTTCGCCTCCCTCAGAAAAACAGCCACGGCCGCCGTGTGTCGTACCTTACCGCGCGAAAAACAGCTACAGCGGCGGGCGTGCATACGCAGGTGTGTGGCCAATGAAAATTAACCTCAGGTTTCGGGCCACTGAGTAATAATTTGTGTTTTATCAATTGGCCTTAACGGCTAAAGTTAAACACTTTGCGGCTTGCTTGATTTCATTGCAAAAATAACAGTAGGTGCTTTCTCGAGATCTAGTGAGCTGGCCGAGAGCAGCAATGATGGTGATTCAACAAAATATACCAAAAAAAAAGCATTCAGTATTCTTCCGGTGGGGACCTAATTTTTTACACGCTGTATTCCTCCTAATCATGGTATTCTACAGCAGAGTGGCGAGTTGGGCTAGTTGGTAAAATTCGATGTCGAAACCTTCATAACGCGTAACACTGAAAAAACGCGGCACAAACGAAAGGAACACCTACAAAAACAAGAAAAAGAAGCGCTCGTCCTGTGTTCCTTCCGCTTGTGTCGCGTTTTTTGAGCTTTTTGAAGGTTTCGACGCCATATCCTAGACTGTCAAAATGCGTCATCCAATTTTGTACTAAGCTTCCCATCAAAATAACCAGAAAATGACCCATGAAAAGTATGGTTTCTCTCATAACATGAACAGCCATTGTTGCTCCAATGGCTGCGTAGCATGTCTTCGTATGAACACGCGAATTGCGAGCCGCTTCACCCCACAAAAGTGAAAACGCGCTAAATTTCGGCACGCAGCCTGAAATCGGAACACGGGCACAATACAGCGTCTAGCCGCGCCACGTATACTTCCCATTCGTCAGGAATCGCCTCGGCCCGCTATTACAACTCTCCCAAACACGAGGAGCGCGCGGCCGCCCCAACACAAGAGGATCGTCGGCGTGGCTCAGATACGGCAGTCAAGCATGGCTGGCGTATTGAAATTATTGAAGTGCGAGAACTGGAGCAGGTGAAGAAGAACCCTGGCCAGAAATTCTCACGATCTTCGTAGAAGGCCACGTTGATGCGTGCTGGTCGTGATCTCTGGCCGCAATCGCGTCGGTCAGAAATGGGAGCGCCAGCTCTCGGGAAACCTCAGAGGGAGAGAAAGGAATAACAATGGAAGAAAAAACGTCGCGACCTATCACTGAAATGGAGGGAAGAAATTGCTGAGAAAAGATCTCAAGAATCATAAAGAGGAACATCCGTTATTTGCGAGTGCTCGTTTGTCACTTTTTCTTCTTCCGGCAGGCTGAGATCAGTCGTCGTAAAGCAAGCTCCTCGGCTGGCGTAGATGCCGAAATGACCGCGCTAAAATGGCGCGAAAATTCGGCAGCTGAATGACCGTAGAGTCCAACAAACAAACGCTAAGCAGAACCTGGAGATTAACGCCCGACAGCGTCTGAATTGCTCTTCTCTTCCCAAGGACAGACAGTCATTTGCTGACAAGCACAGGCATCCGCCAAATAAACCCATACGCACGCTGACGCATCCACACAGAGGGAGACCCGCACACGAACACATGCTATAACACACGCACACTGACACACACACAATCTCCCACACTGACATCCACGCAATCGCAGATATAATCAAGGACAGGCGCCCCAAAGGGACGGATGATGTCTTCCCGTGCGCTCGAGCGGACGCAAGAGGCAAGAGATGGACGGGCGGGGAGGGAGGCGCGGATATATATGCCTACAGGAATTCGAAGAGAGCAAAAGTGCCGTGGAAGAAGGTCCGTTCCTCTCGGCGGGGCCTCCCAAAGAGCAACGCCTCGGCCGGCGTAGCGCGATGTGGCGCTCTTGGCGTGTGTAGTGGGGCTCGTGAGCGGGCCCTAATGGTGCCTCCGCTGCGGGCGCCGTGTTGCGTGAGCGTTGTGCGCCCCGAGGCGACTTGGGGCCGAATCCGCGCGACGCGAATCTGGGTTAATGCCGGCCGGCTCGGCTGCCGCCGCCACTCCTGAGGCCGCCGCAACGGTTTCTCGCCTGCGCGGGCTTTACGAGACGGTTATTCTCTGCGAGACACCCCGAGCGCTGTAGCGCGCCTCCTTCCGTCGTCGTGGCCGCTGCTGCTTCGCGTGCTTCGGGGCCGTCGATCATACGCTGGGAGCATCACCTTCTGCTCTGTATATACTGGATTCTTAGTTTGGCCGTGTGAGACGCTGTGGGTATCTATGCACGGCTACGCGAACTGTATGTCATTCGTCAATCGCGAGTACCGAATCAGCGTTGATTTGATTTACTGGTGAGTATACGTCAACTCGGGAGCACAAACTGATGGGTACGTGATTTGCGAGTACGAACTCGTGAGTGCATGCACTCACTGGCACAAACCTGTGAGAAGAAGCTAGCGAGAACAAGCTCGTGAATACGGGAGTACAAACTCACGAATACAAATTCGTGAGTACCGCTACTCACGTATGTACTCACTTTCCCTCTAAGAATTTTTTGTCTGGGTACGTTTCTACCTTACATCTTCAACCCAGCATCCTGACCATACTGGCCTGAACCACACACACTGTCGTTCTAAGGGGGCAGTCACCTCATCAAGCTACTGACCGCAGTAGCTTTTTGTGATTGCTCCTTTCTTTCATTGTCTATGAAAGATAAATAAAACATTGAATTGAATTTTCTGTTGTTTCACGTCACCCACACTCACATTAAATCCTTGCCCCAACCTCAGTCCCGTTTTAACTACTGGAATAAACGCCCATACGTATGCGCTGACACGTTGGGCGCGGACAATACCATGCGACAGTTATCGGGTAAATGGCTTGTTGCGTACAATATGCACCTACGCGGTCCCTGCAGTACCAAAGCCAAGGTAATTTATTACGATGTGTTTTTACCTTCACATAGCATCGCTGGCCGGCAGGAAATATAGGCTTGTATTTTGCGCTCGAACCTGGACGTGTTATTTTATCTGTTGAAGGCGCACTGGCCACTTCCCGAAGAAGTGTGTCCGTGGAGCTGGTTTTGCGAAGCTACGCCCCCCGTATATAATGGAGAAGTCGTTCCGCGAGGTCGTTGCAGTGTAAAGGAATGTGTAGTTTTTCACGGCCCCCCGCCCGCAAAAGCCATAAGAACATGGACGGCATCTTTATGGAGACTATGGTTTCCTTTCAAACAGCCGCTTCCCCTTTGCGCGGATTCCTTGCATCGCATTAATGATTTTTATATGTATATGTAGCAGTAAAGAATAGCTTAAACTAGTTTGGCTGTTACTAACTCTTTCGCGGAATGTGCAGAACAGCTAGTACTTCTTTTCTTTAGGGCGAAAGCCTTAGATCAATGTTTCATGAAACGCGTTAAGATCTAAAGAAAGAAATTCGCGAAGTACAGAAAATAAAAGCGCAGAAAAAAGCCACAAGGAGGCCTACCTCAAAGGACGTGCTCCGTATGGGCTCCCGCCTAATTGACCTCCAACGCTGGAATTCGACCACGCAGCACGTCGTGAGTAAAATAAATTTAATTTCCGCGGCAACGCCATCCCATTGACACCTGGCAAACACACGGGCGTCGAATTTTCATCAAAGTATCACCGTCTGAAGACCCCAGGCGAAGGCCTCCTGGCTAGGCCTAATTGCAACGACTCACGAGTACGGGAGCGATCGCAGCGCCGCCGGCCCACGGCGCAGCCTGCCCCCTCCGCCACCCCCCCCCCCCCCCTCCTGCTGCCTGCCGTATTCGAACTAAGCCTAGACATGTCCCACATGGAGCCCAGCGCAACCATGCC
Organism: Haemaphysalis longicornis; assembly: GCA_013339765.2. Classification (NCBI taxonomy): domain Eukaryota; kingdom Metazoa; phylum Arthropoda; class Arachnida; order Ixodida; family Ixodidae; genus Haemaphysalis; species Haemaphysalis longicornis. Next base: position 171,443,575 of record CM023451.1, on the reverse strand, counting down.
AGAGGACACGAAGCATGAAGACAAGCAATGCTCAGGACGAAATGAAAGCCAACGCCGCAGTCCTCTCCCAATGGTGAAAGAGACGACGGCACCGAAGGCGACAACGACGGGGGAGATTGGTTCACCGTGGCCCGCAGACGCCGACAACCCGCCCGTCAGCCAACGATAACAACCATGACCGCGGGTCCTGCGCGCTCCGGCAACCAGGAAAAGGCCCGCAAACCTCGACTTCCACCCCTTCCCACGACTGATTACAAGGTCGTCCTGCGTCCCCGAGAGGACCCGAACCTCGGCAAGTGGCAAAGCCACCACGTCGCTCGAGTGGTCGGGCAATCAGCCCGCCTCATGGAAACCGAATTTCAAGCACTTACGCTGAGAATGCGTGACGATCAGAACCTATAGCCGTGCTCAGCACGCTAAACGAAGGGTTGGCCAGTCAAGTCCCGGCAAATCAAGTCCCTTCAACTAGGCGATAAGATGTGTCAAGTAATCGCGCCAACATGTACCAAGTAACCGCGCCCCTACGCCAACACCATAGCCGCAGCCGGACTAGCACGCAGGACACACGCGATGACTACCCAAATGCACCCACACACACGCCCTCACACTCAACCTATAACACGCGATAAACCATGGCAACACATAAGAAGGAAGTAGAGAAAGAACTGATCCGACTCTGGCAGTGGAACTGTCGCAGTTGTAGACAGAAACGCGAAAGTCTCACGCAATTTATTCAGGCACAAGCACACATACCAGATATATCGGCATTACAAGAAACATACGTGGAACCAAGATAGCAAGTCCCACCAGTTTCGTGTACACAGGCTCCCAAAACACTCCTATTCAAGCGGCAACAATGGTTTCGAAGAAATGAACGTTAATCGACCACACGCTCAGCACCGAACGTATACCACGCACGTGCCGACTGAAATCTTACCTGCGGATAGGATCAAGTCCAGCTTCTTTGTACTCAACGTCTATAGTGCGCCCAAAGAACGGACAGACGCTTTTGACCGACCTTTCACATTCGCACTAAAGAAAGCAAAGGGGAGGTTAATTATTTTAGGAGACTTTAATGCAGCACATCCTACATAAGGCTAGCATAAAGAAAACCGAAAGGACCGGCCACTGGCTCTATAACGATTTTTCAAAACAAGGCTTGACCATTATAACGGACCCCAGCCGACAAGGGTGGGCAAAAGTGTCAGTCGGGACACGTGCCCGGATCTGACAGTCATCAGAAACCAGGGACGGATCAACCTAGGCGAAACCCCAGGCAGTGGCCATAATATCATATGAACTGAATTAATTGTAGCGCGAACAAAAATCAAAGAGCTCAAAGTAAAAATAACCGACGGACAAAAAAGTGCCGAGCGCTCGTCAGTGAGTGCCTCGTGCGACTCCGCGGTCACCGCGAGGCACAGTCACCGAGAGGCACGCACTGACGAGCGCTGAGCATTTTCTTGGTATTTTTCATGCAACGGCCAATTTACGGCCAATAACAGCAGCTCCGCGGTTAAAACGAACCCTAACGCTGACAGTGCGGTAAACTGCTTGCATCGCGTTTGTTCGGGGACTGCCATGTCAGTGCCACTTCGAAAACGTTTTTTTCTTCCTCCGCAAAACGGTGGGTGCAGGGGAGTGAGGGATTGAAAGTTTCCCGCCAAGTTCTTAAATTCCATTTCGCGACCGGGACTGAGTTCTCCTCTTGATTACGACTCGTATCTTTTTTCATGCTTGGCTTTGATTTGATGATAGGTTGTAGGGTTTAACGCACCGGCGCAACGCAGGGGATGAGGCGCGCCGTAGTGGAGGGCTCCGGATTAATTTCCAACACCTGGGGATCTTCAACGCGTGCCGAAATCCCTTTCATGCTTGGCGGTCGTTTCTTGAATTTTCCCCTCCGTTAGGCATCAAGCATGTCAATTAACTGTAATTTGTAGCTACACATTAACCAAATCCCTCCTGAAGTCCCCCTCGCCACATTCCCTTCATCTACCAATTACGGCACGTGGAAAATAACAAATTTGACAGGTAATGAGGCCCGACATACGTTATGGCTCAAAAATTTGATCCGACTCTGACTACAGCAAAAAAAGAAACAAAATGTTATAGTGTAAAATGTGTTTTCCAACTTGAATTCGTTGTTCGGAGCCGTCATAAACGTTATCTGCTCCTCTGGTCTCTTTAATTATTCACTCAGGTGCCTTGTGGCGAAGCAGACGCATGCTGGTTTTGACACTGTGTCGCCACGAGAGGTACTTCCGATCCCCTGTTGACAGCTCTTGGAACCGCAGAGAGCTAGGAACCGCGTGGTGCTCTTAAACTCGATCGCAGTCGTCACCCGCCGTCCACGACGACCCCGCTCTCCTCTCCATCGACAGACGGAGGTTGCGTGGGAGCCCCCCATACCCCGATTCCCCGGCTGCCCTGCCGAGTCATTCGTCCGTTTACGACTGGCCCCAACTCGCCGTAATGCGAACCTTTACGAGTTCGTAAGCACGGACTCGCAGCTTTTCTCCGACTGCTTGCCCAAACCCGTCTTGTGTGTGCACTGTGGGTGTCCGGTTTACGTGCTGTTGCCAAGATTAGCCTCCCTACCCCTTTCCACCTTCGCCGTTCTCGCTCTTTTCCACCTTTCTTTTGTTTTTTACCCCTGTGTGAGGTCTCCGAACTCTGCATCGCTCGTGTTTTGGAACGAACAGTCAATAATTTTCGCCGTTTTAAAGAGGCCGGAAGCAGTGTGGGGTAGATAGGAGCGTGTTCAGTGCTGATTTGGTATGGACGCAGTACGCTGAGGTAGGACAGAAGCAAAACAGTGTTTGCCAGTCGGATTTACGGAGCCGACGTGCGGAGAATAGGAACGTGCGTTAACCGACGCGGCTTTTGGGTGTGTGCGAGTGTGCATAGCGAGTGAAATATATGAAGGTCGCTTAGTTTCTTTCCAAGCTAGTGCTGAACACGCATTCGTTTGACGCCAACGCGAACGCCTATTTTTCTTTCATTTCTTTCAGTTTTTTCAGCGGTTGACTCAAGTGTTTCTAGCTATGAACATGCATATTTTTGACGCTAACGTGAAAACCGATTTTTTTTATAGGCAGGCAATTTTTATTTGGTTAGACAAAACGGTTCTAGGTCTTGGGCATTGATAAGCAAAATATTTTGTATTGTTTTATTCCTTAGCACCCGTACCCTTTTTTTTTCTTAATTTTTTTTCCCGCGAAAATAGCTCAGCGACTAACATAAGAAGTAACCCCAGACACGCGCGAATTTCGGGATGTTGCTTCTTACCCATCCTTATTTACGTTCAAGTGAAGAAATATGAGATTTAGCTGCGTGCTCAGACGTTCGAACAACGCGGACGCCAGCGGAGACTGTGTAGACACTGTGCGAACACCGACTGCATAATCAGACTTTGTACTCGGAAACTTTAACGGGCATGCGTGTTTTACGCCAACGAAAGCGCCCTTTTATTCCGTCATATATAATGTATCCTAGACGCAGAAAATGTCGTGAATGACTTCGCGTAAACCTGTAGTCATGAATGTTGATGCTCACGGCTGACGCTCAGATCCGCAATTTGTCTAAATTTTACTTTGTCCAAACGCGAGTATGCTTGCCACCGTTTCCACTTGCTGTTTTAGGGGCGAAGCCCTTCAGGGGCTCGGTTCTGTCGGCGTCTCATGTCGTCGGCGTAACCGTCGTCTCATGTAGTCACGGCACTAAAACACCGGGACATCTGTTTCCTCCTCGCGCTGGAACGTAACGCGTTCTCAAAAAAAAAAAAAAAAAAAAACCGGGACACTCGTTTACGTCTCGCGCTAGAACACTTCGTGCTTCAAAAACACGAGACTTACAGCCAAGCTGTAAACCTCTACCCCCCAACGGTTTCCTCTCCGCTAGCAAAAACGCCAAGCTCGCCAAGAATACACTTATACACTGCATGCCTTCGCCCATCTCCAGGTTTCACGTTAGTGGAGATGGCGCCGGATTTTTTTTTTTTTATAAAAGGAAACACAAGGGCCGCATTGTGACGGTAAGTAGCTGTGTACGTTGGTGTGCTTTTAGTGACACCGACCCCTTGTTTTTAAGAAAAGAGAGCACTGGTAGCGGTTTGAAATTCTCAAAGCCTTGGGATCGCGATCAAGATTTACACAGAGTTTGTTGAACAATGTCCTAGAAGGGTAAGGTCCTCCATAGACCTGAGTTCAGAATCGATACCGAGCATGCTTTTGTTAAATTGTTCTAATTGAATTTCCCTTTGTATAGCGCTGACCCTTCCCTTTCTTTCTGTCTTTCATGAAGTTGGCTTTTTTTCACTACGGATATTGCTGCAGTGAAGCATGCTTTACAAGCTTTCTACAGCGGACTTAGACGCGAGCAAGCGCGAAAAGTCTACCATAAAATGCAATCACTGTAAATGTTGCTTAATTTGGCCCTACATCTCCGGCAGAGGAGCAATATGTCGACAGCTAGAGTTTTCTAATAGCCTGGTGGACCGCCTTCCATTACTTGTACACATATTTTATGCACGTAAGGCGCAACTGGCTTTCCTTCACAACCTTCTCATCACGCAAAAAAAAAAATGTTACAAGAGGTTTGTTAGTATTTGCATTACAACAAACATAAAATTTTCTGAGTCTTGCGGAAACACAGCCTTTTGTGTCGTCTTTCGATTGAACAGAAATATTATTTGCGTGTGAAGTGGAGGCGGCAGACACTCCACAATAAGAGATTCGCGGACTCCCGAAAAGGCCTTCACCATTCCATTTTCACAACCGCAAACTTTGAGAAGTAAAAAAAAAAAGGATGACGTCCGAGCAAGGGCAGCTTATTTAGGGTCACCATGTATGTGTACTTTTTAAGTCGGCCTATTTGCACATGTACCTAAGAACCTTGCAGGAAGGAGGCCAACTTTCTTCAAGAACAAAGGGATCCAATAAATATCGCAAAAAAGATTCGTCACCGAATCTGAGGCCAATTCAGTCGATGTCAGTCAGCGGTTTCTTCGCTTTTCATCGTCGGATGGGAGAGGTTGGAGGAGAAGGCTGCTTCTGACAGGTCATTCGCAAGTGGCGGTGACAGCACGGTTCCGAGAATTGGCAAGCAGGCCCAATTTTGAGCGATAAATTCTGCGAGCCCCCCCCCCCATCCCTTCCCTCCAATGTTAAAAAATCAAAATATTTTCATTTCATTCTCACTGCCATCTTTGGCCAAGCTTCATCAATAAGTCTACTTATTTCTACGCAAAGTACAGCGGAGGCAAAAGAAATGAAAAGGGCTTTCATTTTCCAAGAATTCGCGCGAATTAAAAGACCGTGGCTGCAGTGCACTGACTTGGAAATCTTTTGTAGCAACTTATCTCAGAACGGCAGCGGAGATTCTCTTGCCAGTCACGGGGCAGTAAAGAAATCATTCTGCGGCTGCGCCTAAAGCCGGAGGCTGGCTTTTCAAAGAAGCCGGAGCCGTTGTTCGGTCAAAGTGAAGCGCTAACGTTGCCCGATCATAGATATTCTGGTGCATGCTTGTTAGTTACTAGCTCACACCGAGCCGTCCACTACACTACACGGCATGCCATATATAATTATAAAACGCACGTAAACGACAAAAACTTCCGCTATCTAATTGAAGCCCTTATACTGTCGAACGTACCTCGAGCCCCCACGTTCGCTTATCGTACAATATGATAAAGAGCTTCGTGGCACGTTTCATTCCCAAAAGGAGCCAAAGTGCGGGTTCTAACCCACGGCTCAAGGTTAACGCGGCTTATTGCTTCCTGCCAGTGTCACATAAAGGCGGTCAGCAATTTTCGCTCCCGCACTTACGCCCACGCGTGGCCGGGCTCCCTGATTCCGCGTGGGCGGCAGACATCTTGTACGCCCGCAGCGGCGTCACCTCCGACACAAAAACAGGCCTCGAGGATTTATTCTCAGCGTTATATTAATTCTTGCCGAGTCACTGGAAGCCTTCGCGCTTCAGTGTTTACCAGCGTTCTTAACAGCGCAAGGTGGGTTCGGCGGTCGGTCATAACGTATTCATCCGGCCTGTGTATGAGCCTTTGGTTGCGGTCGTGGGTGAACGGACGTCTTTTGTTTTCTACCCTCACGTCGGACACCGGGAGGAGGTATTTCGCAAATGTCGCCATCACTTCCGAGATGTAGAGATCCATGATGTGTTACCTACGGGATCTAGTGTGAATACGTGTGGCCAATGTGACGCACGAAGATGAAGAGATGGGGTTCGCCGTAGGAATTTTCAAGTAGCCGCGCCACGCTCAAGCGAATGCCGAAAGGTGTGAAAGATCTCGGCAGCGGCCTCGCTGCACGCTTTCTCGACGCCTCCTGTGGCGCTGGAGGGTGCAGGCGGCTTTCCCGGACAATGGCCCCGGCAGCGCGTAGCCGCTTTGGGCGCCTAATGACTCGTTCGCCCACGGCCGCGCGCTTGATGATTTCACCTGGCTGGTCGTTGCGAAACACGCGACGTAACAGTTTTTATGCTCTAGAAAACCTTCCGCGGCGCCGCAGCGCGCTTACTCTTTTCCTGCTGCTGCCTCTCTCTACGCGCGCGGTATGTGTGTATACCGACGCTCGCACTTTTTCAATCTTTCATTTCTCGGAGCTTTCGAGTGTTTAGCGGCTTTCGCCTCCATGTGTTGCAAATGGACTTCTTCTTTTGCATTAAGGATTTTTGTTGTTGAGTGCGTGAGTTAATGCTACATCGGGCGAAAATATCCTTGACCCTCACTAATGTAGGCGATAAAGAAAACGAAAGTAAAATTTTAGCGCACGAACACCATCCGACGTCGTGACGAGCAGACTGAGATTGCTTTCTTCAACAGAGCCTGCGGCGTGTCAGACTGTCTGCTAGAGTCTACTAATGAGTACATGATAGTGTACCCTCATGAGTGGACTAGTGTACCATGAGAGTCATGAATCACGAGTCGGCTCATGACAAAAGCGACTGCAATCGTCACTTTCCTTCGTAGTGAGCTAGACCGTGCTTTCCTCTTCACCTTTTTTCCCGAGGAGAGTGAGGAACGAAACGACCTTGCTGCCTTTGATGATTTTCCCATTCAACTGTGGTGATTGGGGCCCCAAATGATGTTCAGCTTGCTTGAACCAAGATTCGCCCGGTCAGCCAAGTCTGTTCATCTGACATCTCTTTGTCTGGCATAATTTTATCTTTCTATCACTATTTCTGTCACGACGAGGCCCAAAGACTTTTTCAAGTGTTTCTGGTCGTCACTTTGCCATAAAGGTGCAATAACTCAGCAATTAGATATACATTTGCCTGGAACAGTCGAAAGATTCCACGCGTGTATTCTTTTTTTGGAGGGGCGGGGGTGAAACCACGTAGGGGACTGGGGCTGTCGGCGTCTCCTGTCGTCGTCGTCGTCGTCGTAATCGTCATTCGTCTCATGTAGTCACGGTACAATAACACCGGGAAACTCCCATACGCCTCGCGCTAGAACGTAACGCGTACTAAAAAAACACCGGCACACTCGTTTACGCCTCGCGCTGGAGCGCTTCGTAACGCGTAATAAAAAACCACCGGGACACTCGTTTACGCCTCGCGCTAGATAGCTTCGTGCTTTGAAGACAATAGACCTTTATTGCAAAGCTGTATACCTCCACCCCACAATGGTTTAATCTCCGTTGGCGAAAGTGCCAAGGCGCCAAGAATACACTTATACACTCCGCCTCTCCCCAGGTTTCACGTTATGTGGTTATGTGGAGTGGGGATGGCCCGGTATTTTCTTCTATTATTATTTTTTGTCACGACGAGGCCCAAAGACTTCTTCAAGTGTTTCTGGTCGTCTCTTTGCCGTAAAGGTGCAATAACTCAGCAATGAGATATACATTTGCCTGGAACAGTCGAAAGATTCCACGCGTGTATTTTTTTTTTCACTCTGTTTCACTACAATCGTTGTTTGAGGATGCACCCCACCCGCGAGCCCAACTGCGGAATCTCTCGAATACGGACACCAAGTCCCTTCGTCTTTTGAATACAATGTAGACACTCGCATGGTTGCTCCTCACACGTCGTTTGCTGCGCTCAAAACTCCGTAGGGTTGGCAACCCGGACCCCACCAAGGAAGCTACGGGGCCAAAAGGAGCGTTTGGGGAAGAATTTGCACGGCTTTGCGCGCGCAAATTGGTCCGACATACCACCGCACGCCCATTCATCTTCATCTTCGACGTCGTCCTAAAATAGCTTCGCTGGCGCTGCCCCGTAAGCGATATCGCTCGAAAATAATTCACGTCTAAGCTAGTGCCGCCAATGCTGCCATTAGTGGCGCCGCGACACTAGTTTCCGGGATAGAAGAATTTCTCTTCGGATTTATGGTTCCTCCCGCCTTCACACGGCTTTTGCAAGCTCAATGGTCTGTTTAAGATATAGGAGCAGAGGGAGGGATATAAAATGAAGAGGAGCGAAAGAAAAAGAGAATGGGTACGGCGAAAGATGCGGATACCGCAGCTGGAATTTGGCCAGGAGGCAGTGAGGGGAGGAGGGGGGTGGGGGTGGAGGGCGAGAATAGCGGCAGAGCGCGAGGGGACATTCCCGAAGAGCGGTCATTTGTCAGGCCAGAGTAGCGCGCCCTTCGCCGACAGTGTCGCGGCGGAACGAGAGACGCGTGTAACGCAGTGACGAGACGGGAACCGGCGCTGGCTCCGGATGCCGCCTGATGACATCGGAAAACGCCGAAGTGCGCGCACTCCGCGCGCACCCGGCCCGGATGACAAACGACCTGCTGGCGAGCTTCAGCCAACCCATTGCACTTGTCGCCGCTGCATCTTGCCCAGCCCGTTAATTTCTGGACAATCAGAGTGAATGCTTCAGGCATTCGTTCCACCCCCTCCCCATTCCCCCTCCCACGATTTCTTTTTGTTAGCAATGTTTTTGAAGCAAACAACACTTCAGTGCGTCTTTGTGACGCGTGCGTGACGTCCAGCTGTCGCGAGGTGTCCTAGTTGTTAGCTGTTAGCATTGACCGGCTGAAATTAAAAAAGAGAGAACAGCCACTCTGACTTCACGCAATCTGGAAACACCGTCTTCCTTCTCTGGGTATTTAGATAGAAATTTATTTATTTATTTATTTTTATTATTATATATATTATTTATTATATTACTAATTTATTTATTTATTTAATTTAATTTATTATTTATATTATTTATTATTGAATACCTAGGCGTCAGTCCGCATTATTGTAGGGAGGTTCACGACTGAAAATGAGTCATACAATCACAAAAAAAATGTCACCACAGTGAAACAGCGTGGGGGATGGATGGCTATTACGTGCTAGATAAGGAAGTCATCAATGGCAGTGCGAAATTATTTGCTGTAACCCCGTCCCTGGGGAGAGCAATCCAGTTATCAATTGTGTTTGGAAAAAAAAGAGTGTTTATAGACATTAATTCGGCACTGATACGGTCTAATTTTTGGTGGGCTATCCCGTCATTAAAGAAATCACTGGTACCGGAGGAGCTGGGTGGACAAAATATCAAGGGGAAATTGCGGCGGTGATGTCCTACGGAATGCGAAGCATCTGCGAATACGCTAAGGGAAGATGTCGTTGATGAGGAGTTTCAGTAGGTATACCCCGCTCTGTGGAGATGAATTAAAGAAGAAAGGGATCTAAAAACGAAAATATCCGAGTAAAGCCGTCGTTATGAACGCGTATGTTGCGTCATTATATTTATAAAGCAGCGGAACGTAAAGGCTAACGGCTAGAAGTAAGTCAATGTATTATCTGGAATTTTTCTGCTGTTCCTTCATCCTCTGCCTTCACACCTTCCTAGTTCAACAGATAACGCGGGTATACAGTGACACCACCTCCTACACCCCCCCCTGCAACGACAGGTAATTATAGTGTGGACACTGGCTCACTTCAACCATTCCAAGCTCTGGTCCTCTCAACCAACCTCGCCCAGTCTCTCGCTGGCATTCTCACCAACTAGGCATTAAATAGAGAGCTTACCTCATCCTATAGTTAACTTTAAAGAGAGAGGAGAGGAGAGAGAGAGAGAGAGAGAGAGAGAGAGAGAGAGAGAAGAGAGAGAGAGGGAAAAGAGAGAGGAGAGAGGAGAGAGAGAGAGGAGAGGGAGAGAGGGAGGGAGGGAGGGAGGGAGGGAGGGAGGGAGGGAGGAGAGAGAACAAATGTAATGGTGTAGGCGATACGCCACGTGAGAAAAAGGGAAAAAAAGAGAAATAAAGACAAAAATACCATAGAAAAAAAAGTCGAATGACACACGTAAAATTCTCAGTTTCCACATAACAGGTACTTTTTTACGAAACTCTACAATATATAGCCCTAAAACTCCAAACTGCAAAGAGTTAACGTAACATTATCAAATAAAAAGACAAATCCTACGCATAGCTTAACCCAACCTCTCAAAAAGACGAGAAAAACTTATTTTTCCACGTACAAACCGATACCTTGTCTTATTTTGCCGGCCTTCAGACTCCCCCACGAACACATTTTCGTGGCAGCTCAGGCACCTCGTACCCCGTCGAGTGAGTTTGCTGAAAACCAAGAATCACCCCACCTCTCACCCACCCTTGTTACAAGTAGGGGGAGACTGTGCCGTCTAGCGCACGCCCGGTTGATTACGGGCTCTGCCGTACCGAGCTGGCCGCGCCAGGTTAGACTTCGGTACTTTATAACAAACCAGCTTACAATTTGCAGAGTTCTATAAATTTTGTGCTCTCTGTCCCTCCCACTTCCTGCATGTGTAAAAAAATTGCCAACCAAAATTATGCCGAAGATTAGTCAGCTTCACCGGCACGTTGGTCTATCACGTAATTTTCTTGCATCGCAGATATAACAAATGGTGCCGGTGCCGAAGAGGCCTTGTCGACAATCTCTGGGTGGCAAGAGATCGGCCAGTCGAATTGCGTGGTAATAATTCTGGGATACTTATTTATAAGCGTGTAGCGTCCACAACCGTCTCACCCTATTCCACAAAAATAAAAGCAACGAGAAGCGGGGAAAAAGTCATCCATAGCATGCTTTTTAGCGCACGGACAGGACCGCCCAGGAATGGAGTCTGCCGCAAGCACGTATATTACGAATTCTAGAGCCCTTAAGACTAGACAAATGATTCTTCAAGTACTAAATGAACACCCGATGAAGCCGCGTTCTGTATGCAAGGAAATAGGGCGAACAAAATTTTATACCGAACGCGCAATCCAAGGCTCGAAACTTGTTTGAATTGTTGTGGTTCACTCTGAATGGTTTTAGAGTTACCCAGGATGCACACCGAGGTGCTACACCGCCTGCATCCAGTCAGCGCATACAAGCCCTATAATTCAAATAGCCAGTTCCCACTCTATTGTGTGGCAGCCATACATTAGCCCGTTCACCCCTTCTTCCGCATGTGCACTGTCACAAAAGAACAAAAAAAAAAAAAAACAACTCCAGTTGGACCCAGAACAACTCCTTGCGGCACTCCCGCACTTGTAAAACATGACCGCAGCTACAGCGCCGACGTCCTGAAGATCCATTTGCTGCCGACGCTCCAGCGGTCAGTCTACTCGTTAGCCGTGGTTATCCTTTCTTCCTACCCCGCTTCTCGCCTCGCGTTTCCACTTGTTCTCTCGGCAGCGCTAACGAGGCTAACACGATAGTTTACTCCGCGTTACACGTAATAAGCCACGAGACAATTCGTTTAGCCGGGCCATCCCAGCAGGCTCTCCGCGTAATGGCAGGGTTGCCGGGTCGGCAGTGCACGGGCGTGGCGATCGCGCCCGTGACGGGGTCACGTCAGTTGCGGGCAGCGGTGAGAGTTGTCCGCGTGCGGCGCTATAAACGCTCACCAACGGGGTTAACGGCTGCTAACTGTACTGGTGGGGGGTCTGCCGGCCGACGCTAAATCTACTGCTCCGTGCGTAGATACGCGCACAGCGCCGGACCTCGCATTGTGTTACAAGAGATAGGAAGCGCTGGTTGCGGCTCGCTTCGCTCTGTTTCCGTCATCGATTCGGGGGCCTTCTTTCGCGAATTGCCGAGGATGCGTACGTACACGCATCTGTTCGGTTTGGTCTGGTTTGTGCGAGTGCGTGCCTTTTGCGAACGCGTGGTTTCTGCGAGCGTGCCTACTCTTCCCGCTCTCCCGCTTCGTCGAGAGTAGCGTTCATTTTCGTGCGGTTTCGCCTAATCCGGAAGTCGTGGGCTATTGTTTCAAACTGAATTGCGACGAGTGAGTGGTTTCGTCTTCCGAGGAGCACGCGATTGCGTTGGAGAGAACGAGAATGGGATGGAATGTATAACTTTATTCTGGATGGTAGGTCAAAGGGCATTGTTGAAGGAGACTGGAGCAAGGGTAGGCGAAGAGGGTTCAAGTAAAGTTTATGCATGTCACTTTGAGGGCGCACTTCTTCATTCCAGGACGGGACAAAAAAAAAAGAAAAACCATTTTTAAATACTGTCGAGAACTATATATCATGCAGAAGTGGTGCATCTTTTTAGCGTGCATGATGAACGGGAGAAAACCGCTCAGCTTGTATCACTCAGAAAAAAATTATCCAAAAACTGCGTAGAAAGTCCAAGCACACAGCAAGGTGGTAAAATTTTTCACAGGGTTATTTCTACGTTCATATTGCTAATAAGTGGGGGAGGTAATGGCTCGGGCTTTTTTTTTTTTTTTTTTTGCTGGGCTTTGCAGTACCACGACCGCTCGATGAAAAGGCGGTCCTTGTTTCCATCGAGCTACTGTGGCAGTACAGACGTTGTCATTCACATATTCGTAACGTGCCGGTGCATTGAGATGGGTAATGCCAGAGTTTCTTTTCTTTTTGAATGTGCCAATTGGCTGTTAACTGTCTTTACAGAACGAAGTAACTTAAAGTCTAAGTGCTTGCCCTACCTTGTAAAGAAAGGTGAAAATAAAGTGAAATAACTACTAGATAATGTGCTAGTATCTAAAACACGTCTTCATTACCTGACTTGTTTTCAAACGTAACTGTTTAGAAATGTGCCCATTATACCTATACCTCGATTCCATCATAAATGCATCTTTTAGTAAAGTCTTTAGAAGTTGATGGGAGTAATTACACCACCTCCATACCAACAAAAAGAACGCAACAATCTTGAGCGACAGCTGTAGAGGCGAAACCTAAATTTGAAGCTTAGCTATGCCTTAGCAAATATAGCACAGTTAATGTTACTAAAAAGAAAAAAAAGTGGGGTAGAAGTAAGCTTTCAACCGCTAACGATGTGTCATAAGGTGTCAGCTGTGCCGCAAACGATAGTCTAAGGTGGAGTAAAAAAGAAACAAGATATGCACGTGCCAAGGGGGTAACGGGACGCGACGAAGCGTAAAGACCGCCGTGCCAGCACGGAGCAAAGATTCCCAGGTAATGAGAAAGGAACACCCGGTGACTCCACACACGGCGAACCCTCGTTTATTGCAGGGAACACCGGAGGGGAACCGATCAAACTCGCGTCACATCATTTACGCGCGACCGACCGGGTGCGAGGCGCCGTTCTTCGCCGGGGTCTCATCGTCCGAAAGTTGGGGGTCACTCAGCCATTATAAGAACATTGACACTACTGCCTTGTTCTTCTTGATTTCCCCTCTCTCTTTTTTTTTGTGCGTGTGTGCCATTGAAGAGCTCCTAGGAAACGTTGTCCATGCGTTACGAGGGAAAGGAACGGGGCGGAAGGAAAAAGGTAGCAGAATGGGGAGAGGGTCACTGAGGTAGCTTGTTGAGCGCTTTCTCTCTCAAAGTGTCCTGGTCTGAGGAAGCCATCCCAAAGACTCCAATTTATATATTTTTTTCGCTCAGTCCAAAAGTTTGTTCTCCTCCCTCCCTCCCTCCCTCCCCTCCCTCCCTCCCTCCCTCCCTCACTCTCTCTCTTGTGTGGTTGAATTTTAAAGAACACTGAGACTAAACTGAAGTTTGGTCTCAATAGAAACTTTTGGCATCCACAGAAAACGAATATACCCCTCTCTGGGGCAGTACCTCGAAAATAATTGCGTTACTAATAAAAAAATGAAGCTATCAGTCGGCCAGCAGAGATGACGTAAACGGCGACTGAGCGGATGTGGCAAGAGCCACGTGACGAACAACAGAACGAAAAGCGCGCACACAAGCTCGCAAAGGAACACGCAAAATCTTTTTTACCATGTTAACCTTCATAAATCATAAACAATTATAAATGTACAGGTATAATTCAAGCAGTTCCGACATTCGAAAGCTGCCAAGCCACGCGTCGGCCTCGCACTGTTCCGCTCTTCTGTGGAGAGCAATTTGCGTCTGAAAGAATAAGGTTTTGCTCCCTCACGTAGCGCTGTCTGCCCGAACGAAGTTTTGCCCCCAGGCCGGCGGCCGAAGCTTTGGGTGTGTTGTGGCCGCGTTCGCTTGGCGATGAAATGCGACGGAGTGCTCCTGAGAATGGACTGTGCTTAATATGTTGAAATTATCACTAGCGACGATTGTGCGCGATTTTGCTTTTAAACCTTCTAAGCTCGCGCCGGATTAAAGTGACTTGTCCATCGTCGTACATCGCAATAAGCGAGTGCTATCCTCACAGCGAACAAGATGCAATCGATCGTCTGTAAGTTTTGCGCTTTGGCCTCAAAGCGCATGCCGGGAAGATGTGTTTTTTGAAACCATTTCTTGATTGTCTTGAAATCGAATAAAATGTGTGCGTAAAATCGGATATTTCGATGCAGGGTATTGTGTGCTGCTATGCGTCTGAGGTAAAATTATATTTGTATCATGTAATGCCCGTTTTTCATTCCATACTGGCGCCAAGGAATTTCTTAGGCTGGCTTTACACTGTTGCCACAACTTTCGAAATAACTTTAAACAATGACGTAATTTCCCGTCTTAGCCAACCGAACTGTGTGACGCGCTGTTTTTTCGCGTCCATAGATCTTGATATAGGTTTTGCGACTCTAGTTTGAACAAAGCATTAGTGGCGGTTTGGGCACTCGTAAAAGCTCTAGGCACACTTCTGGCAGATGGGCTAATAGGCAATTCCCTTCTCAAAACGTTCGACAGATGCCGAAATAAGCGTTACCATATCGCGACGGAAAACTGACGAAACGGTCTACTAAAACCGCGTCGCGGTGCGGACGTAGCGGGCCACACAAATTTACCGTTGCACGCTGTTACAACTAACAGGTGGCACCACACTGTTGCCGAGTGCATCGAAGCTACTATAACCCTACTATCCATAACGAGAATGCAAATCAACAGAGCGCCCTTGTTGTCGAGCGCTGTCTGTTAGACGTTTTGTAGGTAAAGTAAAAGGCTGAGCGGCATCTTCAAATTGTTTAACGACCATCTCACGTGCCGCGCGGCATTAAGATTGACGCACAGAGAGTGGCAGATAACGGAAAGGTGGGGCGGGCGAGTTGTTTTCTCGTATACGCGCCAAGTGCGCGATCACTGGCTCCTGCGGCTGCGATGGTTCGCTCGGTAGGTTGTAGTTGCCCTGCTAGGCCACACTGCTGTCTCGCTCGCTTCCGGTAACCGTTGACGTCACGTGAAACGTCATGAAATGGCGCGAGGAATGAAATGCGTTTTTTTCAGGTGGTAATCGCATTTAAAGCATCTTTCGTCGCCGAATAAATGCTGACAGGGCTTCGGGGCAGTTGAAATTTCGTCTGAGCCCAAGTTGCCGTTTGCATTCAGTGTCCCTTTAAGCTCATAAAAATGCATTCTCAGTTGTTTGAGTGCGGAAGGGCAATTTTAGTAGCATTTTTGGTTGTACAGACTGTCATCCAGGTTGCCTGCCGGGTCTGGTGACACTTAGTGCAATGACAGACGTCCATCAATGCAGTGGGAGCTGCTACGCTTTATGATATCTAAGACGGAATGAAATAACGTATCTTGAATAACTTAAGTGAGCAAATAAATTACCCCGGCAAACAGCACGTGCCTGCACTGGGACAGTGACGGATTAGGTGAGAGGAAATGGCGGACAAAAAAGAATACATTTCATAGTAAGATGATGATCATGATAATGATAATAAAAATTATTATATAATGTAATAGCAATCAATCAAGTTTATACCCCTAAGAGAAAAGCGACTGATGATTGGTGTCACACGTGCATCGTATACTGTTTTTAAATATAGAAATTTAAAGAAACCTTTTGCGCTCATTTGGTGAAGTGAGAGAAGAAAAGCGAAAGGAAAGGCCGGGATGTTGACGAGTCTAAGAGCATGGTTTGATACTTTATTGGGGAGATGACAACACTGGTCTCCGACAGTTGATGAAAATGTTCTGATAACGCTACCAAAGAAACTCGTCGCTCTTCATCTATCTGCAGAAAACTTATCATTGAGTCCGCATGGAAAAGAATTGCAGCAGCTTCTCTCAAAGAATACAATATACCCGAGGAGGACGTTATACCGTAAGTATATGGAACTTCCAGGAGGCCCCTGTCACTTTCTCTATAGGCACCCACCACGGTGGCTCAGTGGCTAAGGCGTTGTGGTTGCGGAGCCCGAGTATGGTTTGGTTCCAGCCATGGCGGCTGTGCTTCTGGCGGAGATGAAAAGCACACGTGTGTCAAGATTTTGCCGCACGTACGCTAAGATCCCCAGGTGGTCTGAATATTTTTTTTTGTTCTGTACTGGTGCGCTTGATATACCAGGTATAGTTTCGGTGCGAGAAAGCTCAGGTTGAATTTAAAGACCCTTCGAGAGACTGAGAAGCTACGAGGAAAAGGTGGGAGCAATGCTTAGTGACTGATGTTATTCTCAGTGATCGATTATATTCCAGAGGAGTTCAAAGAACTGCACGGAGACGAGGTCTCCTGCAACGTCGAGACAGAGCGCCCAATGAATGAAATCTTCCAGATTATACACTAATTTTGAGCTAAATTTGTTTGAGAATCACTAGAAGCCAAACGGACATCATGACTTTCCAAACGGAAGACCATAAAACCCTGACATGATGACGGGGAGAAGACTCGAACCAAGCTGAAAGGCTAAGTGTACACAAAAGTGGCAGGGCCATTACTACTACACTTCCTTGAGTCATTAAGAGAGGCCCAGTAATAATGCACAAAAGAAAATGAAAGGAGTACGCTTAGGTTGGCATGCGAAGTGAGAAGGAAAATACAAGGTTCGGAAGGACCATTCCTGAGGGCCTGTGTAGTTCACGGACCTTGAATGTAAACTCCAAGAAGGAAGATTGATGAAGTGTTGCGGCCGTGCTGAGAGAGGAGACCACGACGGCCTTTATCAAGGAGGAAATAAAACCGGAAGTTGAGGGACGCTAGCTGGCCAAGACGCAAGAGCGATTAAAAGTGGGATAGCAGCCAACGAGAGGACCTCAGAGCCATCCAGACGGATTGGGTCACCCATAGAAAAACGTGTATACCATTCATCAGAAACAACGACACCATGCAAGAAATGGGATGACAGTACACTCAGGAGCAAGAGATCAACCAACGTAGATTAGCAAAACTGGTCTACCGACATAACCTAATCGGGTCTTTTTCTCCGGTTGACGAGGCAGCTCCGCGTCCATTTGTCATCCCTGTATGCAGGGGAGTCCATGGACTCTTAATCTAAGCGGCGCTGTTGAAAGTCATCATGTTTATAAGAGATACGTGTGACAGTTCTTGTCTACAGGTGGTAACGCTGGTGCCTGCTGGCTGAGCGCGCCGGCGCTCAAGATCCGCTTATCCTGGCGGCAAAACCACGAACACCGAAATCGTTACATATCGGTTCCCCGCGCAGTTGCGGCGGCGGCGGCGGCGGCGGCGAAGAACGAGGTGAAATAAATCATGACTGCCGAAAACGGGCAAGAAAATAGCCTTCCACGCCCTCGGAGCGGCGTGCTCGTTCTTGGGTGCACGGCACGTAGGTTTTCATCGGAAATCACTGCCCTACTTTCGCGCCAAATTAAAAGCCGCTGGTCGCGATTACGTACACGTGGGTCGTGTTTATAAGGCGTCAGTGCGGCCGTGAGGTGCTTATTTGCGCCCGTTCTCGCTGCGCGCGTTGCACGCCCGAGAAGAAACCATGTGTGCGTGATCAAAGCCTCGAAGGCCGGAATGTGTAAGCTTATGTCAATAGGCATACGTGCACAGCGCGAGAGCTCCGGCAATGTGTGAATTCTATACGCGCCGTCTTAAGCTGCAAGGGAATTCACGGCTGGCACCTGAATTTAAAAAAAAATGAGGTGAATGTTATTCCTCTGAGGTTGTATGTGTTTTCTGGTCGCGATCGAGCTTTTCTACTTTCGCAATCTTTCTTTGCGTTACACATTCGGAAATGAAGAAACACATTCCCGGTGCGTGTTCGAAGTAATATTTGCAGTCCCTATTTTCTACGAGATGTTATCGAACACAAAGTGGCCCGAAGAACATTAACGTTCATTGAAGTTTAATGCGCGAAGCCAAAACGCCCGTGTGTACGAGGAAGTTCGACACTCATTAAAGGTTCCCAGGTGATCAAAATTAATCCGGAGCCATCCACTACGGCGCGCCTAATCGCCTGCGTTGCGTCGGCGCCTTACACCCACACAATAAATAATCAAGTTTAATGCGCGGAACGTTTTCTATTTGCACTTATGCGTTGCAGACGTGAAAAGGTGGCTGAATGAGGCATGTATAATTGCGGTTTTTTAAGTAGCCCCGTACAGATTCACTGAATTGTACACAAAATTAATCAATTCCAAATGATTATCAGCTCGCCGTTGTTTATACTAGTGGTGCCACATGTGTCCCAATCCTTCGTCATTTTTGGCACTGCGCTGTGATAAAATTGTCGGGCCTTCTAAAACGCAGCCATCGGCAAACAAAATGCCGTCACGAAAATATGAAGCAGAACACACGAATAGCGCGTGCTTTCCTCCGTTGGAGTTCAAATCGACGTATGGCTTAATTACAGTAACGAAGTTCGTAAATGTGTCTTTCCAAGTGTACCAATTGCGCACCCCTATTGGACCTCCACGAAAGAGCATTTTTAAATTTTTTGTATTGTGGTTCATATTTTCGCGTTCGCGCTCCATTTGTCCATCACTGTACATAAGTTGTGATCATTCACTGACGCCATTGTTAACTGAAGTCTGAGGCAGATACATTCAAGTACCGCGGGCTTTCCTGTGATGATAGCGGCGATGCCGTGAATACCGCAAAAGATAGCGCGAGGATGGGTGCGTTTTTTGGCTCCGGAAAGAAGAGAGGCTTGCACGCTCTCTCCGGTGTATTAAAGACGATAGTCTTTCGTGGGCTACTTAACCGCGAAAGTTGAGGTCTGTTTGATTCAAACCGACCAAAAGTTGAAACAACGCTGTAGATACTCCTTCAGGAGTATACACATGCGAAACATTTCCAAAGCACTAAAACTAGTGGAATGTGCCGTACATGTCAAAATTGTTCCGCCAAAAGAAACCTTTAAGCATATTCATAGCAAAACATAAATACATAACTTACTATTGCATTTTTTTTTCAGTGGCTGCGTCGCCACTAGACAGTCTAGTGCTACAAGAGCAACCTCGTATTTAAAGTAATCATGATTGGTTTATTAAAGCGAAGCTGTCTTAGCGAGAGCCGTGGCGTCCGGGTTTAAAAAAACTAATGCATTTTGACCGGTTGGCCAACCGAAAAGCTCTGATAAGATGTCCGGACACACGGCGTGTGCGTAAAACGAGGCTTCCATTGTTTCAAATCGGTTACTTGAAAGTCGCGAAAAAGAAACGCTTCTAGATACGACAATACCCGCACCGATCAAGAAGAAGGAGCATAATAGTATAACCTTATTCTCATAAACCACGTATTGGTATAGTATACATTTAGATCGTTCGTAGGTGCGTTTACTTGGTGCGCGAAAAATCGTCGCTCGGGTTCGTTCTTTCTTTGCGATTTTGGTCTTTGAAGGCTTGACCGTCGATTGGACACATTTTCAGCGAAGGTTGGACGCACTTTTGATGTCACAAAACTTTCGCGCTTCTCTCAACTTTTTATAAAGAAGGAATGGTGAAGTTTCTCGCAGTGAAGTTTACCGAAACACTATATATACAACGCTGGTTTACGTTGTATAGCCGGTAGGTTGTTGCCCGGATTTGCTGCCATTCTCCTTTATCCACAGCTCAACTAGTATTTTAACACGAAAGTGTTTTATTCCGGGATATACGAAGAGTTCACTTACGTCATATCCGTCACGGAAGTGACGCCAGTACAACGAAGCTAGCGGCCCGTAAAGGGTGCACCCCTGCACACAGGGTCTTCTTACGGGGAAGCAACCTTTAGTACTAAAGAGTATATTATACTTCGGGTTGTTCGTTTTCGGGTTTTATATTTCAACACGAAAGTGTTTTTTGCCGGGATACACCAAGATTTCACTGACGTCATATGCCTCACGGAAATGACGCGAGTACACCTTTGCCGAAGCAACCCGCCAGCGGGACGTCGCTCGCCAGGCACAACCACAAGACAGACGCCGACCCGCAAATCATCCTCAGCTACAGATTTCGCTGCACATTTCGCTTTTGTGTTTTACCGATTCCTATGACAGATGAATCAACCACAGTTTTTTTAATCTTGTCACTGCCCTTTCTCTCTCCCTCGCAGACGTTTCCCCTTCCCTGTAATTGCCCCTCCGGTAGCGAGAAGCATCGTATAAGAATGAAATGAACTTCAGTTCCGCGCCGTGCATGACTTCTCAGACCTGACGAGTGAAGCAGAAGGACATTATGCGTTCCCTCTTCATCGCGCTCTTAATCGAACGTATAAACCAAACTCGCGAAGTATCTGACACACAAAACGTCTTCAGGTGTCAGATGAACGCCAGGACATTTGTCATTTACGGGGCGCCTATAATGAGCACACACGTTTGGCCTCGACGGTCCACGCATTTCTCGCCGGCACAACGGCCGTTAGTGGTTGCTCCACATTTTCGCCTCATAGACACCTTTTTACTTTTCTCCCCGGCACTATAAAGCGTTTGGACGTGGCCGCGAGGGAAGTATCTTTTTTTGTTCCCCGGAGTGCGCCATAATTGGAACGGGGCAACAAAGGCACACATCTAGGTTGCTGCCGATCTGCCTTGAGTATAGCCAAAAAAGCTCAACAGTACGAAAGCTGCTCGCATGCCTATGCGCGTTGCTCTAGAACGAGCAATCGGTAGCTAAAACAACAACAAAAACGAGCTTAGGAAGAAGGGGTGGGGGAGCGTTTAATTGGGAGGTAATCGAGTAAGAACGATGCCGTTATCTCCGTAAACGATCGCTACCGTGACGCGCGCAAGGAGGCAAAAACTTGTGAATGGGCGGCATTGCTGCGGAGAAAATCGCTTCGCCGGCGAGATGCTTTCATCGTCGCCATCAATCTCGTCTATGCTAACGACCGATCACAACGTCACTCGGCGCTAACAGGGCGTCCGTTGATTGCGTCGGAGACGTTTCGCACGCAGCGTGCTCTCACGTACCCGTGAGCGTTTTGGCACCACGTTTATCACCCTCCCCCCCTCCTTTCTGCTTCTTCTTTGGTACTGCGCAAACTTCGAAGAGCGTACGCAAACAGTGAATGCGGCCCGCGAAGCTCGTCTATGCACGTAGGTACATCGTGTCCCAGTTCACACGCCGTGATTGCGCTTCGAAATGAATTACAAGCGTACCTAATATCTAGAGTACGCTTATTGATTGCAACGCAAGAAAAAAAAATAGATGTGAAGTTAAAATACAAGTATACTCGGGCACAGTATGCGTGCAAGTATATTTTTAATGGAAACATTGCTGTTGCTTCCTAGCGACACAGAAGTTGTTTATTAGGTATGTAAACGCGCTTATGGTGCGCGGGAACGCGTTCATGAAATGTCTATAAAGCGCTGTTCCAGGAGAACGTTTGAATTTTACTCCAATTGAATTGTAAATTCCGCGAGACGAACCGCTCTTACGGTTGTTATTCATACCGGGTAAATCTCAGCTACAATGTTCAGCATCTTAAACGCGAAAATTGCAGTCCGTTATGACAGGTCACGTTCAAGCCGCTTCTGGGGCTTTCTTTCTTGCTTCATTTTTGTTTTCTGAGTGAAGTCGACGTGTACTCAGGTGGTCAAAATTAACCCGGATCCCTCTACTACGGCGCGCCTCATCACTTGCGTTGCGTTGGCGCGTTAAACCCTACAATCAATCAATATTCTATTTCCTCGTTAAACGGGAAACGCTCTAGTTATCGCGATAAAATATCATGCAACGCGTTCCACCCTTCTCCTCGTTCTTTTCAATGCATTAAGTTGTTTTTGACGTAGAATTTATGATACACTCCCATTTTTTTTGTGTGTGGGTGTGTTCTTAAAACAAATACGTAAACTAGCCTTAGTTTCTTGTACGAATTGCAGGGTGACATAGCCGTACTACAATTTTTGTGCCAGGGAAGAATAGCGCAGGCAGGCAGTGCGAGGCCTTGGGCATTTTTTCGGGGGTGGTCACGCCAGTTGCAAGCCCATCTGTGGCACGGTCTGAACAACCAAAAAACCGTTGATTACGGACTCCGTGGTGCATCTCAAGCATGCGCCGGAAGATGCGACCCTGCTCTCTTCCTTCCTTTGTGGCGACCAATGCGGCCCGCCTCACGGGCCGCGTTGATTGATTGATTGATTGATTGATGATTGATTGATTGATGATTGATTGATGATTGATTGATTGCTTGATTGATTGATGATTGATTGATTGTTGATTGATTGATTGATTGATTGATTGATTGATTGATTGATTGATTGATTGATTGATTGATTGATTGATTGAAGATTTATTCATTTTTTGCAGAACAACATACTCAAAAACAGTGTTGGACCCAGCAGTCAAACGCTATTTTTTTAGTTAACAAATCTCATGTCATCGTTGTTCCTTCTGCGGCTCATCGCAACATCCCCCGTTTGCCGTTTTGCCTGAAATAAAGTGACGTATGTCTAACTTCAAGCAAAAATCGGCCCGTCCGCACGTGCGTACAAATTCCACGACATTACCATCGCCTGCCATGACCCGCTTCCATTTCTGAGGAAGGTCTGAGATCGTGCCTCTCTGAGATGCGCAAAGGAGCGTTAGTAAAGGGAAGACTGAGGAGTTGCGCGCGTGCGTGCGTGCGTGCGTGCGTGCGTGCGTGCGTGCGTGAGTGCATGCGTCAGTACACCCACCACCTTTGATCATGCATCTTATGTGATTCCTTCAAAAGAAAAATTCACATCTTGAAGAGCTTATAGCGGAAAACGAAACGCTCGAACGGCCTACACAGTAAAACACGCGAAGGCAGTGACTGAATCGTGGGCTCGGCACTCGGGATTTGCAAAATTTCGGAGAGGCTTTTCTGCGCTGAAAAATGACTTCGGAGTTGTCAGCATGTGAACAATTTTATAGTTTAAAATTTCGGTACTACGAGTGCTGATTCAGTCGCAGGACGGTAGTGTTGTAATGCAGGCGGTTTTTGCATTTTTGCATGTGAACTATAATTAGGAAAGACGATGTGTACTGGAAAAGTTTCGGTTGAGCTGCCAAAGGCAGCGAAGGGATACAAACATTAAAATTTGTTTTAGGTGTGCAGATAATATGCGAAATAAATTGTAGGCGTGGCCCAGCGGCTCGTATTAGAATCTTTCATTTTGGTTAATGGGGAGCCCTGAGAATTTTCCACGTCGTCTCGTTCCCATATCCCGAATACGCTGCCGTTTATCACACTTATCGTAAAGCTTCGCCCTGATGTTTAATTCAAACATTATCTCTCGTGTTTTTACGGGCTTTTAAAACTTATTTTCAGGCGGGGTTGGAATGAGGGAACGTTTACATCCTCGTCTTGGCTTTGCTTATAACTTATTAAAACGTAATGTAGAGGTACTTCTGCAAAAAAGAAGGCCCGTGTCGCTGTAAAAAGAATATTCCTGGAAATTTGAAAGTGCGCAGTAAACTATATAATGTGAATGAAGAAGCGCAGTGACCGCACTGTGTGAGCGTTGCCAACCGCTACGCACCAGGGGAGCAAGCTTTTTTTTTTTTCGTTTTGCAGCCACACTCCTTCCGACTTCCCCCCCCTCCCACCATGGTCGTTAGCCGTGGTGCAAAAAAAAAAAAGTGGCTAACCTTCCGCCTCAATTCACCCGTTAGCGATAAGGGGGTGACAACCCATTGTCCCTCTAGAAGAGTGAAGTGACGTCAGCGAGGAGCGATAGGGCCACAACTGTCATTTATCATTTTAACATGGAATGGTTAGTGATTCTACCATAAAAAAATGGTCAGTTTCGCGTGGTCTAGCACTCTTCTTTACTCCAGGCAATAATATAAGCTCTACAAAATAGTTCGTATTAACAATTTCGTCAGTTGTGCAAAAAGAACATCTGCAGCGATTCCCGAATCAATGAGAATTATTTGCTACAATGGCGGTGTTTCTGGACAGGCGGTGCAGATGCACCCATTTTGTAACACGGTGGCTGAAAGACTGCAGGCATGAGGATGTGTTCTAAAATGCTGCACACGTATTCCGTTCCCGCAAATGTATACAATTACCACGCAGTGGTAAGGAGGGTAGCACAGAAACGTTGCAATAATGCAGCTAATAGAAAAACAGCTGATCCAAAAAAAAGCTAACGCGAAAAAAAAAACTTTTCTACTAAAAAAAAAAACCTTTTCTACTGAAAATTATTGAACAAAAAGAAACGAAAAGGGAAAAGGTTTAGAGAGTAAAAATTAAATGCTTAATTCTAGTGTGCAACACTGATATCTCCCGTCACCCTGTATCGACAGTAAACAACTTTCAACTATGATTTATCGCTAAGCCTGCATTTAGTTGCTGTGGTCCAAAGTAGATAAGCAAAAAAGGCGCTACCTTAGTATAACAATTCCCGGTCTCGTTGTAGTGTCAACACAGCACTTTCATTGCTAGCTATAAGGCTTAGCGTATTTGTCAACCTGTATACGTATTACTAAAGCAACAAAACGGGACCCTAGTTAGGACCGCCGCAACGCTGCTCCGCCATTTCCACTTTGTGTTTGGCTTCCCCAGCTGATCATGCAAAGAGGCTGTCCTCGCGGAGTGTCACTGAACTCGCCCAGAATGCGCGCTGCCAGCATCGATAAGCCGAGATCGAAGACAGAGCAGAGCACGGACGTACCGCAGCTGGGCGAAAGCTGCCGCCGACAAGGCGTCGTCTTGTATTACCCCGCATGTTTAGGGGGACGTCGTTGCTGGACGAGTATAGCACAAATACAGCAAAAAGGAACATTCCAAGCTGCGGCAACGCAGGAGCAGGGTGCCCTGTCCACGAGATAAACGTTGATAGCCACTGCGTGGCGGCTTTGACGAAGCTACTGCCCATGTACTTCGTACACTGCGTTTCCTGTTTTTTTTTTATGACGGTTATGTTTGTTTCTCTGATAAACAATTTTAAGTGATTGGGTCAAGTTACAGGTACAGGGACGTTTTACATCGGAACTGTCTGCCCACCTTGGTGCGCGGCGCATATTACGTTTCCTGACATGCCAGTTCCAACAAGAAAAAAAAAAGAAAAAAAAATGGCGGGCAGAAGGAAACGCTCAGGATGCAACAACATTAGTTATTGGCGAGACAAACACTGAGTAACGCGCTGAAATCCATCTTCTATACTTTCTTTTTCGCGCCGCGTCCTGCTACGTTACGTTCCGGCGTTCAGTGCCTCGCAAACCTTTTGATTTACCACATCGCCGTGTTCCAATTCTGTCCGACATTGGATACCCGGTGCGCGCTGTTCCGTCAACTTGTCACCGCACGGCCCGAAACAAGCGCGCGTTTCCGGGGCAGAAATCGATACGCGAGTCCGGTCCGTCGTCGCTTAGGCGTCCACTTCCGCGGAAACGCGTGAGGCCTCCTCTGTTTGAGGAGTGCCGACGAAGTTCCCGTCGAAGCATTGGTGACGCTTATTCTTTTCTTCCCGTCTGCTTTCTTCCTGTCCTCTTGCGATATCTGGGAAGCGGAGGGGATGTGCTCTTCCTAGAGGCATCCGGTTGCGTTTTCCCCGCTTCGTTTATTGGGCCGAGTAGGGCGGTTGTTCTCAGGAATATAAGCGGGCATTGAGGCGCAACCGCTAATGGTTACCGAGTGAGCGGTTTAAGTCGCGTAAAATCAGATCGCATGTCTATGTGGTGGGAGATTATCCCTAGCGTTAAGTTTTCATTGGCAATACGAAAGCGCAGTGCGTGCGTTGTACGGTAACGGGCTTGACTACAGGGAAGTGCAGGCTGAAGAGCTGAGCAGGATAGAAAGCGTTATTTCTTCATCCGCTTGAGAAGCTGGTTGAAGGTAAGTAGAACTAGAATGCAGAAAAAGTACCGTTAAGTGATCTCTAGATAAGCGTTTCTCCCTTGGGGCATGCATTTTGTCTGTCTGTCTGTCTGTCTGTCTGTCTGTCTGTCTGTCTGCTGTCTGTCTGTCTGTCCTGTCCGTCCGTCCGTCCGCCCGCCCGCCCACCCGCCCGCTCACCCGCCCGCCCGATTGTTCGTCCCTTGATTCGGCCACCCTGCCAAAAGGTAACCGAATTCTTGAACGAGACGTTTATACAAACGAAACATTTCCAAACTCCTAAATCTGAAGAATACTTCTGAATGTCATGCAAGATACCAGTACCAGCCAGCACCGCTGAACGCCGTCGATCGTCCCTGGCCGGCGGAGGCATTCAGCTTCGAGAAATAGACCGCAAACAAAGCGATGCCAGAAAGCTTAGAGACCCGCCGCTGGTGGCTCAGTGGCTAAGGCGTTGTGCTGCTGAGCACGAGTATGCGGGCTCGATTCCCAGGCCGCGGTGGGCCGCTTTTCTGATGGAGGCGAAAAGCAAAAACGCCCGTGTGTAAACGATATTTCTGCGCACGTTAAAGATCCCCAAATGGTCAAAATTAATCCTGGAGCCCTCCACTACGGCGCGCCTCATCGCCTGCGTTGCGTCGGCGCGTTAAACCCTACAACCACCAGAAAGCTTAAAGGCTCCTCGCAGATGCGCTTCGCATACAAAAAAATGCTGCACTTGGCTTCGCCACCGCCAAAGTCGTAAGTTGCAATACTGCCCTTCCTCGGCCGGTCTTGGCTGATCCGTATCGCGGCCGCGCAGTCACGGTTCGCCGCGGATCACAGCGACGGGCAAGCGTGCGCGGCTGACGAGCCGGGCTCAGATGCTCAACCCGGCCCCCGAGCGGCGACAGTAATCCCCCGCGCAGCCGCCTTTACCGCATCACGTGGCAACAGTGGTTGCGCTCCAATGGTCAGAACACCAGGATGCGGAGAGATGAGGATGCGGTTGCCACTTGCTTTACGTGGCAGCGCTAGCACTGCTGGGTTACTCGGCGTTTGCGTTGTGGGTGAATGTTTGTATGACGAGAGGTGGAGACGACGAAAAAAGAATAGAGAGAGGGAGAAATAACGGAGAGATGCCTTTATAATTGTATTTTACAGCTTGTATTCCACAAGCAGCCAGCAACTTAAGGGTTCAACAAGTACCATAGAACAAATTTTCTGAGACTCCCACGTGGAATATTATCGAATGAACGCTTAAGCGACTCTACTGTACACTGGGCGCCTTTAAAGTTGGCTTCGCTACTACACACATAAATTATTCGGAAGATAATTTTTATGCGCCATATGGTGTTTTGATACTGAAGTAGGAAGGCCTGTTATATTAAACCTCTCTATAAGTCGGCTTCGCCATTATCACCAATGTATTGCTAGGAAGGCATTTTTGGGGGCAATCTGAGGAGTCATATCGAAGAACATTTTGAAAGTCTGACATGTGGAGCGTTGCAGACGGACGTACAGACGGGTTTCCTTGTTGGCACAACATAGAACTGCCAAGCACTTAATGCGCATAATTATGCAAAAACTGTTGCTCGGAATTTGTTGCGCTCGTTATTCAAAACGAAAACTCTCAGAGATTCGATTCAATGCACGAAACGTGTATGGTGTTGACAGAGATAGGCGCACCTTCCAAACGCTTAGTAGCGCAAGGCGTAAACATGGTGTATCGGACAAGACGCGGCTACGCTCACAGCTCGTGAAGAAGTTCGCTTTTTATGCGAAAGCTTTGCATGCCTTCCGACTCGAAAAATTCGGCGTCGTTATAGGATGGCACCAAAGTTGGCGGACAGGTAGGAAGGAACGGACGGATGGACAGATAGCCGCTTTTTAAAGCTGGTAGCTCAATTTAACGTAGCACTAGTAATGAAACGAATTGCTACCTATCCTCACCAATAACCCTGGTGCACAGTTGGTTTTGTAAAAAGGGCAGCTCCAAAGGGAGTAAATGGAACTGCATTTCGTGTTCCGTATCCAGGACATCCCGCAAACAATGTCAGGAAAAGTGGGAGCGCTACAAAACGCTACACATTTTTACGGTTCCCGTGAAGGTATACAGCTTAACATATTTTGGTGCGTATACAGTAAAGCGACGTGGTGTCCACGATGCCCATCATTTTAGCGATTCTTGTCGACCCTCACGAACCCGTACTGCCACATTTATTTACTTTCCTTCACCATTGCAAGCGCGCGAGAACTACACTGGACACTTGTATTCGAAGTGCACTGCCACAAATCAGGCCATACGCTTTGAAACAACAGTGATTCCTCATTTTTCCCGCTCTAATAAAAATTAAACTAAAGAGTGTGTACCTTTACGCATGGTGTCTCAAGCCTCCACAGAACACACCCGCTCCATATCAGCTGCGACCAGAGAGGGGTGAAACAAGTTGAAAGTTTCCAAGAGAGTGTAAAAGCAAAGTGCTTTGACAGACACTTTCTCTTACAATTTCTTTTCTACTACTCGCTGCGTGAATGCGTAACTTGGCGGCCCGAGATTTTCCAAGGCTTGGTTTAATTCAATTATCCAGCGAGAGGAGGCCGTACACACGTCAGTAGGCGCAGCAGTAGCATGCACGTCGTTTGGTGTGCGGCGACAAGGCGACGTGTGCGATGTTCTCGGGCAATAATTCTCGCCAGCTGCCATTCCCCCCAGTTTCTGCATGCGGGAAAGAGTGAGGAGCACGATCGATCCTCCAGACGGGTGGCCAAAAGCCACCCTTTAATGGATTTCGGGTTGGTACTTTTCTCACGTGGATGTGCTCATGTTCCCGCTAATACAAGACGAGGAGGGAAAAGAAACGAGACAGTTGTAGGAAGAGAAACTGTGTAGAATGCGGACCCGAGAGTTCTTTCGAGGATCTTACTGCTACTTCTCTGCGAGAAAAGAGAGAGAATAGCATAAACCCCAAGCACATCTCTTTGAGCTTGATGTTTCTTGGAACAAATCTCTGGTGTTTAAGCAACATGGTTTTTTTTTATGTACGGGTTGATCGTTTGATTGATAGATAAATTTTATTTATTTATTTATTTATTTATTTATTTATTTATTTATTTATTTATTGTATTTATTATTTATGTTATTTATTTATTTATTTATTATTATTTTATTTATTTATTTATTTATTTATTTATTTATTATTTATTTATTTATTTATTTATTTATTTATTTATTTATTTATTTATTTATTTATTTATTTATTTATTGTCCGGGTGTCGTAAAAGCTAAAAGCTGGCGCCTGTGAAAGCTCGGGTGCTGCTACGCATACCGCCGCAGCTGATAAATTATTGTCACTCCGATCGACAGCCCGACAGATAACTGCAGGTTATAAAATTAAACAGCCAGCCAGTGACAAATAGGACGATATTTTACGAATTTTGGGGGAGGGATTGTAAAAATGAGAGGGAAACGAATTTCAGCAGCCCGGTGGACGGAAGGGACGTTCGAGCTAATACTTTTAGCACATCAGCTCACAAACAACCTGAAGGACACTTGCATGCTTTTCAAGCAAATAACTCATTCGATATTTCCCGATTCGTTTTAAGGAGAAGACAAATAACAACAAGCCCGGCGTGTAATGCAGCAGGTAGCTCAAACGGCAAAAGACTCCACTTTGACCAGTACCCAGCGTTTCTATCTTTTTTTTTCCCCGTTTTCATATAGGCTTCAGTTCACTGCCTGTTAGAGTTCACCTGATGTTAGACTTCCGTTCAAGTGTGACAGCTCGCAGTCAACGGCGAAGATTTATCGCAGCTCTATATGCTTAATAATAATTTTTTTGCTACAACTGCACAACGCGTAATATATCAAACACCACTTATCACTTCGTGTGGGAGTGCGCCAAACATTTCAACCCAATCCCATCACCTAGATTGGAGCAGTGGGAACATAGGCTGACCAGCTTTCAGTTAGAGGAACAGGAGTATCTGATGTCCCGGGCGCGGGCTGCCGAGAGGCCTGAATGTGGCTTAGACTGATGTCACCACCCACTCTCCGTCCACCTCCCATTTTCCCTTAAAAATAAAATAAATTCAGTTCAATTTATTGTCATCTGTTATTTCTACTCCTTCTTCATCTTACAGAGCGGGCACCTTAAATAGAAATCCATGCGCGCCAGACCCGACTTCCTAAACCAAAGGAAGAGCACTAGGATTGAAGCACAGGATAAACCCAGAAGAAAAAAAATGGGGGCGAACTGTCAAATCCCGCTTCGCCACGACTTCGCAATCTTAAGATTAAACCGCTGTGGTCGGGTGCGTTACAAACTTGTGCCAACCAAGCAATCCTTGACTAAGACTCCATTTTCGCTCGACTGGCACTGTTTTTCTCCGTTATTCACTTCGAAACCCACAACTTGCAATGTTCAGGTAGTGTAACTACAACACTAGAATTTGTAGCTAACGCAACCCCGTGGATATGACATTCCGTCCCGCATGTTGCGCACTTACCATCACTACTTGCAGAGTGACAAGATGTTTAACGGGGAGTTTTGAGCAGCAAACTAGGTGCCGGATAACGTAATTAGCTCAAAGATAATCAAAAGCGCACACCGCACACTCTCGCTCAAGCGCCCTGAGATCTTAAATGGGCAGGAACATTTCACCCACCTTAAAACGTGTGATCATGGCGACCTTCTTTTTAACAGCTGAATGAATGAATGGATGACCATTATTTAGGAAGAGGCCTAAGGCCCTGGTGGGGGTTGGGGGGAAAAGGAAATGGGAAGACCCGCATTACAAATAACGATCACATGACGCTGTAATCGCTTTAGAGTTTCTGTTCCAGTTAGCTGCAGGCACCGTTTCAGTGTTCACATAGGCACTGGTCGTTGACATGCGGAGCACTGTCACGAAGGTTTACACGGGTACAGTCGCGTGCACGAACACTTGAAAAAAAAAAAAGGGTGGGAGTCAGTGAGCCACTATACAACTCTGTACAGACCACTTTGTACAGCAAAGTTTGCTACGCTTAAAAAAAAAAACAATCGCGTAGAGACCTCAGCGAACATTCGCCTAGGCAGCGTCCGTGCGTCGCTGGTCTATTACGGAAGGCGAGAATCAGGCCCGACTGGACGGCTCCGTCGTTCGTTCACCTCTGCTCGGCGGCACTGGTCAAGCTCAGAGGTTCACGACCTCGACGGGGCTTCCCGCGGTTGCGACCCAGGGCCGCGGCTCTGCGCTTTCTCCGCGACACCCGGAGTCGCGCCGCGGGGGACCCACTCAATGCCAAAGCGCCGCCGACCGCCGCGTGCTCTCCGCCCACACGCCCACTGTCGTGAGACGCGGGGAGAGATCTCCTTTTGTCTCTGCCACTCACACGAGTACGCTGATGCGGCGCCTCTTCTCGCAGTGCAGCTCTAAAGGCGCGAGCACGGAAGATGCCCCCCGCCTCTTGTGGCTCCATCTCATTAGCGACTGCAGGCAATCTGGTCAGGTAAAGCAATTAGGGGTGGGGGGGGTGGGGGACAAACACCGCAGTTGTCTGTGTATTCGGGAGGTCGTTAATTAAGCTCGGACTTAAGCATGGAGCAAACTTTTGAGTTCAATTTTAATCACAAGCGTTGCGTACGACATTCAGGAACTCCTCTCAGTCTATTAGTGGTCGCTGGCAGGTGTCGATGTGTGGGTTGGCGCTTTTCTCGGCACTGTTAAGGACACTTCGCGAAGGTCGATTTGACTTCAATACTAGCTGTGGACGTAGATTGCAAATATAGTATAAAATTAATTGTAATTAAGTTGTGTTGTTAAGTATAATACGCTTGAAATGCTAGTTACCTACTGAAATTACTTTTTGTTTACTAAATGAACATCGCGAATTCGACCATTTCAAGTTCCATTGCCTTTGGTGGCCACTAAACCTCGCAGAATAGCGGGAACAAAATCTAAAGCTGCTCTCCATGAGCCCATTCTACTTCCTAGTTATCACGTCTACATTCCTGATATTTCCAAACCGACTTGTAAGAGGACACAGTGCAATATTTTCGGATGTAGACATTTGATGGGATACCCGTCTCTTTGGGCAGCAGCTTAAACATAGAAATGGTTATATGGGGGCCGCATATGAAGTTGAATGGCGGAGGATATCCTTCGCGAAGCCTTTAGTCCATCCCAGTCGCTACAATAGACTGTAGCTCTCCACTCAGAGCTAGCTAGAAATAATTAATATAGTAGTGGTTAATTAATAAGTATTTCCAAACGTATATTTACTCCTATCAGAAGTTGACGACCCATTGAGCCTGAGCCCGCCAAAACGCGTGGGAGCATTTTTAAATACTTTAACTTGACATTCAACGAGAACAAGAATCACCAAGGTGTTTACTGATCAGTCAAGCGCTTCATAAAACGCCCATCGCGTCAGTATATTCACTTCAACGTATCGTGGGGTAGACTCGGATTAAATGCAGTTTTGATGGTAGCGTGAAGCTTTAGGCGAATCCAGAGCAACTCTTACTAGACTTCCTTCTTACAGAACCGCAAAATGAAACCTGCCGGATTTCGCCATAAGCTAAGTCACAGGATGCGTAATTTAGGCATCCTGGTGATAGGGAGAAAAGGTATACCTTGCAAGTACCAAATCACCGGTGTACGCCGGACATGGTCTTTCTTTATGCCTTCGCTCACAACTACCCCAGGAGGGTTTGTTAAGCGCCGTCCTTATTTCACACCAATACACCACCCAAAACATTTGACAGATCCCCACTTATGCTTCCCCTTTCTCACTCTATCTCCTCCCCGTACCACATCAAGCGGAAGAAATGTTCCTCAAATTGTCGCCGAGGTTTGTTGGAACCCTTTTTCAAAAACCGCGCCAACAGGAACAGCGGAAAATGTGTGCGGCGTCATCAAAAAAAAAAAAACGCCAATCATAGTTACTCCTGACGTTTACAGCACGCGTGAGCACGCGCGTCACGAGGAGCGCCCGGCGTCGTCCAGGCTTGCGCGTGGCGCCCGCAAAAAATACCAAGAAAACAGTTCACGTGCGTCCGCGCCTCAAGGGGGGAGCACAAGACAGCTCGCGCTACAGACGCCCAGTTCGCGAAGCTGGTTGCCGCCGGTTCTAGCGCGTGCTGACGCGTTCTGCTTTAGGAGAAGTGTGAAAGACTGCGGACAAAATGATCTGGGCCCGCAAGTCATGCATGAGGAAGGCGACTATATAGATGGATATGACGATGACTACCTCTACCACAGTGAAAAGCAACGACGGAACTGGTAAATGAACAATTTCAAACCTAATGCAATGCGAGATGGTGTGTCCTTCAGTGCTCACATAGACAGAAATCCTGCAGCTTCGCTATGGTTCAAACCTTGCGCGAATTAGTTCAAGCTTCTCCAATTGTTTATAACTTCCAGGTCCCCTTAACATAATTATAGCAACATTCTTACCCCATTTGGTTAAGGCTCGCTAAGCAAGCCGGGTGGTGGCTGCCGGGCGTTGCGAGAAAAACACCACCGCCTCTCAGCATCACCCTTCCTTCCAAACGTTCCTCCTGTTCGCCAGATTCCAGAACGAGACAAGCGAACGTCACACTTCGTTAAACGGCCAGGTCCGTCTAGACTTGTCCAAAGCCGTAAAGAAACATCCTTTTTCCTTCTTGCCTCCCTCTCCAGCCTTGTCTACGAAGCGGCCGACCAAGCTGTTGTTCCCGTAAACCGGCTCTGGCTAAGTCCTCCTAAGCGCGTAGCGCTGCCAATACTCAGGGAAAAAGAAGTCAGAAGCGATTTCCTAACGTACGACCCGGGTTTCGTTACAAAGCGCTCACTCGAGTCCAGTGCTTCTTCGCAGGCGTGGCTGGACACGAGGCCTGTCGCAACCTCTAAACAACGAGTGACAGAATTCTGCGCGTACTGCTAATTCAGTACAGCACGGGGGATTCTCAAGCCATTGGCCAGTGGACTCGAGGTCGCGAGAACATTCAAGTCTCGAGTCACTCAGCCTTCTTTTTATTCGTCGGCGTCGCCTCCGTCGTCTGCATCTTTGGAAGGCAATATCAAACAGCATCCTATAAGAGCATCGCGAGTGCACTTACTTCAGGTGGCAGGCGCCTGATTTAGTATCGCCAGAAGACAGCACAACGATGGGGGAAATAATTTACGCCTCGAAAGCAGTAACCTGTCCGCCAACCCTGAGTGCTATAGCAGCGCGGGATACAAGAAGTGGCAGGCCATCTTGAGGAGCGCCTTCCCGGTCGCTTTTGTCGTCTGCAGAGTGCTTGCCTCCCCGGTGAAGACGATGTCGTCACCACGTTGCATTTCCATGGC
This sequence comes from Haemaphysalis longicornis, assembly GCA_013339765.2. NCBI lineage: Eukaryota > Metazoa > Arthropoda > Arachnida > Ixodida > Ixodidae > Haemaphysalis > Haemaphysalis longicornis. The sequence goes on along the minus strand of CM023451.1, from coordinate 171,409,043 downwards.
AAGAAGTCTTAGCTGCGATTGAGAGAAGCACTTCACTTCTTGTAACGTCTTTGCTCTCTGTCCCTGTCCTCTTTTATCTTCTTGAACAAAGAAGCGGAATACTTGGAACTGGACAAGTTCTGGTCGAAAGAATTGTTTGCTGAACTCGCCACCTGTTATTCGCTTGCAAAAGCTCGTTGTCGCGTTTCTATAGTACATGGTTCGGGATTCTTTGGTTTCCTTAAGCGCCCTCTAGTAATCAGACGACAGCGTTTACGTGCTCGGCTCCATTGGCGCTGCGCGCAACTAGGGAAGCAGGGAGTTCGGATGGGGACGGGCGGTGCTAAGTGAGATTAACAAAGCCCCGGGTCAGCGAGAAGCCCATCACGTCGGCCCGTCCCGAGCGCTTCTGAGCTGCCGGTTCGGCGCCTGATGAAGAAATCTTTCAGCGCTGCTGCCGCGTCTATGACGCGCGCAAAGCTAGTGGCTCGGCGTGGATGCTCCGCTGCGGGGTTGGCCTTGACGCCTCATTCATTCCTGCGTGGTTCCCCATATAAACGAGCAGAATGTGCTTGCGTGTGTGTGCACGGACACTTGATTGCGTGTGCATGTATGTATGTATGTATGTATGTATGTATGTATGTATGTATGTATGTATGTATGTATGTATGTATGTATGTATGTATGTATGTATGTATGTATGTATGTATGTATGTATGTATGTATGTATGTATGTATGTATGTATGTATGTATGTATGTATGTATGTATGTATGTATGTATGTATGTATGTTTGAATGTATTACGCGGGGGCAGTTGCTTCGAAAGAAATACATTTTAAGGGATATATAGTAGATTGATTCCGACCGGTCGGTTATAACTCCTGTAATTTTTGCAGACATAGTCTGTCCATGTTTTAAGCGCCAATCACTTGTTTGCGGATCATTTTCGCGATTCAGTGAAAATCTCGCACAAGAGAACGAAAGTGTCGGTGCAGAAATCATCTTAACGTCCCAATGCAGTAAATTTCTTACTTATAATTTTTATTTCTTCTTTTCAGCTCGCGATAGCAAATTCGACTTTGAGCGAGTGAAAAAAAGGCTGGGGAAGGAAGAAAGCTAAGGACTAAGTCATGCGATAAGACACCAACACCTGTGTCGAACCGACACGAGGCACGTAACAGTAGAATAAGAGCTCACACGGTGGGAACACAAATATCTTACTTCAAAATTCCTTTCCCACGTGAGCCGTATCTTGACCGCTTATTTTCAAAACCGCTTATTTTCAGACCGCTTTCCAACTCTACACGCGTTATCACTCACCCATCTTCGAAGGCTTTGACCACGAGACAGACCCGACAGGTAAAAGCGCGCGCCGGGTCTTAGGGTCAAAATCGATGCGCGTGAAAAATGACAACCCTTCCCCCCAGCTCCCCACTCCCCCACCGACATGTTACGATTCTCTGGCTGTCAGGGTTTCTTCGCTGCAAATCCTTCGAGGCGGAACGAAGCGCGATTTTGCCGCACCGCTGGGCAGCCACTGGCCTGGCGCTCCGCTAAGTCAAAGAAGCGGCACCTCGCCGTTTCACGCAACTTGTTTCGAGAGCGTTTACGGCGCCGGCGGTTTCTTTGCCTCTGATCGGCAGAGCGCGTCGGCCAGAAAAAAAATAGCGGGAAAAGAAGTTAAAGGCCTCCCAATGCCTGCTGCGTGGACATCGCTGTCAGGATTGGCGGTGCGGCTTCGATAAGCTCCGGGCTCAATGGCAGGACCCGAAAGTGCGAACAAGGGCAAGCGGTACTTGGGAGTAAAGGAGAAAAAAAAAAGGACGGGACGTCTCTTTAGCAGCTTTAGCCATTGGATTGCGTATACCACTGCTGCTGCTCCATGGAGCAAGGGAGCAGCACCTTTTTTTCTCGGATTGTGCCTTGCAGAAGTAAATCAATCTAATCAAGGAGTCGAAGCTGGCTACGACTGCTCCCTCAATGCTGTAACTCCGTGTGTTTTTCGTTGTTGTTTAAGCATTAGTTCATAATTTTTATCCGTATATTTAGTCATAAATAGCAAGCGAATTAGTGACCAAACGAATGCGACTGAAGGTACTGAAACACAGAGTAATACAGCAGTTCCTATTTGTTCTCTGTCGGCCCCACTGCATACCACACATCGTATACAAGAGGCTAAAGCTGTTGAGATTACCTTGCCCGCTTTTGGTTTTCCGGGCCACACTAAACCACCAAAGGGAATTAGATTAAATGTTTGTGAGGGGCACTCGAAGGATGCGCATTCGTCGAGAGCGATCGTAAACCTTGCATCGATTAAATTAATATAGTTTGTGTGGTGTGAGTAGCGGTAGGTTGTCTTTCTATTAATTCATTCTGCGAGTTTTCGCGCACGCCACCATAAGGTAGAGTTGTCCAACGCGAAAGGAAGACGTTATTTCGGAACTCTGAAGGAAGCATTTAGAACGTAGTAAGCGTGGTGAGCTTTTGAGTGTTACGGATAGAGCCACTAAATATGGCGGCTCTTGTTACGGATAATCCCTAGCTACAAGTGGCAATTCAATGTGTTTGCGAGTACGGGCGAACGAGCGAGGATAACGGCGATGTTCAGTAACCACACATGTGGACACGGGTACCGCTTATTTTAGCTGGGCGTTCATAAATAGGCGACTCTAGTCTTCAACTACATGCCCCTCCCGGTAAGCCCCCATTTCTGCTTCCAGGAACGATCAGCTCGAAGGAGGTGCGTCGAATTTGTCGTTCTTGGTTTTATAGAACCAGTGCAACGCACATTTATTTTATATGAATTGTGTGGTTTAAGCGCCAAACACGACTTCAGGAAAAAATATTGATATAAATACTGTCCTATCAATATATTTTTCTTGAAGTCGTACTTGGCATTTAAATCTAATTAATATGTAAGCATACCAACTAGCTCGTATCGACACATTAATTAAGTACATTTCTGACACACATCAGCCTTTTTGCGGAGCAAAGGTTGCCCGCCTTCTTTTTTCTCTCACTGTGATTGCGAACTTGGTTGATTGACGACAGCTAATAAAAGGTAATATATTTGAAATTTGCTGTTACAAAGTTAATATAAAGGGCATAAAAGCACAAAATAATTCATGAACCCTCAGTTTCATTTCCTGATGCTACTTTTTGTGCCAATGGGCATATTATCGCAAATAAAAAGGAAGATTGCGAACGAAACAAGGAGAACGCCACCAAAAAACAAGGAACGAGAGAAAAAAAACAATGTAATGTAAAAGGGTAAGCCGCACATTAATAAAACACATTAGAAAAACACAGCGAAATTGGGTTGGCTGTGTTTAACGTGTGCGGTGAACGATGAGTCCATGTTTTGGGCAAAAAGTCCACGATGACAGCCAATAAAAGGTAAGAGATTTGGAATTTGCTGTCAGAAAGGTAATCAAAAGGACAAAGACGCACAAGATCATTTATGAACCCTGAGTCTCAATTCCTGATGCTACTTTTCGGATGGGCGATTAGAACAAAGTAGCACCTATGGTCGCAATAAGCAGTGCAAAAAACGGAATACCTCTGAAGGAGGGGTAAGAAAAGCGCTGTTTGCGTCTTCAACTTGCAACAATACCAAGAAAGAATTTAGTAGCAGTGAAAGAAGCCATTCTCTTATTTTCTTCAGTTTTTTTTTCTGCTCACGCTATTATTGACTGGGAAAGACGAGGTGAAACAGACAGCCTCACTCAGCTGACGGAGCATAACAAGGACCGGTCAACGGTGCCCTATACCCTGCCTTCGACCACATCCCGTGATTACGAGAAAGCTGTTCCGGTGTCGAAACCGTATCTGGAACCTGGCTTGGCCTCCCGAACTGCAACCTCTTTCAAAAGCGCGCTCTTTGAAAGAACGCAGAACGTGGTTGTAAGCGCCGCTAAACTTCGATTCACTTAAACCACGTGTTCGAAGCGCAAGAATTGCTGCTCGGTATCCCGAACAAAAAAGACACGCACGCGCTACCGACAAGCCCCCGTGCCCCGCTGCGCGCCGCATTGAGTGCCATTGACGTCCCCAGTAATGTCGAAAGACTAACGACGTCAAACTCAGTTGCGGGCTGCTTCTGCCGCTCATCGAAGCGACGTCCCACGCCCGCTCTGTTCGTGGGTAAGGCTTCTGTTTATAAACATTCGAGGGCAGAGCTATGTCGCCATTCTTCTGCAGGCTGCGTCCCTTCAAGCTTGTAAACTGCACACCACTAGTTTCTTGGAACGAGTCATTCTATTTTTAGGCACAGCCGTAATGCAGCCGTAGCAACTGAAGCCAAATCGCGTACTCCTTCCTGTTTGCGGACTTGAAATTGGACGCCGTGTTCTAAGAAAACGAGCGCTCGTTTACGTTCGGTTGTGCCCGAAGCCCACACATTTGCTTTCCTTGCATCGTTTCCCTTCACTAGTAACAACAAGAAGAGGATGACGGAGTAATACGCCTAAGGATTCCGTAACGAAAATTTCCGCCGCCGGAAGAGTTAAACGTGCCCAAGGCAGCAATTTTTACGGCGGCAGTAGAGCGAAAAGCAAGCTGTGCCCGACAGCTTTGTAAACTGCCGTTGCATTCCAACTTTAATGCGAAGCCAGCTACGTCCGAAACAGAACAAAAAAAAAAAACGCAACTCAAACTGAAACTTGAAGGCGGGAAGCCTTATAGGGCGAAGGATTGAAAGCACAGACCACAAACCCTTGGTAATTGTTCTAAGAAAATGTTTTTACAGCCTTTAAATAACATCGGTTAGTTGAAACCGAAACACCTACAGCATTTCGTTGTTATCGGTTGTTTTATTTTCATCCTAACTGGAGATGTCCAACTAAAAAATCGACTCAAACAAAATTCCGAAGTCCAGAAGCTTTAAAGGGCGAAGAATTGTAAGCACAGACCACAATCTCTTGATAATTGTTCTCAGCAAACGTTTTGCGGGCGTCAAATACCATCTTTAAATACCTCTTTAAATACCATCTTTAAATACCTTAAATACCATCTTTAACACCGAAACACCTACACCCCACGTATCCGTTATCGGGTGTTTCATTTTCGTCCACGCTGGAGATGTCCAAGATGAAGAAGGCGTTCCAGTTAAAATATTCTCTCTCTCTTTCTGTCTCTCTGTCTTGCAGTGTTGGACTCTGTACCGGAGGAGCTGGAGGCCGGCTCGAGCTGCCCCCCGGGCCAAGTGCCCTGCAACAACAGCAGCTTTTCTGCCTGCCTGCCGAGGGTGCTTCACTGCGATGGAATTGTGCACTGCAGAGAAGGCGAGGACGAAAGGGACTGTGGTGAGCACTTCATTACGGCTAAAACCTTGAATGCTGCTCCATTGTCCGAAAAAAACCTGAGTGGTTGTTGTTGTCGTCGCCGTACGGTAAACAAAAAGCTCACGCTGTAAAAACCAAATAAAGAGTATAATTTAGTTCGTAAGGGAATTGAGCCCTGGTCTCTAGAGTAGGAGTAGAGTGCGTTACCACCACGCTACTTCAGCACCTTTCTAGCGGAGGAAAGAGATTTAGCCTGGCGCGTGCGGCGCTGGAGTCATATCACGTGACAGGGGAACGTGACAGCCCGTGAGTGGAATAGGTGCCCCAAGCGGCCGAGCACTCTTGATTGCGGAGAAGCTGTGACGTGAAGTGTCGCCAGTCTGCCTGTTGAAGTAATTCGCGCTAAAAGACTAAAAAGCGGAGGCGAAGGAAGAAATGCCAGCACGAAGTAGCGGTAAAGTGTACAGTAAACTCCCGTTAAGATGAGCTTGGAGGGACACTGAAAATTTGTTCGTATTGTCAGAAATTCGTCTTAAGCGGACATTTTTGGCCTTGTGCACGTACACGAGAGAGCAAAAGTGTTGTTAGTTTTAACGATAATCAATCAATCAATCAATCAATCAATCAATCAATCAATCAATCAATCAATCAATCAATCAATCAATCAATCAATCAATCAATCAATCAAATATTTTTTTTTTTCACCTGTACAGCGCTCAGTGAAAAAAGTCAACTGGATTTGATAAAAAAATACAACCTACAAAAACATCCGGCTACAGCTTTAGATAAGTATCGCCAGCGGAAGCCAGCATGCTTTCGCCTTCAAGGTGCGTAAAGCAGACGGAAATGCCCCGAGGATTTTTTTTTTTTTTTTAAGTAGTGCAAACTATTCCTTACGGTTGTCTTGTTCCGCACATAAGGCGCGGTAGGGGCGCCTAGCCCACACCATGTATGAAACGAGTCGCTAGAGTAACAACGGGCGATGCTGGAGAACACAGGAGCGTGCACGCCGGGGTCGAAGATATGAAGAGTCGGCATCTGGTGTATTCGCGCGGTAGGAGTGGCCGGTAGCTCGATAGCAAAGCCATACCATGTTGTCGGGTTTCGCTTTGAAAACAGATCAAATTCTGATCCCTTACGGGCAAACCAAACAACACTTTGGCTGCCACAAGTACCACTGTTGTTCACCTGCTTAATGAAAAAAAAAATCTGTACAGAATTATAACAATCAAATGCGTTAATTTGAGCCTGGCTACAGCCATCCCACCGGTCTTAGCAAACTATTCTGACCTACACTTTGGAAAGACTCACAGCGTTGTACATAGATTTGATATTTTTGGGTGGCTCACTGTATTCGACCGTCGGAAATTCCTTTTGGACTACAATCGCGTGAGTCCCAAGGGGTTCCGCTGCCAATTCTTTCGATGCTACCCTGTCCAGGCGCGCTCCTATGGGAATGTGGCCGCGCTGTTGTAAGTGGGCAGGCACGCTGTTATGCACGCACAGTCGTGAAGCCGCTCGTATCGTTTCGCGGAGGCATTGTATTGGGATGCCGCACCCCTTTGCTGCTGCCAGAAGACGACTCTTCGGATTCTTTATTAAGACGATGGCCTCATATGCTTTGTCACGGGCGGGGGCACCTATATAGCGCACTCGTGCTAAAACCCTGCGCACAACTACCAAATCTTGACGCGATAGCAAATCGTAAGCATGCGGTTGCGGACGAATCTCAGCAGACCGTTGTTGCCGCTGTGAGCCTTACCTTCGTTACTGCGCAGCTGCCAAGCCTTTCTTGTATTTAGATATCGCTGCCTTTTCGGATGTGTCCTTCACGAACGCAAAGCAGCTGAAATGAACTGCGATCGTTGTAACTGTGATTGCGCAAGTTTTTTTTTTCCTGAGAATGCGTGCCTCACGAGCAAAATAAAGTGAACGACTAACCTAAATGTGCATCATAGTTTTCCCTTCAGCGTAAACAGCTTTGCACCAGATATACTCTAGTTTATGCTGAATTTTGGAGCTAATAAACGAGATTCGTGTCATCAGAAAGTCTGTTTTATGGAGGAAGTCTCGCGCACCGTGGTAGCGTAGGGGAAACAAACAAACAAACACACAAACGTACATACACCCCAATTGCTCTATGCCGCACCGAGGGAACACGCCGTTAATCTTTTAGCAGCACGTTTACTGGCACTACTCACGTAGCTATAAATTGCGACGAGTGTAAGAGACGTTTGTTGCAGGGAACGGTGCCCCCAAAAGAGCATAAACTCGAAAGAAGCGCCATATCGCACCCTGCGTGGCTCCTCGAGGAGAAAGGTGACAGAAAGCGCGCAACACGGCATCCGTACAACCCCAACGTTAGCGCCTGCCTGGCTAGAGGAAAGAACGCTCGACTGCGCCGAGCAACGACCCGACGCTTTTGTCGCTGGTTTGGTGCTATAGCAAGGAAAACATCGCTGCCCTGTTCGTGTCGCGTCTGGCTGAGCCGATGTCCCGCGAGGCAGGAACTTGGAACGGTCTCTGATTAAACGGCGCCCCGTAGCGCAAGTCCGTTTGAACGACTGACGGGACGGGAGGCCGATTCTCCCACTGTAGAGAGAACCACCGGCAATAAAGGCCGGTAGGTTGCACTTCACACGCCTTCGGAAAGCCACCGCGCTTGTTACGTACCCCTGGGATACGTGTAGAGAAAAAATGCTCTAAGGAGGTCCCCTCAAGGGTCGTTCGAGATGTCCTCAATCACGTAAACTGTACTTGTTATGAACGATCGTTAATTTGTACGGTTTGTAATGAAGTAAGCGTGTTGGGTATGACTAAACCGCAGTTCCGCGCGTCTTCCGAGCACCAATCCTTCGTATGAGCACGCGCAAAGAATGTCAGTCCCTCTACGAAAGGGAACGTCGCTTTCAAATCGAAATAAAAACACATTTGTGCCCCAATAAGCATGAGTAGTAGTGGGTAATAAGTGTGTTTTAATGGTACAAGGGCGACTAAGGCCATAAAGCCCCCGAGGAAATGAGGACAAATAAAATTTTCATACTTGCACGGTATTTTTATTGAAAGCTGTAGTGCAATATGGTTTAAGTGCCGGCGTTTGAGAATGAGAGTTGCGTTTTCTTCCCCAACGGTCTGCAGTGATGATTCCATTTTTGTGTGTGCAAGGCTGTCGATTACCGCAGCGCCTTCTTCAGATACGCGCTACCTTATTCAATGCTGCTTGCGATTCCCAGATATTTCGAAGTAGACGGCTCTCACTGCCTCGCTTTGTGGAACCTGCTTTTAGGTGCCTTGCTTGCTGTCCGACATTTTTAAATTAGCATTCCAGCCGATTGGCCTATATATTTAAAATTTAAATCGCACATTGACTCCGCGACTCAGAGGCTAGATAAAATGAAGCATTTTTAACATTTCGCTGACGGTTACTGAAAAGGAGGTTAAGCGTGTTTCCGCGACTACCCCAATATCTCTAGCGTGTTAAGTTGTCGACGTGTTTTAGGGGAGGCCCCTCAGGGGCTGGGCTGTTGGCGTCTCTTCTCATCGTTGTCGTCGTAACCGTCTTCTCATGTAGTCGTCACGGTGGTAAAACACCGGGACACTCGCTTACGCCTCACGCTAGAACGCTTCGTAACGCGCGCTAACAAAAAAAAAAAAACAAAAAAACATCGGGACACTTGTTTGCGCCTCACGCTAGAACGCATCGTCGCTTCAACGACACGAGAATTTTACAGCAGACATGCATACCTCCACCCCCAGCGGTTTCATCTCAGTTGACAAAAAACACCAAGGCGCCAAGAATACACTTATATACACTGCGTGCTTCGCCCCCTCCCCGGGTTTCATGTTAGTGGAGATGGCAAGGGATTTTTTTTTTTTAGCTTAGGAGTACGTATACAAAAGAATGTACTAAAAATTCAGCTCAAAAGAATGCCCGCATAAAACGAGCGATTTTCACCGGGTGTCGACACGGTAAACTGCATGACGTGCAAACAACTTAAAGCAGCCTTAGCAGTGACCCTTTCATATACCAATCGAATATCCCTTCTTTCAATTCGGCTCGCGTAAATAGAATTAATTGCCTACACCATTTTATTAAACCGCTCGAACGAACAACCCGTATATAAGCAAACCATTTAAGCCCGGCTCAGACACGGATAAATTTCAGGAGCCGCGAACAACGTTCAGAAGCCTTAGCAAAGCACATTTTCTTTTGAAAGCCTCCGCTGTGAGCCATCTTACTCGAAAACATCCACAGAGCCACCGTACCGTCGCGACCATTTCACCGGCTTCCGCGATGCCTCTAAACTTCAAAGATAGGATCTCCTGCGGGGTGAAGCTCTGATTGGTTGATTGCGCTTTTTACTACGGATGTCTGCCGAACAGATCCCATTCGAGGGATACAATGCCTTGCATTTTGAAAGAATGAGCCCTTCGTTGAGTCAGAAACGCCGGGGTTGGCGAAAAAGAGGAATAATAAGAGAAAGCGTGGAGAGGGAGCATACGTTCAGTGTGATACCAAATTTTCGGACTGCGCGACTTCCGGAGGGGAAAGAAGATTTAGGGGTGTTTTCTGTCTTTATTTATTCCCGCTAGCTTTAATTTTCTCCGTGGCGGGAAGAACTTCTAAACCTCTGAGCTTTCTGAGAACAAGTGCTTCTAAAGACTGAGTTGCTTTCTTTCAACGGCTTAATTTGGAGCGCGATAAGTCGCATTTTTGTATTTTGCCTTCACAACAAAACTCAGGGGAGGTTTTGTTTGTCTCGGGAGAATCTGATGGTGCGCACGAATTTACAGGCTCAGAATGGTTCTTCTTTATTTATTTATTTTTATTCTTTTTTCTGTAACTACCATGTTTTTTTTTTTTTCATCTATGCAACAGTCTGGACCCTACAATGAACCCGCCCATCCAAAACGGAAGCAACCGTTCTTCCAAGGTCTCAAAAGATCACGTATCAACGGTTTCACTAAGGGCAGACTCACAGAAGATACTGCTTACTGGCCTGTGTGCGCACGCTATTTCCGGCGTGAGGTTGGAGGACGGTACTCGTATAGACCTTACTCGTATAGACCTAGCACTAATGCGTTTTTATAACTTCATCTGTACATTAAAGCACTCAAACTTTCGTTTTCGTTCAAGTATAACGGCGGATTCCCCTTCTTCGTTTTCAAAGCGCGCGTTGCAGGCGAAGCGGTGGACACTTTCCGACAGTAAGCAATCGCCAAACCACTCGAGGAGTTACTTCCCCGGCAGGCGCTTCATGCGAATGCAGCCATCGACGTAACGACGGTGGCAGCTATCTTCGCGTTTTCACGCGGCTTCGCTCTGCCCACTTCTACATCCTAGCAGACGCAGAAATCGGAGCTAGTGATTGATGGTGGGTGCAGCAAGGGCCGATAGAGCCTGCGAGACTTCAGCGAACCCCGTTGTTCCGATCGCTGATGTGGTCAGCGGCGCCGCGATTGAACCAACCGGCTAGTACGCTCACTATACACACATGGCGATGCACGTGGGAGCTACACCGCCGTGGACATATCGTCCCGGGGCGATTCATCACGAGACCGAGGCCGCGTATTTCTGTATTGCGATTGCCGCCGCGCTGGCAGAAGCTAAAGATGGATCGGAGCCAGTCCGTTGGCGGCGGCCTCGCGGGCGACTCCCCCGGCTCCCTCTCCCCCTCTCTTGCCCAGGCGCGCCATCTTGTAGAGCTGCAGGCGGCCAGCTGGCCCATTGTGGTGGTGTGCCGAGGGCGTCCCTCGTCGTATATCATGCTGCCGGCTTGCGGTCCGCTTTTAATGCCCCATCTCACCACCTTGCCAAGATGCGCACGAGGGGGGCGACGGATATGACACCGCGCCGTCACCCGAACGGATCGACCGGAAAGGCCACTGCGTATTGACCTCTGGAACGTCGTCGATGCGGACGATCACCACGTGATGGCCGGGACCTTGTGCTGAGGCGAATACTAGCTCTTGTGTAAAGTGCAGATTCGGATGGTCGAGCTTAGTTCAAGCACTGAGAGTCTTTGCCCTTCCCCGTGAGCTAGAGAACAGATTTCTGCTCAAGCAACAGACACGGTTCTTTAACTTTCTGTTCCGTCGCTTCTTTTCCCCCCTACTATCAACACAGTGAGTGAGTGAGTGAGTGAGTGAGTGAGTGAGTGAGTGAGTGAGTGAGTGAGTGAGTGAGTGAGTGAGTGAGTGAGTGAGTGAGTGAGTGAGTGAGTGAGTGAGGAGGGAGGGAGGGAGGAAGTTAGTTGGTTAGTTAGTGGGTTAGCATAGTTACTGGGTTAGTTAGTTAGTTAGCTAGTTAGTGGCCTAGTTAGATTTTTTGTTTGTTTCAGTTTGTTTCAGTTAGGTATTTCAGTTAGTTGCTGAGGCGTACTTATCATTTCATACATGTACCGGCTGTTGCTCCACCTGAGAGCACCATGCCGCATCAAACACTGAAATACACAACGGAGTGATTGGCTCAAGCTTTTGTAAAGCGTGCCGCAGGATACACGACACCCCTCTTACCGGCGTCGAAAGTCCACGGCGGGAACATACCATGTATAGTTAGTTTCCTACTGGAGACCGTGAAGCAAGGTTGTTGACTTGGCAGCGTGCTCCAAAAAGCTTGTGATAAAGTGCCACACATCGCCGAGAGCACCCCACGCAGGGCACAAAGGAAACGATGCAATGACGACGTTCAGCGGGGAAGCCGATACGTCCGCTGGCTTGTACAATACGCGGCAAATGAAACGCGAACCCGAAAATATGAATCAGAACACGCAAAACTGAGAAATACTGTTCGTTGAGGTCTAATAATGGCGCGCTATTGGTATATTCGGAAAGCCACATTTCCGGACTTTGTTTTTGCAACCAAGCCACGCGTCATTTTGACTTGTATAGAAAGAAATCGCGCTATTTGCGTGTTCTGATTCATATTTTCATGTTCGCGTTTCATTTGTGGCTGATTGTACGTGGGACGTAGAACCACCAGGCATCTTCTCTTCTCAGTCAAGTTGTCGCGACCGTTTCATGCCATCGACGTCAGGTTACTTGTAGGAGGTGAACAGTGTTTGGCACGAAGGCACTTGGTAGTGACATGGCGTGGGTATACAAGAACGGTTGCTCTTTAATTCTTGCATACCATAGCGCCCGAATAAATTTATGGGCCCCTATAGGCTCACGGGTTGCGGTTTGTGCAGCAAGAGCTTGCTGTGGCGATGGCGGCACGGATATTTTCCCATCTGTGGGTCCATTAAGTGAGTTTGGAACAAATGCCGCCCCGGCCACTGAATGCTGCGAACTCCTTTGCACATATTTTAGCCCCGCTTCTACGCCCGATGACACTACTGGAATGCGCGCCGTTGGGACGCAGCGCCTATGAAATACCGCTCACGCTCCTCGTAGCTTATAGAAGGCCCCGATGTCGATGCGCCAGGAGCTGCTGCATCCTGAGCACAACTTTTTTCTTCGTCCTGCCTAAGTGAATATGATGGAAGGTTGGTGTGCTTATGGAGAACAAGCACCAATGACTATTATCAACGCAATGTTACTATAATTGATGATACACGTAGTTATTAGATTTTAATGATGTGCGGTTGGCGCAAAAGAATTGAAATTCCAATTTTCCTGGTGCAATCTCCTTTCAGCTGACCTACACGGGGGCCTGCCTTCGCTTCTGGGCGTCTTCTTCAGCTGGGGAGTCCAGAACAACACCAGGGCGGCGGTGAACCTGTCCTCCCCTAGATTTTCGTGCAGTAAGAGAGCATCGTGCGCTCGATACGGTCTACCTCTTATGAAGGGTTGTCAATTACAAGGGGCTGATTGAAAAATATGGTAGCATAACAGCTGGATTAGAGAATTTTGCAACAGAAGCACATTATAGGTAAAACTTCGCATTGCGTTCCCGATCACTAGTAAGAAATGGCTCTGCCGGGTTCTTGAGTAACGGCACCTATCAGGCTCAGTTCCTATGGGCTGCAAATTACGAGGACCAATTACGTGCAACTTCGTTTTTAAGGTGAGTCTTACTGCAGCCAAAATGATTGCCTTGTTAGAGCAGTTGTACTTGGTTTCTGAATAGAGTACCTAACGTCCACCACCTCTAATCCTGAAAAAGAAGTTTGGAAAACAAATGTAGGCAGTTTTTTTGTAGTGTTAAGTTCATAAATTTCATGTCTTCTTGTAAATAAAATTTATCTACAGCGGCAGCAGTGAGTTGTTAAGCTATGACAGCGAGCCTGAAACGTGACTTCTTCTAAAGCAACGCTTGTTACCTTTTGCGTTAGTAACCGCGCGTTCCCTTCCATATCTTGAAACAACAGGCACCACGACAAGTCTTAGTTAAGTAAATTCTCCACTGAAGGGTTCTTGCGTTCCTGCACAAGAGCAGATAACGTACGGTTACAAGTAATTACGTCGATTAATGTGCTAAGTTGGGCGAGTTGGTTACTCACTAAGGAATTCATCTTACTAGCGAACATTACGACAGGGACAAAGCTAAAGAGGAGACGAAACACACGCTAGACGTGTGTTTGGTCTCCTCTTTAGGTTAGCACGACGAATTCCTCAATTACGTCGGCCATTTCACACTTGGGATAAACATACAGGAGTGCAATTATTGAATGACTCATGCCATGTATAATTCACAACCAAGGCAATTCCACCTCCCGCCTCCCTACCCCGCGCAAAAAGAAAAAAAGTTATTTTCAAGAACTATGTTAATTGTTAACTCCTGCATTTGTCAAAGACAAGGTAACTTGGCCCAAGGCAGGTCCTGTTCTATTTTCTAGATGCCAGACAGGTCGCTATATAACAATGGGATGTCCGCAGACGCTACGAGCGGTGCCGTTAGTTGGCGACAAGCCTATTATACGGTGTCCAGAGAGCTTCTCAGACGACTGGGAAACGGTGCCCTTATTCCTAGAACACGCCACCAACGGCCGCCAGTGCTTGGCAACGTAGGCCGGCAGAACAGCTTATAACTAAGGGGGAAATCGACATGAGCGAGCCAGATTGTGCGTAATCCTAACTGACGTTCAGGGGAGAATGGATAGCGCCAACGAAATATCTATCTCGCTGAGTGACATTACGTTAAGACTGCCGCTAATTAGGGCAGGTACCGAAGAGGTGCCCGATAAGAATCACGGCCTAGTACGACAGCAGTGCTCCGGAGTGAAGAACCGACGGAGCTGACACAGAACAGGAGCGGTTAAAGTTGATTAGCAGAGGTTTGCCTGCAGTAGAGGGACAAAGACCATTATCTTCAACATATCTGACAGGCATTGAAACAAATAAGGGAGGTGCGGCTGGAGTTTGTCGCCCGGCTAGTCGCAGCATCAAGTCTAGCAGAAGCGCCAGCTCCGAGGCCGTAAGAACAACAACAACAAAAAAAATAACCCATGGCGACATCCCGTGGTTAGAGGGTACGAGTGGGAACGTGGATATTGCTCTAGGACACGCGAAAGCAAAGAACAAATAAAACAAGTCCTGTATAGCTATAGTGTTTATACTAGTTCAGTTTATGTGAAGCAACAGTGTGCAAAGTAAGGGACTGAGATTGCTTGCATTGTGCTTCGCCGATACCGACACCTATCTTTCAGTTGGATTTTATGCGTCTTCTTTCAGATCGCACGGACGTTCCAAAAGCTTGTTACTGCGATCTCCACTCAAAGACGAGAGTGTTTTGCCAGAATTCAAACCTCACGCAAGTCCCAAGGGCTATACCTGATGTAACTCGGCTGTAAGTGCACTTACGTATTTGCTTTTTTTGTGTGTGCATCAAGCATGTTAACCTATTGTCCGGTTTTTGAGATAAACCATTTTCTTTGTTATCATCCCAACCGTTCACTTACATCGAGACCGTGAAAGGCGTATTGAGCACTTCACATTCGCGAAGGTTAATAGAGCACCCCATTTTTTTTTATCCATGTGCACCCTATCGCACTGGTCTCGGCAAGGTCTGGGCATCACGAATGAATTTTAAAAAAAGGTGTTTTGTTAAAGTCGTGAAGGCGTGAAGCCTCGACAGCCGACGTTATTCGCTAACGCTACAAAGCGTAAAAGCCCCTTCACCGGAAATTAAGTTTGTACATGTCCATTACGCTGCTTTGTGGTGTTCTGAGAAAAAGCTCAACTCTGCATGGCGCAAACGTTTGAAGTGATTTACCGGATACAGTCGGCGGACGCCTGTTCTCAAGAAAAATAATAGAAATTTTCTTGTTCAATTTATTTAGTAAGAATAATAGAAACAATATAGAACATTTGGATAAAACCAGAAAAATTCTAGCACCCCAAGCAAATTTACTTTTCTGCCACTTTCTAGAACATTTGCAAACAACAGCATTGGAATCCTCCCCCCAGGAGCATTTTACGGCTACACAAATCTTACAAGTCTGTGAGTACAGCCTATTTCTGCACGGCAGAATACTGACTGCGCTGTTATAGTGCTAAAGTTTATTCCCATCCGCGCTTTCTTTTTTCCACAGGATGATCGTCAACTCTATCAACGGTATTATGCCTGGAGCATTTCAGGGCCTGGCCAAGCTCCGAATGATGTACCGTACTGTTGTTCTTGTTGCACACTGCACGTTTTCTTGAGAAAAAGAGCAAAGAAAAATACTTGTATCCAGTCCTCCACGTGCTTTATAATGCTCAGTTTATCAAAGCTGTTGCCCCTTTTGGCAATGGTTTTTTTTTTTCGTTTATTCTTGGCTAGGAGGCATGAAACCCGCTTAGTTGGGCTTACGAAGTTAGTCGAGGTTGTATCATCAAAAATCCTCGAAATTTGGAATTCCAGAAATTATGAAGACCTTTAATACGTTTTTTCAGCGCACGGTTACTTGTTTTTTATTCCACTGTTTTTTTTCTTACATCGTCAATACTTGGGGTATATAACACACCTATACAACGCCTACCTGGGCTGCGATGGGCCTTACATGGTCACGTGTTTACAACGAATATCAATAATGCTATTTTCTAAACCTTATATTTTAGCTACCATGATATGTGAGGCCCGGGATGTTTCAGAGCATTCGCAAAAAAAATGAACTAGGCAGTTTTCCAGTGGCATGACTGTCGCCGGTATCTCGCGCTACTGGGACAAACTTTGTTTTAAAGAACCGAGAAGACAGCCTACAACATTAGTTTATACGAAGGAGACAATCTTAGACAATCTTAGCACAACCTGCAATTAATCAATCTACGCAGTAATAAAAACAAAATAAATGCTGGTGACGGCCTCAGCAGCTGTTCGGCTCGTTCTCCAGTGACCTCAGATTAATCCGCTAAATGCAGCCGCGCATTAGAGGCGTTCGTGGGCTTGCAAAAAAAGTAAATTTTGTTCAAAATTAAACATCTTTTGTTTCTAGTTTGAAGGTACCAAAGTAGGAAAATTCATGTAAGCCTAAACTGATTGTACGACTAGAGACCCACCAACTGCAGTTCGTCGATATGCTCCCCCATCAGCTGAGGCGTGGCTTAACAGCACGAACTGCTCGCTTGTTTCGCTTTCGTTTCACGTGTTTCGCACGAACCGGTCCGCTTGTTACAGCTTGGAGGTCTCACTTGTAGGTGCACTGAGTATTTTTGATGACCCCTGGAGATTGGCTACCCGTTCCGAAATAAGCACTGGGCGCTCTGTCGAGCTGAAGTTCATGGTCTCTTGACGGTCAGCTTCATCATCTTTAACAAGAACGGAATTAAGGGTTACACTATTGCAGTAGCGGTTTGACCCATATCAGGTTTCAGATATGTTCAAGTCAGCAACAAATGCACTTTCTGCTTATTTTTGACCTGCCCTTTTCTGCCCCCTCCCCTCCATTCCCTTAAGCACTTAGGCACTTAGGAAAGGCGACCGTCATGTGGAAGCCACCTTTTTGGTAGCAAAATATTTGGTGAGGGTAGCGTTATGCCGTGCAACAAAACCACAGGAATGCATTAAAAGGATACAACAACAAAGTTTTGTCAATGGATAGGGTTGTATATTGTATCCATGATTTGTTCAAATTTTCAAGGCTTTGACGGAAAATTACCATTGCCCGTGCTCAATTATGGAGAAGTTATCGTGCCGTTGCCAGTTTTCTTTTCTTCGTGTGCAGTACATTTCCTCATTTGCAGGACAATTGAAAACAACCACATCCCTCACATTGAAGGAAATTCTTTTAGCGGGCTCCTCAACCTTATCTGGCTGTAAGTCCTGAAAACAATTCTCCCGCAGTTAAGGCATTTTTCGCCAGAAGCTCAGGTTGGATTTGAATGGAAACACATTCTTTTTAGGACGCTCAAGTACAACGAGATAAGGTCATTCGATTTTGATGTGCTTCGAGATACGCCAATGCTGGAAATACTGTAAGTTGCCATCTCTTATCCAATGCATGTTTGCGACCATTTCGCTCATATTTCGCATTCAAGTATATTTATATTTATTTCTCGGCATTCATCGTGTTTTCAGGAACATAGAAGGAAATGGGCTCACAAGAATTTCTAAGCCAATCCCAAAGCTTCCATATCTCACGTGGCTGTAAGTGCATACCAGCTTCCACTTTGTGATCTTTGCCTCTGACGTCTCTCGTACATATGCTGAAAAATTTCGAAAGCGGGTGCGTAACGTAACGTAACGTAACGTAACGTAATGCAACGTAACATAACATAGCATTGCATAACATAACATACCATAACATAGCATAGCATAGCCCAGCATAGCATAACATAACATAACATAGCATAGCATAACATACCATAGCATAACATAACGTACCATAACATAACATAGCATAGCATAACATAACATAACATAGCATAGCATAACATAACATAACATAACATAGCATAACATAACATAACCTAACATAACATAGCATAACATAACATAACATAACATAACATAGCATAGCATAGCATAGCATAGCATTGCATAGCATAGCATAACATAACCTAACATAACAACATAACATAGCATAGCATAACATAACATAACATAGCACAGCATAGCATGACATAACGTACCATAACATAACGACCTTTAAAAGCACCAGCAACATTGTGTCCACTGGCAGTGTTGGATCGTCGCAAGGTCGGACAGCACAAAAAAATACACCATCCTATTTCTGGCCTTATTTTTAATAGCCGCTTCACATCACAATTAAGTGCATGACTCATCATTTGTCTTTTTTTACAGTGTCCTCAATAAAAACCAAATCGAACTAATAGAGGTGGATGCATTTGAAAACCTGAAAAACCTCGAAGCACTGTGAGTACCAAAGCGTGTTCTGGGAGAAATTCTCAGCAAGCGCTGAAGCGACGTTATGGGTAATGTAGGAAGTATATTTTCTTCGTTTGTGGGTGTGCGCAAGGTGAATTATAAGGGAACCAGGGATAAAGCGTAACTGGGTAGCACCGTTTCACCTGTTCTAAAAGCGAATTCTGTCATGTAATTATGTACGCAAGAAAGTGCAAAGTTTTTAACATTGCATGGGCAGTTCTACGAGAACTACTATTTTTTCCCCCACTTCCGTGCAAGATATCTTAATTTTATTAACCACGTCTATTTGAGAGAACCGTACGGGGAGCGAACATTTTGTACTTGTTTTTAGGCACATTGAAAGGAAATTCCTAATTTTTATTTTGACTTATAGCTGACGGGCGCTTATTGATTCCGTAATGTTAAAACGAACGTATAAGCCCTTTATAGCCAACAGTCGGAAATTGAAAAGACAGGCGGGCTTATCGGAACCGGAGCGCTTTGCTCGTTCCTCTCTCGGAGCAAATTTTCCACCGAATAGCGCGTTCGCTCTTGGGAGCCACGCTCTTGAAAGCGTCACCTTGGAATTAAGCAAAAAAAAAAAAAGTCCTCTGCCCGGGTTCCCGCGGGTCAATGTCCTCCCGATGGAGAGCTAAACGCACTTTCAAACACATTCCCACGAGAAAGAAAGTGAAAAAAAAAAAATGTTCTTCTTTCGGACTGCTTCCCTTTTTATTTCGTCGCAGGCTATACTTACAGCAGCTCGCTGGAGTGCACAGGTTACTCTGTCAATATGTCCTGCGATAAAACACGTGCGTGGATTTTTCATGCGGCCGTTCGTTATTTGATTATGTTCTTTATTTTTTTCCCTCCCCGAGATCTTGTCAGCAACACGTCCTCGCACAAAAAGAAAGTTGTGGCGTTTTAGATTACATAGTTTTTCAAATCAGAAAGGACTGATCTCATTCCAACTTATGTTCCAGAAAATTGCCACATTACCCCACCTTTTCATTAAAAGCGACGATTTTACACCTGAAAACTGCAGGCTACTGTTTTTGTTTACTTATTTTTTCATTGCAGTATTGTATTGTGCATTTTAATCGTTCAGTACAAACAAGGCGGACATTTAAGCAGATGGACACTTTTTGAAATTACTCTTTAAAACACGATTTGAATCTGGCTTCTTCTAAAAAATAAAACGAAAGGAAGAATTTTTTTCTTCATTTTATTCACTTTTTGCGGCTATATGCGCACGTGTGTGCGGGTTGTGGAGAACGACATGAAAAATCGAAAGTCAGGGGAGAATTCCCAGAGCAATCATAAAAGGTTCTCCTAATTTACAGTTGCACACGAAAAATCACGTCAGCGGTGAATTCTCAGAGCAGTCATAAAAAACTTTCCTAATTTACAGTTTCACTATTCAGGCGTTTCCAAGCTCACATGTTAATTCCCTATTTCGGGGAGGGATAGAGGAGGCCTAATTTGACGCCAGAGATTGGGTTTGAAACGAAGGCGTTCATTTTTAGGGTGTCTTCTTTTTCTACGCGATTCGCCTATCAGCCCCGGAATGGGTGACGATACAAATTGTGGGCGCAGAGAATGTTCCATGGAAGGCCAACCTTACGTTTTGATCGCTGTCTTGCTTACGATGGAGAATTTGCTGACGAATGTAGTTTATTTTGTAAGATAAGCTTTAAGGCAATCCCGTGCTTCAGCTTCACCACACTGCACTCAAGCGACCGACAATTCATGTCGATGACACAGCGAATTCGGCCAGTGAAAGCAACGTGCGTACAATTCCACTCAAAAATGTTATCTTTTCTGGGGCACCACGCAAAGCAGAACGTCATGCCTACATTGCGTCTAAGGACAGAACCCTGTGGAACGCCATGGCACGCGTCGCCCGCAACCTAGAAGGGGACCCTGCGGCTTGTTTTGCAATCTATGCTGACGACCCCACAGTATGGGTTGAGGCCGCCGACTACGACTGCACGGAGGACATGGCTACAGAATTGCAGGCGGCGGTGAACAGCCTTTCCGGTACTCTTCCAACTCTCGGCCTTGAATTAGCACCAGAGAAGACCGAATTTCTCCTGGTCCACGGTCAGCACCAACCACCCACTAGTATGCATCATACCATTTACATCGGCGACACACCCATTTCCTCCCACTGTGGTCATATTCGCTTGCTCGGCATCCCCCTCGCCACCCACAACAGCGCTCGAGAGTGGATAAGTCAACTGCGGAAAAATTCGAAGCCAATGCTCCACTTAAGTCTCTCGCCTCTCAAACAAATTTGGCGGTGCTCACCAATCGGCGTTCCTGACGCTCTGACGGGCGGTAGCGGTCGGTCGTCTCACTTATGGCGCTCCGGCCTACAACCTATCCTCAACTCTTAAGAAGCACTTAGCGGTCCTTTATCGGGCCATGCTCCGCACCATCACTGGACTTGCCAGGAATACCCGCATCGATTATCTTGAACGGGCTGCTCCTATGCCTCCCATGGAAGAGCTCCTCGCGGAAACCCTCGGGCAACATGACCTTCGGCGAATATTAACGCCACAGGGGGCTGACTTGCGTATTCTTCCGACACTTCCGTTGGCCTCACTCCGCCACCCCCTTGGTCACTCCCGCCTGTCACTGTGGCCCATCAGCGATCTGGTATCCCCCGTACCCGACCAGTCACCCGTGAGAAAACCCTTCAGCGCGTCCTTGCGACAAAATTGCCAGATGAAGTGGACATTTACACGGACGCCAGCCTTTCGATTTCTCGTATGTGTGACCTGGCGCTGCCCAGCTCGACCGGACCTGGACGGCTCTGTCATTCGTCCAGGACACCACTCATCTCCCTTAGAAGCGGAACTTCAAAGCATCCTCAGCGCATTGGATCATCTGACCTACAGTATTGCAACTCCGCCCCCTCCACGTTTTCGGATCCTCAAGGACTCCTATCAGGCACTTCAAGAACTCCGCAAGCCCTTCAGTGATCACCCAACTGTGCGCGAAATACAACACGTGATCGCCATTCTGGCTCGCAATGGGACCACTGCCCGATTGGCATGGGTACCGGGTCACAGGGACTCGGATGGGGGCAACCAGGCTGCACACGATGCAGCAAGGGAGTGTTTCGCTAGTACCCCTCCCCTGGACGACGACGCGTCGCGCTCCTCTCCTGACCCGCCTTGCACGTCGCGCCTTCAACTTGACCGCGCACGCCATGCTCGGAAGGTACGCCTTGCGTCCGTTACTCCCGCTGGCTACTTGGCTCTGACTCCTCCGATGCCTCGCTCTGTGGAAATCTTCATAAACAAAACTATTGCTAACCCAGCCCTCAAACCCTACATCATGAGAAACTGGATCCACTCGACGACATCTCCACCCCCTTACTGTCCCTGCAGTCAAACGTCAGTGTTCGGCACCCTCAACCACTTAATCTGGCACTGCGCCGCATTTTCTTTGTACCGCCGTACACTCATCAACGCTTTGCCACCTGGCGCCTCTCAAGGACGACCCCCCAATTCGAAGACCCTAATTTTCTCACAGGCCTTGGGGTGTTCCGCCTAGAGAGTGGTCTCTCAAGATCAGTGTAAACCGGGGCCTACCCCGTCGTAATAGTTGACTTGACTCATATGATCCCAACACTAGCCTGGCTCTGCTGACGGTAGTGATCGTTCAAGGAACCACCATTTGTGCTACGGCTACTCCTCCCTGCCTCTTCCCCCTCTTCCCGTAGTTTGGCAGCGTGATTTTCCCTTTGAAATAAAGGATCACAACAACAACTACATTGCGTGCTACTACAACGTAGACCGAGCTTTTGAACCAAATCGTATACTCCACATCAGCATTCGCCGAAATTTCATTGCTCCCTGCATAGATTGGTAGTTTGAGTGCTACGTGGTCAAGCTGGCCACAATATTCCGTTTGAGTGTAAAGGGTGGTTAAGCGATCAATATAAACCAACTTGTTTAGTTTTTACTGGTGCTCAGGATGTAAGGCAAATTGGTAAAGCTGAGCCACAATATTCACTTTTAGCGTATAGGGTGGTTAAGCAACGAATATAAACCAACTTTTTTTTTGTTTAGTTGTACTGGTGCTCAGGTTGCTGGTGCTCAGAGGATGTAAAAAAATGTTCTCCCCTTTCATTGCGCGCACGGCAGATAAAAATGACATAGAGAATACTAGAGGACATTTTAGCCTACATAACGTGTAAACGTTGCTTAAAAAAAACCTTTTGCTTCGTCCACGGTTGGGAATGATGTTCGTAGCATCAGAATATTTTTATCCGGTTTGACACAGACAGTTAGAATAAAAAGGGCGCCTCAGAGCGTTTATCATAGCCCATAATAAGTGCGGAATATTTTGCTTCGTAGGTGTGTTAACCTGAGCCGCATGACAGATGAGTGAGCTGGTTTGAGTACTTTGATGACAGAGTAGTAAGCAAGAACACACGTGAAGGGTTTGCCACTGAAACTTTCGCCGTTTGTATTTCAGCATTTTGCGCGAGAATAACCTGATGGACGTTCATGAGGACACGTTTAAGTTCAACACGAAAATGCTGGAAATGTGAGTTGCTTTCTCGGTGCCGCTCCTCGTTTGTTGGTGTGTGGCATGTTCGAGCGGTTGTCTATTGTCCGTGTTTCTGCTAACGTTGAAAATGGTACTTCCGCTGCAAACAGTATAAAACCACCATGAGCCCTTTAGCGAACATTGTTTTTTTACTGCCATCTCTTCAGAAAGTGTTCGACGTTGCCCCTCAACAGTTCAATTTGTTCCCGCGTTTTTATACCTGGAAGCTCAAAATATCAATTTCTTGGGTTCACTTGGAGGAACGCTATTTAGAAAAAGATGGCTTGAAAATTACTCAGGCCTAAAGAACAGATATCTCTCTCTGACACCGGCGACTTCCTTGAAGGAAGCTGATGTATCCCAACTGTTCTCGCGAAATAAAAAAAGACAAATATGAAAAGGTGCCTGACAAGACTACTGTAATGAAAAGCAAGCTATAAATATTGAGAAGGCCTTTTAGTTAGTAACATCCAGTTCAGTTCCAACCTCTTATAGAACGTTTGTCATTTGAGTTGATTTGTGGTACCACACTTTTTAAACTCTGTTTATGTAGGTGAGGCATTATGTATGTACAGTTAGGGGAAATCCAAATACACGCGTACTGTTAAATTCACACTCAATTAGGAAACAGAAATGAATTTTCACTGAGGCAAGTATGAAGCGAACTATCCAATGCCTTCTTTCGGTCTTTGTCATTTACAGAGACCTCGCTGTGAATTCCCTAACTTTTATTCGCCCAGGGTTGTTCCGTGGTCTTCGCAACCTCAAGAAGATGTAAGCTACTTCGGCACTTCCTCGCATATGCGACAGCAGAAATCGCTACTTCTGCGTGCTAGTTCCTTCGATTGTAATTTTTAATGACGTCTTTGCCGACTTGCAGTGACATTTCAGCCAACTCGATCAAAACGCTGCCAGTAACGCTGTTTCACAACCTTCGAAGCCTCAACTCACTGTGAGTAGAGCGAGTGATTTTTGCTTTCGCCTCTGATGTCATAGGCTTTCCCATTCTGCTTGCTTATCAGGAATCTATCCGGCGTAGAAATAAGCAACATCGACATCCGACATTTCCAGCAACTGCCAAAGCTGGAGTTCATGTGAGTGTGATCCACTGCGTTGTTGTTGCTGAATCTGGTTTCAGACCACTCCGCGAAAGGCAATTCGTAATAAGGCATTTCGTAACACCACAATTGCAATTCGCAGCTAGACAATTAGTTGCGTAGGCCTGTTGATCATGGGGCTAACCATCACTCGTGCATGCAGTACTTCAGAAAAAGAATACAACTTTTTAACTTCTCAGAGCTCACAGAAAAACGTATATTCGAAAAGGGGGCATCGAACATGTATGTGTAAAACCTTTTAAGGGAATATAAAAGTAAAAAAAAACTAAATACAAACTTTCTACGTTCATTTAAAAAGTTCCCTTGAAAGGTTTTGGGATTGTGGAAAATGTTATAGTATTGCATACGCCTCTACCTATGATTGCAACCAAAGTACATGCCTGCACTTCTTTGATCAGGTGACCCATTGTCTGAGACCTTTTGGGTTAAATATAAGCTAGCTCGCAGCTTCAGATAGTGGACGATGGATGTTGTTCTTCTGAGAGGAGAGACATCTTTTGTTCAGGCAGAGAAAAAAAGGGCTGCTTTAATACAGTTATGGAGCATTGAAATATGGCAACTAGCCTGAGTGTTTCTTGGGTGCGTCGACCCTGCATTCATCACTCGCTTTACGCTTCAGTTTTACATTTCTCGATGAAGATATGATTTCAAATGAAAATGCTATTGCAAATGTGCGTTTCAACACAAGGGGCGAATTGGTTTTCACGAGCCTAAACATATCCGCAGGTTTGCTTCTCCACTACACATCTCAGTGACCAATCATATGTTCGAGGCGAATCCTGACAACAAAGTATCCCTTGATACGGGTGGCCCGCGCTGTGACATTGCGCAATGCAGTCATGCCGTTTCGCAATGCGGTATGCCTCAGTGCGAGGCATTTGTTGCCAGTTAAAGGGACACTGCAACACTTCCTTCAACTTTTTTGAAATCTTAAATGCTTCCAGAACATAGTCACCCAACATACCCAGATTAGGGGGTCGCAAAGTACCTCAGCCAAACATTACTGCTCTACGCCCATCAGAGATCTCGGAAACTCGCTCAAAAGAGTTTTCTCTCTTTCCCGGTCTTGACGTTCTTCGACGGCTCGAATTACGCCACAAAGGCCATGTAGCGGCTGTGGGCCGGTTTTCCTTCAGTTGCAGCAATGAACGCTTTTTGATAGCAACTTAAAAAAAAGCCACAAAAACAAAGCAGAAATGGAAGGCGTATCTGGTGCGTCGAGCAAATCACGCAGTGCCGCTCGTGCTGGCGATGACTATAGCTTTCGCAGTGGTTCCAGACGCGAAGGAAAGAGTGAAAGCGCTTATCGAAAGTTTTGCAGGGTCCCTTTAAGATTTTACTCAAGGCCTCGTTGTTATACTTGCAAGCAAACACGCGAAGATTGGTCTTTCGGGTGCGCTGTGGCGAATCAGACACACGGAGAAATTTTTAAGCGCACCACGGTGTTGCGGAGGATACAGCAACGTACTCTGCCCTTGTTTTCGTCCCCCTCCCCTTATGGCGCAGCTACTTCACGAAGTTCCAGTACTGCAGCTACGCGCCGTACGTGCGGATCTGCATGCCCAAGACGGACGGCCTCTCGTCCACGGAGCACCTGCTGGTGTGGCCCGTGCTCCGGCTGTCCGTCTGGGTCGTGGCGCTCACCACGTGCGCCGGCAACAGCGTAGTGCTCGCCTGGCGCCTCCTCTCCAAGAAGGAGGACCGCGTGCTCTCGCTATTCATCCGAAACCTCTCCAGTGAGTCTCGTGTCTCGCAAAGCGAGTGCTAGGATATGATTGAAAGGGAGCCATTGAGTAGACGCTACATGAGTGCTGTAGCGCACTGGTTCCCCAAGTGTATCTAGCGTCTTGTCCTCCCTAGTCTAGTTCTGTCCTGATATGTCGGTTCCACCAAGCTTGTCGCTCCGCAGAAGCTTAGCACTTCGTCTTATGCTAAGAGCCCCGATGGTGTCGCTGTTGTCGGTGTGGTGTCGCAGTGGCCGACTTCCTGATGGGCGTGTACCTGGTGACAGTGGGCTCCCTGGACGTAGCGTTCCGCGACGAGTACAACCAGCACGCCCACGAGTGGATGTCCTCGTGGCACTGCACCCTGTGCGGACTCCTGGCCATGGTCTCCTGCGAGGTCTCCGTGCTCATTCTCTCCCTCATCACCGTCGAGCGATACCGCTGCATCAAGGTGACTGCCAGGGCGACGAATCTCAGACCGACGACGTCGAAGAAAGGCCGTGGAACGCGAAAGCTTTTAGTTGCATGGTGTTGGTATTTGCTAAAGGCGGCATCTCAGTACAGAAGGGGAATTTTGTTAAAAGGACTGACTGCGAAAAAGAAAACAAGCAAGAGACCCTTCAGCCTACACTGCAAAGGGTTCCAAGGGCATGCTTCGCCGCGATGCAAACAAATGACTAATTGATCACTGTGCCTCACAAAGCAAATTTGACGATTTGGTCTCAGGTATTAAGCTATACAAAACATCATTCTCGCGTGCGTAGTGTCATAACGGGCCACATTTCTTTAGTAATTGACGTCCACTGTGCTGTCTTTTTAACACAACTATTGGTCATTGGAATGTGCTGTGGTTAAGCCATAGACTTTTTAAGGGTGTAATTTGACATTATGACGTGAACTGCAGCAATGCAAGGGTAGTTTGATTGTTGCATTGATACGTGAAAGGCGCAAAAGAAAAGCTTGAGATTTACTTGTAGTATTTTTATATGCGAAACATATGGTGGCGAACTTCTGCTTGTTTTCCGGCTTTCGAAATTTCGGCGCTCCTTTTTTAAAGAAAATTTCAGATCATAAAGATCGATCGTCAACAAAGAGATCTCCCACCGCAACAGTGCTCAGGAACAAGTATACACAGACAAACAATTTTCCCGACTACTGGCACGGGTGGCGCAGTTCACGCACGTCCACATGGTTAGCGCAAAAGGAACCCGGAGCCCATTTAAGGCAAAATGCAAGTACATAGCCGGTGTTAGCAGTATTCGTCTAGATAAAAAATGCACATTGGTTTATTAGTAATGCAAATTAAAACCACCACATCTAAAATGTGTCGTAAGGAGGCGATATAACTGCAAAGAAAATACGGTTTGGCACGCTCTGGCCGCATGACGACGCCGCTGAGAGAAACACCAAGCTCCGGTCCAGTCAATCCTTTTCCAGGAACTTTAATGAACTATTCGTCACGGAAAATAATCGCTTGTGATTGGCTCGCACCCATCAACCGAGCCAACGACAGACAAACTTTTTCAACGACTACAAATTCCCCGTGTGTTCCCGTGTAGTCGTGCACGGGTAGCTTGAGTGTTGTGACCTCCTAAATGTCGCTGCGCAAGTATTTTGGCAATAAGTAACCTTGCGTGGCTGCGTCCCGTTGATTTTGTGACATCTTGTACAAATGTAGCGCTGCTTTGCAGAACATTCGGTCTAAAGTATCCTGGCACTTTTTCTGCATCACCTGTGTGCTTGAAATTATAATACCCCTCAAAACCAAGTCAGCCTTCCCTTTTTAATGCGAAACCATTAAATGACCCATCGAGCGAGAAAGCCGGCGTCGGCTTTGGCATCGGCGTCGGCCTCAAAAGCCCATAGAAACAGTCCCCAAGCGACTGCGAAGCGTTTCATACCAGAGGTTTCGCAACAATAAAAATTGGCCGCGTATCTGCTCCTTTTCGTTGCAAATGTCGTCAAAAGACGATAGTCTTTGTAGACATTTGCCAAGGAAATGCCCCCCTTTGCTTTCTCGGTCACCTCTCATGCTGTTCCTGTACCGTCGCGCTCATTCCTAGGTAAACACACTAAAGGTTTGCGCAAGTGATTTGAATTTACCGCGTTCCACTGCTACAGGCCGGGTTCCTCGATCCCAGCTCTGCAGTACGGCGGAGACGCGCGTGAATGGAGGCGGCCGACTAGAAGGTTTATAGAGCCGCATGGCCGTGCTCACGTGCGTTCCAAGCAGAACGTGGAACCTAGCTAGTGGAACCTTTCGTTGCTGTTGCCGCGTGATTTTCATATGCCGCCAGGAGGCGGCGGTTTTCTGCAGTAGATGTAGAATATCATTTGCTATCAAAAAACCAAGCATCCATGATTTTTTTTTAAACAAAAGAACACTGTAAATGTCCCTTGTGTACTAATTTCATGTCTTATATTTGCGTAATGTCTTGTTCTTGTTCAACAAAGTTGACAAGTATGAACGTATAAACCGGGCTTAGACGTTTACATGTGGCTGTGAGTATATAAGGCTATTGCGCAGTATCAATTTTACTTTGGCCGCGTGGCTGAATCGAGTCACAGACAGACAGACGGACAAACAGACAGACAGACAGACAGACAGACCAAAATTTCTGGGTTTAAGTAGCCCAAGAAAGACTATCGTCTTTAAAAACACAAGTAAGGAACACTCCGCTAGGCAACCCCTGGGCCACACAGAGCCACGCGGAGAGAGGAAAGTGCCGCTGTGAATGTGGTGTTCGCAGGCACGGCCGCTGGATGAGAGCGCACAGTGCGCTTTTCATCTAGAGGACGTGTCCTAACAATATGAAGCAAGTGTATCCCGCTGACCTCAGACAGCGGCGCAACATTTACCACTACTCGAAGCGCAAAACTAGTCGGAGCACTCAGCGGCATTCAATCGAACATTAATGCTTGAACATTCCCAACTCATCAGAAGTGCTCAGGCAAGATACTAGTTTTTAGAATCAAAAGCATTGAATCCCTCTTCTAGCCGACCTCACAGAGTGCACCGGAATGCGTGTACCCGCTCATGACAATCTTTCCCCGGCGCGCAGACGAACGTGCGCGCAGTGACGGTGACGGCTGCCCGGTACTGCCTGGCGGCCGTGTGGCTGGCGGGCCTTTGCTGGCCGCCTTTCCCGTCATCCACTGGCCGCAGGAGCGCGCCTTCTACTCCAGCAACGGGCTCTGCTTCCCGCTGCACATCGACGACCCCTTCATGCTCGGGTGGGAGTACTCCGCCTTCGTCTTCCTGGGCGTCAACTTCTTCGCGGTGAGCACGGGCCGTGTGCAGGGACTGATGTGCAGTACGTGTAGAAACAAAACGTAAGAAAGTGAAGAAGAGTGCGACATTGCACACTTCAGTGGACTAATTTGGGCCTTTCTTAGGAAACGACCGAAACGGACCCCAGTGCGCCGGTACGATTCCGGAATAAAAGCTTAAATGCGAACACGCTCCAAGGCAGTCCTGCAGTGAAACTTCACCCCGGTGCACTTGACTGACCAATGAGTGCAGCCAAGAAATAAATTTCGGCCAAATGCCGGACATACGATGCAGCTTTAAAGTTCGGTATGCGCTGTGGCATCACGGGATGCAAGCATCACGTTCAGCAATGCACGGTGCGACGGCACGGATAAAATTTTTGGATCAAATGATATGCACGTTTCCGTCATTCGCCAAACTCGCATTGGTAGCAACATGTATTGGTTAATAGCGTGCACTGTAGTGAAGCTGAACCACAGGGTTGCCCTATGAATATACCGGATCGTTCCTAAAATTACTACCCACTCGAAATTGACAAGAAAAAATTATGTATACATAGTTTGTTGTATTTTCGCGTGTCGTACTGTCGTCTTGTCGTATTCTTGTCGTGTCGTGATTCTGATGTTCTCTCGCGTGTCGTATTCATGTCCTGATTCTGATGTCCCGTCGTGCCGAATTCCTGTCTTGTCGTGATCCTTATATTCCATGAGTAGTTGCGCATGGTTTGAATTTTATTGCCCATTGTGAAGAGTAGCGTAAATGGCAGTTCTGTTGTGACTACAGGAATGTTTGTCGTTGAGAAAATTGACTTTCTCGTTACGACAGAAACGTTTGTCGTAACAGATGGCTATGTCGTAACAACAGGACTTGTGTTGTCACAACAGTTTATTGTCGGACGACATTGTTCGGTTTTTGAGGTATTCCTGTTGTGATTTTAGACTGGGTAGCTTATAATTACAGAACTGACAGAATGGTTTGAAGCGCTCAAGCGCGCACTTAGTGATACGCAGCGTAACTTTTGTTTTACAATTCGTGACTTGAACGTGCTTCTTTTTACTGAGGAGCTGTTAACGCCGAGTGCTGCGTGTATTCGCACCCCTGCCCTCCCCGGAGCATCATGCAGACACCGTGATGATGATGATGATGATGATTGCTATTGGTTTCCCCTTTGAAGCGGGGTGATGACATGTCATCTTACCAAAAAGGACTAATATAACCATTTTTTACACTCTTGGCTTTAGCGCTGCTTAAGGCAGGCACTAAAGCTTATTAGGCACGAAATACTTTTTTTCCCTGTTACAGGTGGTAACTGTCCTAGGCAATATTTCCCTCTCTGCTTTTCGTCCACCAGCATTCTAATCTTCTTTTCGTCCCCTCGACAGCCTTGAAGTTAACTTCCTCTCTGATACCCTTAAATCCTAGGGCTTCTGGAAGCCGAATATTCCCTTCATGTAGATTTGGATGGATACCTTCACATTCTAACACTATGTGCCGCATAGTTTCTGTTTCTTTTCCGCAGACCACACATACCCCATCATTTTGTGAATACTTCCCCACAAAACTCTTAGTTCGCAGGCAACCTGCTCTAGCCTCAAAAAGCAAAGCACTGCCCTGGGAATTATCGTAGAAATTTTCCTTTCTGATGTTCAATTTCTCAGCCCTGTACATCTCTAACGACGTTTTAGCTTCCATTTTTTCCCTCCATTTATTCGTTTCAATCTGCCTTGCCTCTTTTTTGGTTACCTTGGCTGTTTTGGATTCTCCACTGTTCTTTCCGTATTTCATCGTTAGCCTTCTAGTCTTTCTTAACCACTGCGTGTCCACGCTTTTCAAGTATAGGTACCTAAAAACCTTAGCTGCCCACCTTCGTTGATCCATTGGCCTCAACCTCATCTCAAAGTATATTGTCACAAAGAGAAGATAAAGAGGACGAAGTTGTGTGCGTGGTGCGTTGCTTTGCTTGATGCTGTGATGGACGCCATCATGTAAATACATCGCTTCACATTCAACCATTGTTCCTGTCATTCGTCCTGCCGCCACGTAATATTTTGGTGGACCGTGCGGGGTACATCCCCATACCGACACTCAAGCATTGCCCGCCTCTGCTCCTGATGCGCTTTCCTGAGGGTTCCTGGATTGCGTCGTCTTGCCCCAGCCCCGGAGCTTCATGGACACGTCCACATCCCCAGCCCCGTGTCCCCAGCCAACGAGACGCCGCGACCAGCCGAGATTAACGCCGCCGTGACCAGAACTGACGAGGATTCCGCTCCCCCGCCCAGTACACCGACGCATCTCCAAGGGCCTTCGGCACCCAGCACCTCACCAAAACTGTAGCGTTATGTAGGGGTTCGCTAACTCGTAAGCAATTAGTTTAATGACAGAATTAGGCTTAAATCACCGAGCTAATTGGCGATGCCGTACCGAGCGGGACACACAAACGAGTTTCGTCTTCTTTCACTGGTGGGATTGGCGGCATTGATAGCTTCAGTGTAGAGCTCCTTTCTAGGCTGTCGCTTAATCGATGGGTCGTGGCAATATTTTACTCTGAGCTTCTCTAATTTCAACGACACCAGCCCATGTCTCCCTGAACTGCTTCGTTAGTTGTTTTTCCATGCGCGCCTAAGGCCAAACGTCCTACGTTCTCTGGTTACTTCAAGGCCTGATAGAACATCTGATTTTAAGCAGAGTACAGCATTCGCAAACGTGAGACCCGGAACCATTACTATTTCCACATTCCTCTTACTACTTCATATTTGTTATACCCCACAGAGCTCTATGCTTCATTATAGCTGCGTTTCGCTTTCCCTTAACCTGAAGTTGCTCCTCGTGAGTTCTTAAGTAGTTATCCCCTTCGTTTATCCACACTCAAAAATATTTACATTCCATCACTCTTGGTAATTCGCCTTGCTGGATAGACACTACGTCAGTGGTAGCGTCATTGAAAACCATTATTCCTGATTTTTCTGCACTGAAATTTAACCCGAGGTGGGTGGCTTCCTGGCCGCTAATATTTATTAGCCGCTGCATATCGGTTTGGTTATCAGCTAAAAGATTAATGCCATCTGCGTATAACATTCCCGGAATATGCTGTTGTACCACTTCGCCTTGCAGCATATGGGTTAGGCTAAACCCTACTTGACTTTTTCCAGTTTCTTTTCTAACCCTGCCATGTAAAGCATGAACAGTACTGGGCTCAAAGGGCATCCCTGTTTCAGTCCCCGATGGATGTTGACCTGCTGGGCGCATTTCTGTCCTTCCCAAGAAAGGTGCACTCTATTGTCTTTATAGATTGCTATAAGGAACTGTATTAACTCGTAATCTAACCCTGGAGTTTCACCATTCTCCACAGTCGTTCTCTGTTTACGTTGTCATATGCCCTTTAATGTCCAAGAACGTAATCCATAATGGTCTATTCTGCGCTTTCGCAATTTCAATGCATTGGGTAATCACGAACAAATTGTCATCCAGTCGCCTGTCTTGTCTAAATTCAATTCGCAGCGCCACCTAGTACCACCTACAGAGAGCGACCTGCAACATATTTTTTTCTGCCAGCCACCCACTTGTTGCCACCTCCACCGGCACACTATGTCTGCTGGAGGCGCCCTTCTGACAATCAGTAGGGCGTTTTAACAATAACACTCTATTGGTTGGGTCTCGTCAATCCAATTTACGATGAAGGCATAATCAAATGGGACGACAGCGTAGAGTGAGGATTCCCGAACAGCAACATGGTTACTTGGCTGAACGTAGAGAGAAGAATAGTGTTGCACAAAAGGTACGTCTTGCGTATACGCTCATGGCGCAGAAACGAATCGGCAGTGTCAGGTGGGGAAACAGCCAGCAGTTCGTTAGCGGAAAAGCTGCACGGAAATACCAAGATAATCCCCACACGCGTGCCTGTCCAACGAAGAACGAGCGTTATAACCTGATTCAAACTGCGTCAAACAGCTCCAAAGCTCAGGAATTCCAGCTGAGGATAGATGGTTCCTGATGTTTTCATGCGAACGACGATCCTGTTTTGCTTGGAGAGGTAATTGATTTCAGATCGTGGACGTAAAGGAAGCGTGTTGCATTGGGCTTACAAACAGCGCTGCCACGAGAGTGCTAGAACGGCCACAACCTTATTTCTCAGATTTTAATTCAGTAAAACAGAAGTGGAATGCATACGATGACAGCTGAGCAGCTTCTATAAGGGGCTGTGCCCGTCACCACAACAGTAGTAGCAATGAACTTCAGGCATTCTCAACGAGCGCTGCGCTGCACCCGAAGTAACTGTGATTCCGTCATTCCGAGTCATCTGCGGCGTCAGTGGTGCGTTCCGCTTCCCCTTAAGATATTCCGGCCTGGGTCGGTTTGATGGAGTAATGCCGTTCCATACTTCCCGTCCGGGGTTCAGAATAAATTACGCCTCGAACATTTCTATTTTGCAATGATATGGCTGGTTCGGGAAATTGCTTCTCTTTGTGCTTCCTCTCTGACGTCGATGGGATACGCTCTGCTGGTGGCGACAGAATCGCTCCTTCCCAATGGGTAGTTTGTTTTCCTAAAGTTTCGCATGCAAATGTTGACCATAACTCAGGCAAACAGTTTTTGGTACATTGCGGTTTTAGTATTTGCTTGCAATAGACGGCGGAAGTATTTTCGGGACGTGGCGGACAAGAAGAATAGGGGGATTGAAAATGGAGGGAAGAGGAAGGCAAGAAGAGAGGATAAAACTTTTGTCGGGTGCCGGCTATAAGAAGCAACCCCATTGTCCCCACTGCCACTGCCACCTGCCCTATCCCGATGCCAGTCTGCATGAATTAAGAATTTGTATGCTTGAATAATGGATGTAGTTATATTTTTGAAAATAAAGGCTTATTTTTAGCGTTTTTTTTGTGACGCTGAAAAATGGCAACGGATTAAGGTAGAGAGAACAAATTGGGTCTTCTGAATTTTTTTCATCTTTAAACTGGAAAAAATTAGGCAAGAAATAGAGGCTCATGATGATGGAGAAAAATAGCAACGATATTGTCGAAACAACTCTTGCCGTTTGGGGATCACAGCACCCAGTGAGAAAAATATGTGTCGGCAATATTAGAAGCGTCCCTTTTGGTACGGCTCATTGGACGAAAAATGTAGTTTTAGTTTAGTTAAGTTATCAAAGTACTAAAGCGACATCCGCTTTGTTTTAGGCTACGCATGTTTGTTTATCGTGCGTCCATGACTCCGTTTTACTCATCATCATCATCATCATCATCATCCTACTCAGGTCCACTGCAGGACGAAGGCCTCTCCCATTGACCTCCAACCACTCCTGTCCTGTGCTGCTCGGGTCCACAGTCTACCCCCAAATTTATTCATGTCATCCCTCCATCGAATTAATGGCCTTCCCCTTCTTCTAGACCCACGTATTGGTATTCACTCTGTTATCCTAATTGTCCACCGGTTGTCGATTCGTCTCACTACATGGCCAGCCCAATTCCGTTTCTTGTTTTTTACTGGAACTATTATGTCATCTAATCGAGTTCGTTCCCTCATCCAGGTAGCTCGTTTCCTGTCCCTGAGTGGTACTCCTAACATTATTCGTTCCATGGCCTGTTGAGCAGACCTAAGTTTGTTTTCTAATTGTTTAGTAAGGTGCCAAGTTTCAACTTGTTGCCAAGGTGCCAAGTATGCACTGGTTGTACATTTTTTTCTTTTGAGTGATAGACGTAGCTTTCTTTTCATTATTTGGGAGTGCTTGCCGAGTGCTCCACAACCCATGCCTATTCTCTGCCGGATTTCTCTCTCGTGGTCGCGGTCAGCACTAACCATCTCTCCAAGGTAGTTATATCCTTTTACTTCTTCTAGCGTTTCGTTTCCTGAGCTTAAGAGGGCGTTTTTGTTATGCTTATCCCTCATTACTTTAGATTTATTTATATTTATTTTTAGCTCACGGATGTGATTTCTAATTGTAGTTCCTCAAGTATTGTTTGCAGGTGTTCTGCTGTCTAACTCGTCAAGACTATGACATCCGAAAACCTCAAATGGCTCAAGTATTCCCAGTTTATCTTTAATCCTATGTTTTCCCTGTTTATCCTTGATCCTATGTTTTCTAAATACCCCCTCCAAATATGCTGTGAATAATTTTGGAGAGACGGTATCTCCCTGTCTTACTCCCTTTCGGATCTGAATTTATCGCTTTGCTTGTGAAGGGTTATCTTGCCCGTGCATTCCATATATGTCTTCTAGAAGTCTTATGTAGGTCTCTTCCGTTTTCTGGTCTTTTAATCTTCTAGCACGGCTGCGGTGAGTACGGAATCAAACGCTTTCTCATAGTCGGTAAATGCCATGTAAAGAGGTTTAGTGTATTTTGCAGATTTTTCTATCCTTTGGTTGACAACATGGATGTGATCCATGGTTGAGTACTTTTCTAAACCTTTCCACCTCTGGTAAAAATAGTACCCACCGCGGCCTTAGCTCTGGCCAGCGATTATGTACGTGGACGCTAAATGCCACAGTCAGCACCTTACTGTACTGGGTAAAAAGAGCAAAGAAAGTGAGGCTAACTGATTTGTCTCGAAAATGAGTTCTGTGTACCTTGCAAATTAGCTTGATGCTAAACTTGCTATCCGGGAACATGATTTACCGGGAATTCTAAGTTGCTCCAGTTACCCCTCACAAGCATGCCATATTACCTAATGCCTTCATTGAAACCCAAAATAACAGAGACGACAGACATCAGCCGCATCCAGAGACGCTTTATTTTACATTTCACCAATCTCTCCCAGCTCGGTGGCTACTGTTCAGTTCAAACGTAATCACCTAACATGAATGTCGCTGCCTGATCACACCTGTATCATTGGGGGGGAAAACAGACTACATGGTTGTTAGTTGAATCGTAACTGTGTTGCTTTCGCGTCAGCGCAGCTGCCTTAGCGTCAATCGGCAAACTCTCTCGTGACTGTCTCATCCGTCGACACAAACGTACTGCAAAAAAGGCTATTTTAACTCACTTTGCGATACCGCTAACTTCATTGTTAGCGTTGCGATAACGCTAACTTTATGGATGATGTGATTAGCGATAACGCTAACCACAGTATGTTCTGATGTCAATGGCATAGAGTTTCTCAATATTACCGAGAGTGGAAACTGTCACTGCAATCGCATGCCGCTGTGGATATTGTGGGTACAGTGAGAATCGGGATGGGTGCAAGCGTATAGTGCAAAGTGCTATGGATTAGACTTGTCGGCTCTGAACCAATTGGAGAGATTGGTGAGTTATGTTTTGGACATGCTTTTCTGTTTTTGGCATGGCACTTCCTGGCATCCAATGGCTATCACAGATATGTCTAAATAACAGCGTGATTAGCACTTAGCGCATGGGCTCGCGTTAGCGGAGTTTTTTAATATGAAGGGGTGACCACATGCAGCGACAGCGGCAAGCGACGTGAGAGAACGTAACTCAATAGGTACAAAAAACAGCTAGTAGGTAGTGTGGCCACAGCAACAAGCGAAAAAAAATTAATACACTGCCGCCAATGTTCTCCGTCGTCGTCGCTCGTCGCTGCCGCTCGCTTGTGGGATGCTCCTGGCCTGCACAAAGCGAGCGATGGCGACGGCCCCGTCGGCCTGTGATAATTTTTTTCGCTCGCCGCTGTCGCTTACACTATCGGTTTGCTGTACCCATTAAGTTACGATTTTCGCGTCGCTTGTCGCGTCGCTGCATGTAGCTAACCCTTGAAGCATGTGCTGCTGAGGCAAGATACATGGCGACTCGACAAGCCGGTATTTATTTGCCATTTAAAAGCATTAATGCACTTTCATGATGCTTTACGCGCGTGCTCGAAGACTTACGTGCTGTAATAAACTTCGCCTCTAGGTTTATTGATATTTTCTTGAACAAAACAAATAAATACAACTCGAAGACATCACGCTTGCATCTACAGCTTTTGCATGTGCTTCGCCTGCCAAAGTGCATAGCAGACGATAATAATACAGTATTGAGAGGAACCAAGAACACAGTTTAAGACAATGTGAATAATTTATTTTCAGCTAAATATTGCAAAAAACGAAGAAAACAGCATCTAGCTTGGAGTATGCAAGAATTTATAAACATATCCGGGACTACCAGCTGTATCTGGCGGCGTGTAGATGTTTCTCTTTCTAATCCCAAAACCTATTTGTGCACCTAAGCACTCTAATAGAACATTTTATACAAAGTAAAATTTGTTAACGGCGGCACTTTTAGCTGCAATGTTTTTAACAAAAGCTCACTTTGCGTAGCCACAAAGTCGTTGCTGGCGATGCCACGCCGAACTTCCGGCCAAACTACACGGTATGGCGGCACCCATGGAGGCATGGAGCGCTTCCGAGGAATCACGTAGACACTAGCGCCAGATTCCACTCTAGGTAAGCTAGTGAGAAAATCTATAGTCAACGGTACTCAAATGTGTAAGCTACACCTCCTGGTCCGTGCGTTTGTAACGGACGTGATACTATGTGAGGTAACCATACTGAAGTAGCGCCCTTACTAAGCGCTTGCCATGGGTGACCTTGAAAGAAGATTGCTAGATCACACACCACCACCTTACCAGATGTGCCTACCCACCACCGCACCAGCAGCTCACCCGAGTGGAAGCTGTAGCCTACAGACTAATACATACTCCAACCTTAGCTTCCTGCATATCATACACCCCACAATATATCCACCAACATGCCCCCACTGCAGCGAGCATCCGACACTCTACCACACCACGAGGGCTTGCCAAAACACACTAGCAGCCCCCATTATTCGCATCCCCACCCTCGAGCAGTGGGATGCCGTGCTGTGCAGTTCGGAACTGAGTACTAGCAGCAGATGGTGGACGGACACGCAGGACCGCAGCCACCGCAGGGGCTCTGGACTAAGGGCTTCTCCCGCTTTCAAGCACGAACCTCTTTTATACCCTGCTACACTAGCGTCGGAATGTCATTTCACCAAATGTCATTTGACTGAAATGCCAAGTTGTGCTGCTACACTAGGTTTTTAAATGCCATTCAGGCTTAAATGACATTCGAGCCAAATGAGCACCGAGAGAGACATTTGGGATTTCAAATGCCATTTCTAGCACTCTCGATCCCAGCGTATTCGATCGGCAATGAAAAATATAATACTTCCGTACGTAAAAGAAACAAAATGTTTTTGTTTGTGGAACTTTGTTCACTGTTCATTTACTTAAAATATGAAATCAACATATTTAATTTTCATACTCTCAAAACCAGTGCGTCAGTTGGAAAAAATAAAAAATAAAACTACGTGAACAGCCACCACATTAGAGTCACAACGGGTGTCTCTTCTAATTTGATATCATTTTACTGCCTTAGACTGCTCCTAAATTGGTTGTATTATGTACGTAAACGGAGCGGGGCGACAACAGCGCCACTGCAGCCACGGCGTGCAATTGTGAAAGCTTTCAAATGCCATCGAAATTGTAGTGTAGCACGGTGGATTCTGAATGGCATTCGAAGCACCCCATTTGAGTCAAACGACATCTGGTTCAAATGACATTCGTACCCTAGTGTAGTCGGTACTTACTTGAAATACATTATTTCCCCACCAGCACCACCACCGCAGAAAAGGTCAGTTATGGGAAAGTGGGCTGGTGGTAACTTTAAACGGCTAACTTTACGCCATAATCGAAAGTCATGTCGCAACATGAAGTCACATCAATAGAGATATCATAACCAGTAGCCATGTCGTTATTGGTAACAATACCCCATTCGCTTTCGGGGGCGTCATCGCTCGTGATTTCAGTGCAGTGCGTGGCAGTAGACCATAAATTAGTGCTTGACTAGTGAATCCTCTCGTTGTAGAGGCGCTTAAATGACCAGAGTTCTCACTACATTCGTTCTCATTACAAAACCAACCACCAAACCAAAGAGTACAAGCAGTTTCGCTGGTCATCCGTTTTGCTTAGAAAGGGAATGCTTTTGTAAAGCGACAGCTCTTAATCAAGCTGACCGGAAGGTTTCGCGAAGGCCGAGGTAGTTCGTAGAAAACACGCGTTGTAGAATGCTAGCTACGCGCAGAATTCTAAAATGCTTTTCCAGCAAGGGAACGGTTGCCCCCTGGGGTTATCGCTGTTCGGACCTCATATTTTTTTGTAGACTGAAAAGTGGTAACAGTAATTAAAAACTGACATCTACCATGAAAGTTTATAAAAACAAAAACGTTTCGGCCTCCCGTACAGCAGACTTATTCACTGTGAAGATAAGGACGCAAGTCTGGCGCTCATCTTGGCTTTTTTTTTTATTATTTACGCAAGTACGCCCTTTGGCATAAACTAGATGTAGTCCAGCAGTCCCGTCTCCACAATGAAGTCGAGGAGGGGCCGGTATTGGGGACCGTGCGTCCAGCGGCGAAGGTCAGGTGGTCGTCCTGGGTGGTACCCAAGGGCCCTCATGTGACGACTCGTGCTGCCTGGAGGCCCGAGCATGAACCAAGGAGGTGGTCCAGGGTCGCTTCAGTGGCAGGGGTTTTACAGAAGGGGCATGTTTCTGGGGGAACTTGCGTCCTCCATGAGGCCTTTATCGCCGGGGTCAAAGCTGCGCCCACGCGGATTCTCCGAAGCGCCACCTCCTCGCTGCGGGTTAAACCGCCAGGAAGGTCCGACCCACGCGGGGAAGAAGGGCACGCGTGGAGCGCCGGAGAGACTCCTTGTGAATGATGAGGGTGTCACTCTGCGACAACTGGAGCAGGGGTAGCGGCCCAGTTACCCTCTGGGGATGGCAGGCCGAGTCAGCGTCAGTGTGGGCAGGTGTTGAACGTCTATTCCACAGAACTCGCACGGGACACGGAAAAGAGTTCACAATGCGATGCACATCGCAGGTCAAGTCGAGCGACTTGGCGACGCGTCGGAGTTCCCGGACTGCCTGTGTGGAGTCTGTGTACAGGTGAAGGCACGACGGCGGTTTATGCGTAATCGAGGCTCTAATGAGGATAACCCATCCCGGATGGCCAGAAGTTCTGCCAGATTGGGAAGAGGTGCCTGGGTGAGGTATGAGCAGGTCTGCTGCAATTCTGGATGAGTGGGGCACACAAGGCTGGTGTGTAGGAGTTTTGGGCCATTCCTGCGTCGACGTACACTTGCATTGCATCGGCTGTGCCATCCGACTCCGAGGGAAAAAGGTTGGGCTGCAGGACTGATTATGAAAACGGCGTATCCGGGTCAGTGGCCGGTTGTCTGTGGATTGGCTTCGGCTCCAAGGGGGAAGGTCAGGGATTTTCGTAATATAACAGGTGACTTGGAATCGAATAGTGGGCCAATGCCGCAGCAACGGGAATTGTTTGAATTTTCAGGTGACGTGCCCTCCTCCGCTGTTCAACAAGCTCGTCGAGGGTGTTCAGCTGGGCCTCCGCTTGTAGCGTCGGAATTGGGGTCATACGAGGCACATCGCCTCATCTTGTGCCCTCACCTTGCGCCCTCTATGGACTGCCGCGCTCATCTTCAGTGTGAACAAAGCTCCTGCACGGGAGCCCAAACGCCTCTGTCTTCATAAACATTCGTTGTCGGTGTCAGTTTTTACTTATTGTCATGTGTTTTGCCGACCAGGAGCGCATCTGTCCTACTTTTGATGTCTGCTTGAAAACTACGGCGAAGACAAGAAACACGCTCGGCACAGTCACAGTGTTTTCTGCATTAAGGGCTTCCCCTGTAGCCCTTACCCTCTCCCGAAATTGGCTGATAGTCTGACGTTGCCCTTATGCCCCATTCCTCGCCTGCAGATGGTGCTCATCATGGGCCTGTACCTGTCCATGTTCGCCATCATCAAGGAAGACCGGCAGCGGGCGCGGCCGGTCACCATGAAAAAGCAGGAGGACGTAGTGCTGGCGCTGCGCTTTTTCTTCATCGTGCTCACCGACTGCCTCTGCTGGATCCCCATCGTCATCATCAAGATCTTGGCTCTCTGCGAAGTGCGCATCTCAGGTACGCACTACACGGCTGTCACTCTGTGTGTTGCCACTATTGGCCAACTTTGACTGAAGGGTGCAGCTGTGTTCCCAATGGCTTGCCTGGCAACACTGTGCATGCTCTGTTACGCGGTCGCAAAGCTGTAGCTGGACTTTGTTGACAATATCGGGTACACATATTAAAGGTATATGAGCTTAGGTGCCTACCAACAGGGGCTGCATTGAAGCAACTGAAATTTCCAACCTGCTCTGATGAAACG
Source organism: Haemaphysalis longicornis (assembly GCA_013339765.2). Classification (NCBI taxonomy): domain Eukaryota; kingdom Metazoa; phylum Arthropoda; class Arachnida; order Ixodida; family Ixodidae; genus Haemaphysalis; species Haemaphysalis longicornis. The sequence goes on along the minus strand of CM023451.1, from coordinate 171,367,700 downwards.
GTTCCGGCAGACTTTCACCACCTATTATGAACATGCCCTGGAACTAGGGACATTCGAAGGAAATGTCTGATTGCAGCAGGCCCTAGATTTGCGGCAAGACGAGCATTACCATCGGTGGCTCCATGGCCCTGCCTACTGTTCTTTGTTGGACTTTATCCGGGAGGCTAACCTAGTTTCCTGGATATATATCGGACTCGCTTAATGTCTACTAAGCCTTGAGGCTATTAAATAAACGCAGACACAACAACAACTTTCGTAAAAGTTTGGCAAGTCTCACCCCGCTCAAAACTGGTACGCAGGCGACCTTGCACAGCTGTCTCTATAGTGTTTTCTTTTTTGCTATTTTGTTGTAAAGCGAATCTAAGGAATTTATCTGCTGATAGCGACAGCTATTGATGCATCCAAAGTTTCCCCGCGGAATGCTCATAGCCATCGTCCGCGTTATGCGGGTATGAGAAAGATAATGAGGCGTTTTGGTGCAACGGCGTCATACCTGTCAAGCAAACGCATTACTGTCAATAGGCAAATCTACAGAACGTCCAAGAGGGCCGCCTTTCATGTACGGTAAAGTATACCAGAAGATTGTACTCTGTGGGTGCAGTAATTCTGCGGGAACCAAAGAAAACAGGCTCTAACTGGCACCTTGCTTCCCATATACAAGTCACAAACACAGGGCGGTTTCGCGTGTGCTTTTGCAGAGAACGTGTACGCCTGGGTGGTAGTGTTCATCCTGCCGATCAACAGCGCTCTGAATCCGGTCATCTACACGCTAGCCGCACCGACGGAGCTGCGGCGGCGCATCGAGAAGTTTTCTCAGCGCATCCTCAAGTGTCACAAGCGAATCGAGTGCATACTGGCGAGTAGGTAGTACACTCACTCTTCCTTTCCATTCTCTGCATGCTTCCAGCAACGTTTATTGACCACTGAGCAACGGTTAGCAAGCACTTCTTGAAGGTTGCCAGTGCAAGTTTTCTCTCCACGCGTGGCATTTAACGAAAAGGACTGCCACCCCAAAACATTTGCAGTGACTCTCGAATGAAAATTGTAAGATAGCCCTCGTGGCATCTCCTCAGAGGCTTATCTCCGCACATACACTTTTATGTATGTTTGCCTTGGAGTCCCTTGGAACGCTCCATACCACCTAAGTACTCATTTTTACTCATACTATATATGAAACGCTTCATGTCACGCGTTGCAGACAGACGGCCATTTTTTTTTTGAAGCGGGGGGGGGGGGGGGGGGGGAAGATAAGAGGAGCCGCTTAATAATGCTTCCGTATTAAAAATTTGTCTCGGGGCAATGACGACTGCCATGGGTTCACCTACTATGGACAGAAAAATAGAAAATGTCGATTGTAGCTCGTCTTTTACATCGAATCGCACTCTAATATACTCCCGGTCACTGCCGTGCTTTCTCGTAAACCACAATATGCTAAGTATACCTAATACAGCTTCTATACTCGGTTACAACTCAAGAACGGCACCACCTCATGTAGTGTATCACTCCGCCAAAGCGCCGGACCCGTGACGTCAGTGCGCGCGCGTTTTGAAAGGGGTTTGCTATGAATGCGTGATATGCTTCCGTTTCCCGGCATACTTGGTGGCCATCCTTACATAACTAACTTACCGAAGGTGTTGATTTTGGGACAGTCATTTTGTTGCAGACCTTATGGTCCCATAGAGCACAAAAGCAGTTGGGTTATCGACCTCATGTATTTGATTTTCCTCGCGTGAAGCGTTCACGTGTGAACTGCATGACCTTGATAGACACAGCTCGTCCGGAGCATGCTCGGTTCTCATAGACGAAATTTCTTTACAGTCGATGTGTAAATCACTAAATAACTTCCGCCACCGATATTGGTATTACACGAGGTAGACCATAAAATTGAACTTTTATGCAAATTTAGAGCTCGAAGTCAAGAAGGAAATGGTGAGGATGTTCATTTATTCGTGTAATGCGCTATATGTATACAGACGGTGGAAGTGCACACAATGCCAATAACACTGAGCGAACACTTTGTTTGTGGATAGAAGCCGAAAATGAACCTGCGCTACTCCTGGCTAGATGCCGACCTTGCGTGTTTTTTTTTAGAAATTTTAATAAGAGTGTAAGGTACTGCTTCCAGCCTTTTTTTTTTCTTTTAACCATGCGCTATCATTTTGCAGGTAACAGGACCCCTCGGTCGTCAGTAGCCACGCAAAGCTTGACCGGGACGGACATTGCGTCCGCTTCGACCGATTGCACATCGGCGGCTGGTTCGTACCATCCAATGGCTCGCCAGTCCATCGCCGCCATTCACGAGCTCTCCGAGTCATCCGAGGCGGACGACACTGTTCTTTGAAATCACTTGCTATCGTTCCCTCATTGCAAGTGGTGCGCTCTGTATATCCCAAATGTCCCGCGTGTGCTACGCCTCGGCACCGTGGAAGAGGACCTTTGACGAGGACGAGGTGTAAGAGAATGCGAAAACTTTTAAAGCTGCGTAGTTGTGTTACGCTGGTAATAACAAGAGGCATTAACATTTGGGCGGGCATCTCGCGCGCGCATCAAACCGGCGCTGGTCATACCGGCGTATCAAACCGACGCTGGTCGCCTGTCATTACTAAAGCACTTCGCTTTGGTTGGCCTTCTAAACTTAAGGAAGATCTTCTCCAGGATCCTGAAGAGAAACTTGCCGTGAACCAGAAGCTGTTTGCATGTCACTTGCTGTTAACCGGATCCAAAATGTGCGCAATGGTGCGCGAATTTACCATTTAAGTTACAGCTTAGTTCGGGGCAGAAGATGTGACAATGACACTGTCACAATAATGGCAGCGCCACTGTACGGACATACGGTAGGGAAGCACAACCTTCCTATACCGGAAGTCGCTATGCTCTCGCTGAAACGTTTCGTTGCTGGAAACATTGGTGTTTGTTAAGACCACCGTCATGGAGCGTACAAGCAGATTACTTTGACTTAGAACCGCTCTTTCGTGTTACCTTTTACATGCTCGGCGAATGTTCAGTTCGAAAGTCCAATGTCGTTCCAATATAAGCCTGTATGGCAACTTAAGATTGAAATCTCATCTAGCGATACGGTGTGACGGTACTGTCATGCACTGTTTTTCCCTTTGGCCCCATTTAAAGTGTACATCACCATTCCTGCGGCTAAAGGTGCTTTTAGTGACATTACTTACTGAATGTCACAAGAATTTGACAGTGTGTTGGACGCCCTGGATGTGTGGAGCAGTTCCAAGACAGCCCCATCTCACAACTGTCTCCGCAGTTTCCGAGGCTTTGTTGAGCCATGAGTCGTGTCATTCTTCATTAACGCGCACTTGCTGTATGTTCTCGTTCGCTATTGTGCGTTTACATGTCGTTGGGTGAACAGGAAAACGTTCCTGGTGACGTTTAGGTGCGGAGCGCCGCCCTGTGCCTGTACATAGGTGGACTGCATGCCGTGTGGTTGTCTGTTGTTTGCAGAGTTGTGTATTTGCATTTTGCGGTTTCCAGAACAACAGCGCCGATGTCATATTCGCCTGTATTGAACCATGTGTCATACAAGATGGGCTAATTGAATCTCTGTGCAAGTAAATTGGTGCAACTTTAATGTGAAACCTTCAAGCCACCGTACGGACCGCCAGAATTTACAGTAAAGCACAGCTTCATAACGATGCTGTTAATCAGTTACTTTAAGCACTACTTAAAATCAGCAGAAACCTTTCGTGCAACCAGAGGCAGGTCTGAACGGGCTACTACTATACTCGATACACCTGAGAGTAGCCTCGGTAGAGAAGGTATTTATGGTTGTGCGTAAATATTTTTTTGCAGCCCTGTTTGTAACACCCTTCAAAACGCAAGGACAGAAACTTTCATTACACACCTCTGCGTCTGGGATGATATTAGCATGCATTTGCTTTTATATTCACACAAGAAATTAAAATTTTTTCTTGTTAAGTTCCGCAATATTTTCTTTAGAGCATCTGTTACTTAAACCAGAATTTACCTCACACTCGTTGTAAAGTACCATCTTCTTTACGAAGGCTATCCTGCTATACCTAAAAGAAACTGACGCTCATTCTAGATGTCAGCTATGCGCAGCTAGGTTGGCGTTAAAGGAGTACTGACACGAAATTTCAAAGCTGAGATAACTCTGTAAAATGCTTACTTTTTATCAGGAGATATCTCCCAGCAAGTTTCAACAGCAACCGTTTGGCGTAACATATTTTAAATCCATTGTAATCTTCGCCCGCACGAGAAAGCCCAGAGCGGGCCGACGTGACATCATCTGCTACTTGCCCCAAAACTGCCGACGTCGGGGCTCCCGTGTAGAAGCCGACGCGCTGGCTGTGGTTGTCGTCTGACGTCATGCTGCCCAGGCGCGTGGGGACGGTGAAGACTTCGGACGGTCTGGGCGCGCGCGTGCATCGCTCGCGCGCGCGCGCCTCCAGAGCGACAGCGATACGGCTAGAATGGTGACGTCACGTGATACCTCCTGTCATGGCGGCCGCTCGGCGTTCGTTTTGTCGAAACCGAAACTGACACAAATAAACGACGCCGTAAAGGAATGTTTACGCTGCGCTCGACCGTCTAATGTGTAATTCTATGCTTAGTGTGCTGGTAGGCACGCATAGCAGCGATAAAAAACGTAACACGAAAATTTCGTGACAGTACTCCTTTAATGAAAACCAGAAACTGAAACCTTCAGACCGTTCCGCGAGCAATGTCACGCTTTTACATCATTCAGTGTTTTGTCTCATAGTCACACGTGAGCGTAGCTGTGGGAAACAAGGCCCACTATTCTTGACAGGGTATTTCCTCGAAACGTCCATCCTTCGCATTTTACAGGTGCGTGTATTGCCTGAAATATCGTCGTCATCTGTCAGTGCGTTCTTTGTGGTACAGTAACCTAACTTATCGAAGTGTACGACGAATGCGTGTTGTCTGGACCTACAGACGCATAATACATCCTGTAACGTCACGTGCACAAGAACCGACTGAAAGTGTTCCCAAAAGTTTACGACAACGATGGTGTCAAGGCTACGTCTGTTGAGTACTGGGGGATTTTAAGCTTTTGAGAGCCAATCATAGTGCTTGCACATCGACCCAGAGGCGGGACCTCTTCGGCAAGACCGAAAAGGGTGCGGAGGAGGGAACAAATTTCATGAAACATTTCCAGAAAGGGGAGGCGGGAGGCACAAGGACTCTTCGAGAAGGGCGTTGCCCGTGGTTTTGGATGCGCCAGTGCATCGACTGAAGCATAATATGCAACACACACAAACAAAAACCTTCGCTTCACAAGACTGCTTTTCAAGAGGTGGTACAAAATGCTAGAAGGGACACTCCTGCCGCACACAAAGCTGATTAAAGGTTTGTTTTAGTAAGGTGCCTATTTTCTGGTAATGAGTTTGACTTCTATGACGGGAAAGCACTACGTTGAGTGAGCTAAATGTTCTCTGCCTTTGAAAGGCGATTGCGGCCAGTAGAAAAGATTGTGCCCGTTGCACTAAGTACGTCCAACAGAATTCTGGACGTGAAATCAGAGAAAGGCTTGATCAGGGGTCCTGAGGATTGAGTCCTTCTGTGGTTGAGCCTTTGAGCCCTTCCGTGGATTGGGTGCCCGCCCTCAGTGCTGGCACTCTGGAGCGCGTGCCCAGACAGCTCTCGCAGTTGTTGATATGGTAATGAACGGTGATGATGCGGCTAGATGTTGTCATGAAGGCGCTGCTTTTTGAAATATTATCTGTACATTTCATTTCGCAATAGGAGTTCGAACCGCACCGGTCCAAAAAGTACGGTGATTTCGATTTCCTGCGTAAATCTTGAATAAGTTTACGGCGATTTCCTCCCATTTTGCATGAACGCAGTTGGGGTAAAATGTTGGGTACGTTACATCCATTTGAGGCTTCCAATTGAGGCTTCCAACATAGAAAAAAATCCATATGCAAAATTTCTCCGTCTTTCAGAGCGGGCAAATCTCATCGAAAGCGCTGGAAAAATGATAACATATTAAGTGGGGTAAACAGTTTATGATGTATTGAGCAGTCTTAGCCCATTGCATGTCATTAAAAGACGCAATGCATTTAAGCGCTAATTTCCACTGTGCTTAATTGTGCGTGCTCCTTGTATAATTTATTAAAGCGTACGTATTAAATGCCCCATTGATCGAAAAAGTGGGCGTCCGGCGTCCAGAGTCTGTAGCTGTAAAACGGCTCCTCGCGTAACACTGCATGCAGAGTAACACTGCATGCAGAGGTGTGTTGGCCAACGAGTGGGATAGCATTCAATGGCCCACTGAGAGAAAAAAAACCGGCGCCCGATGTCCCGTCTGTAGCAGCAAGACGGCTCCTAAACTTCCCGTTGGCTCTCTGCGCGGCAATACGCATCGCATACCGCCATCGAGTCGGAAGCACCTTCATAGTGCGCGGCTGCGACCACGGCATTGGCGAAAGGTGGCCGTCCGAAGGAGCACTCGAAGAATCTCGAAAGAGCGCCCAGCGGCCTTCAATTGGGTACTAATGCTTTCGCATTCACAAATCATAAGAAGTTCTTAAGTATTATCGGAGTTTGTTTCCTTTTGTTCTGTCTCAACTAATGAGCCACCCAAGCAACTTTGCTGTCAAGCGCAGCGCAGCTGCAAGCGAGAAAGCTCTGTCTAGTTTTTTCCATATCATGATAATGCTGAACTATCGCATGTGCCGATACGAAAGCTGTGAGCGTGATGCGGGAACGGGCTAAAATTCGGAGATGGAATTAGTTTGAAACTCGCTTGTTAAAGAGGACTAACACCACTTGGCGAACCGACAACGTGATTCGCACGAGTAGGCTTCATGAAAGTTGCTCTATTGTGTTTTGCTGCCGTTGGTAGGGTTCAGTGGGTCCACATTGTAGTGGTTCTCGGGTATACCCGATAGTGTACACGCAGAGTACAGAGTACATACCTGATAAAGTGCAGGGAAAAGATTCGCTGCGATGTTTCGTTATCACTTTTGCGTTATGTAGACTGCTTCGCGTTCGGAGCCGCGTGCAGTGCGTGGAAGCGACTTCGCAGGATAACTCGTTCCCTTGAAACACATGATTACTCAGATGCTCGCTCGCTAAATCCCTTACAGCAGTGAACTAGATGCTACCTTCAAAACAGCACACCAGCACGGCGATCTTGATGTGTATTGTTGAGCGTTGAACCCAACTTCCCAGAGAACAACTGCTTCCACACAATTGTTCGGAACCAACGCGCCGCTGAGCGGAACCAAGTTTCGGGCGTTCGTTTGCGCTACGACAAACAGGTGGCTCGTATTAACGTCTGTAGTAAGAAAAAGAACTGCAGTGGCAGCTGCAAGCTTTCGTGAAGGCAAATAGCTTAAATGTGTAAGAACTGGCTCTCAAAAGCATAAAAAATGTTTTCGGAAAACTGTGGCGGTGCATTAAGGGTTCGCTTTGCACTGCTGATGCTTCAGTGCGCATTCGGCGCGTGTGTAACAGGCGTGCTTCTGGTGTATCTCCTCGTTGTTTGCTAAATGTATATAATCCGAAACCCCGTTGTGGTGACACTGTGCGCAGTGATGCTCTTATGTGGCAGCTACTTATACGTGCGTTGATGGGTCCAAGCGAGAAGTATGTGTTACCGTTTACGATGTCTCAACTCCGGGAGTTTTGGGGTTAGAAGTGGCCTTCAGTCAGACCGTTGAATGCGTTGGCAGAGTACGTGTTTACGAGCCTTACTGTTCTTATCATTTTTACCCTCTTGGTTTTGGCGAAGACGCAAGTGTTGCATGGAATAATTTATCAGTTACAGCGAGACTGCGGGGTTGCTTGACATTGGATAAATTTTGTCAAACACAATTTTAGCAAACGTTACGCTATCGTGAACACTTGATTGTGCAAGCTTCAAACGTAATCGAATTGGTTACTTTTATAAAAATGATCGCTTAAATTTGTTCAGCGGTCGCATGCTTTTGAAGAGGTTGTTGAACGGTGAAGTCGGCTGTAGCTTTGTTTCTGGTAAAGTTGAGAGGTTGAGAAAAATGGTTTTGGATGTAGACGCACATCAACGTTTGATATTTGATGTTTGATATTAACCATGTTGCTGAACATATACAGCTAATCTTCCACGGCTGTAAGCTTTCCATGACCGACGAACACAACGTATCAGCCATTTTAAAGCTTTCTAGCTACGAAGACTGCCGAGCTAAAATTAGCCCTAAGATGAGCACTTTCAAGGCTAAAAAAAATAATACAAAAGAAACGAAAAAAGCTTCACCTGCCACCATTCCCTGAGGTTGTGTACTTGCATTTATTTTTATCGGTTACGTCGCTGGAAGTGCAACAGGTGGCCAAGTGCAACCGGTGTTACACGCGAATGCGACTGTAACAGTGTGAGAGGCGCCTGCCTCGTATTTTCCCTGAAACGTGTAAAGAAGGGAAGGAGGCTCGGATGGGTATCTGTGTAATCTGCAGGGTTCACTTTAAAGTGAATTAGAAAAAAAGAGCATTTCGATTGCGCGTGTACAAACATCTTGCACATCTGTACTTTACTTTCATTGCGTTTCGTTTTGTACAAATGTGAGTAATAAATCATGTGTGGACACGTACAAGGGCGCATGCGTATTTCGAGCAGTAATTTTCGCAACCAAGCTCTCTGCTGGAGTTTTTGTAGCAAGTTGGTGTTTTTTTTTTTTTTCTGATCGCGAAGGATGGCAACCACGTTCCGTAGTCTTTGGTGGCATGGACAACCTTCACCATATCGTGGATGTCGTCCCGGAATGCAAATTGTTACTACTCAAACCATGTGCGCACAACGATTACCTGGCGTTCGCACATTCGCCGTGGCGGTGACGTATTCACGCACGCAGTTCTGGGGCTTATTTCACGCTTTTCAATACCTCTTTCTCCATCCCGTACTACTTTAAAGCAACTGGTACAAAAATTTCGAAGATACGACAGATTGCGCTGGGTAGGCAAGCATGAATGTCCTTCAGTACTGAAATGAGGCTACGATTGGTTTAGGAACAATCAAATGACTTCAAAAAAAGGGGTAAAAAGTACAAGCAAGGTAAGGACCTCAGAACGGTAAGAAGGTTAATTATGTCCGGGTAACTACATCCCGTACTTCGAGGAGTTTTATTACACATTGAGAGGCCGCCTTGACGGCACAAGGAGTGAAGTATTCTTTCCATTGTGCCAACCCTGCCACTATATCAGCGCATTTATTAATTTACGGAAAGGAAATTGGATACAAAACATCTAGCATCAACACGCGTTTACCGGCCTTTAAACTGGACGCCGAGATTTTCTCTTATTATGCCTAATTTAAGCTTGCATTCAGCCGAGGAGCAATATCCTTGGTTTGTAAAAAGATGTAAACTCATGTTTGGTGAGCGGGCGTTTGTGGCAGTACAAAGTTGATTGTTACGAATATTGATCCCGACTACAGTTAGCAAGTAAACTTATCTTTTTTTAGATCATGGGGCGCAGGTTGAAAGCTTAATAATACAAAGGCTTGAAAACTTATTAATGCCAATGATCAGGCAGTACAAGGAAAGCTAGTTAAAAGTGGACTAGCGCTATTAGTAATTCGTGCGCCTAAACCCCAGTGGAATATTATATTGGGTTGATTTGTTTACCCGTTGTTTACGAAGATTATAAAAATGAGAACCCTACGACAGGGCGATGACCTTACAATACCGAGAGTCTGTCTCCATATTTGTCTTTTTCAAAAAAAAAAGGCGGGAAATGCCCTCCAGGGTCGAGCCCGCCGAGAGTACGCCTCTTCGAAGGACCTCGTCGAGTGTACCGGCACATTGGTATGCGCAGCGAAGGGCATCCGCAACTTACCCGAAGGAAGAAAAGTGTCTGCTGCAGCTTTGAACACCGCGACGCTGCGGTAGCGAAGCGCCTTGGGACTGGGGATGGGCCCGCAGTTGAAAACCGGAGCACTTCCCACTTTGGGGGATTCTTCGGCATTCCTGGCGCGTCCTCCGCCATTCAGCGCTTCCCACCTGCTTGGCGCTGAGAGGACCCGAAATGGCACGCAGCTTGTTTTTTTCCCCGGCTTACGTGCGAGTGTATAGAGAAAGATGGGGAACGGCGCACATACTGGGCCCTCCTCCATTTGATAAGTTCGGCTCCTGGACGCCATACTCCTAGCTGGAACCGCAAAACGCTATATTAGGCAAAACAAATAAAATGTGCCGAGGCTGCGAAGCTCCGTGAGCGCGGTAGCGCTCATAGAGCAAAGCACAGCTTTGTTCAGTTTGAAAGAATTCTGGCCTTCGGCATATCAGTAAGCTCATTACCCCGGCGATGCGAAACCCGAAGGCTCGGAGAACCCACATTTCGCCTGAGGGCCGCACTTACCCGGGAGAATAAGTTGCGCAGTTTGGCCCGCCTTAGTATGAGTGTTTAGTTGCCCGTTAGCTTCGACTATACGATAAAAGGGCCCATCTCCCGCGAGGGGCGACTCGAGTAAATGCGTCGCATAGGGGGTGGAGTGTATGTATTGGCGTTAACGTTTAGTGTTTGGGGAGTTGGTGGTAGTGCATGGTTGTATCCGCAGCTTCTTGACGTAGTTTGAAGAGTCAAGGATATCAGGCAGAGTTCGTAGCCTTCCATTCTGTGTCGGCTTTGTGCCTCAGTGGGAAGAGCACCATGTAAATTCGTTTCGCCCGCAGGGTCGTGGGATAGAAACCCTGGACGGTAAGTATTATTTTTTTATATAGTGTAGGGGAGGGGTGCGGAACTGTCTTGAGAGCGAGGAGGGTAAGCGTGATTGCGGGAGAGGAGGAGAGGGGGAGAGGGCTCACCTGGAACGGCTGTGCGGACGCCGAGGCCACGCCAACGCCGGGTGACCATCGTGAGTTAAAGAAATGCTCTGCATTTAAAAAATGGCCGCAGCCTAGCTCAGCTAACCTTGGATATGCAAAGCAAAAGCTTGGCTTAGTCTGGTTGAGTCTTGGTTTCGCTTGGTTAAACCTTTGATTTAGCTGTATTGCCGATCAGGACTCAAAGCCGTTCGGCGAACGCGGCGTTCATTCATGGCGAACGCACCGTTCCTCTTCGCCGGGCGCGAGACGAGTCACGTTGTCCGAAACGGCCCAGCACCGCATGCATGGGAGGCTGCGTGGGTGGTTGGCTGCCTCGGCCGCAGCGGCGGCGGCGACCGCTGTCGGCGCCCGCAGGCGCCAACAGCGGGCCCGGCGAATCCCGCGATGCGCTTCGAGGGGTGTGTCACCGGGGGTTGTGTCTCCAGTCAAAAGGTCATTTGCGCATCCCCCACGAAATCGCTGGACGAAAGTAGTAAAGCTTTGCTGTAAAAGACTCTAGGGGCCACACTGCAATCGTTCATTCATATTTTTGGCAGTCGCTTAGGTCGATGGCCGACGATCACACAATCAAGAGCGTGTGACGTCATAGAGAAATCACCCGAAAGTGGCTTGGTATGTTTTCTTTGATATCTTGATTACTTGTTTGAAGTTTGTCACAAAGTTGGTATCACTGTTATCAAGGAAAAGCGGTCTTTTCAATGAACAAAATTTGTTTTGTCTCTTCGTGGTCCTTTAAAAAGAGACACAAAAGTGTAGAAACAAGTGGGCCTCCATCGGTAGATGACAATGTCGTAAATGCAAATGTACCGCTCGTGACGATAGTGCTAGTTTGTCAAATTAGATAATGCCAGAAGCGTGGACACAAGTATTGGCACCAAACACGACTACCCGCATTGCGGTTTGGGACGCCGCAAATCGCGAATGTGAAATGGTGAAGGTGGAGCTTGTCTAAGGAATTTCCTGAAACAATCATGAAAGCAGGTAGGTGCAATTGTAAAATACAATAACCCCTCGTCAACTCGAAGTCGTAAAGTCCGCTGAAAATTTCGGGACATACGGAGTTTCCAGTTAAGCGAATTGCCGAACTTTTAGTCCAGGTCACTGATACTAGTGCTGTTAACAAAAGATCTACTGCACAGGGAAGCTTTCGTAGTAAGACCAAATTAATTCGCAGAAAAAAAAACAAATGTTTATTATTGCGGAAGAAAGAACCCGATGCTTCCTGTTTCGCGTTTACATCTGGGGTGATATTCCAAAAGGCCCGAGATTAAGCGGAACTCGGGAGACACGAGCACTAATGATAATATATCGAGGCGGAATTCACGCGCTTTAAAGATGGCAATTCATGCTATCTGCAGATTATTGAGGTGACGTGACCGCGCCAGGGAAGCGCGCTCCAAGGAGGCGCGACTAGGGCGTGGCGCATTTTTCAGTGCGTTCTCTCGCTCCACTGTTGCACTGGTGGCTACTGCGGGCAAGCATATCCATACTTTATCGCGCTTTAATTTTATTCAGCTGTATTTCACTACCAAGTTCGTATATTTTTTTAATGCGTTCATATGAACTTTTTGTTTGAAAGTTTCCGTCCTGGGAAGCAGTTTCCGCCCGTTTCTGGCCGTCGGTGGCGGACATTGCTATTATGTGAATAAGGCCGACTGGCCAAAAAAAAAGAAAGCGGGTGATGGAAGCGCCACGCATTCAAAATAATTGCTACTCGGTATTATGTTATCGAAACCATTCGTCAGCTTTCCGATAAAAAATTTCCTTGGGGCGCTTGAATATGCTTACGTGCTTTGAAGGCGAAGGCTTGGTGATACTTATTAACAGCTTCTTTACTGATACATTGTACTTGCGTCTTTTTCCTAGTTTTCATTTCTTTGTCGTCTGGCACGAATTACTTCGACCGACTTATTTTCTGCTATAACGTGTTTGCGTTAGTTTCTTCTCTTTCACTTCTTAATAAACTACGTCAGCAAGCCAGCAAGCTGACTGGCCCACACCACAGCCTCCCGAGAATCGGGTTTCTCTGATGTTGGTGTGCACCTGTCCTACTCCCGTGCCCTCACGTTCAGGTGTTTTCGCGGCACGCACTATTCTAAAAGTTTTAATTTTCAAATTAACAGTGTGATGGATTTCGCGAAACGGGGCACATTAGCTCCTCAAAGCTACCAATTGCGGGCCAATCTCCGAAGTGGGCATGTTCACGAAGGAAGGAGTAGCAACCACGAAAACAAGTTTTCATATTTGTTTGCTTTATTTTCTTTTGTCGACGAGGCTCTCTACAGTGGATCTTTTTTCATTGAGTTCAATGCCCTCACTTCTCTCTCTTCCGTCGCCCCCTTCCCACTCCGGCTTCCCTTCCCTCTGGCGTCACGCAGTTATTTTAATTCTCAACTATCCCCTTTACTCACTTTCTCTACTACCATTGTTCATTTGTTATTTGGTTAGTTTACCGTTTCAGTTTAGGCTTTATTAGCGCCTATTGTTTTGTTTTTGTAGTTATCTTTAATTTTTCTTTTCTTGGTTCTCAAGCTCTATTCCTGTCTTTTCAATACTCTTTCTTTCTCTTTAAATCCCTCCTTCCCCACTTCCCATGTGTAGGGTAGCCAACCAGACTGTAACCTGGTTAACCTCCGTGCCTTTCATGCACTGTATTATCCTTCCTTCCTTCCTGCCATACGACGGTGACGCTGAAGGAAACCCGTTGAAATGTGTAGAGAACGCCTCTGATAATAGATAGGTGCTGTTGATTGTATATCTATAAACGTACTAAATTATCCTGCAGATTACGTTTCCACAAAAAATGCGCGACACTCAACGCCTCTGATGCGCTGACGACAAATGAAACGCATGGTCATACAACGCCTCGTTCGAAATTGTTTTGCGAGCAGGCGATAACTAAGCGCACATTACGGCATGCAGACGGATAGACGCGGGGTAGAACCCGCGGAATTCGTCGGGCGAACCGTCTAACCGAAAGGCGAGGTCTGGGAAACACGTCTCCTGGGATCATTATCGTGCACACACCGGCTGCCTGTCGACTGGTGGCGGTCGATGGTGCAGTCGCTACCAACGCTTCCGTGGAAGCTTCCCGTCGCGTAAAACCGCAGCGCGCAAAACCCTTGCTCCGTGGCGGTCATGGAGCGAAAGCCGCCTCGAAGTCGTCGTAAACGATGGTCGGTCACCAGATGACTACACAGCCAATGCACAGTGTACTTTAGTAGAGACAAAAACAAGCTCAAACTCCTCCTCCGTTTTAGAAGACCTGTCGGGGTAGAAATATGCCTGCTACGGCGACCATGAAGAATAAACCACGCCGAAGCAGGGGCCATCATGAGTTCAACTCGGCAGGGCTAAACCATTCCCGAGTTTTCTCCGAGTTCCAAAGTTAACCATTACGTTTGGGGAGCTATTACTAGTGGCCAGGTGGGCTGTTTCCTTGCATACGGAGCAGTAGCAAGCGTTTTTGCAGATCTCATTCTCTTTCAAGCCATGCACTAAGCCGCATTCCTGACACTCCTTCGTTAGGGCAGTAGCGTACCATAAGACCTTCCTTATGGCATTTTAAACGTACCAGTGTTTTGGGTTTGTAAGGGGCCACGGGAAGTATCTCGTGGTGATATCTCACGGTGCGGGGGGTTTTCGCGGAATTAAACGTGATCAGAGATCACGTTTAATTCCGCGAAAACCCCCCGCAGAATACAACTAGCTGAACTTTCGAAGTTAATAAGCGCAAGACAGCTGACATACGGAAGTATAATATGGAGAGGATCGAATACGCTCTAAAGAACGGAGGTAGCCTGAAAGCAGTGAAGAGGCGTCTTGGCGTGGGGAAAAATCAGATGTATGCACTTAAAGATAAGCAAGGCAATGACATCACAAATATGGATAAAATAGTCACGGTGACCGAGGATTTCTGTAGGGATCTGTAGAGTAGCCGGGACATCCAGGATAATGCTGAACGAGAAAGGACTTGAAAAAATTACAGGCCGATCAGCTTACTCTCAGTCGTCTACAAGGTACTTACCAAGGTAATCGCTAACAGAATTTCTGCAACCTTAGATTTCAGTCAACCTAAAGAACAAGCAGGGTTCCGTAAAGGTTATTCAACAATGGACCATATTCACACGATCAATCAGGTGATAGAGAAGTGCGCGGAGTATACTGAGCCCCTATATATAGCCTTCATAGATTATGAGAAAGCATTTGACTCGGTCGAAACCCTAGCAGTCATTCAGGCAGTACGGAACGAGGAGGTAGATGAGCTATATGTAAGAATCTAAGAGTATATCTACAATGGGTCCACAGCTACCATCATCCTCCATAAGGAGAGCAGTAAAATACCTATAAGGAAAGGCGTCAGGCAAGGAGACACAATCTCTCCATTGTTATTCACAGCATGTTTACAAGAAGTATTCAGAACGTTGGATTGGGAACAGGTGGTAGTAAGGGTTAATGGAGAATACCTCAGTAACCTCAGATTTGCTGATGACGTTGCCTTGCTAAGTAACTCGGGGGACGAATTGCAAACCCTGCTTACCGCAATTGACAAACAGAGTAGAACCGTGGGCCTGAAAATTAATATGCAGAAAACCAAAGTAATGATCAATAACCTCGGGACAGCACAGCAGTTTGGGACAGGGGGCGAGGTAGTCGAAGTGGTAAGCGAATATATCTACTTAGGCCAAGTTGTGACCACGGATCCCAACCATGAGGCAGAGATAATTAGAAGGATTAGAATGGGGTGAAGTGCATACGGCAGGCATGCTCAGATAATGAATAGCAGCCAACCATTGTCCCTGAAGAACAAAGTGTATGACAGCTGCATCTTACCGGTACTCACCTACGGGGCAGAAACTTGGAGGCTCCTAAGAGGGTTCAACTTAATTTAAGAACGACTCAGCGGGCAATGGAGCGGAAAATGATGGGTGTAACATTAAGGGACAAGAAGAGAGCGGAGTGGGTCAGGGAACAAACGCGTGTTAAGGACATTGTCACGTGAACGGATGGTGGGGTGGTCTTTACCAGCTCTGAGCAATGGACACAGGTAAGCCGTTGACGTGTTTAACAACATACATTTAATACACACAAAAAAAACCTCAGGCAAAGCACTCAATATTTAAACTACACACAAACGATAACACTCAAACCTCTACAATCCCAAAATACAACTCACATACAAACCCCTACTTAACAGCGTCAATATACATTCAAATCAAAACTCAAAAGTCTCTACCATAAAGTCCTACACTATCAGTTCAAATACACTCCTTAATCAAGTTCTAGTTCATTTCTCTCGTATCACAACTACCTAGTTGTGTCCCTTACAACTGCGTCCCTACTGGACTGGCCTACCCCGGTCGTCGGCGCTGACTTGTCGCACCCTTGCGTGGCCGTGACTATGGTGGTAGCCTGCTCGTCTCGCTTCTTCGGTGCCGGCGTTCGATGCGCGCGGTCACTCCTTGGACGGCGTGGGCTCCACGCGTCCTCACTTCTTTCCTCGGTGGCTACCCCCTGGTAGCCGCTACCGCTGGAGGTCTCAGGTAGGCTTGGCACGAACGTCGCCTTTCGGGGCCGTCGAGACGAACGTCGACGGAGCGTGGACGCTGGCCGCTGGTGCCCGACCGATGCCGCTTGGGCCACGAAGACACAGGTTCGTGGTGCACCTAGGATGACGGTGCCGATGCGAAGTCGGCCCGCTCCCGCCCAGACTCGGATGGCGTGGTCGATGGCCTGGCCGCGTCCCCCTGGCTCGTTCCGTGAAGCTCACGTGCTCCGGCCGCCTCCTGGTTGTCTGCCTCCCGTTGTCTTGCCTCTCCCTTCTCTTTGTGCGCCCGCTTTTATACCCTCTGGGCTCTCCCGTGGCGCACTCCCATTGGCTCTTCGCCTCTTCTATGTCCTTATATGGCCATCTCGCCACTTGTCCCATGCGCGGCCTTCCCTGATTGGCCGACCAGTGCGCTGCCACCTTTGCCCATGATTCCTTGGTGCGTCGTTGCTGGCACTTGCTGATTGGCGCGCTCTTGGCGCGGCCTTCAAAATTCTCGTTCCTTTGTTGTTTTCTTTCCTGTTTTTCGGGGGTTTGATGCGTCCCCCTCTCATGGGGTGCCCTGACACATGACAGACATATTAGTAGAAATTAAGAAGAAATGGACGTTGGCAGGGCATGTAATGCGAAGGCAAGATAACCGTTGGTCATTAAGGGTAATAGAGTGAATCCCTAGGGAAGGCAAGTGTTGCAGGGACGGCAGAAAGTTAGATGGGCAGATGAAATCAAGAAGTTTGCGGGGATAAATTGGTCACAGTTGGCACAGTACCGGGGTAATTGGAGAACAATGGGAGAGGCCTTTGCCCTGCAGTTGGCGTAGATAGGCTGGTGGTGGTGATGATGATGATGAAACGTGATCAACGCCTTATTGCTTCGTCCGAGCCTTTTGACGTCTACAATATCGATCAGGTCGTTGTGGAGGTAGGACAGCAGTTGGTCATTCGTTTTTTTTTTTTTTTTTTTTTTTAGCGGAATGCTAATCACTCGTTTAATCGTGGAGCTGTTATTGCGGATGGGGGTCATTTCAACAGAAACGTGCTTTGGATGAGGTCCTTGCGCATTTTTAATTTTGCACAAGGTCCGCACTTAAAGGTCCACGTTACATTTTGTACTACGCACCATTTCAGGACGCGGCAACAATCCCATTCACCGCGATCAAATACGTGCATTAATTTCGAAGGTGCCGCTTGAAGTCCTTTGTTGACGTATCTTGCGGAAAATTGAATTTTTTAAAAGCAAGGCTTTATACCGCAACGCCCGGTTGCAAAAGTCTTCGCACGTACAGAAATTTCAGCCGCACATGTAACACTGCACGCAATGTTGACAGAAGGTTGATGTCCACGTCAAGTTCACAACGAAAAAAAAATAATAAACACGCGCTCCACAAGAACCGTGGTTCTATGAAAACGCAGGCCAGTACAGCGACACGTGAGACCTCAGTGCAGCGTACACCCTTTTGTCATCTGCTTAAATATTTGCATCCATCTCTCAGAGACCGAAATACCTGAAGAGTTCCAATCTTCTAGCATCAGTTCAGTGTTTTGCTTGATAATGGTCCACTGGGGAGAAAGGCTTCATCAAAGTCATCTTCGGCAAGAAAATTGTACGCGTTCTTCGGTAAAAAGAAATCTAAATTGTACACTTTTAGTAAATATTCTAAAGTACTCAAGGTCAACTCTGTAAAATATGCTGTCGGCACACTTTCGGTGCGATCAATTTGCTTGGCGCCAATTTTGAGACTATGGAGTCCTGAGAAAACGGGACATAATTGTTTATTTCGACAAAACAACGGGACGCCAGAAGTGGACCTCAAAAACGGTGCTGTCCAGGCAAAAACGGGACGTCTGGTCACCCTAATCTTTAATAAGCTAATCCGTTCACGCTCACGACAGCTTGTCTATAATCAAGTGTATGTAGTGCATTTGTCTCTCGCCAATACAGTACAAAAGTGTAAGAAAGAGAAGTACGCACTGCCTTCTTACCATTGTGCGACGGTAGTCAATCTCATCAACAACGCTAAGCATTTGCGCCTTGTCGTGGCCCGCACAACCATGAGAAAGTTTGTCCTCCCACGAGAAGTTCAAAACAGGCGCTCCACGATTGTGGCGCCAGCTGTGCGGCAGGGAGTAAACTAGACTACATCGTTGTTTACATAAATGAGGCCAGGTGGCGGGACCGGCTGCGAGCTCCTCAAGGCGCGATCTTTCGAATGAGAGCGGCAAGCGGCCTTGAGAAGAATCTTGAAAGGCCGTCGCTGCGGTGATGAAGCAAAGGCAGCCAGCCGTAACGTACGATTCCACAGAAGAAGCCGTATTTTATTCCTTCTCCCCCATTTTCTATCCTCTTGTTTGCAGTTAGAAGAGCACGTGGCAATTGTGCCTCATTGTCGTCTGCCGCGTTTCCAGAAACTTAATGCGACGTTCTTGACATCCCAGTCTGCGCGGTAACGTCTACGTACTCCGCGACTGCCGATGCCAGTATGAATGGGATGCGTCATTCCTTCCTCACAATATACGAGTGTTCTTTTCTTAGCACTTACAACGGTTCGCCGGAGCGTGCGTCACTGTTATTAATACCCCACACGCAGCCGTCACAAGCACACCATCAGCAACACCGGTAGATCCGCGCACGGACCTGGTTTTAAATCCTTAAAAGAAGTTCGAATCCATTTGTCAGTCAGTCAGTCAGTCAGTCAGCTCGTCCGCCTGTCTGTTGTCTGTCTGTCGGTCCGTCTGTCCGTCTGTCTGTCTGTGTGTCTGTGTGTCTGTCTGTCGCGATAGGTATTTACCTGCATCTCGAGCTGGAACATCCATTCGAAAATGAATTTTTCTTCTCGGCCTCCGAGGCATGAGCTTGTACTGGGAAAGGAGGAAGGTAATAAAACGAGTCTAACAATTACTCCTGGAGTCTTAGATATGCAACTGAGTAAATCCGCCCTTCCCATTTCTTGAGCAACCCCCGGACGGTGCGATTCGAATATTTCGTGAAATCTAATTAACCTAGAATGAGGTCGTAAATCACCGCAAACCGAATTTTCCGATTTATTTTCGTTGTTCAATTAAAAAGCAATTACAAACCCGGCGATCGTCTTCCCTGAAGTCAGTGACAGGCGCTTGACATTGCCGTGATGGCTGTATATAAGATAGGCCTTTTTGGTTTAGTAGTTCATTTCTAGGTTTTTGTCAATTAAATTCCTTCGCCAAATAATGCCAATTTGCACCATAATATGTTCAAACGACGGCAAATGCGCATTTTCGTGCAGACGCAGGGCATTACACTGGCTGGGGCTTCAGTTAGAATTTTTTTTCATGTCTGTGTTCGTTTTGGGTATATTTTATTTTTGTTCTAACTGCCGGCGGGTGATCTACAATGCATACTTCTTAAATTTCGTTAGTTGTTTTATTGGTTCTGCATTTTTTTTCTTAGACCAGTTAAGTATCTGCATTTTTTAACTTCGCCAATTATGCATTTCTGTGCAGGTACAGGTCATTACAGGGTTGACGCTCTAGTATGCTCGGCCAAGAATGCTTACGCGTTAAAACAAAATGTCGCTATGGTTCGGTGCGTCGGGCCCAGGGGATGCGGACCGGGGCTGGATCCCCCCTTCTGTCGGAAAGAAGGGCTGAGCTTCCCTTTGGCACTATTAAAGAAACATGCACCCCCCCCCCACCCCCCCCCCCCCAAAAAAAAATAAATAATAAAATAATAAAAAAACTGTATGGAATGGTCCGAAGCACGAGGCTCAACACGACTGGGTCATTTGGCTTCGAATGGCACGTCTTGTCTGCCAAAACTGATGGCTAATTAATTCCACATTCACCGTGTGTTTCTTCTTCTTACAGGTTGCTACTTGCCCATTACTACAATTCTGTAAAGAAGAGTGAATGATTGCCTTTTCGTAATTTTATTTACGATGTCGATTGTGCATGCGTAAAGGTGTTTGAAAGTGCATTTCGAGCGCCGCGTAGAGGGTACGATGGCTTTAACTTAACAAAATAATCATAATTATTACATTATGGTGATTGTTCGAGTGAATAAAACCTGCTACATAGAATAAATGGTGTTGGACTAAAAATTCAGTTCGATACGCCTGAACCCACCTCCGTGAAGGAACTATTCAGATGCCGAAAGCAAACGCAATGTGATTTCTAGTACAACAAAATGCAAATAAGTGAATTGTTGGCGCGCATAAAATACGAGTAGCGCTAAATTGTAGTCCAGTAAAAGGCGTCCTTACGCCTCAAAGATGATTTTGAACATCATCATCAGTGCCCATAGCCTGAAAGACGCCAACATAATTCTGATTAACAAGAGGTGAGATCCCAAAGACCTCAAGAATTACTCAAGAATTACAGGCCCATTAGCCTACCCTGAGTTGTTTTCAAGCTGTTTACCAAAGTAATAGTAAAGCGCATAAGTGACAGCCTAAATTCACAACAACCCACAGTGCAAGCAGGGTTTACGCAGGGGTACTCAACATTGGATCACGCCTGTGTCGTCAATCAAGTGATTGACAAGAAAGCCGAACACACTAAACCCCTTTACACTGGCATTTAAGGCTACGAAAAGTCGTCTGATTCAGTGAGCACCGCCGCCAGTGCTGGCAGCATTGAAATACTACGGGATAGAGGAGACCTAGATAAGTCTCCTTGAAGACATATTCAAAGGATGTAGCGGGAAGCGTAATTCCTCACAAGCCAAGCGACAAATTCACTATCCGTAAGAGCGTAACGACAGGGTGATACCATCTCGCCAAAACTGTTCACAGCTTGTCTCGACGGAGTATTCAGGAAGCTTGACCGGAAAAACAAAGAATTACGGATAAACTGAGTATACTTGAGCCATTTGAAATCTGCATACGACGCAGTCTTGCTAAGTGAGTCCGCCTGCAAAAAAAAAATGCCTGATGAACTACAATCGTAAAGTATGGCCGTGAGGCTAAAAATAATATAAATAAATCTAAAGTAATGGTGAATAACATGCCAAAAGCCCACCCTTCAGCATATTTGTGCTATTGTTAGTTTGTTGTATTCGACAAGTGAATGGATTGTGATCGCTCTTGAACTGCTCTCTCTGACATCGCGTGACTCTTAGTTCCCATGTTCTGTACGCTGATTGTTACGATTCACTTCCTTGTTGTTGTTGTTGACTTGAAGCGACACTGTATTACTGGCATGACCCTCCAGTAACAATCCCTTCTGGGATTGAGGGTATTCTGAAATAAGCAAATAAATAATAAAGGAAGGCTAGAACAAGTAGAGGAATATAGCTACCTCGGACAGGTTGCCAGTGCTGACCCTAACCATGAGAGAGAAATCCGGCGCAGAATGGGTATGGGCTGGGGTGGGCTCGGAAAGCACTCTCAATTAATAAAACTCAAGCAACCTCTATCAGTCAAAAGAATAATATGCAAAATTCCTCCTGCTGGTGATGACATATGGAGCGGAAACTTGGCGCCTTACTAAGTAACTGGAAAGCAAACTTCGTTCGGCTAAACAAGCCATGGAACCATGAATGATCGGAGTAACACTTAGAGACGAGAAACTAGCTTCCTGGATCAGAGAACCAACTCGAGTAGAAGATCTCACAGTTCAAATAAATAAAAAGAAATTGACTCGGTCTGGCCATGTAGTGAGACGAAAAATTGCCTCCATCTCCCCGCGAGGGAACCCTGGTGTAATGCGGCGCATCTGGGGGTTCAATTGGCGTTTCCATTGGGTTGAAGGAGATGAGACCGCAGAGGCGAGTCGCGCATGCGCGCACATGCGTACCGGAGCAGCTGTTAACGCAGCGTTAATGCAGCGAAGCGCGCGCCAACCAAGCGCGCAAGCTGTCGTTATGCTAATACGCCGGAGTGAGAGTGTTGCACACAGCTATGGGAGAGGCGAACGGAGGAGGGCTGCGGACGGACGCCGCCGCCGCCGACGACGACACAAGAGGGACATGCCTCAGAGCAAGAGATGCACCGCATCTAATAACAGCCGGTGGGCCAGCAGGGTAACAGAGTGGATACCGAGAAAACACACCCAGAAGAGCCGGAAGGCCAATAACTAGATGACGGGACGAAAAAGATAAAGGAAGCTCACTCTAACGCGTAATGCTTGCAGGTGGCGAAGTTCTAGGAACCTTCACGACCATCACGAAGGTTTAAGTCCACGATTGCAGCCTATTTGCTCCTTCTTCGCTGCCGCTACGACCTTTACTCCATCCTTGTTGCTATAAGTGTGAGCTTCTTTCATTCTCTTTTTTTTTCTTCTTCGAAGTGTAAGTCATTGGACATCACCTTGGCGGGGCGTACGCTATGACGTGTCTTGCTCGTCCCGTGCAAGTGTGACCACGATTACAGCGAACGCTAGAGTCTTTCTCGTTCCGGGAAAGTGTCGCCGCGATTACGGCAAACGCTGGGGTTTTTTTTTTTTTTTTTTCGGCCAATCTCCCTACGTGTGCCCACTTAGGCTCGGCTTGAAAAACGTGCGCAGGGGACGCTAGGCGGTCGTCGCGAGGCAGGCACGCACGAGCGCTGAGCATTTTCTTGGTTGATTGATTGATTGTAGGGTTTAACGCGCCGACGCAACGCAGGCGATGAGGCGCGCCGTAGTGGAGGGCTCCGGATTAATTTTGACCACCTGGGGATCTTTAACGTGCGCCGAAATCTCGAACACACGGGCGTTTTTGCTTTTCGCCTCCATCAGAAAAGCGGCCGCCGCGGCCGGGAATTTTCTTGGTTTTCTTGACTGCCGCACGGTCGCCGCGAGGCCCGCACTCACGTGCGCGCGTTTGCGTGAGCTCTTCGAAATTTCTTCGTATTTTGACTGCGAACACGAAAAATCAAGATCAGCGCCCGTCTGTGTTCTACGTGTTTGCTAATACTCCGTCCCGTTCCGTTTGCGCTGTTAGGATTTTTCAGGCCCTGAGTAGGCTGTTGTTGTTGACGATCACCACCACCACCACCATCATCATCATCATCACGTCGTCATAGTAGTCATCATTATCATCATCACCATCATCATCATCATTATTATTATTATTATTATTATTGGTACTACTACTACTACTACTACTACAATCATAATCGTAATCATCATCATCATCATAAGCGACTCTCTCGAGGCCCCCATTCGAAATCTTTCTGAAGCCTCTGGGATTTGCGCGGGTTAGTGCCACAGTTGCACCACGCGCAAGCTGCGGACCAAGGGACCAGAGGAAGCGTTTAGGCAGATGAAGCATGCTTGTAATACAGAGGACCGCACTAAGCCTCAAGGCAAAACGAACTAAAAGGCTTCGTCATCACCGATATCCTGCTGGCCAGCATCACCTCACCATCGCTGGCGTAATTACATCGGGGACTCGAATGGCCATAAAACGACATATCACTTCGGTTGCAATCATTAGCAGAAACGATACTTCGCGCGCATAACGTTGCACCACGTTGCGCTTTCGTATGGGTTTTTTATATGCACTTGGAGAAGGTAGATACGCATTCCACAGGACGCGTTTTTTACCTCTAGTAGTGCGGGACTTGTTGGAGTTATCATCTTGAATGTGCCCTCTACAGCTTCGCGAAGTAATCTGCTTCCAGTTCGTGCTTGTCTCCAGGAGATCTGACTGCGCAGCGACGCATTCCGGGCCACTTGAAGTGTGCCCGCCAGCAAAAACTCCTGCACGGCAAGCGAGGCCGCCAGCTGTGGCGGATGTTGTTGTTCTTATAGTGACTCGGCACATACACACGGGGGGGATCGGCCAAGAATCGGGCGTGAGGAGGGCTAATGCACCCGCTTAAAACAACGACAAATTATAAGCATAGCTATTAATATACAGAAAGAGCGCATTATCACAAAATAGAATTGCTTTAGAATCGAAAGTGGAGTTTCGAATACTCTCCCTCGCACGTGCTCCCATACCTCTTGATTGCTCCTTCAGCTTTCTCGAGCAAGATGTCGCGGCGGCACCACCGCACTCAGCGCTTCCACAACTTCCAGGATCAGCGCTTCACGCTCCCAGTGGTACCTTGCTGACCCCCGCTCAACTGGTCCTGGGTTGTCCGCTGTTGACGCTCCCTTCGACGGGGAGTTATGGCTGTTGTAATGGCGAATGTATAGGCTTACCTTCGGCGGCGAGTTGCACCCGTGATAACGGTAGGGCTGTAGCCTAGGGATTTGCCTTTGCTTTGGTGGCGATTTTTGGATGTAAAATGGATGTAAAAATGGCACGGTTATAGGCCTGCATTCGGCGGCGAGTTATGGCGATAAAAATTGCAAGAGTCGAGCCTTACCATCATGTGCGAGTTAGGGCTGTGGACTTAGGGCTGTAGGCTGTACGGGACTTTAGTAGCCTCGACGGGGTCCAACATCACCCGTGACGAAAGTTTCGTTGGCCTTTTCGCAGGCAGGCGAAGAAAAAAAATAAATAAACGCTGAAGGCGCGTTTATACGCCATGTCCACCCAGTCACCGTTCGAGATGGGCTCCTCGCCATTTGATTCCGAGTTTCAGCTGTCGCCCTCGCTTTCGGATAAGGGGCCATGCATACAAATACAAGTTTGTTTTATTCGAAAGAGTTCGTGTTTTATAGGGCCCCCCGCGCTTGTCCGGAAGCAAACGAATGCTTCTTTCACTGAGAAATTAATTATTTTAAGTTAAAATTTTGCTTCTCCTGCCAAATCGTGTGTTTTCATGAGATCTCAATGAAATCACAAGAACAGGTCTTCAAGGAGAAGTTGGTGTACTGCGAAGCCTTTTTTTTTTTTTACCGTTAGTCAACATAGATGGCGCCACCATACTGTGGCGGGCCGTTTTCTGCATTTTTTTTTTTTACCGTATTTGTACCTGGCTTGTTCTTGTTAAGGTAGAAAATAATCGTTTCGTGAAAAAAATTTCTCCCACCTCCCCTCGCGGGAACCCCTGTGTAGATGCGACGCATACGGGGTTCCGTTGTTGTGTCCGTTAGGTTGATTCTGCCATCGCGTGAAACGTGCCGTGAACCCCCCGCCGCGGCTATGACGCAACACAATCCAACACAATCCACATTAATCCAAATCCAATCCAATCCTAGCCAAGCCAAGCCAAGCCAAGCCAATCGAATCCAATCCAATGCCCCTCGCGAGAGAGTGTTCGCTATCGGAGAGGAGAGGGGGTGAGTGGCGGAGAGCGCAGCTTGCGCGGCGAGGAGAATGGGGGAGGGGCGGACGACAACGACACCGACGCTTCATGGACAAGGCGAGTGAATGAGATGCAGTCGCATCTAATATTGTGTTCACTCGACGAATATGGTCACGTAAGACACCGTCGCTTACGCCAATCGGTCAGTGTCGTCTGAGACATCCCAAAAGCACCGGAGTGCTGTGCAGCTAAAGCGAGCGGTACTTCTATGCTTACGAGTACTTTCGTAACGTCTAGTGTTTGTCCGACCATCCTTACTGCTATAAAAAGAATGTGCCCCAAATTTAAGCGCAAATAGCTCGTTCGGCAAGCTTATAAGCCCTGCCTAATTTGCGTTTGCTTTTGCCGGCCCGGGTCAGCCAATCTTAGAGCTGGCACATATGATATCATATATATGTTGCGGGAAATTAGCTAGTAAGTCAAATGGCCATTGCCTTTTTTCCTAATTATGTAGCTTATGTAAGCCATGTTTACGTTAAAATTGGTGTCAGTATGATTCTTACGAGGCAATCTTTCGAATGAACCAAACTTGTGTTTTGTATGCATGGCCCTTTAAGTAGGAAGCATGAACGCGACACGGCGTACAGCATCTATTTTACCGTTGTGACTGTGGCCGTTGCGCGTATTTGCCGGAGCAGGCGCTATGGCGATTTCAAAAGGGGAGTAGAGCGTAAGGAGACGGCGATGACGTCACGAGGGAAGACAAGGTCCCCGCCGAGTTCCGGCTCACTCCTCCGATTTCGGGGGAGCAACTTTTTTTGCTCCGCGGAGCGATATTCGGCTGCGACGGCGCTCTAGATCTGCCATTGGAACATGATTTGGTTGCTCCCGATCTGCCATTGGAACGTTCCTGCTCCAGATGGAGCAATAAAGTTGCTCTAAAAGTGCTCCGCATCTCCCATTGGAATTCAACACAGTCTACTTTACTTTGTAGGCTGTGCTTGGTAACGGCCTTTCCGGAGGCCTGCTCCTTTCTTATCGGCCAGTAGCGCCCACGACAACGACTGTGTGGCTGAAGAGACAATCGAGTATGGGCATTGTCGTTGCCCCCAACATTCTTCGGAAAAACGTGTGTTGGCCACCTAGCTCAGCCGTTTGGACAACCAACCGTTCTCAGTAGAGACCATCTCAGGACATCAACCCCTTCAGTCGACTTCGCAGAAGGCGACAAAAGCCCTTCTTAGTTTCCTGAATGAGACAAGCCTGGACAAACGAGTGTAGCGCTCGTTTGTCCAGGAGTGTAGCGCTCGTTTGTCCCTCCTTTTCACCTGCCCTCTCTTTCATTCCGAGTAGCAAACCGGGCTCCACGCCTGGCCAACCTATCAGTGTTCACTCTTTAAAGGGTCCATGAAGAGAAAATACAACTTTGTTTAACTTTAAAGAGTTAGGCTTCAGTACCTCACTCAGCTCCATTCTGGCCACGAAAGACGTTTTTAACCGATAAAAACGCAAGAAATACTTACGAACTTTGAAATTTCGCGCCAAAGTGACGTGTTATCGGTGCGAGTGGCGTCATATGGGCCAGTTCGGCTGTCGTCAATCTCCCAAAGAAGATTTTGTGACGTCATAGGCTGGAAACTGGCTAGCGAGTCGCCACAGCTCCACACGTTTTCTTTAATATCTCCGTTATTTTATGAAAGTTTGCGATGAAATCGGTATCATTTTTATCAGTACAAAGCAACCTTTCTAATGAACCAAACTTGTATTTTGTCTTCATGGCTCCTTTAATAACAGCGAGCTCTGCGAGGTTAGCGAGTTCTGCCCCTCGCCCTCCTCCTTATCTCCTCCTTCTTCTCCACCTATTCCATATACCAACTGGTATAGAAATGCCCCATCATCCACACCCTGTACTATCCCCTTCACCATGGAAGTGGGAGAGCGGGCTGACCAGTTTGCGTGTTGAAGACCAGGAATTCCCCGTCAATTCGTCCCGAGCTGCAGCGATAGCCCCCGACTTTTCTAAATGAGGATATGCCACCCACTTTTCTTTCCCTTTATTCCGACGCCAATAAACGTTTTTGTCCTTCTTCTTCCTCACTTCAGTGTTCTTTTAGGAGACGGTGACCCCAAAGTAAATATGCTCATACATTTCCTAACGCCAAGCCCTGGCAGAACGGCTCTTGCATGTCCACCTTGTTCAGCGCACTGAAACACATTTGAGGCTATAAAATAACTATATACTGTATTTACTCAATTCATAGCACCCCCTTCTTTCCACCATCGCGAAGCCCAAAGGGGAGGGGGTGCTTAGAGTCGAGAAACCTAAATCCCTTCACCCTCCTCACCGGCGCTTTTTTTCGTGGCCGTATCTCGACGAGACGGGCGCAAAGAATAATGTTTCGTTTGGCGAACATTCAAAAGAAAAATAGATAGAGACAGTGAACCAACCGCTTACGTCTGATACTCAGTCCCCCTCGCTACCATTCGAGTCCGTTGTGCCACTTGGTCCATCGCTTTCAGTATCCCCCAGCAGGTCGTCTTGTGTTCCGTTAAGTGGTTTTAGATGCAAAGCATCTCTTGCTCTTGGCTCTGTCGTCCGTCGTCCGTCCGTCGTCTTTCGTCCGTCCGCACCTCTCCCCCTCTCCCCACCAGCTGTGCGATAGCGCGGGCGCTTCTCTTCCTCTCCGACTCTCCACGCCAGCGCTGCGATAGCGTGCGCGCTGCTCCTCCTCTCCCCCTCTCCACGCCAGCTGTGCGATAGCACGCGCGCTACTCATCGCCACAGCTGCGCGATAAGCGCGCATGCGCGTCTCCTCTCTCATCTCCTCCTCTCTACTACATCTGCTCTATGTAATAAACCCAGTCCGCGCGCCACTCCCACAGTTGCTGCTTCGGTTGTGTCACGCTGCACCGTCCGGAGTTCCGTCATTTTCCGTTATTTGGATACCCAATCTCGTGAACGCTTCGGAACCTCCGAGATGCTTCGCATCAACTCAGGGTTCCCTCGCGGGAAGGTGGTGTCATTTTTTTTAATTGAAAACTTAATAAAGGATTTGTCCACAACGTCTACCTTGCGAGGGTTGCTTAGAAAAGTGGGCGCTTAAAATCACATACAAGATTTTCCCAATTTTTTCCCCGAAAGTAGAGGAGGATGCTTAGAATCGGGAGGTGCTCAGAATCACAAATATACTGTATAACCTAACGAGAGCAGCATTTCTTTGTTCGAGAGTACACGCTAGACTGGCTCTTATGAAAACAAGTAAAAAACGAGGTTTAGGAAGGCGTTTAAAATAAGTGAAGTAAGAGGCAGACGAAAAAAAATAAACTTAGATAAGGACCCTGCCAGCTCTACACGTGCCAGCAAGAATAAAGAAGGATCAAGAAAAAGGCGCTGCCCACACTGTCGAGCCAAGTGGCGCCTGTAAATGCGTCCAGTTGGTTTTAAACCGCACAGATCCGGTAACTCAACTGCCGTGGGCAGTGTACGTGTCTGAGGCTACGTGGCTTTGTTTTTGTTGAGTTATTTAATGCTCAGTCGAAGTTATCGAGAGTACTTCTGGCCAACGTTCCCGAAATAGGCTGGGCGACGCGTTGGAATGCTCAGTAAGTGACGCGTTACAACAGGATGTGACGCCTGTTTTCTTTCAGCACTGACCGGCCGGATGTATGCCTTCACCATTATGTCTCGTATCGCTTTTAAAATGTCAGCTTTAATCCGGAGTAACCCGGTATCGCCGGGTATGAAGTAGACTGGCGGCGTTCTGTTCTGGCATTTATGATGGCGCAATATAAAATTATATTTTACGCAGCCGTGTACAAGATTACAAAGTGGTTTATGCGCCAGGATCATTGGTTCCCGCCAATATCAACGCACGAGTTACTACATGTGATAGGGCTACGTCAACCAGGTTTAGCTCTCGAGACTGCTTAGCAGCTGACATGGCGATTTCGTACAAATTGGACGGAATACTTTGCAGGATTTTGAAAATAAATCTCCGCTGACTGGCCTTTGTAAGGTACTGCGAAGTTCTCAGCGGGATTGGAAACATTCGGGTGTGCTGATGTGAATCTCATTTCGCTATAATTCGCAATGGTTAAGAAGTTTGTTTTGCTGGGCAAAGCTTTCATTAGTCTCTGCTACGTGCCTGTTGGGAACGCCATGGGTTGTAACACAAAATGTGGTTCTTCCTGAAGCACTAGACATAACCTAGTGGAGAAGATAAATACTTCTGATTCTATCATTCATCTTTATATCAACAAGTGGACATCAGGGGAAATATCAGATTAGTGCTTCTGGCCGCTGTTCCCGAGGAAATAATGATGTAATCTAAAATGGACCTTTTCCAGGCCAAGTAGAGCGCTCGTAGCGGGGAATACGAAAAGCACAATTGGTGGTATGTTCGCCGGTGACGCTGTTGTCCAAAGATTGCTAATTAAGGGGCACGCCAACAACTCACGCACACCACGCTTCGCTTTTTTAACTTGATGCGCAAAGACCTTTCTTTGATTCCGCTGTTAACAAAGTTTGTTCTCTCATGCCGGTGATTGACCATTCAAATAACTTCACCCTTATGTATCGGCCCCCGAATGCCAACCAGTATCTGCTCGGAGTTGAGCCCGGCGTACGCATTCGTTAAGAGCGAGCCACCAAAGTAATGGCGGCGTGCCTGCAAGCGCATGCGTAGATAGAGGTCGTGGAAAATGTCCATCGTACAATAAGACCCTGTGTTAATAATATTTCGGAAAGAGCAGCGTATGGCATAAGTCTGTCATACGACACGTGCTTCGAGCTCCCTAAGCGTAATTAAGGTTTTAAGAGAAAAAAAAATCCACTGCTACTTGTTGCCAGCAGCACCAGGCAGCAGTGGACCCTTTTCGCAGTTTTGAGCACTTTGCTTGCAGTTTGCGAGAACAACCTGCAAGCAAGGTGCCATTGTGACGTCAGTACAGGGAATTGTCGAAGTTCTCGAAAGAAGTCTGTTGTGATGATAGCTGAGGAGGAGCAACTTTGCCAGCCATGTTTCAAGAAATGTCCGAGAGGAGCGGATGCCACCTTCCGGTCTGGCCCTACCATCGGCCTTCGCGCCCTTCCCGTAACGGGGATCACGTAGCGGCCTCGGTGATGGGCGTCATTTGTAAGTCACGTACTGCCCGAAACTTGCTGAACAGCGGGTGGGCTCGTTTGTAGGCATCGAATGAAGCTCACCCACACGGGACTGGATGCACGCCGTGTTTCAGGGAAAGCAATGGTTCCTTAGGCGGTATGTTCCATCTCTCTAAAACTTTGAAAGGCGTGGGGACAGCATCCGTGCTGGCTTACCTTGGCATGGTCGCTGTTCTGGCTGAGCCTTTACCAGGAAACACCGCAAGGGTAGGTTCGTACCCCCACTAAACTTCGTCAGTTTCCCACGTTGTGAGGACAAGCAGGTGCACACACGAGTCGTTTCCTAAATCAATACAACCACCTGCCACGGGGAGCCCGTTGAAGATGTCTCTCATGTTATACGATATCTCGCACAGAGTCTGGCGCTTTGTGAACAGAAAGGGCGGGGAATTAGTTCAGAGGTTTCCCTTTTATTCATACAGTACTGCTGCACGCATGTGCTTAAAAGGAAGCTAAAGCGCCTTAGTTTTAAATATTTCTAATATAGTTATAGCTCTGTGCAGTGTGACACTCCTACCGGTGGTACTCCGAAAGGAAAGAGGAATGGTTCTAGAGAATAGTTGCTAACAGCAACAGACTGAACAAAACTTGCATGCAAACAGACTGCAGTTATTTAATGAGGCTGAGTATACTTACGGCCGGGGCAATAAGAATATAAATTAAACACACAACGTTCCGTTGCTTGTTAGTCACCACTGACACTTGCCCCCTCTTCACCTCTCTCCGAGTTTTCCCGTGCTAGATGCAGAGTTCAGCCGTATAGACTTCGCCCGGCGACAGACGCTAATTTTC
Organism: Haemaphysalis longicornis; assembly: GCA_013339765.2. Taxonomy (NCBI): domain Eukaryota; kingdom Metazoa; phylum Arthropoda; class Arachnida; order Ixodida; family Ixodidae; genus Haemaphysalis; species Haemaphysalis longicornis. The sequence goes on along the minus strand of CM023451.1, from coordinate 171,336,297 downwards.
GGCATGTCATAGTCTTCCCGCATACATAACCAACAGAAAGCCGCTGCTGCCATAGTCCAAAAAAAGATACCCCAAGAGCGAGTTTCTGGAGGCCAAGCACAGCTGAGAGCGGCCGCGCCATTGGCCTTCGCACACGTACTGCAAAAAAAAATTATAAGGTCGCTTTTCCACTGACCGTGATTACAGAATAATATACAAAATGCATTTACGCGTACGTCCGTGGGATCTCTATTGCCTGCTTTTATTAAAAGGTACACGTTATGCATGCACGTGGATGAGATAGCCAGATTTAACTCTGTGCGACCGCCACAAATGACACCACCCTCCTTTCCGTTGTTGTGTCTTATAGTGCGAGGTAGTGCTTATCATTATCGCGTCGAGGCGGCGTATATGCCCCGGGGCTGCGGCTCTCGAAGCCCACGATAGACCGGCGGGTCACGTAGGGGCCAGACACGCGGCAGCCGGATTGTTGCGGTTGGAAGCGATGTTTTCACGGAGTTCCCGGAATGGAAATCCCCTTGTTTAGTTGGCTCGGACGCCCTGGGTGACTGGCGGCCCGAGAGGACGTTCCCCTGTCGCCAAGAGACCGGCGGAGTGTGGATTATCGCGACGGTTACTTGATGGCGGCCAAACACTGATTCTTGATCAACTTTTCTTCTGCGATGCTAGAAGCTACTAGCCGGGAACGCAAGAATAGCAACTGCCTAGGAATGAATTTAGACATCCAGTGTCGCAACGTCTACCCTGGAGGCGCTGACTGGACGCCGACGCCGGGCACTTCTTGGTTTTAGGCATGTAGCCAGCAGCACTATATATAGATCCCGCTCTCCCTCTTAATGAAAAGCGTGGAATAGTAACCGCAAATAAAAAGTTGCATGATGGACAAAACGTTTGCCTTTTTGGGATAACGCCCACGGCTTCTTCTACTTACGTCACCTGCTCAGAAAGTCAGTCAGGCGTTTTTATTCGGGGTGCGCTAGCTATTTCGCATTTGTAAAGTTGCAATGAGAGCAAAAAAAAAAAAAAAAGAAGTGCACTAACCACACCTTTTATTACTTCAAAGAGATATTTTCGGTAAGGTTAACTCAATGCATGATGCATGAACGGTGTTTGGTTGAGTTGTATTGGTGTAGCACAAGAGTGGAAACTTTTTTTTATAAAATCAAAGTAAGCTCCAACCCGGTGTTAGACGATCTGACTTCTCCGTCTCTGCGCCGCGGACGGAGGCGACGAGACTTGCGGCTGAGAAGGAGGAGGAAGAAATACTTCTGTTCAGATTACTGAACGGCCCAGAGTGCAGCCCTGGGGAGTGCTTCCTTCTTCTGCGGGGCCTATATGCAGTCCGCGCGGCCTGTGTTCTGTCCACCCGCTGAAGCTGGGTAGGTAGAGAGGGCCTGGAGAGTAGCATCTCCCATTGCTCTTATGGGTAGTTGACGGAAAGAGAGGAGGGTGCTCAGGGCTAAAGTCGCACACCCCGATTACGGGGCGGGGTGTTCCTACTTCTGAGCAAAATTTACATTCAGCGTCGTAGCGTTTCGGGTGCATTAAGTGAATACGCGTAGGCTGTGGGAAGGAGCCCGGATTATATGAGCCGTAGGGTAGTTTGTTGTTCTCTGGAAAGGTCGGGGTAAGGAGAAGGTACGGTCTGTCTCATAAGGCGATAATGCTGGGTTATCTCCCTGAACGTGACTGACTGTCCTCGTGCAGCTCCATAGCACGGGAGGTAAAAGCGCAGGCTTGTTGGGTGGGCGTATTTGTTGCCCTCCATTGAAGTGTGAGGGGGTGTCCAGATTAGCTGAATGGAACCGTTTAGGGAGTGGTTTTTTAGCACGCACAGTGCAGGTCAGGACACCCAACACGACTGGTAATTCCAGTAGGATTGCTGGGAATCGGTGATTACCCTCCGAACCCCTGGTTGAGTGAGAGCCAAGGTGATGGCTACCTCTTCTGCTGCCGTCATTTCTTGGGTCCTAAGCGAGGTACACGCAAGGAGGCTGGTTCTGGAGGTAGCCACGATGATGGCGTGTTGCTGCCCTAGATGTTTGGAGAAGTTTCTGTAGATAACTGCATGAGCCCCACCGAGGGTGGTGTTTAGCGCTTGAGCCCGTGCTTTTCGGTGACCCTCGTCATGTGAGGGGTTCATATTTCTAAGCAAAGGGAGCATCTTTAGTTTTAGTCACCAAGAGTCTGGGAGTATGTCAAGCGGAGTGACATTCTGGGCTGCCCAGCCAATCTGGTGAAGCATGCGGTTACCCACCGCAGTTCACAGTCGGACCTTCTGGTTAGAAAGATGGCCTTCTATCAGCTCTTCCACCGTGTTGTGGAGCCCGTGCTAAGCAGCCTCAGTGTGGACGCACTCATGAGAAGACCAATGGCCTGCTCAACCGCCTTTCTAATCATTATATAAAGCATCTCTATGTCTTCCTCGTCGAGAAGAAGACAGGGGGTTGACGTAAGTGACTCTCGAGAGGACAAAAGCTTCAATCAATCGAGAGCTACCAGATTTCTTTAGGCCTCGCTTCTTGGTGGCAACTCGCCTGATCATGTGTATGATTTGATTAATGCTGTTTTTAGGCGCTACAAGGAGACGTCACTCTTGGTGTTATCCTCGAGATGTAGGTCCAGGATCTTGATGCTGGGGCTTGGAGTGATGGCCTGGTCATCAAGGAGTATTTGAATGTATTCCTTGATTTGGCGTGAGGGCGGACGACAAGAAGCTGTGATTTTTTACGTGAATACTGGAGGCCACAGGCTTTAGCACATTGGCGTACTAAAAGTGAGATTCCATGGATTGGTGCGAGATTCCTTTAATTTTTGTAACTCTCAGCACATGAGCAAGGTGCGCACAGGGCCGCTAGACGGGCGTGAGGGTTCGTGTGACGCTTTCACGTGGCATTCAGCGAGAAGACAGGGGGTAAACCCGTAGATGTGCTTGGTAAGTACACCATTTGTCTTCCCGTGTTCGCGTGGGCTCAAAAAAAAAAAAAAAAAAGCTCGTAGCTAAATCGGTAAGACAACGGGCTCTCGCTTTGTTATAACACGAAGGCATGGCATATTAAATTCAAAAGCTGAATCAAAGAAGCGCGAGGAGATATATAAAAGTGAGGAAGATGATTGACCGCTCAATTGCAACGGAAACAGTTGTCTAGAAAAAGGCTGAGGCTTAGCTGAACATCTCATTGACTTATTAGTAGCCCGAGACATAACAAACAGCCAAACCCACTGTACATAGCGAGACACAGAAAAACGGAAAGTCACCGTGCTTGGGAACGTTGATAGGGTTTCACGCGGCCTAACGTTTACTAAGCTTGCCAGCGTTTTTCTCGGCTATTTATAAACGTATGTTTAGAAATGCGGTCCTAATCATCTTAGCTACCAACATTTTTGACACTCAATTTATATCTCGCTTTTATGGTGCGCAGACGTTTGTAAAGGCAATAATAACTGCCCTTTTTTAAAGTCCAAACACACTAGTGAAAGCGTGGGCACTATCATTGGACACGCCTTTTTTTTCGAGTTGCATCAGCACATAAAGCAACACAAACAGGCAACAGTAGCCCCGCTCTGGCCCATCGCGAAACCAACACTCCGCGCTCAGTGTGTCATTTTCCGTGCTGTTGCGTCAATATCCGTTATTCCAGATTGGGCCTAGATCATCCGGCCCCCGACCGGAGCCATAGCGATGCCCTCTGCATTCGTCGATGACCTCGTCATTATCGCGTGCGGGAGCGGAAATACAAGACCGACATGGAGAGGCCAGCTATGCTACCGGAGTCAGAACGAAACAAACTAGGAAGTAGCAAAACAACAACAGCAACAACAACGAAATACCGAGAAGAAAAAAACAAAGGAAACACATGATATAACACAGGGCAGGCGCAGCGGTGGGCGTCACGCTTGCCTCGTCACTCAGCGGTATCCGACGGACCAGAATGCTTAAGCGGAAGCGTCTGCGATCCAAATGGCTGCTCCAGCTGACATAAATATGAGCAAGCGCTTTAAGCAGGATGCGCCGCTTTCGTATAGCAATGAAAGGATTGGCATTCTGGGCGGAATCTATGCCTGCCAGCAGAGTGTCAGCTTTCCAGAGTGCCGGGGCCTTATGACGGTTCTCAAAGATTTGCAGGGAAAAGCAATGGCCTCCAAACGAAGTTCGTCTGAAGACGGTGCGTTATAATGCCACCGGTGGGAATTTTTAAATACCACGCTGTGAACAAAAGAACGGGAACCCCCTCGTCCCTAACATATCGAGAATGTTCACAGAGGTTTCCAAGGTTTCCGCTCGGTGCCTGCCGCCATGATTGAATTATTCAAACAAGTTTCTGTATTCTTATCTTGTACAGATTTGTGAGGATTTTAGATTGAACGTATCAAATGAAGTAAAACCTACGTCGGGAAAATCAAGACAGTATCGCCCCGTCATGGTTTTTTTTTATTATTTTGTTTTGAAGGCGAAACCCTTCAATTGCCCATTGAGCGACAAAAGCGCCATCTAACGCCCGTGACAGAAAAATGGCTTGGGTGTTCCATTGCACGAGGCATATTCTATATCACGAGGCGTTCCGCATTGCGAGAGACATCGGCGTCCCCATGACGCTTGATGACTGCGTCCTACTTCGGTCTAACATTTCAAATATGGTAAATTGGTGTGCTGAAAATAAGCTATGGCTTAATATCGACAAAAGATATGTAATGATTTTCACTAGAAAAACTTTTTCTGTACTACATGATTACACAATAAATAAAACAGCATTCAAACGGGTTTAGAGAAAGTCGTGATCTTGGCATTGTTGCAGATTCAGAACTGCATTCTCGCTCTCATGTTGACTCTGACGTGAACAAGGCCTATATACAGCCTCTTGGGAATTATGTCTCGAATTATGAGACCATTTTCTAATCCTCAGTGGTTTGTTCGATTGGTGCTAACTATGGTGATCCCGAAACTTCATTTTGTGTCTGTTGTTTCGAACAGGTTGGGCATAACAAGTAGAGCTAAGCTTGAAAATGTACAAAGTTGTTTTATTAGAATTGTATACGACGGGCATTTTGGTCACAGAGTTTACTATCAGCATAAAGATGTGTTGGAGAAATTGTAGATTTGCTTTTTTTTGTTTAAGTCCTAACACAGCATCATTGATTGTGAAGACCGTACGTCATCAATTCAGATGAGGGTTCCCTGTAAATCTTTCCGTGACTTTCATTGTTTCAAATCAGTTCTACTTCTTCACCTACGCAAAGGTTGTTTAGACTGCAGAATGAAAAGGCAAGTCACCTTGACATTTTCAACAACAATTTGCATTTATTTAAGCTCGCTTTGGCTCAAGTGCCCTGATCGCCTTTTCCAATCTTTCTCCTTCTATTTAGTTTTTCTCGTTTCAGGCTACATATTTGAATTGTTTGCGTTTGCTCTAAATTTTGTATGTTTCATACTGTGCACTGCCGCTAAGGCCATCGTCGTCAAGTCTTTCATTACACGGCAGCATGAACGAGCAGCGCCGCAACGCGTAGGAGACTGATCGAAGCCATTCGAAAGCTTTAAGGCGGATCGCGAAGCGAAGCATCTCCAGCGGCAAGATTGTAAAGCCCTTCGACAAAGCAAAGCAAAACAAGGCGTCTCGGGCGTTCACCAGGGCAATCATGCTTTCCCATTCACAACGATAAGAAGTGCTTACGTGTTCTGGGATTTTTTTTTTGTTCTTTGCTTCAACATTCAGCAGCAGTTATCGCTGCGTCAAACTCAAGATGCACTTTTGTTTTCCAACAATAGCGAAACCGAAAGAGGAATTCATTTTCGCCGATTCGCTATATCCAATCAATCACCCGTCCTACGTCCTCTCAATCAGTCGACGCCGTGTATTCAGGTAGGCAATGGTCCGTCCTTTCTGCTGCAGAAACTAGGCCATAAAAACCGATCCCCGCCCGCAATGGCGCCATTACGGAACTGGAAAAATGAAGGCGGTCATCGCACTCGTTACACTTTCTAAAGCAATAAAGTTTACAGGTTCTCTCCGGAGAGAAATCATACAAAAACCTATTTATGCAGGACCGTAATTTGCGACGTCTGATATTGAGAAGACTCCTTGTTGGTGCCCCCTTCTTCTTTTTACTACTTTCTTTAATCTCTGAAATGCCATCGTCCAAACCGTCCGAAGCCTCCCCGCGACTCCGAAGAAACCAGCTCCGAGACGATCGCGACATCGGTGAGCAAATAACATCAATAAAAAGGTAGCCCCATTCTGCGTTTTCATTTTACTTTTTTTTTCTCTCTCCGAGCGTTTCGTCTTTTTGCATGGTGGTGCTCCCTTTTCCAGAACAGGCTCTCTCTCCAGTTGGGCAGGCACCCTGATGTACCCGGATTCTGCATGGGGACAAGGGCCGCCAGTTTCGCATCCGCCTAGAGGCGGCCCGCTCCACGTTCTTCTCCTAACAGTAGTACGTGCCGCTGCGGTGCAGAGAGCAAACACGGCTGCCGTGGTGCCCGAATGGCGGCGGCTTCCCGCGCTGTGGCCCTCTCATTAGTCAAATGGCGACCCCGGCCCCCTCCTCTCCGGACGTTCGGCCCCATACGACACGGCCGGGATCGCTGTCGCGTCGTCGTGGCCGGGTCGGCGACACACGGGAGCGGCCACGCGACTTCGGCACGGATCCCGGAGGAATCGCGCCTTTGCGCCGCCGCCACTGCCCCTGATATGGCAGCCGAACGCCTCGTGCGTCAGAAGTCAGCACGGCCTTGCGGGTGCACCCGAACCGGCATTCTCAGGTGGGTGATCCCGAGCGTCGCGCGTGGACTTGGAACGGCCCCGGTGCTCCGGAGATCGGAAAAGCGACTGTAGGGGAAGACGCCGGTCGAAAGGGGATGTTTTGCAGCTCAGTGGTTGCACTGTAGATGCGACAGTGTACGACCGGAGTTGAGAAAGTTCAAGCACCAACAGAAACAGACCTTAAAGGCTGCAGGCCAGTTTTTCCTAATTTGTTTCCGAAAAACGCATCTTGTGGGGCTTTCCCATCGCAGAACTGGAGAAGAAACCCAGCGCTGCCTTCTTCGTTCCTTTATCTTTCGTCCCGCCCCTCGCTCTCACATAGTTTCGAACCCTAGTTTAGAAGTTCAAACTTACGGTTTGACGCATCGCAGCCACCTGTGCAATCAGGCACATCGTACTGGCCGGCTATTTGACCTACTTTAGGCGACCTTGAGTTTTTTGGAGTAGGAGCATGAAGGAAGTTTTTTACGGTTTATAAAACAATTCATGCATAAGAGCGGAAGTATGCGTCACGGGCTTGTTTGTCATTCATGTATTTGATACTTTTTTTTTTGTCTTTGTCCTAATTTGCTCACGGGCCCAAAGATTCACTTTCATTAGCTACGATCGTCTCTGCGCTTCAACCTTCCACTAGGTCACTGAATTGTACCTGGGGCATAATGTGGCCCTGAAAGGTGCCCATTCCAGTCTTTTTAATAAGAAAGTTACAATCGCAGGGCTACCCAGAACAGCGCTGATGTATTATACGTAATGAAATAGAAGAGACCGAGGGAGAAAGTGAAGCGAAGTGAAGTAAAGTTTGTTGCTCTTTTCGAAGAAAAGAGGCTGAAGTAATGGGAGCGGCCATTGTTAACTGGACAGCTTAGTAAGATATTCAAAATTCTCTTTTCCTCCTTTTTTTAGAGCGTGAAATGCTAAATGACGGCATTTGGTAATTGTATCATCTGTGCCACACCCATCAGCGTTCTAATTATATACATTTTCTCAGAATGTAGCGGCGAAAGAGTTAACGTAGACTTAGGAGACCTTTAGCTGCGTTATCGCATCGTTCAAGTGTAGTGTAATGAACGTGTGTAGAGATAACCAGATCTGTTGGCCAATTGGGCCTGCGGAGTGTGCCCGCTGCAGTTGAACACGTATACGCGTATCGCAATAACTTGGAAAAAACGAAACTACTCCTAGTAACACCTGCCACAAGATTCGGTGCAGGTATGCTTTTGACAGAAATAGCTGTGCAGGGGATAATTCTTGGCAGACCGCGATGGTTTCGCTCGGATATCGCAGCGCTCCCGTAGTGGCGCTAGACGGAATTACGATGCCGGCGGATGATGCGTAAGGAGCTACGTACGGAATTCCACCGCTAGGCAAACAAGGCCCTAGCGACTACTCTCGGCGTGCATGAAGTATACTTCAGAGGTTATAAGGCATTGCTCGTCCTATTCTGGAGGGCCACAAGGGGAACATCCGTAGTAGCCTACATCAGGGGTCAGAAGTTTACAGGACACGATTTATACTTTCAACTTACATTTCTATGGTCCGCGAACTCCCGGAACTTAATTTGGATTTGTAAGCGAAGCATCATGCTTCGGGGTATCATCACCGTACGCGTAGCAGGAGCTTAACGCCCAGAGAGCAGAAAAAATAACATTGAAAATCGAAGTCATTCTCTGTAAACTTCTGACCCCGGGTGTACATCGCGCCCCATAAATGCAGCGCAGCCGCATCGGAGCATTCCCGAAATGCGATGTATGGTGACACCTTTGGGTGTTCCCAAGCTGGTGCGGTCAGGGGCAAGAGCAATGTGGCGTAACACATGGCGAAGGTCGAAAAGCCCTGCAAAACGACATGATGTACAGTCTAAGCAGTGAGTGAACATTGCATTGCCACGGTAAGGTGATGATGGCATTTACATCAGGCGTTGCTTGCCATGGGGCCTCAAGCATTGCCCACCGCGTATGATCCAAGTATCGACGAGGCGAAGGGATGTAGATCAAGGGACGCAATGCGACGGATACGCCTGCAAGGGCCCTGGAACAGTCGCTGTACACTGCCGACGTGATCGGTTGATGCACAATGGGCCTTTTTTCACAAGGCTGTTTCTAGTTCCGAAACAAAAACAATGGTGAGAACGCTGCTCCAGACAATCAGGGCCCTGCCCCTCATCCTAATCGTGTGTACCCAGGTCATGCCTCCCGCCCGGGGTTATTCCCTGGCATATTGCAGGCATTCCCATTCAAAACTGGCGACATGGCTGCACACCTGTCCATCCTTTCCTTTCGCGCTCGATCGCTTCACCAAAATCACCGAGTACTATTGTAGGAGCCACCTCTACAGCCCGTGAGTCTGCCCTCTTAACACCACACGGCTTATCCCGCCTTTTATGTTAGCTCACCAGTCTCCTAGAACTCCAACAGGGCTTCAAAATGCCCCAAGCCGACAGCACCCTTATTTCTACTCGCTCCACTATACCCCGAGTCCTCCTGCCCGGTTAAAAGCTACCTCACTCTCTCTATGTGCATCGCTGTTACCCCCGCACTCGGCCGCCTTGATTGTCAGCGAACTCCTACAATGGCGTGGAGTTCAGACTCAAGCACATATGAACACCTGTATTCTTCATCTATAACCCACCACATATGCTTACGACTACCCAACGTGACCTCTCCCAATACAACCTATCGTCTCGTATTAGCGCGCCCAGATTACCCTATTACCCATTCTTACCCCATCCGGGAGCAGTGGGAGTGCGGGATAACCAGCTCTTGAGCTCGAGACACAGGACCTCCTGGGCTCGCGGACCTGGGCAGCAGCGTTCGCCGGCCGATTTCTGGACTAACAAGGAGCCACGCCCTTTTGCGTTATTTCATTTTATTTATTTATCGGTTAATATCAATATTCCTGCAAGAAGAACGCTGCCGAGTAAATTGATAGGCTGTATATTCACTGGCGAGGCACGCAGGCAGGCAACTATGTGAGGGCGCCGTCACTGCTTACGTCGGGCTCCGCAGGATGGCGGGACTTGTCTGTGCTAAGCACATGATGTGTGTTGGACGTTCCAAACTCTACCACGCCAAATGCAAAGTAATGCCTCGAGTCCAATTTGAGTGAGATTAATAAAATCTCTGTTGACACCACCGTTGAGAATCGGGTTGAAACGGAGCAGACAAGCCACGCCGGTGTTTTTTTTTTTTCGGCGTGCAGGAGCAGTGGTACAAGACATAGAGATAATATACTGTACAAGCCGCGCCATGTCCGTGGCCGTTTCAGTGTTGCCAAGCGAAGAAACTGGCAGCTAAATTTTTCAGTGAATACCACCTATAGGTGGAGGCGACGAACCTAAAACTCCGGACTTGCGTATTCTGTTCGTCTTATCCCGCAGGAGTACCCACATGTCGCTGACGCTGGCGGCAGCCTCCCTGCTAACGCTCGTCCCTGTACCTGGCGGGTAATCCATTTGGCCCCGCTCTGAAGGCGCTCAATCACACGATAGACGTCCAGAGGATTCGTGACGTCACTTGGGAAAGGTACCTGCTCCTTCTGTCGACGCCCCAAGTTCCCGAGAGGTACATTCCGGATGCGCCCCAAGCAGTGAGTACATCTCCACCGGGATTTCAAAGTTGTGGTATGATCCCACCGAGCGCCTGTTGCTGCTAGGATATGCAATAACTTGTACGCAGCGCTCACGTCACTATTAGCTGTGTAGCATGCATGCGGTGTTTGCGTCTGGAATTTCCACGCCGTCTTTACTGCTTGAAATCATGGCGCTTACGTTCACGAAATTATTTTTGCACGAAGCTTGGACCAAGCTATAAAGAAAAGGAAAATAAGACAGATTAACTTCAGTCGTAACGTCTGATTTAGATGTCTTAGCCTGAACTTACCTAGCAGCATCTAATGGGCCCTCAGAGCACTTGTGATCGACACTCTGCACGCAGGAATCTTTTTTTATTATTTTAGCATATTACTTAAGCACTAAGTAGTTATCTCCATATCTTGCACTGAACCCGAGTCGACAATATAACGTTATTTATGGTAGCGGAACAGGCGGAGACATACACGGGAAGACAGTCAGAGAAGTCCTGCATACTGTAATCTGCATGCGGCCCAGAAGGCCCCGTGTGCATGTGTGCATGTGCGCATGCGTGCTGCGTCCGGGTGTCTGACCTGGCGTCAGTGGCTGCTGGCCTTCCAGAAATGGGGCGACTCGGTGCGGAAGTACTCGGTGCGCAACTGCGGCTCGCGCTTCGACGCAGGTACGGTACGACGAGCTGCGCCTGAGGCCGGACCCGCTCAGCTTTCCCGGATCCGTGTTCGTCACGTCGGCCATCAACGGTGGCCCGCCAGATCGACGCGCCCATCAAGGTGAGACGCAGCTCCTGTATGCAAGTGATGCACTCTTGCCTCTCGGGTGCCTTTCGATAAAGTGAATACCAACGATCATTCTATCATACACTGAAAGCTCTGTTCATAAAAGGAGGGCTTTGTGGGCGTCCAGTTCGAGAACTCACTGGGGCGACGGTTGCCGCCGTCCTTACGCAAGAGCGCAGCTGGAACTTTCCCGGAAGCGCATTTCCAAAAGCTTCGCTGCACTAAGCAACCACGTGACATGTCTGTTCGCGCGATGCATATAGGTAAATAAATATCGTCCTTAGGATGCGCCCCAAACCTAAAGCCAACCTAAAACATACCATATCGCTATTATTAACAAAACATTATGTAGCTTTATATTTAGAAAAGAAATTAAATTTAGAAAAGAAATGGGTAATCGAATTAAGAAAACTAAGAGGTAGAGCTGCTGGGGCTCGAACCCAAGCCGTCAGCGCCAGTACTCAGTACTATACATTCGCCACAGAGCCCGAACGGTGGGTTCCTTTTAGCAGGCGCTCAAATGAATAGCGTGCGCCGTGACATCGCGCATGTCACGAGGGTGCTCCGTGCAGCGAAGCGTTTGGAAACACGCTTCCCGGAAAAAGGGCAAGCGCCACGGTGGTGTGAGTCACCTAGTCCCCTAACACAAAATAAGCGGGTGTTGATTGACCACTTTCGTTGAACTGGGAATGCACCTAGAAACATTTACGCATCAGTTTTCTCGTGGTGTGAGAGTAGTTACAGTTGTGATATCCCATTTAGTCCGAATTTTCACTTGAGGCCGTTCCGTCGATGTCGGCCTCTTTGGCGAAGGCCCACATTAATACTCAATGTATGTGGCACCTGTCTCTTTTTCTAAAATTAAAATTAAGAGATCCCAGCATTATTGAACTGGCTCATTGCTTCCGAGCGTAAAAATGCTGAATCACTCAACGTAGCAATTCTAGAAGGTTCACAAGGCATCGTGGAGCCTGCTGTCCGTGTGCGCATGAAATGCGGGCCTGCCCAGAACATGACAATCACCATTCCACAGCTAACCGCATGTGGACTCGAAGGGTGCTTACTACCCAAATGTTTATCAAGATACGCTAGTTTACCTGCCAGGAACGCCAAAATGAAACAATTTCGAGAGATACCTCATGCGGAACCATATGTCGGTTTGGCGATTCGGTACACGGGTCATTTTGATGTCCACAAGGACGGGGGTTCGATTGCCGGCTGCGGTGGCCGCTTTTCTGATGAAGATGAAAAGCAAAAACTCCCGTGTGTTCACGATTTCGGCGCACGTTAAAGATCCCCAGGCGGTCAAAATTAATCCGGAGCCCTCCACTACGGCGCGCCTCATCGCCTGCGTTGCGTCGGCACGTTAAACCCTACAATCAATCAATCAATCAATCAATCAATCAATCAATCAATCAATCAATCAATCAATCAATCAATCAATCAATCAATCAATCAATCAATCAATCAATCAATTTGATGTCGTGGTGAGCGTCCGGGCATCGCAAAGACAAGGTCAGGGTCATTCAATGGAAAGCGCGGTGACAGGCAGCTAGGCATGGGTTTTGTAAGAGACGATAGTCTTCGTTGTGCTACCTTAAGGCGAAAAGGTTGGGGTATCTGTCCCGCAAATCAGAAAGTTTTACTGGTTAGCCTGTTTACTATGTCGGTCACTGAGCCTCTGGAACTGGTTGGTCTGTCACTAATCAACTGGTAGATCAAGTGACGCACAAGTGATCACGTGACCACAGTAAGGGGATGGAGGTGAGTACGTAGCGGTTAGGGGGAGGGAGAATGGCTGAGGGGGAATGGAGGATGGTATAAATGGAGAAAGGGGTGATTGAAATTTGGTAAATACAGTGGACGAAGCGCAGGAGCAGACTGGCATACAGAGAGAAGAGAATGGAGCGCGAAGAGTATTCAAAACACACTATGGTGGTCATGGACATCGTAAGGCGTTTTGTTGCATAAAGCCTTCTGTAAGCAATGAAGGACCGAGGTATTCGCACAATACTTCTCATTTAAGCATTTCAATCGTTTATTGTCCGTGCGGACTCACACGAAGAAATACGGTCCGTTCACAAGGAAAATGGCGTGCCCCAAGGTTCAGTCATAGTGCCAACGCTTAACATGACCCTAGTCTCAATCTATGGACACTCCACAAAGTGCAAGATGTCAATTTTACAATTTATGCACATGGTGTGAAAATGTGACGACCACATCGCGGCAATATGAGACACGATGCACTGTTTCAAAAGGAAATAGACACCTTTGCGATACACACACGCAAGGTTCGAAACTCTCAGCAGGGAACACTGTGTACATGGGGAGGGGGGAAGGTGAACAAAAAAAAACGTACGCGAAAATGTAAAGGATAGAATTCGTGCATACAGCATATCAACGCTGTCTTTAGTCTCGAGGTTGGACGTAAAGGCTTCTGTGCTGTGTGGCACGCATAGCGCTCCCCAAGCCACTAGGACAAACGTGACCGCGGCACGTATGGGCGTTAGCGATATGGTGCACAGGCTGTGCAGTTCGTCTGGCGTTACCAACTTTGGTATCGGGGTGGCTTCTGCGTGCTTTATGCATCGTAATGTTGGCCGTCAGCCGCGCTGCATGTATGACGTCAAAGACTCGCCCTTTTCTGCGTCTTCAGGGTCTTTGAATACCTCGTACGGCACTTCGTCATGCCCGGACGACTTCTTCCTGGCGACTTATATCACATTGCGTTCGTAAGTGGCGGTAGCGTGAAACGTGCGTCTATTGCGCTTGGGCCCGTCATTTCTGCTTTCAGGATATGCGAGCACAGCGCCAAGAAGTCGTGCGCTGGGGGAAAATTGCGCGCAGCCCGGACACAAAAATACTCCTTGCTTGCTGTCCCCGGTAGCAAGACGGACGTTTGGGTGGGCGTTGGTCGCTTTTGGTGGCCGTTTCCGTGTTCCCAAGAGTGTTCCGCAAAACGATGTTTGTTCGTGTGCTCGTTCATCCCATCGCAGCATTCGTGCCATCTCTACCTGAGTATAGAGTTTTCTCGAGCCTCCTAGTGAGCGCCGTATGCGGCGCGCCTGCCCCAGCATGTCGACACCAGGGTTGCGGGTGTAAAGGTGGCTCTCTGTATAGCCGCCCAAAGAATCAAGAGATACAAATTGGTCGTCGGCTTGCTTCCCTATAAGCACTGATGTGCTGCTGATCAGCAGTACGTAAGATGCCTCTTGTTTTTGTGCGACCATGGTGCTGGCTCCATCTTCTCGCGAGTCATTCGGACCTTAAAGGGACCCTGCAACACTCTCGATAAACGCTTTCACTCGTTCCTTCGCGTCTGGAGGCACTGTGAAAGATTTAGTTACCGCCAGCACGGAGCGGCACTGCGTGATTGGCTCGACGAAGCAGATCCGCCTTCCTTTAATGCTTTGCTTTTATGGCGATTTTTTTTTCAAATGGCATCCCCCGCTTTTCTGATGGAGGCAAAAATAAAAAAACGCCCGTGTGTTCGAGACTTCGGCGCACGTTAAAGGTCCCCAAGTGGTCAAAATTAATCCGGAGCCCTCCACTACGGCGCGCCTCATAACCAGTGAAGTTTAGGCCCGTTTAACCCCATAATCAATCAATCAAGTGGCATCCCAGTTTGCTTATTTTTTTCAACTGAAAGGAAGCCGGGCAATAGGCGCTACATTGCTCTAATGACGTCGAGCGATCGCTCGAAGAATGCCAAGACCGGGAAAGAGAGAAAAGAGTTTTGAGCGAGTTTAGAAGTTACTGGTGGGCATAGAACAGCAATTTTTGGCTGCGCTAGTTTGTGGCCCCCTATTCTAAACACTGAATGTGTTTATTTACTACGTTCTGAAAGCATTTCAGATTTAGGAGAAAAGTTGAAAAAAAAATGCTTCAATGTCCCGCTAAGGCGTCCAACGGGATTGGCACCTGCATTTTTTTAATGATCGACGATATATCGCACACACGGGCGCCTCTATATTACGCCGCCATCATTTACGTAGCGTCGGCAGCGAGTAATCAAATCAGTGAACGCAGCGTAACGCTTTGTTCTTTTGCGCCACCGCTGAGACTACTTAAGCGCACGAAATTGCTAAGGAAAGAGTGCACTGGTTCAGACAATACGAGAATCCTGGACAACAGATGTTTTGCTCATTTTCTTTGTGCTTGTTATTGTTTTGCTTTCGTCCAGGTTGAGATCAGTATGAAGAAGAAAGTGTACCTCTGGGTTACGGTACCGTGCGTCAACGACTTCGGCTCGTGCGACTACGACGATATCTGCAGCGTCCAAAGCTGCCCCCTTTTCTACGAGTTCCTGGGCCTGCCGTGCGGTTGCCCAATCAAGGAGGTGAAGTGGATACCGATCCTGCTTACGTTTTACCCCGGCGTATATTTTTGTTAAGTTGTCTACGGTTATCTCGCCGGGACCTTTTGGCGAATGAAGCAAGTGTCATATGTTGCGCATAAGAGCCGCTATACGTGGATAGAACAGAACATTGTTGTTAAAGACCGGAAAAGGCAGATGAAGACAAAGTAACAAAGGAAAAAATAAGAGACGAAGTTTTGGCATGAAGAACATGTCCTTTTATGTGGAACAAGAAAGATAATTGGTAAACTTCGAAGAAGGAGGCATGGTTTAACTCAGACAAGTTCGAACCTTCAGATTCGTAATTCGTTAATTCACAGTACTCAAATTTATTGCGCGAGTTTGTTGTTACCGCATTGTTTATATAAACAGCCGATGTCGTCCAGATCAAGTCACTTTTCCCTCTTGACCTCGCTGTAATTCCCACAAAGTGGCTTTACTTGCTTCGCTAAGCGTCTTAATTATTCATAATAGAAAGTGATGCTATCGGGGCTTGCAGCCTGGCAGAAGAAATTAAAAACCAAACATTTTTGCATGTATAAATTGTAGAAAACAACATGATCACCAGCAAAAGTAATATGACTCGCTAATTTGGACGTGTGGATCTAGGAGCTATAACACAAAAACCTCTTGATGTATCTGAGTTCGCTAATCGTGGCAATCACTCCTATTCAAACAATTACACTCCATGCTCCACCCTAAATTTCTCGTCTTAGGTGCATAATTTTCCGTTCTTCCCCAGCAGGATCCTAAAAGTTTCCTGCATGATCCCAAGCCCATTATTTGCAGCAATTTATTTTACTTTAAAAAGTTTTCAAAGTACGCAATTTTGCAAGACCGATCGGAAATGCGTTTTTGAAAGATGTAGTTACTATGACATATGGACTAAAATTTGTTAGCTAGAATGCAAGTTCCAAGCGATCAAATGTTGTTACTAAGTACAAGATTTCTCTACTGTTTCGAATTGTGTGAATCACATCGACAGGACACGCCAGACAAGCTACAAATATTAAAAACCATTCGAAAGTGTGCAGCTCTTGAGGTGAATAAATGGCGGGAAGCGTACGACAAGAAGGAAGTAAAGCATTAAAGATTAAAACTTGTGCCTCTCTAGGACGGTAGTTGCATAAAAAATTGAAGTTATAGCTAATAGTAGGTCCAATGGCCCCACAGACTAAATGTACCCGACATTGAAGCCGCAGATGCACAAGAAAGTTTCAATAAACTTGATGCAATCACACACACTCAAAAAAAAAAAAAACTATGGCGAACTATAAAATCCGCTAATAGGGTTTACAACACCCTAGCTTTGCATAAACAAAAATAGTTCAAGTTGATTAACTTTTCACATCAGGAAGAAAATAGAGAATTCGAGACGCTTTTAAATAGAATTCAAGTCTCTCGGCATAAAAGTTCCTGAAAAATACCAAGGATTAGATTTCCCTTACTGTTATTACTATGACTGCAAATATTCTGGAAAAGGGAAAAGCCCCCCGCGTAACCACTTACTCGCGGAAACCACTAATTAGCCAAAATTGTCTGGTATCTCTTTCCTTCATTCAGATGGGAATTCCACAGTCTCTCGACATGAGAATTTTCTGAAAACTACCAAGGATTAGATTACCCTTACTGCCATTACTATGACTGGAAATATTCCGAAAAAGGAAAGAAAAAACCCACGCGTAGTATTACTCGCGGAAACCAGTAATTCGTCAAAATTGTGTGGTATTCCTTTCTTTCATTCAAATGAGAATTCCCCAGTCTCTCGAAATCATAATTTCCAGAAAAATACCAAGGATTAGATTTCTCTTATAGCCGTTACTACGGCTACAAATATTCTATAAAAAAGGAAAGAAAAAGCTTCCACGTAGTATTACTCGGAAAACCACTAATTCGTCAAAACCGTGTCGTACCTATTTTCCTTCGTTCAGATGGTAATTCCACAATATCTCGACATGAGAATTTCCTGAAAAATACCAATGATTACATTTCCCTTATTGGCATTACTGTCCCGAAAATTCACGAAAAAAAAAAAAGAGGCTCCGCATGGTATTTATAGTGTAAAACCCTAAAAATTCACCATAACTGTCCGGTTCCTTTTACTTTTTTATAACGGTATTTGGCATGTTTTCTCCGTCCAATTTTCGCAGGGCGAGTATTCTGTAAAGAACAAGGAGTTCGAGGTGCCGGCACTGATGCTTCCTGACTGGATAACGTCCGGTGACTACCAGGTCACCGTGAAGGCCAGAAGCCGCGGTGAAGCACTCTTTTGCGTTCACTTCACGTTGTCCCTGAAGTGATTTCATCGTCTCCCCGGTTATAAATCGTTTTTTACTTTCCAGTAAATCCGTTATCCTTGTGGGAAAATATGTTAAAAGAAAAGAGAAACAAAGATACAGGGACATCTAAAAGTCAGCACACTGTAAATATTCTTTTCGACAAAATGAAGCCGAATAAATCACCTCGCAGGAAAACTTTTCACTATTCTGTCTCGATTTGAATCTTTTTCTCGCCGCAAGCTTTTCTTTAAGTTCTGCTCAGCTAGCATGCAAGCGCAGCAGGAGCCTCTCACGACATCTTGCAATACGTAGCACACTGGCACCAAATGTACTGCTTTAGTCTACAAAGGCGTGAAGGAATAGATCTTGTTCTACTGCACACGTTAGTTAGTTGCCGCGCCAATCATACACAAGCTATCGCGATATAGAGAATGGGAAAAGTCAGATTGATTCCACCTGCTGATATTTAGGATCATCAACAGTGCCACGCGAACCGTTCCGGCGAACGCAGCGGCTTTTTGTGTCACCAGGTCGGGCGAGATGGCTTCATCACACTTTTATTCGTTGCCGAATTTGAGCCGGTTGTCATCACGGTTTCATCTGTGCTGAGCGCCCTCGCCGAGCTGGCAAAACGGGTACACTGTGTAGTGGCAGCCCGTGGCTATTATTGTGGAGCATTCTAGTTATTATCACTGCCAGTTCATCCGATTGACCCAATGCGGGAGTACCCGATTGATGAAAAAAAAAGCTGCCGCCTCATTTTCAATCTCAAACAAGCTTGACCCTGTTGGCTTCTGAACAAACTTTTTTCAATGCTTACAATTCCAGCTTCGCATAGTTTTATCATCCTTTCCAAGTCATTTCTGGTGCCAGCCATTGCGTATGACCTTTTGAGTGCAGCGTAACAGCTGCATTGCTTTTGAATGGTTAAATTTCAGGATACTGCCAGCAGATGTTCCGGCTCAAACAGTATAGTAGGGATTTTAGGAGCAGCGTAAGAAAGACAAGTCAAGTCAAAACAAGACAGCGCAGTCGTAGTTGTCTGCTCATCTTAAGCTGGCAGCGAGCCACATTTTCTACCGGATCCTCTGCGCAACGCAGTTCACATGCAAGGCTACCTTTGTTTTTGTTTTATTTTTGTGTGTTAAAGGTCGAATGTTTTCTCCAGCGTGTAGGCGCCGTTCTGGCAGCATACATTCAAGTCTGTAAACGCCGGCATGAAAACACTACTCCAGTAACCACGTGGCGGCAGACTGCGGGGAAGAGCGAATGTTTACATTCGAGCCAGGTTTTCAGCCGGCTGTCGCAAGCTTCCTTTTATTGCGCCGCGGAACTGCGTGCTTAAAATAGACTGACCCTGTAGAAAACCTTAGCTTTAGAAATTAATGCGCATAACGTTTCGGAGCAAACGTTATATCTCTGCAGCTGATGCCCTCTGGCAGGGTTTTCGCGGCTCTAACATACCTTAGGGGAAGGAGAAGCTCGGGTCTTCTTATACAACTCTGGTAGGAAAGACGTTTCGGTAATCTGTCCTTCCCAGCATTCGAACCTTTGTGACGTTGGTGAATTAACGCAGCAATATTCATAATGTATTTGCGTGATATAAGTTGATGCTAAAATTAGGAAGGCAACGTTAAAAAATAGGAGCAGTTTATAACCGATAGTTCGCGTTGTTTTCTCTAAAACTTCTTTCCGCGTGCTATACTGTATTTTATGCTGGAGCGCGGAGCACGTAGTATTTACGATTATTATGAATTTTTAATTCATCTATCCGTGGCTCCGTCGAATTAGGGCACGGGGACCATAATTACCTTTCAAAATGACCAACTCAAATCCCGTTAAACTGTGAAACTGCGAAAACTACAAGAACCAACAACGTTCATGTGGAGCACGAACTTTACGCCAAGTTCTCTTTTCTTGCAACGTGGCGGTAGCATCCGACATGTCTGGCATTAAGTACTGTTGATGCACCTGCGGTTCATCTAACCTTACTGAGCCGACGTACTCCCTGAAGCTTATCCAGATTCATATACTAGTTAAATGCGAATGCACTCGAGCCGGTAGTACACTTATTCAGGACGATGCGCCGCACACAAGCTGAGTTTCTTTGCGGTAACACTTATTTGGGACAAATAAATTTTACGTATTTGGAGGCCTCGATGAGGCTGATTTAAAACTTTTCTAGGGGCAATTAACTATCCTCACATGGTTTGAAGGCGAAAGCCTGGCGATACTTACCAATGACTCCTTCACCACTGCATTGTATTTGCGTCTCTTCGCTGTCGTTTCTTCGTCCTTTCAATAGAGTTGCTTCGACAAACTTCTTTACTGCTGCGCAGTGTTTGCGTCTGTTTCTTGGCTTTCGTTTCCTCGTCTTTTGGCACGAAATGCGTCAACGGGCAGACTGGTGACACAAGCTGCGGCACAGCTTCCATAGAATCACAGTTCTGCGCGGCTTCAGGGGCGCACCACGTGCCATCACGTGTCATGTGTGCACGCGGCACGCACTCTTCTGTAACTTTTGTCCCATGCGACCCCAAATGTGGTTATTATTTATTACCATTTTGTTGACCCGACAACAACGAACTAGAACAACAACCACGGTTTCTCGCTTAATGGGTCCCGTAAGGGATTTACCTATAAAAAATTTCTGCAGAAATTCAGAGAATTATCTACTAATGCGATAGCATTCTTATGCCGCTTGTCTTGAGTGTGTTTTCTTCCAGCCCAGTTTTTTTGGTTCTTCTAAAGGTCGTCCAACCAATTATCGCCGTTTACGCTATTATAACGATTACAAGTGGAACTTTCACGAAATCTGCCTTATTGTGGAAATGCAGGGCGTTACACGGTTCAACATTTTCCGTATTTTTATATATTTCTTATTTTTTATTGTTTCAAAATTTTCTTCTACCAATCATCTCATTTAAGCTAAAATAACGAAGAAAGGTGGAACTTCCGCAAAATCTGCATTATTGCGGTAAAGCCATGCGTTATACGTGTTGCCCATTTCCGTGATTTTTTCATATTTTTCTTATTTTTTAGCTTTTCAAAAATTCGTGCGTCCAGTTATCTCCATTTACGCCATTACAGCGATTACAGGTGGAACTTCCGCGATATCTGCACTTTTGTGGAAATGCAGGGCGTTACATGGTCCTGGGGACTCGGCAAAGAATGCTACGCATTAAAAAAAATCAAAATGTGTTTCTCCCGACAGGTTCAGTGCTGCATGAGACCGCAATGCTTCGGTGCACTGCGCATCTAAAACGAGCTGTTGAATATTTATGCCAAATTTCTACAGGACAGGTTTCGTGTGCATTTGGCGTGCAGGGATTCAGTAAACAGCAGAATGTGTTCTTCAAATATGTCTTCATCCGGGAGTTACATATTGCTTCGCACAGAACGTGATGGTACGCGCACAAGCCAAACACACTCCACACGTACAAAAGACACCAGCACCTGTCTAGTGCGATTTCTCCTGCTTAAAAAATAATTGCACTGGTCCATCGAATAGTTTCCTGGGAAGCAACAGTCGTAAGTTCATGAACTCGACTTTAAATCAATGCCCCAGCACCGCTTAGTGCTGCACATAACGGGCGTCAGTGAATTTGACGTTACAAGGGATGGCGAGGGATAGTGGCAGGTACCTAGGCTTGGAGCGATGCCCTCCACAACAAGCGACCACTCTGTCACCGCCACCCGATCTCACCAGCAAGGTGCTAAAGTAAGCGGCCGCAGCCTATATTGTAAGTGGCCACAACGAGCGGCGTATTCCAGGAGGTGTGCAGCCCGCAGCCCCTGGAAAGGCCGCGAGAGAGAAAAATAGGGTTTCACTTTAAAAATAGACGCTTGTCGCGAATATGGTCTGGTACATGTCTATTCCTTTTCTTTCTCTGGTGTTTTACACGCTGCTAAACACCAAACACCAATGAATACACACACAAAAAAGACAAAAATCCCGTGTCACCTCCACTAACATGAAACATGGGGAGGAGAGAGAGAGACGATCTTTAATGAAGTCTGGCGATGTTAGCGGGCTAAAATGCTAACTTGCTACGCCAGTTGATGACGTGATGATAGATGATGGCGATGATGTTGAAGGACGAAGCATGCAGTGTATGTGTATTCTTGACGCCTTGGCGTTTTTGCCCACGGAGATGAAACCGTACCGTGAAACCTTGGGAGGGACGAAGAATGCAGCCTATAAGAGTGTTATTGGCGTCTTGGGGTTTTTACCCACGGAGATGAAAAACGGTGGGGGCATAGATATACAGCTTTGCTGTAAGTCTCGTGCCGAGAGGTGTAAAAAAGGAGTGTCCTGTTGTTTTAGTACCGGACTACATGATACTACGATGACAAGAGACGCCGACGGCATGAGACGCCGACAGCTCCAGCACCTAAGGTGCTCCGCGCCTAATAATAATAAAGAAAGAGAGAAAAGGATACAGACACAGACAGACCGAGGGAGAACAAGAAGATGAAAGAATAAAAAAAGGAAAAAAGAAGAAAGAAAGAAAGAAGAGAAAGAAAAGGAGAAAGAAAGAAACGAAGAAAGAAAGAAAGAAAGACAAAGAAGAAAGAAAAAGCAAGAAAAGAAAGAAAGAAGGAAAGAGAAATGAACAGGTAGAGAAAAGTAAGGCCAAATTAGGAGAAGAAGAAACATGTGTACACAGGGGTACACAGCCTTGGCAGGAGTAATAAAAGTGAGCTCGGTGAGCAGTAGGAAGAAGCCTGTCGCGACAGACAAAGTTGCTGCAACCGCTTTCGAAAGCGACGGGACCTGCTTTTCGATGTTTCAAGACATGTGCGGCCGACGTTGGCATGCACACTGGCACGAAATGTCGGAAGTTTTTGCGGACTGTTTTCATTCTGCACCATATGCCGCCAAGTGTTTAAACTAAAGCGAACAAGGTTTCCTTGAAGCCGGCGTTAATTGAGATGCGTGAAAGCGATAAGACTCACCTCAGATCTTGATTATTTGTTTAATCCAAAGGACTCAATGGTCAGCATTTTATTGCCGCAATAGGAGCAAAACAACACTGCTTCCAGAGTAGACTCAGTTCTATTACTATCTCGTACGTCCTAAGAAACTAATTAAAAACTATCACTTATTTGCAGGCTACCGTAGACTTATTCGAGCGTCAGAAGTAAGCATGCTTAATTAACGGGTTTCTACTAAGAAAATTACTGTGCAGAACTCCGCGAAGATGCTCCCGTGTATGTAACAACCTTGAACCCCGAATATCGTTTAATTTAGACCAGACTAATAAGTATGCGGGAGCAACTTGGGCGCAGGTGGCGTGTAGTTGTACTTCCTTTAACTTCCGCTCTCGTTTCTCGCAATGTGTTTTAAAAATATGAGTCGGTAGGGTGCGAAGATCAAAATCTCTGAAATACAAATTTCTACTCCGTATGAGGTAAGTTTAGAGCGAAGCCCTTAGGTAATGTAGGGCTGTGTATCAAGGCTATAAAAAGGCACGCAACGCTAGTGTGGATTCCATCGTCAAGATTTCCTTCTCTCCCTTTTTTAGAGCCAACTTGAAGCTGGTATGACAAAAGCGAGAATCCTTATCCAAGGAGCGTGTAACGACGCTTCTATGCGCGTTTAATGAGGTTGTTTCAGCAAAAAGAAAAGCGGATGCAAAAGCGTGCGGCGAAAGAAGCGGCTGTGGTGTCTGCCGGTCGAGTTCTTGCGCGTACGTTTACATCTCGCCCAGTGTTGCCTGTTGCCTGCGGCTGATCTTGGCTGGTGCGCGAAGCAGCCACGTGCCGTGGGAGGCGACTACACGCGAGGGCAAATGAGCCCGGCGGCCGCTCGAAGGCCGTGCGCGCAAAAACATGGTCAAGCCTTGTCACGTTCGTCTCGACTCTGAACGGCCGAGCTCACGTGAGATGCCTGCGCGAAGGACGCGCGAAAATTCAAGCGCGCCTGCGTGCAACTGGCGGCCACCGGATTTGTGGCGACCGGCCAGCACGAAATACCTTGTACACAGTATCGAGTACAGAGAGAGTGAGAGAGAGAAAGAGGGAACGACGCTATAAAGCAGGGTCATATACACCACATTAAACCGAGCCCGAGTCGCAGCGGTTTATTTCTTTTTTTTTTTTTCGGGTGTATTGTTCAAAACTAAAAGGTCGACCTATAATCGCAGCAAAACAAGCGCGATCAAAGAAAATCAGCACGCAGAACGCCATCTCCCCTGGCGGGCTTAGGTGAGAATACCGTAAGTGTTTTTATCATCACGTGATAATAAAAAGGAAAGAGGATTTTTCCGCTTGATATCACACCCAACGATCTCTGCGCATGCACCGGGCATGTTGATTGATTGATTGCAGGGTTTAACACGCCGACGCAACGCAGGCGATGAGGCGCAGCCGTAGTGGAGGGCTCCGGATTAATTTTGACCACCTGGGGATCTTTAGCGTGCGCCGAAATCTCGTACACACGGGCGTTTTTGCTTTTCGCCTCCACCAGAAAAGCGGCCGCCGCGGCCGGGAATCGAAACCGCGTTGTCGTGCTCAGCAGCACAAAGAATTAGCCGCTGAGCCACCGCAGCGGGTGTACAGGTCATGTTGCAGACGGCAGTATGTCTTGATTTTTACCCATGGGGAAAACTTGTACCGCTTTTACCGCTCACTTGTTACCCAGAGTTTCTGGTAATTGTTGATTATTGTTCCTTGCGTTGGCTGGGTCCGTGCAGTAACAGTGGGTCTGGCTAGTCAGTGAGCGGCAGCGACTTGGCCGGTTGGGCAAAAAGCAAGATTGTCTGCGCCCTTCTGCAAGGTGCGACGCGTACACGCAGGCAGCAGTGCGGATGACGAGATCGAGGGCAAAAAACCCCTTAAGCTTAAGCAGTCGAACGACATTAGTGGCCGACTTATTTTCCTGGAAATACCGTAAGCTCCTTCCATTGATAAGAAATACGCGCACATGCATTGCATTGCTCGGGACGACGCCGACAGGAACATAGATAAGAGAGGTACTCGCGGATGAAATCGATGTTTTCGTCTGTTCGCTCGGCTGTCGGTAATTATACGGGACATTGACGATAATGAGCAAAAATATACAGGTTACTTGGATACCGCTGAGTGCTTATCCTTAGATAAACCTCTACACTAAACTTGTTAAATTGATTTACTGCTGTGTTTTGGTGCACTTATTTCATTTCATTTCATTTCATTTATTATACCCTTAAAAACCCAAAGGCATTACATAAGGGGGGGGGGGGGAGGTCATGGAACATTGTTTACAGAAATACAAATGAACCTAAGATATTGTTGAAAACAGAAAAAACCCGCAAAAACACAAAAGCACTAAGACACCAGAGTTCGAAACATTGACTAGGAACATCGCAAAATGAGTGTTACCTAATTTTACAGATTTAACAATAGGTCGAAGCAGCACACACTGATTAAGTTGAACAATACATCTTGCACAAAATATGTGTTACAGCAGCAGAACTCGAGGTTAATCTTGAGTGAGAATATTTATTTCAAGTTTATCTACTAAAAAGTTTATTATCAGCGCATGTGGCGATGTCGTCGGGCAACGCGTTCCAGAGTGTTACAGCGTTGGGAAAAAAGGATGAGCTAAATGCTGATGTACTGCCTGTAATGGGGGCTATTGGATGACTGTGACTTAAACGCGATGAAATTATGTAAGGTGACCTCAGTAAAGAGTGCCTACACTCTAAATTTTTTCGCGCTTAGCAAGCGTGAGTGTCGACGATTTTTTGCACGCTTGTTCCAAGCGTGATGCGCTTTCACGCTGAAAAATCACGCTTCCTAAGCATGACCTCCGGGATGCGTAACGCTTGCGAAGCGTGAGTAAAGGATATTTTTGCACGCTTCTTTTAGGCATGGTGAACTATCACGTTAAGCGCTTACGCTTGCCATCCGTGACTGACGACCCTCCTAACGCTTAGTGAAGGTGAAAAAGAGGAACTGTAGTTACCTTGTGCGGCGTTCTCCAGCTGTGTATAAGAAGCCTCTGTGACCGTCAGAAATCATCTAAAGGGAAAGCTTAAAGTAGGCAATAGTTTCTGTGCCGTGTTTATGGGCTCGCCCATAAACACGGCCCTGACTTGCCCCCCGCGGGACACCGGATGTTACGTTGGTTAGATCGGACTCGTGATGATTAGCAGAGGTAAATTGTGTGCGTCCCATCAGAAAGTGTTCGATCCACGAAAGTAAGTTATTATAAGGAATGTTTAAGGTAGATAGTTTTGTAAGGAAATGGTTATGGCTAACACGGTCGAAGGCTTTCGAGAAGTCTAGAAAGACAGCGTCTACTTGAAGGTTATTGTCCATTTGTTCTAGGAAGTCGCGGGTCAATTATGAAAGGTGTGTCTGACTTGAGTAGTGTTTGCGAAAGCCATGCTGGTGCGGGTAAAAATAATTAGCAGATTTCAGGTGAGCCATTAAATTCGAAGTTAAGATGTGCTCAAGTAGCCTGGAAGGAATACTCGTTAGGGAAATAGGGCGGTAGTTGGTTGCTAGTGAGCGGTTACCAGCTTTGAATAAAGACAAAATCCGAGCAATCTTCCAATGATCTGGTACGACGCCTGATTGCAATGACTGTAAATAATATTTAAATAGAGTCTTTGGCTTGAGACGTATGCGGTGTTTTTTAGGAGTTTGCTGTTAGCCTTGTCACACCCTGCCGACGATGACAACTTCAGATTACCAATTAAGCTGGTTATTCCCTCAGGGGTGATCAGTATATCGGGGAAGGTGCCGCATGAAGGAGGTCCTGGTTGTGGGATGGTGTCGGAGCTAGAGGTAAACAAAAAGGTAAAATAATTGTTCAGGACGGTTGCACATTGATTGCTGTGTATGGGTTCACCATCAGCACTTTTTAGTTGGATATCTTCGCACCTAGATTTGGGTGAAAGAATGCGCCAAAATTTGTTAGCGTTTGTTTTAAGAATTGATTCAAAGATCAGAAGGAAAAAAAATTGTTCTTTGCTGTGATGATACTGTTTGGCGCACGTGTGGTATTTTTGCCTTGTGGCCGGGTTTTTTTTTTTTTATTCGCTAGTCTGTAGACACCTTTTTTTTTCGGTTTAGAATGGATTTCAGTTGCGTACTGAACCACTGATTGTTCGAGTCGCACGTTACAGTTAGCGTTGGTATGAATTTGTCTCTGTATTTCCCGAATGTGCAGAAAGAAAAGAAAAAGCCGTAATAATGTCGGCATTCCTTACCGTTACGAGGCCGTTACTATATAGGTGCACTAAGGTCCTAGTTTAAGCCCAAACGATTGCATTCTTTGTCGCCCGGCATCGGCTACTGACGGCTGACTGACTGACTCCACATCGCCGAGCTACCAACACCCCCGCAAACACCGCAACACCCCACAAACTCCTGGGCAACTGGTGTTCCCACGAGTATATGAAATTCGGTAGAGTTCATGCGTTCACTGGCGTAGAGGCTCACAAAGGATGGGTTTCTCAAAATGTCTCGCATAAGTGCATCAAAAAGTCTTCAGTGGGTACTATCAAAGGTACTACATATGTTCGGCCCGTAAGCGATACGTTTTTGTTGTGGCTGAGGGCAACTTATGCAATTGTCTAGACACAAATCGCAGAATCTTTGGAACCTGGGCCCGGGCCATAGGGTTATGGTCTCGGGCTGTGCCGAACCAGTCGTCTTTGTCGGGCCGGGCGGGGCCTACCACGATAAAGTTCCCATAGCAAAATTTATAAATAACATTTGATTGAAATTAGATAAGGAGATTCCCCTAAAGTCAGTGAGCCTGGCCACGGCCGCTCGATGGAAACTATCGAGCGGCCGTGGCCCGGCTTACGCATCGTCCGGGCTCGGGTCACGCGAATAACTTTTCACTCTAGCCCGGGCCGGACCGGGCTGAAACATCAATGCTACGTTCGGGGCGGGCCGGCGTGACCGCCCGTGTTCGGCTTAGTACAGTGAAGCGATATATTCTTATGTTTTCTATAATAGCCCAAAACCTACACGTTGGACACGTGGCCGAAACACGAGCAAGTACCGTTAAACCTGGATGTGAAGGACCTCTATGTAACGAATGCCTGGATTTAACGAAGTTTTTCGGTTCCCCGTTGTTGCCACTTCCACTGAAGCCCATGTGTTTCCGACCTCTATGTAACGAAACTTTGCGGCGGGTAACCTTGATATAACGAAGTCGGCAAACTAATCAGTCATTGTTTTTTGCACTTTTACTGATAAATCAGCGGGAGAAGTTCACTAATTTAGCGTACCCGCCGCGGTGCCTCAGTGGCTAAGGCGTTCCGCTGCTGAGCCCAAGGTCGTGGGTTCGGTTCCCGGCCGCGACGGCCGCTTTTCTGATGGAGGCGAAAAGCAAAAACGCCCGTGTGTTCGAGATTTCGGCCAATGTTAAAGATCCCCAGGTGGTCCAAATTAATCCTGAGCCCTCCACTACGGCGCGCCTCATCGCCAGCGTTGCGTCGGAGCGTTAAACCCCACAATCAATCAATCAATTATTACTAATTTAGCGAATACTAACACTAGTAATGAGCCCACAGCAATGAGAACGTCCAGAATCACCTAAAAACAGATTTCGTTATGATGATGAAGATGTTGAACGGAGCGGCATACGCCATCCCGTGGCTAACGTAGCATCTATTTCTGGTTTTGCTTGTGTAGCGTGACACCACATCAGGTATCAAGAGTGACTACACTTTACGTTTTTTTTTTTTTTTTCGCCTGAACCGCAAGCTACCATGCATTCCTTCGGGCGCGTGCGGATTGGGTTCGACACAAGCTTTGAGGAGCTAGAACGTCCTGCCGACATGTAGCTGCGCGTCTACACTGCTTTCTGTGGTATAGGTTCGTCGGTGATGAGTTGTCCTGCCAGAAAACGAAAATCTGTATCTTTCCAAGACAAGTTCACAATTTTAAATGCCATCTCCGCCGGCGAAAAAGGAGAATGTCGCTGCCTGGAACAGTATCCCAGCTAGCACCCTCCCAATAATTGTCAGTTCTGTAAAGAGGATAAAATTCGCAAAAAGGCACCCGTTAAACACATGTTTGGTTTTTGTAACACCAGAATGCACCGAAACGTGTCAAAGGGAAAGGGGATACTTAAGTTACGTCTGCAAATACGGGGTTAAGTGACCTCGGTTCTTCGGAGCGCCGTGTATACAATGTCTAAGCTCGTGTGAAGGCAGGAGGCGCAACTCACGCAGTTTTTGACTCTGAAATAAATCGATGAAGGGTGAGTCCACCTTCACTAATGTCTATCATTTTGCCTTCGTTTCTGCGTCATTCCCGAGAGCCTTAACTCAAAACCTGCATGTAACGAAAAATTGCGAAAGTTTGCAACTTTGTTACATCCAGGTTTAACTGTATTTCCTTAAAGTATAGCTTTGCTTCTTTCGCCCAGCGGTTTCGCGGAGGATGCGGAAGTTAGGTAACCTTTTGACCGGAGACACACCCCCGGCGACACACCTTTCGAAGCGCATCGTGTGATCCGCCGGGCCCGCTGTCGGCGCTGCCCACAAGGCCCCGTTTTCGCGTCGTTCTGCTCACGTAGCGGCGGCGGCCGCTGCGGAAGCGGCCGCTTAACTGATCGGCACGAGTGTGGCGGCCGTGTGAGCGCCTTGTGCATGCGCTAGGAAGGAAGTAAGGAAGGAAGGGTGTAGAATGAAGGCAGGAAAGTTAGCCTGGCTAGAGCCTAGTTTGCTATCCTGCACGTGGGAAAGGGAAAATATGCAAAAAAGAGAAAAGAAAGAATGAAGAAAAGTTGGAGCAGACACGTATGTCTAGCGCTGATGCACTGACACTGATTGACACTGGAGGCGTTCAGTCTATAGTCTAGAGTTTACGTTCGTCACCCTTAGAAAGCGTAAGAGTTCCTTAGTCGCCTTAGGGCCAGTGGCATAGAATCTTCTCCTCCGAAAATGGTCGCAGAGAGTCCAGGTTCCTCAGTGCTGACGACAGCTTCTTTCTTTCAGGCGAGCAGCGTGGGCACTCGCATAAAACGTGCCGTATCGTCTCCGGCGTGCCACACGTTTCGCACTCGGTTAGTAAAAATTAAGGGAAGCTCACACCAACACATGACATCTAACTTCTCCTCTGTCTCTGCCGCCGAACTCGTCGCCTCCGTCGGCTGCGGCAGAGCCGGAGGAGAAGTGAGATCGCAAAAAGGTTTCCCCTCATGTGCTTCACTAATACAACTCAACCAACAACCATTCATGGATCATGCATTGACTTAACCTGTGCAAGGAATATCTCTGAAGTAATAAAGGGTGTGGTTAAGTATCACTCATCCCTCGTTTCACTTTTTGTAGAGACACGTGCGTGAATTCAAGTGGCGTCGCATCGGCAACCGTTGTGGGTGGTTCACCTTCGCAGGGTGGACTGGCGCGCATTTTTTAGTTCGTTTTACTTGAAACGAATGCCTTTTTTATCCCGCGGAATATCTACTTATCGCCCGTTTGTGCATTTTAAACAATATTTCGGTTGGTTTCGTTCTCTTTAGGTCAGTTCTATGTTTTGGTTTGTACTTTTCAGTGATTGTGTTGCCCGTTTGGGTTTGTGTTGTCCGCTTTAGGTTGGTCTTGCCTGTTATTAGTTCCCTTAAGGTGCTTTTGATCTGCTCCTGGCAAAATAAAAGCTCTCTCTCTCGCTCTCTCTCTCTCTCCTCTCTCTCTCTCTCTCTCTCTCTCTCTCCTCTCTCTTCCTCTCTCTCTCTCTCCTCTCTCTCTCTCATCCTCTCTCCTCTCTCTCCCTAATCTGCTTTAGGTAGGTTTCTATTGCCAAATGTGCCCCAAGCAGGCGCGTGCCCCTACAGGATATGGATTGGGAATACGCGGCCGGGCCGAGCCACGACCGGGCCAGGGGTCTGTGGTGGCGGGCCGGCCCGTTGGTCGTCGTTGTCGGGACGGGCTGGGCCTAGTACTGCGATAAAGTACCGGAACCAGGCCGATCCCGTGCCCAAATTTCTTGCCCGTGCACAACTCTAATTCTACGCTGGTACGCTGGGGCCTTGCGTTTCCAGCTGCCCAACAGGGAGGCAGAAATGTCCTTCGAAGGCATCGACGTTCATTGCCGGTTTTCTTCACCATAGGATGCCACGGTCAGTTAGACGTGCTCAGTGTACGGATTGATGACAATGCAGCCTCCACTGTAATTCGTCCAGCTTGTTAAATGAGCTTGTGCGCAGTTTAGATTGCGCATAGAAATGTTTGAGAACAAAGTGGGGATATTTCGGGGAAGTTTATCTCTAATAAGGCTAAAAGTGCGACCAGGGTTTTTACAAAGCCCCTAATATCTATTAGGTTCACAATTATGCGTCTAAAGATTGCTCATAAAGGTGTGTAAAAACCAATTTCTGGAATTGATAAATTTTGCCCCGAGCGATGTTAACGGCTTCGACGTGTTATCGAAAATTGCAAGTGTATCTGAAGCATGTAAATATATCGAACTCAATGTGACGACTTGCCCAAATTTCAAGATTTTGACATATATAATCGGGGCCAATAGTAAATGAACGAAGTATGGCTCATATCTGTTTTTTTTAAATATCTCTGTATCGGGAAGGTTCGTAAACTTGCCCAATTTTCTATTCACCCTGTAGTCAGGAATGTATAAAAATGTGAGAATTTCAACAAACGTTATTCATAACTAAATTAAACAGCACTTGACTTAAAAATGTTTTCACTACACTTCGTATGCCTTGCACTCCCAACGTCACCAAATATACTTTGGCGTCTAAGGATCGCGGATTCAACTGCCTAAACATCTAATTTGAGATATTTAGAAATACCGCTGTCAAAAACCGTAAAAGTCTTCAACGCGGTTTTTCCAACTAGCTCAATATCTCAGAGGTATGTAATGTTGTCCAACTTTTTTCACCTTTCGATAGACTAATCGTGCAGACGTCTAAACAGCAATATCCAGATATTTATACATTTACCCGTAACGATGTTAAGAAGGTTAAACGTGCTTCTATGCATCCCTCAAAAACACGCAAATTTAACGCAACATAAATAATTCATGACTTTAACGATTAGAAAATTGAAACTGAAATGAAATTTACGATTTTTAGAAATATCATTAGTAACATCATTAAATGAGCAACATCTGATTTAAGCTACTTTTCGAACAGCCCTTAATATGGCTTATGTGAGCGCGCGAATTTGTTGAATTTGTCTTGCATATCTTCCAAAACTACTGATACAAATTCTAAAACACGAATATCGGGATTTTGAGAATCCTCCGACCTATAGGGAGGTTAGCTTAAAAATGTTCGGCAAAAATGTGTTCTTGATCCATGAATTCCTCTTAAGCCCACGACGTTCCATTTTTTATGGTGTCTAAAGGTTACTCATAGCAATGTCCAGAAGCAGCTTTCGTACTAAAGATTTCATCCTAACGAGTTCAGAAACGATGATTTGACAAATCCCGATGTTATAAATTTACCCTAATCTTATTTTGTTGCCTCATCTTATCCCTACACAGGGATGAGAAAGCAAAATTCAGGTGAGAAGAATGGATTCAGAGGGTGCAAGACAGGAGCGCGTGCAAGTTTACCAGAGAGGCGTTTCTTCTGAAGTGAGCATAAGTAGACAGGTAATGATAATCGTCGTGACTATGGTGGTGATATATTGTGGCGATGATAATAAAAAGTGTGGTAAAACTGGCTTAATTACGTTTTAAAAAAATAGAATCGATTTTTGCATTTAGATCCAGGATATTTAAACGACGAACCCTGAAAGGTAGGAATTGAGATGACGCTGAACTGCCACTCACATACGTGGCCTGCTCCCGAGTCGGAGCACACGGGAACACACGAGTGAGCCTGGTGATCCTTGCAGAGAACAATTTGAATCCATTTGCATTTTACGGCTAACAAATGCTGAAAGTATCACATAACGCGGCGCTTCGCTGCTCGCCTTAGTAAAAAGCGGGAGGAACAGTAGGATAGCGATTCTTCTCTTTGCGTTAGGTGGAGTGTCAGAAGGAGCGGCGCATTCATAGTCCCAGCCTTTGTGAGTAACAGCTGGGTGTCACTCTCTTCCTCACTGACTTGACATGAGGAGCGCGATCACGACCCCGATCCAGGATAAAAACCGGGAGCATGGTTTTCGCTCTTTTGTTTTATAAAAGCAGCTGACAACTTCATTCGTCGAAATGACAGCCACGTCCCACTGAGTTCCGAAGACTGCATCAATGTTGAAATTTGGTGCCCTGTGAGCCTTTTTTAGTAGTAACTGCCGTAGAATACGTACGGAGATCTCTATACCCTCAGCAAGGGGACCTGGGCCCATGGCGGTTGCATCTTGGCGGTATACCTTACAGCTACAGCATAGCAGAATTCTTTTTTTAAAAGCGGATCGTTTTTGGTTTCCTTTAAGATGGGGTCGCTTACTAGGACGCACTGCAGGAAAGCCAACTTTACACAATGGGAGGAGGGCAAATGGTGGTGATGATGATGATGATGATGATGATGATCCTTGGAGATTGTCACATACCCAAAACAGGGGACCAGCCAAACATCGGTGGCATGAAAATATATCTTATTTAGTGGCAGGTTTCCGTGAATGGAATATTTAGAGCGGTTGAAAATCGTTTTGAAACTAAAATCCGAGATAAAAAAAGAGAGAATTGGAAAGACCTAAAAACAATCACATAAAGGGCTAGCGTAGAGGAATCTAGTCAGAGAGGAAATCGATTAGAGTTAGTTCTTTATCTCAGAAGGGCTGAGCCACGTCCCGGCGGCAGAACCCCGTTTGCTGTCGCCCGAGTTTAGACTTCTACGCGCAAGCAGTTTGCCCTTTGATCGTTGGCGCTTTGACTTTGATTGTAGCGGCTTTGACTTTGGCACTCCGCCATCTGATTTTCTCACGCAAGAAAGCTTCGTGTTTCAACCATCGTCGTCGTAGACTGATCGGATTTAAATTTTTTTCTTCCTTCAGAACATTTTTTTTTTTGTTTCTATGTATGTGTTGCCGCCTTTCGGACTATTTTTCGTAAAAGCAGACAAGCGTGTCAGTGCACTAATGCTTCAACGCGCGTGCAGTTGTGCGTCACAAAATACAAATAACTGTCCACCGTACGAAGATATCACGCCAGGCAAGGCCATTTTCGCGCCAGCAGAGACGGGGAGAATTAAGGCTGCTTCAGTTGAAGGACGCTGTGCCAGGGCCGACAGAGCCGCTCAGGCAAGCGGTGATCCCCTTCCCCTCGGAACCTGGCGCGCGTGTGTAGGGAATTTCCCTTATACATGCACTCGCGATGCGTGGGTCAGCGGATGTACGGTGTGCAGCGGCGTGATAACGAACCGGCAACGAGGGGCCACCTAGGCCGCACTTGAAGAAGTTGGGCTGCCCGAGGAATGGTTACGAGGACATGAATTCTGCAGAACACGGGGGCTAATTATCTTCTTCACGGGAACATCATTTGGACCCGCTTCTGTACGCGTGCAGAAGCTGCACTCAGTTGCGAGGTAATTACTGTTGGTATTTCATAGGTGAGCGTGAGTGGCGTCTGGAGTGGGAGCAGAGGGTTGAGAAGGCGACACAATTGGTGTGCCAGTAAAACTAAGGAATGAATGAGTGAATGGGTGAAAATGAACGAATCGAATGCTTGTAAGGAAAGAAGAAGGTGCTCCACTAACTCGAGCTGAAAAGAAAGATCCCTTAATAAAATTGCTTAAAAATGCCGAAAATGATGACTTTCATTTCTCATTGGGTGAAAACAAAGAAATTGTTTTAGTCGAAATTAAAACGAAAATAAAACAAGAAGAATAACACTTTATA
This sequence comes from Haemaphysalis longicornis, assembly GCA_013339765.2. NCBI lineage: Eukaryota > Metazoa > Arthropoda > Arachnida > Ixodida > Ixodidae > Haemaphysalis > Haemaphysalis longicornis. The sequence goes on along the minus strand of CM023451.1, from coordinate 171,301,775 downwards.
AGCAGGAGTAATAGCATGTTGATCCGGTAAAGGAAAGGACGAATTTATAATAAGTAATGTATGCTGGTGCAGCGCATGTTTCTACAGACGCTACTTAGGCGTGCACCAAGCGATCAATGGATCAGATACTTGCAGCGCAAGCCCTATGTATTGACCACTAAAATCTGCGCCCGTGCTCTTAATCCTAGCAAAGAGTTAGATGCATATTGAGTGACACATACACAAAGGTGTATACGGGATAACGACGTATAAGCAGGGGTGTGGGCTGTTTTCACAGGATATTACGTGGTTGGCATAGCCAAACCGTCTGTATTTTTTGACAAGTTCCATAGGAAACTACCGATGCTTACTCGAGTTGGGAACAGAGGTGAGCGAGTAACCACACGAGTAACGACAATGTGAGCAAGTAACCACCTTACCTCAACCTTCCTAGGTTGCTGTAGACTTCATGAAGTTTTGACTTTGTAAGACCGATCTTAACCTCGCTGTTTGAGCTGAGATCAAGTTGAGGTTTGGCGCTCCGACGCGCTGAGCCAGTGATGTCGGAAGTTTTTGCTTGCAACCTTATCCGACGAGATTGAGCTAATCTGAACTACAGATGCCGGTTTATTTTTATGGTGAAGTCCAAGGGCAAAGGTTATTTGTGTAAACGCGAACCTACCTCATTGAGCCGCTAATTGTGCGCGTGTTCGAAAGGCTTCAAAGTCTGCGGGGCTTCAGAATAAGACAGGTCTTTGTTGAGTGCACCTTTTATTCTTGGCCTGCAGTTTCTTTTTTTTTTTACATACTGATAGCTAAACAAAAATATGGAAATAAAGTATTTACCCACAATTGCCGGAGGTCATCATGGGCTTCTTTATACTTTTTCTCGCACCCACTACTTATCCTTCATGTCCATTTGACAGGGACCAAGACGCTGCAAACGTGTCGGGTTTGGTGAGCTGGTATAGCAGGACCGCAAGCTTTGGACTTAACAAAAGCAAGAAATGGATTCAGACACAGCGCTGGCAAATGCTTAAAATCGGGCCTGCCTTAAAATGAGTCACAGTAAACAAGACTCGAAAGACACTGCGATAAAAGCCGCACAAAGAAATTTACGGAATCTTGCACTCACGCGCAAGACTAGAATGGCGGAGCCGTTGTAGGTGAGCACTGCCGGACACATAGTTAAGTTTCAGTATCATTGTTTATTTGCATATATAGTTGCCGGGCTATAGAACTCGTCGTCATATGTATTGAAGACGCCGTCGTCTTCGCGGCGAGAGGTGGATGCAAAGTCATTCTCAGCATTGTAGACTTCCACCAGCTCTTCGTCCTCGACTCGAGGCAGCGGTGGCGGGATCTGCAAGTTGTTTCGGGAAAAAGTAGCACACTCGTTGCCATGTCTCCAATTATCCATAATGGCTTCTAGATAATGCGGCGGCCGTGGGGACCTCTCCCAAGGAGGGTGTCGTTTCAACGTTTGCATTAGCGGAGGAGTTTTCTTTTTTTTTTTAGATGGGCGGTAGCGCTTGACGGCAGCGCTTGGTTTTGTGCGTTGTGTGTGTGTGTGTGTGTCTTAAATCCACTGCGCGAGCCGGGAACTCGGTGGTCGCCGCGAGGTACGCGCTCACGTGCGCCCGGAATTTTCTTGGTATTTTTTCCCCTACAATGGCAAAATTGCGGCTTGTGCAACAGCTCCGCTGTTAAAATTGGCGCAGCTTACTCTAGTGGTGCAAGCTCGGAGAAACAGCAGAGCTTCCGAACGGTAGCGCGGCGTCGGGTCTTCTCGAGTTAATAGAGCTGGCGGCCCCTCTCCGTTCGTCGGAGACCCGGCTGTTGCACCTCACATGGATTGCCGGACTTGCCGCTGAAAGTTCTTCCTGATTGGCCGGCCCGGATTATTTCGTCCGCAGCCTTTCCCACCTATTCCAAAGTGGAGAGCGTTAGCACACGCTAGAACCCGCAGGAACCGGCTTCGTGAACTCGGCCTTTTTAGCGCGAGCTGCTCTGTGGTTCCCACTTGAGGCTCGGACGCCCGTGAGCTGGCGATAAGAATAGCTCGCGAGAGATTACGCCGCGAGCGCTGGGTAGAGTGTTCTCGGAGGTCGAGCTGGCCGACGCCGGGCGCTTCTCACGAGGGGCAAGCTCACGTGCGTTCGGTATTTTTTCTTGAAAATGTTTTCCCGGAACGCTCGGCGGCGGAACTAGAAGCTTAAACAGCTAAGCTGCTAAAACATAAACCGAGATGGCCTTCTGGAGAACGATGAATGAGAACACGCAAAATAAACAGACCAATCAAAACCCGTAGCAGAATTCGGCAGCTTGTCGCATGAATTCAGCGACATCCACACCCGTCCGCTCGCATCTGTCCGCATAGCCCATGCTACATCGGGAAACTTTGCGCGTCTTGTTTGCGCGTGGCGACTCCTTGCGGCACAAGGCCCCTACAGACAACGCTACAACGACGTTGTTTAATTCCCGTCATCGCGCGCACAAGCTGAATTTATGGGGCTGTAAGAGGCCCACCGCCGTATAAGGATACGTCACCCGCCACGCACCTGTGGCTGTTGCTATGGCGACTCAGTTCAAAAGATGATGCTATGACCGGTTATTTAAGACCGGAATCGACATCTTAACCCCATAAAACCAAACATATTCCCAACCTAATAAAAATTCTAGAAACGTTTGCGCCTTTACTACGGGCTAATGTGACTGCGTTAATTTATGCAAAAACCAAAATGCAATTTCAAACTAGCCAAAAATTAATAAACGTATCGTATATGATAAGTGGGCTCGTCTGCTATCTCCTTGCCAGCTGCAGAAATTTCGCTTGTGGTATTCGAAAAGCAGTTGCGTTGAATGTTCAGGCGGAGGGTGACATTCCGTTTCGTGCCCACCACAGTGCTAAGCGTGCTAACGCTTGATACGCATCTCCTGCAACGAAGTCGCTTGCTCGTCACAAGTGGAAGATGACCAACCCCCGTTTCATCGAACTTCATCTCTGGGCTGACTGGGCGAGACTTTTCAACAAACTCCCATTAGATAACCGTCGTGTGGTGTGTTTAGCATCTTTACTAGGACCATGGCCTGCTGCAGGGCTTCAAAATAAGGTTGTTCGTGCCCTGAATGTATTTTTTACCTCAACAGGAATAGCGACAAAGTATTAGGTGACATATAAAATTTTTTATCGTGACTCAGTGACCACCAACCCAGGAGGACATTTTACTCACGAAATTGTTGTGCATAGTGGACTAGTATAGCCGGGTCTATGACCCTGTATTGGTGAAATGGAGTAGCCGGGAGCAGATTCGCTTCCAACCTCTCCACTCAATAAACCAGTTAAACCACCTTCGTCTTCAGAGAAGCAGAAGGACTACAGGTCGGCCGTCGTCTTCTTGGCGCTTTTCCAGCGGGGATCAGGTATTCTAATATGCTGACCATGAATGTGTTCAGCTTGAGTGGCCGCTCCTTCAACTGATGGCTCTGGCACATGCGGACAGTCTACACATTCACGACTCAAATGAAGATAACATCGTTTGTGAGATACATGTACCAGTGCGTGGAGCAACTGGTGTACTTGTATAGGGACACTGTACAGTTAGGTTGGTCTATCCCCCCGTAATGTTGTACACACGAACAATTGCAGATAACAAGACGTCAATGTGGGTTTTGTCATTGCGGTCATACCGTTTCACCTGTTGGATGGGCGGTTTGTATGTCTGCTTTTGAGCAATTCCTTTCGCCCATTGTTGTCTGCACGTTAATCATCGCTGCTCTCGGAGGGGTTGGACGGCTAGGGGAATGCAATCTTCATTGTCACTTTCCGACGATTCCCTAACATCGCCGACATCTTCGCCGGAGACGATGTGGTGTAATATGTTTCTAACTTCAGGCCCTAAAAAAATCAACAGAATAGCAAATAGGTAAAATGTTTATGCTTGATAACTGTACTGTAAAGCGTACCAAAAGCGATACAAAAATTGTACCATCAATGATGGCCCATTGTATCAAATATCATACACAAAAAATTTGAGGCAAGCTATAAAGTGGGTGGGCCTCGAACAAGACAACAAAAAAATATTTCGGTCTCGCAACATATTCTGAAGAAGAAAATGGGCAAAAATGCAGGACGAAAGGCTAAAACATTCACTGTTTTTCGAGTAAAATAATGCCGGTGGGATGGCACCATGCGAACTCCCGGGTGCGGTCATTTTCTCTCACCTGCCAGCAGGCACCCGCTAGCGCCTTTTTACCTACTCCCATGAGGAAACTTCGTCAGGGTATCAAAAACGATACTCTGGGCATTGGGGTTAGCTTAACGCGGGTTATCGCCACTTTCTGGCGTCTCAAAAACCGCGTATCAAATTTGATACGCTGGACGTAGTGGGGTGAACACGCTTCCCCGCCCCTATTTTGCTCACACCCGACACTTTTCCTGCCTTCACTCACGCGGTCAACCGCTGATGTTGAGGCTTTGAAGCTTCAGTGATTCCCTGCGTTACCTGGTCGCTGATGCATTAGGACACGGCAATCTCTGAATTCCGGAACGCAGTCGCATTTACGGCAGTAAGTGCTAGGTGAATTGAAATCACGTTCCACAAGGTGAACATTGAGACATCGGTCCGTCTGGCGAACCACGAGGCTTTGCACATGAAATCTGTACAGAATACACACTCGTACATTCAGCAATTTCCTTTGAGCGCTGCAAGTCCCACTGCGGATTTAACTGCACCATAGCTGTTACCTAACTCGATTGCACATACCAAGACGCCTACGTGGGACTTAGAGAACCTTTACGTCAAATCTCAACCTTGCCTTTTTAAAACGGTGGGTTACGTAATACATTTACGGATTCTTAGTTACTTGCTCTTTATTTGTTGTATTATAATGAACCGCAACGCCAGCTTGTCTCAATTTTGTTGTTTGCTTAGAAGCAGATTTTATTATGCAGTTGGCTAACGAAGTCAACTGAAGATTTCGAAATCCTGCACACCGCAGATAGAAAGTTTATTGCTGGGAGCTACAGATATGACGCGGTGGCACCGCTTACGCAAAGCGTTAAGGAAATACGACATTTACCAGTTTTGTATGCGCTGACCAACGGTAAAGTTGCCTTACACCTTACTGCTCCGAGTTTCAATCTCTGAATTCATTATTTGCTAAGAGTAATTTGTGTTTTTAGCGCGGGAAGAGTAAGAGGGTGGCAGTGAAAAATGATGGTCTGTGGCGACGCGCTGCGCAGCGCGTGCCGTCGTGAGCTCGATGATGATATGCGTTCACTTGCTGAGACGCAATTCGCAGTCCCTTCCTGAGACGCAGTTAGCGCCGCCGACGCAGAGGCTTACCATCACTGCCGTCGAGAGAACCCACGAGTGAGTGCTGCCTAAGTGCACTGCAGCAATCAGGATTGAGTGCTGAACAACTAGTGAGGAAACCGGTGGATGTGCTTCGCGTCTACTTCGTTGCGTGGCTCATCCGAACCATGTGACATTTGCGCGGGAGATTCAAACACGATTTACAACATGCTCGGCGGCGGCGACGCGCTGCAAGCTAACGGCAGAGTAGCGCGCGTCGCCGTGCATTCGCTTATTACTTCCTGAGACGCAGCAGCTATGCGGCATGACCGAGTAGACTGGCAGTTCACACTGCGCATAAATTTCACATTAGGGAGTATAGAAATCATCAGCCTTTTTTTTCATTTACTTTCGATATAACGTCAGCCCGACTTCAGGCTATTGTAGGAGTCGTACGAAATGTGGAGTAAAGGCGAATTCAAACAACGTTGTGTTGCGTATAGCGAAAAACAAAATGACACAAACTTTTCACTTGGAAATACACTCTGCTGGATTTTCAATAGCAATCAGTATGCAAGTGCGTCTCTCTACAGAGGTTAGCCGCGGGAAGCGACCTCATTGCAGGATGCCTTGAGTCCGTCCGGTTTCTTGGGCTCTCTGCACCTGGTCGTCGGGGTCCGAGCTGGACAGTGCTCTCTCTCTCTCTCAGTACTCAGGCGAGGGGAAGGGCAGATGCGGGTAGGTGGGGGTTCTTATCGCAGCCCCACATGATATGTTAGAGGGTGCCCGGAGCCTTGCAAAAGCGGAATTACGAGAACAGGGTGGGGCCAGAATGTGGGCTCTAGTGGGGTGGATTTCGGAAATGTGTTCGTGTGGATGCCTCAGAGGTGGAGTTCCTGTTCCTTAGTAAGGCTGTTGTGCGCGGGGGTATATATTGTTACTTCCAGACAGTAATGCTGGGTGAGTCATCAACTAAGTTTAATTGTCTCGTAAATATTGTTAAAGGACACATCATGCGAAATGGCTACAGCTGTAAATTCCTGATAAACTCACAGAGCCGAAAGCTCGCAATTTTTTAGTATGTTTTGCTCAATGGCGACAAAAATGGCTACATGAGAAGTAAAACCACGTGACATTCGCGCAAATCAGGTGTTTAACGTGTGACGTAATCTTTCCCGAAAGTACGTCGCGACATAGCAGCCAATCCCAAAGATATCGTGGCCTTTAGCCGTTACGGAAGCGGTATTTCCCTGGAAGAGTAACTGAAAAGTACAACGCCACCCTTCGGTATACCTTTCCCCCAGTTTTCCAAGGCTAATCATGAATTTGGTACAACAGCAACCCGAAAACAGCTAGACCATTGAACTGGGGTTCAGCAACGTCTGCTTCGAGCCTCCCCTGATCGGCTGTAGGCGAACGACGCAGATGCGACTCAAAACAAGCAAGTCGAAGCGTTGGTTTCTGCGAATATGTCAGAGGCCCCTCAACCGTAACTATGTCACGACCAGAAAATGACGAACTCAAAAACAAGGCAAAAAGTGAACCGCGTTGTGTGTGTTCTCTTCCCTTGGTCCAGTTTATTTGTGCGCAGTTCCAGTCATGAACCATTTCCAACTAGCCCGGCTTTCCACTTTGAACCAGAAACAAACGCGAAACGAAAGCTTTCGAAACGAGAGCAAAGAATCCTCCCTTTGGTGTGGTTAAATATCATCAAACGTCGCATTTGTGCGTGTACATAACCATTTTGTCAACCGTAAGCACGTGACACAGCTTACAGCCAATCAGAAAATGTTCACGGTCATGACGATAAACTCAAAGAAAATTTCCGAAATCGAGAGCAGCAACCCAGCTGGCGTCCGATATTCAGGCAGTGACATCAGCAAAAGCGCCGATTAAACTGTGTTGGGACAAGTTCAGCTGCCTTTGGATGCTAACCATAGTTTAGGTTTCGGTTTCCAATTTTTTTTCGCTTAAAATGTGTTTATTTCCGCATTAAACAAAAATTATATATATTGGCAGGGTTAAAAACTCAAGCGTAACTCGATGTTGCCGGTGAATCCCGGCAGATTCACTTTGTTGTTACACATAACCGGATGCAAAATCATTCCGCAACACCCAGATAATAAGCGTGCATGAGATTACAAACAGCGGCAAAACTCTGTTTTCCAAAGAGGAGCTCTTTATCGCTTCCTCCGCTGAAAAAAAAAAAAAAACACTCACCTTCAGCACCTTTCCCTGTTCAACACTGTTCTACTACGACGAAGCAGGTGCACGAAAAGCAACTTCACCCCCGGTGATAGATTTAAACATTTATTGCCAGCAGTTGCTGAAAGAGAATAACCCCTAATGTTAGTTACGTAAAGTACCTGCTTAGCATGCATAGAGTCGATTCACCGAAGAAAGCTTCCAACGAACTTGCAATTAGCAGAAACTACTTACGTGCGTGCGTAAGGCTGAGGTGATGTTGAGTTTGAAGTCGCATAGGCCTCAGGACCTGGTTGTTCACCTGATATTCAAGTGCACTTTCCAAAGTGAATTTCGTCCTCAATAATGAGAATGAGGTATTGGGAAGCCGAGGAAGCTCATTTGATTTTGAGATAAGTGACTGGGCCACCTTCGCGTAGCAGAGCATTCATCCTCGTATGGATAGTGCAAAAGAACCGGCAGAAGTACATTTCAAAAAATCCACCTCAGTTGTTGCACAAATGCATCCGCCATTCTCAATGACCAGGTCATGCCAGAAACGTTCAGAACCTTGGCAAGCATAGCATGATCCTCATAAAAATTTCAGCGTAATTTAGGGTTGCAGTAGTTTCAACAACAGCAATATAGATAGATTGGTCACGCCTGTAAAGGCATCTCCAAATATTTCTGAAGAGCTCATATTTTACGCTCCAACCAAATCGACTGTTGTTGATGCTGTTCTTGTGGTTATTGTTGTTGATGATGATGGTGATGTTGATGATGATGACTACGACTATGACAACTTACTCGGAATCCTCGACTTACCTGCCTTTCCCAAGTGACTCAGAATAATTCAGCATCCCAGAAAAAAATATACAAAAAATTGCCATCAGGTCCCATTACACTATCTCCCACCGCAAAGCGTAGCATCACATCACGTGAAATCACATTACATGACATAACGTAGCCCCACACTGCATCGCATTGTGTCAAATATCAGGGGCGGGGCTCACTCCATTACTCACTCGCTCACTGTACACACCAAAACGCTATTTTCTCTTATTTTTTTTTCTATAGCCCAATAACTCGAAGACCCCTTTTGCTAAACGTCACACTGCTAACTTGGAGTTGTGATGGTCGTATTTTCTGGTCGGATCCTGTATGACCACGCCACGCTGATCTCCGCCTGTACTTGGGTGTGCGTCGCCTAAAACACAATGCACGGGCCCCACACGTATGCACTTGCATATGCACACACACACACACAGACACGGGCACGTGAGTGCGCACACACTCATAATATATAACGTGTGCCACGCGTGGAGGCCGGGGAGCACATGCGTTAACCATTTTTATTGAAATTTCTTCAACCCTAAGGCAGCCTTGTCACCTCAGTTTCTCATTTTTAAGGAACGTACTCCCCCAAAGACGACGCATTCGTCTGAGCGAAACCTATCCAATGTGACCGTGTTCGCCAAGATTTGCTCCCTCCTTTACGGACTCCAATATAAATAAAAAGGACACACCGTAGTCGTCCTCCGTCGCTGCGGGAATGCACGCGTTACCTCGCTAAGGTGTCCTAATGCAAAAGTGGCGTGCCCGTAAAAGCCCCTGGCATCATGCAGCGTTGCGTGACGTTTCGGCTGTTGAGAATACAATCAGGCGCGGAAACCGAGCGCGTGTAATTGCCGGACGACGAGACACCTCTGTAACGAGGAGTAAAGGCCCCCACTCTGCGTGACGTCGGCGGCCACGGCCGGTGACGTAGCCCGGGGAACGTAACCGGGGAGGGCGGCGAGAAGGAGGCAGCGTCAACGGGCGGGCGCCTCGGGGAGTTTTTTCCTTCGGCCGGACGCCAAAGAAAGCGGCCTTACCTCGAAGAACCAGCGTAGCGGCATGACGAGCGCCCTTGGATGAACGCCACTAGCAACACAAAGCCACCACGGCTGCTCCAACGTGCACGGCGAGGAATCTCGCGAAGCCGTGCCGTACTCGCCTTTTGGATTGCCCTTGGGCTGCGCGGTCTTCGAAGCGGCGGTGTCTGCCATTTCGTTCGTCCTACACCCTTCGTGAGTACGCCAGCTTACATCAAGTACGTCAGTCAGTGATAGAAAGCCTGTCGGCGCGTGGTAGGGAAATGTATAACGAGACAGCCCTTCGTTCGTGGGCCGCCACTAGTACCCACGGCTGTGTACAGTTTTCTGGATGCCCTCGACGAGAGTTACAGAACGAAATTTTTTCGGCGGGAAACGGGAGGCCAACGTAATTGGTGGTTTCAAGTGCTGGAAACTGGGTAATTCACCTGTGTTTTAAGATTTGTTATTGTTCCAGCTTGTCCGCCCCTTTCCGGTTGGCGGGAAAGAGCGCGGAGTAGTGTTGTCATCTATGGCCACTGCACGCTCAATCTTACCAGAATCGGGAAAATAAAAAAAAATAAAATAAAACATTTTCCTTTCTGTATATTAAGGGATGTTTTACGCATCGAAGCCAAACGTGCGGGGGAATTCTGAATTGTGCCAATTTAAAAAATGCCCCTTTCACGTCCGTTTCAACCGTGACGTACCACCGTTGCGGGCCCCTGACATGCACAGAAAGCAATCAACAGGACTTGGTATGTTTCGCGTTACATCCTGTCTACTACTTTTTAACCACTGAATTGTCGCTCCAAATGAACACTTTGAAACTGAAACGACCTGTACAAAATTCAATATTCCGACCCTGGGTTACGAGGCGCGCCATATAACAGGATTCCGGGGCCCTTTAAAGGGGCTGTGAAGACCAAGTACAAATTTGATTAATTAAAAAAACTGATTTGTCGAAATGACAGTAATATTTAATTTTTACGAAAGTGTCCGACAACTAAGCTAGATACTAAGGAAATTTGACTAAGCTGCGACGGCTCACTATAGCGACTTTCTCGCCAGGTCTAGTAACGGGCGATCGTCGACCAAAGGCATCACAAGAAACATGACTGTGTGATTCCAGAAGTGCTTCCTCTAGCTCCGGTTGATTGTACCACTCTGCGCTAAAGTGCGGTTAACGGTTTGATGACTTTTTTTTCTTTTGGTATTCCCCTATTAAGCCACTGCTGACGGCTTGTAAGGCTAAATTTGATTGAATGATCGTGGGGTTAAACGCGCCGAAGCAACACAGGGGTGACGTACTGTAGTGGACGGCTCCGGATTAGTTTTGACCCCCTGGAAATCTTTAAAGTGCGGCAAAATTTCGACACGCGGGTGTTTTCGCTTTTCGCATGCATCGGAAAAGCAGCCACCACGGCCGGGATAGAACCCGCCTCCTTAGGCTCACCAGCACAACGCCTTAGCCACTGAGCCACCATGGTGGGTGTGGCGGTAAATTTGAAAGTTTTGCATATTCGTTATGCTGTTTGGGTAGAACAACGTCTTTTGTGGCTGGACTAGAGTTTAGCGAGTCACTAAAGACTAGTTCTTTCAAATTACACAGACGGTAGGTTGTGTTCGGGGCCCCTTTAACGCGCGCCGAAATCTGGACAGATGGGCGTTTTGGTTTTTCGCTTCCACCTGAAAAACGGGAACCACCGCCGGGATAGAAACCGCGCCCTTAGAAGAGTTAAAAGCATTCCATGGTTGATCTTTGGTGCTTGGGATTTTTATTTTTAATCCAGGCCCGCTGTAAGTCACAAGATTTTCGAGGCACAGCAAGGACAACGTTGTACGCACATTTTTATAATGGATTGAAAAAAATTACCCCTAATAAATGTTGACTTTCGTCGAAAGGGGGGTTATGTATCTACCAAAAGCTGGTTAATATCGTTGGACCTTTTCCAAAAGCCTAAGCGTTTCTTGGTTCATACTTTGCATAAGAATTGAAATGCAGTCTTTTCGGCGGGAAAAATTTTTTTCCTTTGATGCCTGTGTATTTTCATCGTCTGTTCCCTGGTATGTCACACTTGAGTTTTCCTTCAACTCTCTAGCGGTATCACCCCGGCCTTGTTGACTTTATATGGTGCCTGTAATCTGTATTTTTTGTAGAGTTATAATTGTTGATGTTCATCATCTCCGCAGAGTTATAATTGTTGATGTTCATCATAGTGTAGCTGTATTGCTCCTACGATTTAGTTTTCTGTCTAGTGTCCCCGGCGTGATTCCTGTGTGACTGAAGTTTGAGTCTTTAGGCTTTTAAACTGAATTGCATTAGCCCGTGTCTCGAATTGGGTTTTTGTGCCCGTTTTTTGTGTTTCTTCTCTCTTGTCCTTTTTTCTCACTGAAAGAGTTTGTTTTATTCTTGCCTGCTAATATTCTTTCTCTTACTTTCCTACCCTGCTACTGCCTCAGTTTGTAGATGTTAGGGCACGTTAAGTTGTCTCGTGCAGCGTTTATCCCGACAAATACAGCATCACACTTTGCAAATTTTGTGAAGTGAAAAATACCTAGAATCACTCTGACTCTATCACCGTGTTGCTTTTCACACTGTATTAACACCACTACATCCGCTTAAGAACTGAAGCGTGCTGGGATTCATTTGTGCAAACCCGCATGGTTAAATAAAAAGGGGGGAATAAGGAAAATCGTGGATGCACTCATATTGGCATCCGTATGACACTTTGCAGAAGGCACTGTGATATAATAGACGAATCGTTTATATAAAAATGAATTATTGAAATGAATTCATTCAATGAATGAATAAACTAACAAACTTTATGACATGACATGACATAAAGTTTGACATGGTCCATGTTATGGCATGTTTCCATGTAGGAAAAGGGGAGATGGAAACATGTCGAAATGAAATTGCGTAACATGGGTAAGAGGGTGATTCCGCGGAACATTTCTAAGTAACTCTGAGCGTTGCAATTGGACAGCGCCGTTTGCAATGCTTCAGTCGCCAGTTGCACGACGACAAGCGGACAAAACATGGCATACGGTGTGCTGATGACGGTATTAATTGATTAGTATGAAGATATCATGACAGCGCAGGAGACAGGTGAAGCGTCAACCACTTCGTTTAGAACTGCTTCAATATTGACATCCTCAATAGCAAAAGTACATCCCAGGGCCGTTTTGGGCTATAAAACAATAGGCTTACCTTAGGCGATGTTAATCGATATACTTTCGTGCACCAAGCGCTTTGTCAACGTGGTTCTGGAGAGTAACATGATAGTTTGCAGTCCTTATGTGTCAGAAAGGTTTCAATCATTTACAAAAGGGCGTAGAGTGCACATATGCAAATGAATAAATTGTCCACACAAGTTAATTTACGTCAACGCCGATTTCACCAAATTTTCCGCGTCGATTCCAGAGACGGCACCGCGACCTACACTCAAGTGCACATGTTTGTGTAAAGGCACATCTGCTGCACTCCCCGGTATAAAAGCAAGTTTCAGTCCAAAACTGATCACCTGAGCGATGATGCTAGCGCTTATCTAATTGACAAGCGACAGTAGAAAATCGTTGAAAGCTTTCGCCAAATGAATAAGTAAAGCCCTCGTAGGAACTAGGCTGTGCAAATTAAAACTAATACAACTTGAACACTCTATTTCTATGACGGCGCGAATTCTCGCAAATAAGAAATCTTTCAAGAAATACGTCAATAGGAGACAGCCTTGGATGTTTGTTTCGCCGTGTAAGTACTTCCGTATTGATCGGCCCTGAGCTTCGCCAGTGACGGCAGCTGTAATCGCCGGTGGCCAATTCATTTTAGTCGGTGCGTTAGAACTGTGGGAGGGCACGTTGACTTCGCAGCCAAATGAATTGGTCCGTCTGCCGTAAACATGTGACGGCAGCTCTCATCGTCACCTGCAGTCATCCTCAGCGGAAACTTGGAATTCTGGGTGGGTACGCTGACGCCGGAGCAAAATGGGAATTGGTGAATCGGCCGTGAGATTCTGACGGCCGCTGTCATCGTCACTGGCCAATCCACCTGAGTTGGTATCATCATAATCCTTACATTGTAGCCGTCATCATCATCACACCACAATCATCATCATCATCGCCACGAGCAGCAGCACGTCCGTGTACACCGCAAGACCACTGTCTCTTCCATGTTTCCCCAACCACTTAGTCCAATCTATGCCTCCGAATTTTATGCTGCCATCCCTCCATTGCGTAATAGCAGTGACAAACATTTATTGACAAAAGTTTGAGAGGGGGGGGGGTAGCCTTCTTACTCCGGAAGGCCGCGAGCTCGCGCTGCTTTCAAGGGGCTAGTCACTGGGGCTTGATGTTTCTCCGGCGACGATTAAGTCAGCGCGGTCGCCTATTGCTCAAGAGGGGTGGGGGGCGAGGAGGTTGGTAGAGGGTTTGTATTGTTTGGGCAAGATAATTAAGTGGTAGGTGGTCAGGGGGAGACTACAGTGCTGGCATAAGGGGTCGTAGAGGGATAGTGTGGGTGTAATGGGTGCCGGTTTGAAGCTTGCACCAGATGTATGCCTTGTAGGTGAGTAGGGAAGGGGGGATGGGGAGAGTATCGCTTCCGGGAATGCAGGCAGTGGGCGAGGATGGCCCTCTATGTGGCTCCCAACAATCATGCCTCGGTGTAGTTAATTGCACTTCGCAAGTATTTTCCTTACCGAATGGTGCGATTTTATTTACTCCTCACCGGGACATACCTGCAGTTGTCAAAAAACAAACCTCTCAACATAGAATGCGTATTCAGTTTAAAAAAAAAACAGCATCCTGATTATCCTCATTAACACTACATCCTAACTTGCTACCACTAAGTCCTCCCCTGCCACACATACACTCATGCACACACATTAGCCATAAAAGTCTAGGACTTTCCTGCATTTCATACCCATATCCTCATTCTTTCCCGATTTCTCGGCTACTTTTTTTCCCTTAACGCACAAACTTACGATATTCCGCCGAAGACAATGCCAACGATGTTCCACATTTTGAACAGCAGTGGAATCGAAGTAAATTATGTGTTTGTAACAATAGACTGCGAGATTGCGTATCCCACTGAGAAACGCCGCTTACTAATGGTAGAGTTACAAGTGTTCTTTGCGGATTGAGCCTTGTATGAAACTGCCCGCAGTTGCTCCAGGTAAGCGACACCACGCCGTTTCAGACACAAAGAGTCACCACTCCTCACTTATTCAATGGACTGTAAAAACTCCCCCATGAGACGGTGTACGTCTCTTCGTAGAATGCAGTGGTCCCTAGGGGGAAAATGGCCACGTATCAGCTGCTTCGCTGCAAATGTCGTCGAAATAAGAGAGCATTCTGTGAGCCTCCTGCCACCTCTGCTCGGTCCCCCGCCCACCTATCGCGCTCATCCCCTCCCGGTCTAGCTCCTCCCCCGTTAAACACGATCGAGGTTTGCTAAGTTCAATTTAATTTTCCCGCGTCACATTGGTCGTTCGCTCGTCTGTTGGGATATTTTGTCACACTTGGGCTTCGAGTAAGTGCAGCCACGAGGTAGAAAGAAGCTCGACCTTAAGCCGTTGTTGTATTTCATCGTTTTAAACGCGGCCTCTAAATTTTCTACCGCAAAAATCAAGCCCATGTCTACTTTTAATTAACAGAACACTCTAATGTGAGTTATTCACTTATGTTTTCCCGAAACACGACTAATGTTTTCTTTTTGGCAAACAATATTGACACGTATAAAGTATTCTACCACATTTAGTAGTCCGGAAAGGTTTTGTCTATATAAACGCCCCGCCCCGTTCGAGAATTTCATATTTTAGCCTGGCGGCTGAACCACAGGACGGACGGACCGGCGGACAGACAAGCAGACCAAATTTTCGCGTTTAAGTAGCTCAAGAAAGACTATCGTCTCTAAAGAAAGTCCTCGGCTGCCGCATGTGGCACACCTACTTTCTGGAGATCACAAAAAATGTTCGTCCGCTGCTGGTTGTGTTTGGAGCAGCTCATAATGTAGTGACCAACTTCAGAAGGCACACTGCACAAGGGACACAAAGGCGGTGAGCCAAGGCAGACCTTGTACAGCCAGACCAGTGTACGCGCTGAGGCTGTTCTTAGACGGTGGGGGAAACGGCCTTCGGCTCTTCGCAGGCCTTTCGTCTCGGCAGGCCGGGCACATTAATTTGTAGCTCTCCTGTAACGCGACTGTCGCATAATATATCATCGAAAATCAGCAGTTCCATCCCAGCCCGTAGAAGAGCGTGTCTGATTTGTTGCACCAAAACAGTCTGGTAGTTTTCATGGGCGCCCTGGCAAACACAGTGGATTTGGGGTGCCATGTAAAGTGCAGGCGCTAAAAATGAACTTAAGGAGCAAAATCCCCGCCTTCGTTCCAAGAACATATAAAGGCCTCCTGTCTCGAGGCACAGAGGCATTAACTGGAAGAATTGAGGAAAGCTCTTTGTGGAGCTCCTGTGCATCTCTCGGTCCGCTTTCCAAGACGCGCGGTCGTCCTTGAGGTATATGAGTTATGTACCGCGCCAACTTGCGCAGTAGACGCGCATCGTCTCTCTTCCTTTTTCTTTTCTTCGTCTTCCTTTTCTTATGCTCTTTTTCTTGGTACGTTTACCGTTTACGGGCAGCAACGTTTACGCCGCGTTTCACGGAAGCCGGCTCCTCTGCGTGTTGTTTCGCCGGAGCCAGCAGCTCCCCGCTTGTCCTTCTTGCATCGGCAGACCTTTATATTTCACGCGAAGCGGCGAGGGCCCGCGAGACTTCACACGCTGGCGACTTTGCATAGCTATATGATTCTCACTCAAAAACACCTGCTTACGCATGGTTGCTCCGAGAACTCTCAATGCAATTATCTTTAGGGAGCGCGCCACTGCGCGCTTCTGTTGTGGTTGTCCAGCGAAATTGACGGGGACATCAGAGGCGGAAACTGTGCCGCCTTTTATACAGCTGTGAGAGTCTTTCGAACATGTCCTTTTGATAAGCGGCTTCTTTCAAGCTTCTCGCTACTAAGCTTCAAAGGCCGTCCCTGCCGCATAGCGCTGCTGCTGCAGCCAATGCAGCTTTACAGTTCTAAGGTGGCAAGAACACCCTGAGGACAGCTAAGCACTTTTGAAGGGTTGTGAATTCGAAAGCGTGAATGTCCAAGTGAGCGCTTGAGGCGACGCCTTGCTTACACCTCGCGTTGTCGAAGGGCTTCGTAATCTTGCCACTTGAGACGCTTTGCTTTTCAACCCGACTTAACGTTTTCGAGTGGCTTAGGTCCGGATCCTACACGTTGTACCGCTGCTTGTTCTTGCCGCCATGTAATGGCAGAATTGACGACGATGGTGAATTTAGATGCTTGTCTGTGCGCTCGTTTGACTGCTCTCTCCCGGTTCCTTCATCGCGGTGTACTGAAAAGGACGGCCGCATCTCGTTACTTCTGAGTTCAAGTTGCGCTATGGAACGCTACGCGCTATGGAACGCTTTCCAATGGGTCTTTTTTCTCTCCCACACGCCGGCTTTTCGCTCATGAGCCATTCGATTCTCTCGCATTGAATATTAAGTGTGCAGACAACGTAAACAAATGAAGTAACTGAATGGTGAAAACAAGAAAAAGCGTTAAAACAGCAACACGCGCACACAGCAGAGGGAACCGGTTTATGGAAAAAAAAATTAGGTGCTACACATCCTCTTCGAGTGACCTTGAAGTGTAAAGGTAGGGGATCTTATAAGGGTAGTATAACGCAAAGACAGGGGCGATAAATGGATCCCACTCCTTGGTTTCGTCCGACACACCAATTATGTCTGGACAGTGACTTGCCCAATAGTCCTCGCTACGATGGGTGATTTTTAAATGCTTAAAGGAAGTGAAGCGGTTTTAGAATTAAAAGAAAAGTTGACTAGCAGCAAGTACACATTGAATAGTTCCCGTGTACGAAATATTTTCGCAATACATGCAATAGAAGCGCCGCAATGCGCAAACAAATGTGGCCCGATGCCCCGCCCCCATCTCGGCGCGCGATGCCGGAAGACCGAAGAGCGCAGGCGAAAACCGGCCGGAAAACGTCATACCTGGACTTCCGGCCGGATCGGCCGCCTGTGCCATGCTCTTTTCGCCGTGTTTCGTGTAGAGGCTCGCCACAGAAGAATGGATACTTGTTGTTGCTGTTGATTGCTTTTATTTGTACAATTTTCGGGTTCAAAAAGTATGCACGAACGCCAAACGAGGCACACGTTACCATGCCGTATTCCTAAGCAGGATAATACCACGCCGGATGTTTTATAACATACGGAAGCGACAACCGAGGTGGCTGTGCTTGATCACAGAGAATATACTACACTACGTTAGATACTTTGTAAAACGCTCCAATGCGTTTTTCCTATTTTTTTTATGCGACGGACATGAATGTTCACATTAGATGGTAGATTTAGGTAGGAGGGTGAATACTGCTGTACTTTGGCCTGGGATGTTTCGTTCCGTCCAAGAAACAAAGTCACATTTGTTCAGGAAATACCTGTTTCGTTAAACGCGTCGGTTTTATTTCCCTATGGGCTTAGAACAGTGTTCAAAAACCCAATTTTTGGCGAAACTAAAGCAAGGGGCCAATCCTGATAGAAGTTTTCTCCCGGCTAACAGGTAAACAGTATTCCTACAAGTAAAAGAACCAAGACCACCACATTACTTATTTTGCAAGCATAAATGCCACGATAAGGTAACATTTGTCTGGAATGAAAAAAACACCGCTCCGAACCACCACCGTAACATAATTTGTGTTGACTGCGGGGGCCTAATTCTTTGCCCAAGATTCCGTGTGCGAAAATCATGCCCTAGTAGAGCCGATAATGCTACGGAGGCACCAGTATGCTACAGTGTTTTCAGAATAAATGCAAGTCAAGCAGTAAGACGCCACTCATCGAAGTGCAGCTAGCGATCGCGGAGGCGCCTTAGCGCCGCTGCCAAAGTGGCGCGCGCGTGTGCGCGCGCCTGTGGGTGTGTGTATGGGGATGAGTAAGGGGGGTGGGGTGGGCGACAACGAACAAAGGAAGTTCGAAAGCAGAGCCCGCTTGTTGGTTTTGCGTGTACCGGCAACATATGTCTCGCATATACGCTTACAGCGCATGAACGCTATTTTTTCGCGCTGTGCACGTACGTGCTTTTCGCTGGTAGATTGTTTATAAAACCCCGCTTAATCTTGGGCATAAATGGTTTCGTATATAGTAACAAACACTTCAGGCAGTACCTAATATTAACATAAGGAATAAAAACCCCCTATGCTAGTTGCCTAATTCAGAAATCTTTTGACGGAACCCTTTAGCCGACGCCACAGTCACTGCTTTAGGGTTCTCGGTTGTGTAAAGCAAGTTTAAGCTCCAAGATACTTAAACCAACAGCACGGGAAGTTGGAAAATAAGCTTGGAGTCATGTGCGAACATTAATTGCCGAAAAGGAAAGCGCCGCTGCCGGGCGATCGTTCCCAATGATTCCGACAACACGCGCGGCCGAAGGGTGTCCTCTTGTGACGTCATAACGGGCGCAACCAATCAGAGGCGTCAAAGACAAAAAGCGCGCGTCTTTCAAACGGGACCGCGCGTTTTGCAAGATAAATGCCGGTTGGACTCATGTACGATAAAATTTAATGTGATATTCGGAGTCAGCGCGCAAGAAACTATATAAACGTGCCCCTAACACAATTATTTTGAAAAGCGCTTCAGCTTCTCGTTAAGTGTGTTGCTATACAGATTCCATGGGAAACCCGGCCTGTCCGTCAGTAACGCTTGATATGTGTAACGCTGACTTCCAAATGGCTTGGGGCCAATTTTGGGGGATACATGCGCTCTCGGAAGGAGACGTATGATAAAAGGACCTTGGGCCGTCATACTATGGTATCAATGTACTTATTGCCCACAAAATATGTGTTCTCAGCAGTTGACTTGTGTATAGCAGTGAAACCAAGTGTAAAAGAATTCGGCTCTATTCCATGTATCCTTAGGGATGCATATGTTTTTATGGAGGTATTTAGTACAATTTCTCAGGGTCCTTTCACATTTTCCTACGACCGATTATATTGCCCCCTGAACAAATGTCTCCCCAACAAATGCGTCTGTGTATAAATACCGAAGCCTACTTTCAGGATAGTTGTAATACAACGCTTGTTAGGGGGTGCGCGGGGTCTCGGGGGGGGGGGGGGGGGGGGGGGGGGTATTTGATAAAAAGCTCTAGGACCTTTCGATTTGCTAACAGCTGCTTGCCTGGCGCCTAAAAACCTTTCTTTCTGCAAAGCATGTTTGCCTGGCAGTGAAGCCAATTTTAAAGAGGCTAGGTGTAATGTTCAGTGGTTTAAGCATTTATTCTGCAGTACCCACCCAAGAGTGTCTGCAATTTTGTAAATGAATGCTGTTGACCTGGCCCACTCCCATTCTCGTTTTTAGTTATTTATTCATTCATTTTACCCTTAGGGCTCAAAAGAAGCGTCACAGAGGGGAGGGGCTATATTTATAGTATAATACAGTGCCTCCAGGAAACAACGCAAAGAAATTACCCAACAACAATAAGCATAAACGAAAACACACATATAAGGTTACAATAACAGGCGCCTACGTCGCCTTACGCACTTAGCCGACACAGTTTGTTTGGAATGTGAGATTGAACCAAACAAAGCTTTCTGCATTAAATTCAGTCGGAATTTTGGCGGCATCTGTTAGGCTATTCGCACTGACGACAAATACGTTTTAGAAGTATTTTCTCGCCGAGATGTAGCGACAGGTATTTGGGTCTGACTTCCTAAACAAGTCGGCAATTCGTCTTTTTTCTTCCTTTCTTCTGAAAATATAAGTGCAACATTTAAACATTTAGCAGCAGAAAACTGTCGCAGAATATAAATTCATGCGCAGCCACTTTTAAATAGTGATCACCTCTAAGCCCTGATTTAGCAATGCTTTGAACTGGTTTCTACCGGTGCATTTTTGTTTGCATACCCCCTATCATGCTAACTTAGGAAGGCATAATGTATTGATACAGGTGATTAAACTGATGTAGTTTTGCGAAAACGCTAAGTACCCTGCTGTGCCTAGCGCCAAATTGCATGAAGGTGGTGGTATTATGATCTGGTTTGTGCTTGAGAGTTGTCCAGCGTCCGTACCGTTAGGAGACCGCACGTCTCAAGGGTTTAACGATGCAATGGCAGGCGTGGTTTCCTTTTTGACGTCAAACGAGCTTCGTTTACCCTTTCATTGCAGGTCGCTCAGGATTTCATCAAAATGGAACTGATGTGCATTGGTTTCAACACCTCCCAACACGTTGGAGCCAGGCTCTGCAGATGACCTAAGCGGCCACAATGTGACGCATTGTCAAGGTCCAACGACTCATCACGTGAGAAAATTTTTATGCAGTTGGAGCTGGCATTTTTTAAACGAGGTAGCAGAACAAGCTATTGCAATCAACGATTCTCCCCGAAAGGAAAAATAAAAGAGCTGGAAATAAGAATACCTGAGCATCACAGACTGCCTGGTCGGTTGCAGGTAAAGACGGCTCTAGAAGTTTAAAGGCGCGCATATTAAGAGGGCATATTTTAATGTAAAAGTACTCCATAACTTTTTAATCTGGGACAGATAAATACTGTGGTGGTGGACTGTTTCTGCCGATTGCAGATAACTCTAACAATACAATATATATAAGAGGAGGAAAAGGCAATCTAGGAGTAGTTCGTTTCCTGGTTGTACAAAATAGAATTTTCGAAATGGCAGGAAACAATTGAACTGGATAAAAATACGTGCTCTGGACGGGACCTGAGCTCCAAACATTCGCATAACTCGTCCTTTGCTTGGACAATAGAGCTACAGGAGCGGCTGCATTCTACTACATTCGGGGTGTATTTGCATGCCGGTGTATCCTGCATCTTTAATGTGGTAGCCAGCGCAGCTCCGATAATGCCAATTTTTTTACACAACAAAGATACGAAATGATTTTCCTTTGTTTCTCTAACGCGTTTTTTGCAGGCTATCCTTCCTGGGGTCATTGAACAAGTTTTGCGTCACCTCTTATGATCAGCTACACGTATAGGGAGGGCCTAGGGTCTAGCATCTATTCTCAGTTTCACAAGTATCAAACGGGGGTGGTAGTAGTCACCTTCTCCTGACTGGCAAACATGCTCGGGTTATGCCGCGGCAGACGGGCTAAAAACAAGATCTGCTTCACTCCGAACTTCTCAGATCCGTGCTGACTGGGCCCCTAAAATGCAGGACACATTAGCATGAACATAAACACATCTTAATTTGCAAAAAAAGCGATACAGCCATCCTGTAGCTGAATTTTTAAAGTACCTGGCGCGTTCCCTAAAGTTTGTGCATTCGGATCCCACGCGGGGCAAATGTTTTTTCTCCGCGTTCTTTATTTCCTGACATTTTAAAATTGGCGGCTTTGCTCTATGACAGTCATTTTCATAAATTTGTTTCGGATTTATTTTATTCAGTTATTCGTAGCCAATTGCACATGACTCCCGATATACAATCAAATGGGCAACTCCGGTCGTCTATGTCAGTGCTCTTTTGTGTTGTGTTGTTTATCGTTGGACGGAGTAATCGACAATTAAAACAGCTTGAAGAATAACTGAAACCAACCCTATTGCAGGTGGCGTCAATGGTAGGCGCATCGGAGCTATGCGAGAGGCGCCCCCCGTTCCGGCTTGGCTCTGGCTATGGCTACTGGCCTGGTGCCAGGGCGCCCGGTCCTGGCACCGGGACGAGATGCCGTCGCAGAGCCGAGCGCGAAGTCTGGAGTCACTCTACATCTCACCGCAGTCTGCCGTCGCCCTCAACGTCGGCAAGGGCACGCTGCTGGCTGCATGGTCGCACAACAACTGTGGCATACAGCACACCAGCGATGGCGGCCTGGTCATCACGGGGCACCAGTGCTGGGAGGTCCCCACAGTCAACATGACGGCCTGGCCAGTGCCCGCATCGGGCATAGCGATGCACCTGACCTCTGTGCGGTACCTGTCTGAAAGGAGCTTCGCCGGCTACGGACCAGTTCACCATGTGCGCCGAATGGAAATCATCCAGAACAAGATCACCAACATCCGCCAAAGGGCCTTCTTCGGATTCTCCAACGTTACCTTTCTCAACCTGGCGGACAACCCAATCAAGTTCCTCTCCGGAGAATCCTTCGTCGGCCTTGACAGCCTCAAGGTCCTGGTGCTCTTCAGAACGTGGCTGCACGAGTTTTCCACGGTGGTGGCTGCCGTCAGTCCTCACGTGTTGCCTAGCCTGGAGATCCTGAACCTGGGAGGCACGCAGATCTGGCGAATAGAAGAACATGATCTGGCGCCCCTGGCGAACTCGTCGCTCAAGCATCTGCAAATCAACCTGTGCGACATGCTGACGTTCATGCACCCTCGTGCTTTGAAGCCCCTGAAGGCCTTGGAAGGCTTTTATTTTAGGGACAATTTGAACATGCCCCTGGACAACATCCTGGACGTCATTACCAACATCACCCAGGAAACGTTTCGAGTGATCGACGTCACCCAGCCTCTTTCCAAGAGGGCCACATACACAATCTTGGAGGCGGTGTCTCGTACGACGGCAGAAATTGTTATTTTCATTAGGTTGACAGACGCTACATTAACCAAAGAATTCTTCCCTCTGATGCCGCGAGTGAAGTGCATAGTGTTGGAGTCGGGCAAGATTCGCGACTTTAAGCCAAAAGCCGTAGCCAACCTGCCGAATCTAGAAGAGATAAGTTTCGTTAGGAACCAGTTTCTTGGCATACCTTCTGGAATCCTCGAGCCACGGCTTAAAGTGTTGGACCTGAGTGGTTACGACCGAGGCTTCATTCAGTTAGATGTTCCCGACTATGTTTTTGATAAGATGTCTAACCTTAAGGAGCTTTACCTTCGCTACAAAGCATTGCCTTCACTAACTGAGTTCACGTTTTGGGGTTTGGACAGCTTAGAAAACTTGGACTTGAGGAAGTGTTCGATCGATTCTCTTCCCGAAAGAGTCTTCAAGCACCTTAACAGGCTTAAACATATTGATCTCAGCGAAAATCCAATCTTTCGACCGGACTCGTCGGTAAACATAAGGGCTTTTACGGGATAACGTCTCTCAAAACCCTGATATTATCAGATACCAGGCTGGCCGACTTAACGACGTCATTGTCATTCGATGACTTGGTGAACTTGGAATACATGGACCTTTCAAACAACTCAGTATCAGTTCTTCCCAATGACTTCTTCAAGTCAAGCCACAATATCGAGCACCTAGATCTCAGCAATAACCTCATAGAGACTTGGCAGCCCGCGCCGTCATCGTTTGAGAAGCTCAGGAGCTTAGACTTGTCAGTTAACAAAGTTCGCTACTTCAACACCGAAGCGCTGCGTAGTTTTCGGGGCTTGCATGTTCTCGACGTTTCGCGTAACCCCTTCTCGTGCACCTGCAGCATCCGCAGTTTCTCACGTGGTTGACGGAAACCAACGTCACAGTCCGGTACAGGGCGTACCAACAGCTTTACGCGTGCCACGAGCCTTTCGAGCTCGGAGGTCGAGTGATTAGCAGCGTAGAGTCCCTGCTTCTGCGAACTTGCAAGCCCACCGTTCTCGTCAGTGTCGTGTGCGTGGGCATCGTCATTCTAGTCTTCACAAGCCTCCTCGTCGCGGGCTACATCCACAGGCGTCGCTTTGACCGCTGGCTTCGGTCGCGGTCCGCGGCGTCCGCGGTGGCCGGCAGGGTCTACCTGTACGACGCGTTCGTCTCATACAGCAACAGCGACACTCAGTGGGTCATCAGCAGGCTGCTGCCCCAGCTCGAGTGCAGCTCCATAGGCAACCTCAAACTGTGCGTCTACGACCGGGACTTCCTCGCCGGGCGCAACATCAGCGAGTGCATACTGGACAGCATCAAGCACAGCCGCAAGATAATCCTGGTGCTTTCTAACAGCTTCCTGCAGAGTCCGTGGTGCAAATTCGAGACGGATCTGGCGCAGTACACGCTGCTCGAGGAAAACCGGGACGCCTTCATTTTGCTCAAGATTTCTCGCCTAGACGAGACTCTCCTCTCGCCAAAGCTCAACTACCTTCTCAAAGACGCGCATCCACCTGAGCTGGTCTCAGTCGCCCAAGGACGAAGTGGTCTTCTTCAGTAAGCTGCACAAGGCGCTGCTCGACGACAGCTCGCCGCCCAAGGAGCAGCGTGCGTCGTTCACAGGAAAGAAATTCATACTACTGAAGAAAATCAAGAGGAAAGCGAGTCTCGTATAGTATACATTTTGCCCGGAGCTGTGAGTGCAAAGTGTTCGCTGCTGTGTGCTAGCGTTAGTAGCTCGTTTAGAGCATTTCATTAAGACCATCTATCACAATCATCCGTGTTAGTGCTTTGTAGTTTGTTGTTTTAAATGGATTCCCTCCAATAAATATTGGTGCCTTCTTTGCCTGATATTTTGTTTTTACGAAGGTGAAACTAGAAAAAGCATGCAGTTATTAGATTCTGCATTTTAACAAATCTGCAAACTGCAAAACTATATTGAGTTGCGACCAATCATGAAGTTGCATCTTCAAAAAAAATGTACCCGGGCTCGCCATTCCGAAAATAGGCGTTACATAAGTGTGGCTTTTATTACTCATGTAATAGGAGGAATTATCTGAATGCATTATCTTTCTGTAAGTGTCACACACTTTCAGTTTTATCGGCTCAGAGTCCAAAAACAGCTCATTAAAGAACGCTACATTAAAATCTTGCTATAACTTCAATTTACAAACTCATAAAGTATCATTTTAAATCCTTGTGTACGGTTGTTGATCGGGATTATTTCTTAAATAACGCAAACTCGAAGTGTGGCAGCACAGAAACTCCCTGTTCCTCTACGTCGAAAAAACTTTTGAATCACACTTCGCTTTCATGTTCTCTGCTACGTGCCAACTGCCGGGCACGTATCATAGACCATGGATTGCGCGTAGCAGAGCGCGTAGCAGAGCAGTTTGCACTTGGCAATCTTAAATGAGCCACCGGCATCATGAATCTTTTAACGAGTAACACCTGGTGCCGGGCTAATTGGTTGTATATCGTTGGTTGGATTGCGCTGGTTAAAACACAAGACGCACTAAAAAGGACACATACGTCAAGTGTATGTACGCAATACGTCTATACGTCAAGTGTATGTGTCCTTTTTAGTCCATCTTGTGTTTCAACCAGCGCAATCCAACCAACGATCCTTGAACACACATCACCATCTAAAAGTACGCAGAGCAATACTTTCAACTGAGGTCAAAACAATGACGTGTTGCATTTTTTAGAGAGTAAGAGAGTTACACATAGTCTTGAAAATGTCCTCTAAATTTTAATAAAAGGAAACATGTTGCAAACTCATAGGGTATTCGACAGGAGTAATTCGAGGTGAAACAAGCAGTCGGCAAAAGAACACTTCGCTGCCCTTAATGCTTAAATGCAAAAAAAAAAAAAAAACAGTTACTTTGTCGATAGATTCCGGTTCGCTGAATATAGATATAAATATAAATCAGTTGTTTATTAAACACAGAATGCCAGAAGCATATAAAAAAGGTTTTACCACACCATACTGTACCATTCGTGAAGTGACAAAAGTGTTAATGGGGAGGCGTGATTTGAGTTCGCCTAAGCGTTCTTCTGAATTAACAAAAGAGCAGAGATGCAGGTATAGACATGCCGATTCAAAAAAGTAAATGTATATAAAGAATTAAGTTGAGTACATATTGCTAAACAGAAAGTTCATCTAGCAAACAGTATCCTCAAACAGGTCGTTTTAGGACTATTGGTTGTTGGCTTAGTTTCAGTTTCGTTTACGGGTACGATTTTTCCCGTTGGGCTACTAGTGCAGTCGAAAGACTCGTGTGGACAAACGTGAGTCGTATCGTCCTTACGTGTTACCACCGATATGTATACGCTACACTCAGTGGCAAAGGTCCGAGACGTGTGACTCGTGTGGGCCAGCAGTGGACTTTACTGATCGCCACCTTGCGCGGGTATTTTTTCTACCTTTCTGCCCAGGTTTCAGCATCACCCTGGGTTGGTCAGCTGTAAGTGAAACTCGATCGCGTGTCAATTGTCTCGCTTTGTGCATATTGTGACGGGATTTTTTTCGTCCCCGAAAAATGGACCCGAAACGGCGGAGGGAAACGCCTGCTTTGATTGTTTCTAAACAACCAAGGCGCCTCTGGTCACCAAACAAAAGCCGAAAGAAGTTGAACCTTGCGTCTCTTTAGACGTAAAGAAGCGAATATATGGTCCTTCGAAGTGCAACAGTTTCAAGTTGTGGCAAAACAAACAAAAAATAATTGTGCAGCGTCGTCCTCGAAGCTTTGTTTTAAGGTAGTAAACACCTTTACCTTGGGGTAGAAATGACGCGTGCAACTGAAAACTGTTGTCTCGCCTTTGTAATCTCGCCCCAAACCCACAAAATACCCGACTAGTCAAAACACCGTGAAGGCTAAATTCTTCGACATCTAATTTGAGCTAGCTGAAAGCTCCTGGTCGCCTTCAATCTGACCTTACAAGCGTGAGCACTTGGATAGGGGGACCACCAAGAATATGTGAGCGTGGTTCAGATGCTATCAAGACTGAGGTCAACCTGCGGTTGTATGTTTCCTTATAATGGGCCCATGCAGTCGTCCTTATAGTGATCGTAGCTGCAGCTCTGGTTCATTATGATGATACTCTTCACTGTGTCTGCTTCATCTTCTATAGGGACCGGGCAGCTGAACGGGTGGCGCCACCACTCGGCGCTCCCTTCGTTAGTGGAATGAGCCGGTGCATTGGGCTACGCAGCCTCCGGTTGTTTTTGTCGTGTTTACCTCGGTGCTTTGAACGTTTTGGTGGTGTTGTGAGCGGAAATGTGCGGTGAAATGATGTTTAGACCGATGTGTTGAGTTCTTAGATGTAATAACGGCTACGTAAACTTGTCAGACGCTTCTAAATTTGGGAATGGGCTACAATGACATGAGCGCTTTTTGCAGTGATCTACGCTTGGCTCCATCCGTTCTGAGTACGAATAAAATTACTATTATTTGTATTCATTGCTTCTTAAATGCACTAACGCCTACGTAAACTTCTTTGAAGCTTCTTAGTTTGGGAATGGGCTACATTGACATGAGCGCTTTTTGCAGCGCTCTGCGCCTGGCTCCGCGCGATCTGAGTAGGAATAAAACTATTAATATTAGTATTTATTCCTACTATTTTAAATTATGTTCACGGGTTTTAATGATTACTGTTTCCACGCCAGCCTTAACGCTGGAATACCTCGGTACGTGGGCTTTGAAGAGAAAGGCACCTACGTAAGAGATCGATTACCGGGTGGTCATGGAAACGTTGTCGCAGTTTACACTTCCTTTCTGTAACCGTGAGCTTTGTGCCTTCGGTTTTCGTGAGCGACACTGTCACAGCATGGGGGCCTGAGAGCCGAAGCGGAACTCCCACATTTGTAGCGGTCATTTTATCAGGAGCCAAAGTTATTCAACCACCCAACAGCCCAAGCTACAAACCATGCCTCCTTCCCTTCCCGTTTTACAATTTGCGTGTAATAAAGGCTGGCACCGATAGTTTAAAAAAATGTGACAGTGTTAACTTAAGCCCGTGTTTTTTAATGCTCAAGTATTCTTTACTGAGCACCTAAAAAATCGTGCAGTGCCTTGTGAAGAAACCAAAAAACGCGCGATTAGTTGCCTCAAATATAAATGCATCAACCCTAACCCTCCAGCACAAACGCATTTCCGACACACTGGAAGCAGTTAGGATTTGAAGAGGGGTGCATGGAAGTGCAAAATCAAACAGCAAGATCATTTAGCCCTCCGTTTAACGACGACGATGGTTGAACGCGAAGCTTTCTTCGTGCGAAATAGATGGGGAAATAGTGAAAGTCAACGACGCTGCGATCAAAAGACCAAACTGCGTGCTCGTAAAATTCAAAGTTCTCACTTATCACAAGTTTAAATCCAGAAGGCAACCAAGGAAACCCACACGAGAAAGCTTTGCGATAAACCATCATAGTCGTTTGGTGGAGGAGCGCATGATTTTTCAAGCATGGGTGGCAGCTTGTAAAATGACCGCAGCATTCAATTGTGAAACTGAGTATAGGTTTTAGGCACACTCATGTCGCTCGTCCTTTAGCCACGCAGGAATTGTTTTTTGAAAACCATTACCCAACTAGCCAGCAACCATTGAAATTCTTTTAAAGCATTGTTTTTCACGACAAGCAATAACTTTCTACTATCTGCGGTATTTATTCTGTAAACGATTTTCGATGACTGTATTAAGCGTACTTCTGTGAAATTAAACATGTTTCTACCGTAGTTGATGTTGTTACGGAAGCATCGTCCATCACAATTTCTGTTTTTAGGTAAATTTTAGAAGGTACCCCCCAAATTCGTCTTTCGTTTGTGCACGACTCCGTTTCGTCATCAACTGCTAAAGGCCAGCGCCGCAGCATTCCTGGATCGGCTTTGTAGGAGAATTTATATGCAATATATTCCTCGATACGCCAAACTTCATGCAGGCGTGAAGAATTTGCCAGAAGGAATGGACTTGCACTTCCAGCTTGACTTCCAGCTTGACTTCCAGCTCGGCGCACTGAGCGTCGTCTGCTATTCGTAAGTACTGAGTAAGGGCGTAAATCACACACAAGGCATGCCTCGCAAAGGCCCCCTCCATGCTTAAGATTTACCGATCTGAAAGAAGTCCTTGTGGTTATCTACGCTTTGCAAGCCGCACCGCAGCAGAACGAAGGAAAGCCATGCACAGCAACGCTGCGCTGACCGCCACCGGCATTCCACTGACGAGCAGTTCGCCACGGGCGGCGCTGTTGGCTGAAGCGACGGTGGTGCCATACAACGGCCGCCCGGTCGCTATACGAAGTGCATCCATAGCGCATAGTTGGTGGAACGTTCGGAGAAAGCAGCAAGATCCAAGGGGATTCTAAAATAAGGGATCCGACCACGCGCTCTCTTTTTTTTTGCAGAATAAATTTTACTCTCTGCTTTACTACCTTCTCAGCCTTATTTCAGTCTATCGACATAGATACTGTCAAATACATAGCGGCTCGTGCCATACTCATTGCCTAAGAACTTCAACACCACAACCATACGCACTGAACCTGTACAGAATAACCCCGCTCCGCCGCCACCCCCCCCCCCTCCCCCTTATTTGCTACTACCGCAGGAAGCTCGCTTTCTTCTTATTAAAACTTTCCATCACAGCCTCCACCATTTTTTTCCTCTTTGTACTCCGCTTTGTCGTCGTCACCTGCTGTTTGCCAAACTCGCTACTCACCAATCGCATCCTAAACAAATCGCATCCTCTAAAAGAAATCATCAGGTCCGAAAGCCCAACGTTGCGCCCAATGTTACGCCACGCCTAAGACATAAAAATGTCCGCAGCACTTTGTGCGCGCTGCTGCGCAGTTTCTCTGAATGGCAGGAGGAATTCGCAGCGCTTGGAATAGAAACACGAGGCAAACACCACTGAAACCACGGTTAAAGCCGGCGAAACGCTCAGGAACCAAAGCTAACTTCCAGCCTGCGCCAGAGAGTATGCATTTGGTTAAAGCTGAAGAGTATACTATCTTCAAATAATGTGCGTCGGCGCTGAAAGTGCTTTGTTTTTAAATACGGAGCTTGCAATCCGAGGCTTCTACCCGGCAGTGTTGTCGTCAGTGACATATGGACGCCACAGTGCATTGCAGCACTAAGGGGGTGGAGTACTGCACCGGCGCAAATGAATTTATCCTTGTGTGCCTTCTCTGTATATACTGGAAATACAGAAGGGTGTGGTTACGCGGGACATCGCAGCAGGCAGCTTCGAGGATTGGCCGCACATTAAAACGAAGCGGCAGCACGAGCACAGCGGCGGCGAAGAAAAGGAGCAAGAAGAAGAACTGCACGCTTCGGCGTCCACGTCCCTTTCAGCTAGAGCTCCGTCAAGTCAGCAGGAAGCCGCAAAATGGTGAGATTTAGCGAGCACTCAAAAGGCATGAACACTGGCACAGAAATGCCACTATATCGT
The DNA here is from genome assembly GCA_013339765.2 of Haemaphysalis longicornis. NCBI lineage: Eukaryota > Metazoa > Arthropoda > Arachnida > Ixodida > Ixodidae > Haemaphysalis > Haemaphysalis longicornis. The sequence goes on along the minus strand of CM023451.1, from coordinate 171,271,453 downwards.
GGAGAGCTAGAGGCCCCGCCTCAAACATCTTCCTGCCTTTATGGGTCGTCCGGGAAATCGCTAGCTAACGTTTCCTCAAGCGCCGATAAAGCTGATATAGTAATATAAACGAGATTTCTTTCGATAAAGCAAGCCTTCGGTCTCGTTCGTCTTATGTAAAACTGCGACGAATCAAAATTAAGCGAATTTTGCAGGATGACTATATTTGGTAGCACGGGCGCTCGTATTTGGCCGACCCTTTCGGTATTTAGGCTACACGGCTTGAACTTGTCACATCTGAGTATGCCGCTTAGGAGAGACTGCTCAGTATCGGAAAGAAGGGTAACATTCGGGCCTCGCTTCATTAAACGGTGCTAGTTAAGTAGCGAGCAATAGATAGCCACACTCGGATTTAAAAACAAAAAAAAAAAGGCCTCGGATTGTTGTATACATTAGACTGATAACCTGAGCTACTCGTGAAAACACTTCGTAACACACCTTTTCTTTGCAGTAAGTGAATCCAGGATAATTTTCGCTGGAACAATAAAGGCTCGCGCTAGTTTTGCCGACTTCAAGGAAATGCTAGTTTGCAAGAAAGAAAAAAACGGTGCTGTAAAAGCTCTTTCACCGCTCTCAAAAATACGTTCGAGGTTAAGAGGGTCGTGTGATGAGCGGCTGTTGCTGACGTCGCGCTTTGAGCCTGCAGGGACTTAGTCAATCTGCGAATCACGCTCGAAGTTGCTCGGTTAAGGAAAGATGCCGCTCCTTGCTAAATAGCGCGGGAGAAGTAACATTTACGCAAACTAAATTGCTTTTGTTCCTGTTTTTTCGGCGGCAGATGGTAACAGTTCGGAGGCGTTACTTCAGGCGGCATAGTTGCCTAATTGACGAAGGAATGTAGTATCGCGGTCAGAGCTCTGTATTTCTCGGAGAATAGTCAGACGGGAGTGCACGACGCAGTTAGGCAACTACGCCTTTAGGAGTGTTTTGTCAATAGGTGTGCGGGGCGCGGTCTGTCCGCTTTCTGCCCGGCTGTCCTACGGCCACAGCGAACGCCGCCATGCCTCCTGTTGACCCGACCTTACTGTACCCCAGTATCCTCCCTGCTAGTAGCGTAGCAACTCTTACCTCTTTCCTCCTAACAGCCTAGTGGACTTCCTGCTATCCATAGAGGCTGTTCATCATCATCACTTTTCGCGCTTGGGCGCGCGAAGGCCGTGCGCCATTCCTTGTGGCCGGAGAGCAGGAGCCGGTATGACGTGCACGGATACCGCTACGAATGCCGTATTTTCCCTCTACATCCTTCCCTCATTCCACCAATATAGCGCTTCGACGTGGGGGCCCATGGGGGCCCGTATCTCGAGAGCGGGCGCCGTATGATGCGTCGGTATCAATCACCGCCATTAAGCTGCGATGACACATTGCCGGGGGCAATTACGTCTTAGGTGCCTCGCATGCCAGTAGTCAGGAGACGTCGGCTACTATACGTTACTGGTGTGTTGGACCGGGTACACGGCTAGGCCACGAGTAGATTTTAATGAAAATTGATCCTTTAAACGGACAAAATGTGGTTGTAATGCACGCAAGCATTAAAGCCGACTTTAGTAGCGGTAAACGTGTGTTTTACTATAGGTATTTTTTTTAAAGCTTGAGAAGCACGGACATAGAACAGAAATGGCCGGTTGCCTACCTGTACCGGACAGCCTACTTCCTATACATACACAAAATTTAAAACCACGTGGTGGGCCCTTTCTTTTTGGCTTCCACTTGGAAACGCACTTCTCAAAAAATCCGGGGAAATATTCTCTACTAACGTGAAACCTGGGGAGCGGCGACGCATGCATCGTATAAGTGTATTTTTGGCTCCTTGGCGTTTTTGATAACGGTGATGAAATCTTAACGTAAAACCTGGAGAGGGGCGAAGCATGCGGTGTATAAGCGTATACTTGGTGCCTTGGCGTTTTTGTCCACGGAGATGAAACCGTGGGGGGTAGAGGTATACAGCTTTGCTGTAAGTCTCGTATCTTTGAAGCCCGAAGCGTTCTAGCGCGAGGCGTTGGAAAACGGGTGTCCCGGTGCTTTAGTACCGTGACTACATTGTACTACGGCGACATGAGACGGCGACGACATGAGACGCCGACAGCCTGAGCCCCTAAGGGGCTTCGCACCGAAAAAAACAGCAGCTAGTCTACCATGCTGAGCTTACCGAAAGACAAGAACCCTTGCAGGAGCTTTGTTTTCTTTGGAGCATGTACTTTATCACACAATTCTTTTTTTTTTCTGCAACTATGCAGTTAAATTAAACTGACGCATTTCTGAGCAAAATCTAGACATAAAATGCTCATTGAAAAACACTGCAGTAACCCTAGCTCCATGTTTACCGACAGACAAAACAATTGTTGCCTGTTATCTGCGTAATTGCTCGTCTTACGTTTCGCCCTAGGATCTGCAAGAATACAAAGCGGGAACGCCACCTCGGATCCTTCAAGAGGTGAGATGACACATTTTTATCGGCCGCCTGCGAGGCAGCCGTTGATAATGGGCCGAAAATGTGACTAACTGTTTACACTTACCCGCAGGAAAATGTCCCAACTGCATCAAGAAATCGTTTCTGTGTTCTGGTAAGCGGCGCTCAGCCTGAGGCGGCATCTACCCTCCGCCGTACACAACAACGCGTCCTCCTACACGCATAAGAAACGGCTCCCGCCATCTAGCGCAGGCCATATGAAACACAAGTTCCTGGCGCCTACTTTGAAGGACTTGCAGCAAAAAAACCATATAACTGTGAATATTTAGCGTGCGTGACAGACCACACGGGCCTACGTGGGTTTGTTTAACTGCCACCTCAGTTTATATGGAATGGTCTATTCGATGATAGCACTCGGGTAGCTTCAGGACCTCTACTGGACGGAAAGTATCATAGGAATACATGAGACCAAACTGCCGCTCAGGGCGCGCACCGACAATCCGGGACCACTGGTCGTAAAACCCTGAAGTGGCTCGGGTCAGTCAACAAAAAATAATCTTCGGTGGCTGCGCATATATTCTGCACAATATTAGCGCGACAGGCGTCTGGCTTGGCAACATGAAAGTTACGAGAGGGATTTTAGTGTATGTTCGTACTTCTAATATTTAAATCAAAGTTTATTTTTTAAATAGGTGTTTGCAAAGTGGGTCTTGTATTCTTTGCAAGAGGATTCAACACTTCTGTATCTGGCTTGCATAAGTGGTGTCCAGGTGTAAATGCAATTTGTCCAATGTTCCCACAAATCGGTAGGTTTAGTAGGCTTGCGTGCCACATTAAATTAGTTGTAAATTACTTCTTTTCTCTCTCTCTCTCTCTCTCTCTCTCTCTCTCTCTCTCTCTCTCTCTCTCTCTCTCTCTCTCTCTCTCTCTCTCTCTCTCTCTCTCTCTCTCTCTCTCTCTCCCAAATCATCTCTACAAAAACAAGAAATTTAATACGAAGAGCCACAGTCAGAAGCTTTTGTAGCCATATTTCTAATGCCTCGTTGCTGGAAATCGCGGTAAATCAACGCCGGGTTTCTGCCCTTCAGGGAAGACTTCGACCGCGGCTTCCAGCGATGCTGCACTTCGACAGGGAGCAGCCACGCAAGAGGAAGCGAAAGAAGTTGGCCACGTTTTACGAAATTCACGAGCAGCCCATCCTCATTTTGACCTTCTTTCTGAGCTTGCAGGTAAGAAAACCCCGCGCACACCACTTTTTTTTAACGCGCGCCACGCGCTTACCTGCATTACGTGACTGCCTACATAAGTGCCAAACCTCGCGTCATGAATCAAAATTGAATCATCTCCCGGCAAAGTTTAATTGTCTTAGAGTTGAAACAACAAAATAAGGCCATATTTTACGAGATTTTGTCCATCGCTTTTCAAGTACAACTCTCATTAGCTCGGCAAGATTTCGTCACAACAACGAGCTGGCAGAACCCTTGATGAGCTTTCGTGTACAAATATTTAACTATGTTTCGTATACACACCACTAGAAATAGTCACTGGTTTCGGCGAGTTTGTCTACCCTCGTGTTTGTATAAAATTAGTAGTGAAGACTGCACATCCTAACTCCTAATTTTAGTTTTTAAGGGTTACGGGGCAGATGTAAAACTTGCTTTTGGACCATAGCATGATAGCGAAGTTCTCATGCCTTATCATTGAATCTAATTAAGCAGGATGGTGCGGAGCAGGAGCAGGAGACAATACCACAAATTGCAATTTGTTCATAAACAACGCCGAAAGCAGGAATTATTTCAGAGCGCGTTTGACAGCATTATGTCCTGAGATGAGCATCTCTTTCACTCGGCAGCGAAGGACAAAACAGGTGTTAAAACTTCTCTGTGCCACAGTGGCCTACAATCTGGATTTCTAGCGGTCATTGTAACCACGTATGGGGTGGGTCCAAGCCCTTGCGCTTGAACTGATTCTGACCCCCTGGCCCGCGGAAATTAACAAATTCATGATGGCGGAGCTTTTTTAATGCGAGAATCTATTTCCACGTCTGTCAGACACACAAGAGCATGCAAGGACTTTGTATCTTTTGGAGTATTGGTAAATCCAATGGAAAGATCGCCTCCCACAATTCTTCTTCGAATGTATAACCACGAAGCCTGCACTGCGTGCAACCTCCGCTCCCCCATTTCCCCTCTATTATATTCTTCATGGTACCGACTGATTTCGCCCCAAACACCTCAGTTTCGAACATCGTGGATACACTGTGCTGGAAGCCTTATTACAGATGGAAAAGAAGGACGCCTTTGGGTTTGAGGAATTTATTTATTTATATACCTTAAGGGCATCTAGGGCATTACATAAGGAGTGTTTATACAGTAATCAGGGACAACAGCAATTTTTTAACAAGAAAAGAAGAAGACAAGAAAACATGCGCAGGATACGCAGTCGGTCAACCAAAATAAGCAAAAAAGGACACAGCAAGGTTTTCACAGGCGAGCACATTGAAAAAGCTGCACGACACGTTATACAGCAGCAAAAAAGTGGCAATGGCTAAAATTGTCCAACGCATTCAAGGAACGCAAATAATGCAGACTGGAAAGATTATTGCTGTGTATGCGTTACAATGCTGGCAGGCAGAGCATTCCACTCGGTTATCGATAATACAAAGGGTGAGTATTGGTGTTTTTTTTTGTGCGAGAAAATATCGGTTCTATTTTATGATCATAGTCAACGCGTGCGGAAATGTACAAAGCAGGGTGAATGAACGTATCAAGCAAAGATTAATTGGGAGAAAAAACGGAAAATCCGAGGCAAGAGGGGAGTCTTAAACTGTTGAATGATACAATTTTAGGGAAAAAGACAAAATAAAGCGCGTGTTTTAAAATTCGCGCATAAGAGAAGAGACAGTGGGGAGTTGGAAGGGGTTATTTCAAATTAACTGGCGAAAGACAATCAAGATTACATCAGACGGGCAAGTACATCACAACTCACAGTTGTGAACTGCGCTCGTCTGTGTCCTTTCTGTATTTGATTTCGCGCAGTAAAACTTTTGAATACGTATCAGTAAGGATTGGCTGTGTGGGGTGCCATATTATGTAAGCATATTCTAGGGTTGTCCGGATTACAGTATTGCATGCGTGAAGTTTGGTGTCTTTGTTTGCAAGTTTCAGGCGGCGCTTAAGAAGACCAAGTTTCCGTAATGCTTTCGCGGTAATGTATTCTGCGTGGCTAGTCCAGGTTAGATCAAAGTGGAATAAAATACCTAGATATTTAATAGATGGAACTGTTTGAATTACTAAGTTGTTTATGGCATACTCATTGGGCGAAGGATGTGCAACAGATGAAAAGCGTACGTGTTTGGTTTTGGTTTGCATTTATTTCCATTTGCCATAAACGGCACCATTCTGATAATTTTGTCAAGTCGGACTGCAAGATGTTTACGTCGTTTGGTTCGGTGATTTCCTTGTAAATTACGCAATCGTCAGCAAAGAGACGCAGTGAAGAGTTGCTGCTTCCCCCTTCTTCCAACAGATCCAGGAAAGGGGGGTGAGGACGGTATCGTTCCCAATTCCAAACGGACACGCGACTACAGATATCTGATCATTAGTGCGCTACAGCTTCGAGCATTGATATAGGGAAGTTATACAGTCGTGTAACCCCTTCAAGCCTTTGGCGAGACGAGCTTTGTTCTGACCGCACACTCTGGCACCAGCAACTGACAACCTGAACAGAGGGCCCTCTTACGTAATAGGTGTTGGTTTGTGACGAGGACACGAAGCAAGGAAATGGGAGGGGAAACACTATAGTCGTCGTAAAGTTTAACCGTTCGAGGCACTCAGATGAGACGGGCGGGATTGCGTGAAGAGAAGACGGTGTCCGCAAGACGTGCTCGTGTTTTTGTCGCCGCAGCACTACATGACGGTGCAAGGCATGACGGTGCTGCAGCCCAAGCTGCTGTCCAAGTTCCTGTGCCTGGAGATGGACGACCCGGCCATCGGGCTGCTCGTCGGCTCCTCCAGCTTCATCTCGGGCATCGGCACGCTCATCCAGACCACCACGGGAGTCAGGTGCGCCCCGCTTATCACGGCCACGTTTACTGCTAGAGGGCCCCCGCAATTTAATGCGGACACAAAGTACATTTCCTTTTCTCCGCTTTCTATCTCTATCACCTTCGTTATCGTTTGGATTTGGAGGATCGGAGTTTCGACAACCTACGGATGTCCAGGGGTGCTGCAGCAATGATCTCGACAGAAAAAATTGGTTTCTATGGTTTAAAGGGACCACGGAGACAAAATACAAGTTTGGGTTTTTAAATAGACTGCCTTGTGCTGAACTAATATTTTCGCGAACCGCAAACTAATCATCTAGGTATTAAGGAAAACAGAGGAAGCAGTGACGACTCAACAGCCACAGTCCCGTCGGGTCTTTATGGCATCACAGGATCTTGGCGGCCGCCGCACGAAGCCACCACCGAGAAACGTGACTGGCTGATTGTAGTGGAGCTTCAAGTTAGTTAGCATCACTTGATTGCTAACCAGCAGTTAACACGTCGATAACTGTTTTAATGATTTCTCTATTGCATCCTTTCTGGCGTCATGTAACACAAAATTTCAAAATTTTACAGTATTCCTTGCATTCCTTCGGTTAAAAAATGTTTTCGTGACCGGGATGTAGCTGAGTGAGTTACCAAGTTTGTTCAAATTAAACAAGGCTAGGTCTTTTTCTTCACGGCTCCTTTAGGCAAAGTCTACGTACAGGTAGTGGAAAACGCAAAAAGCGTGACCATACGATTGGGGAGAAGCAACAACGCAAGCATGTTCTTACGTAGTCGAACATGCCACCGTAGTACCCAGGTTTCACCGGTAATGGACGACAGGTGAAAAAGCGGAATCCGAAAAAAAAAGTCTGTTATTTTGTTTCACTATCTAGTCATCGCGTTCCTGCAGCTTGACACGTTTTGTACCTAGCATCTTCTGTTTCGTGTCTCGTCATTTTCCATGTTAATTATTTTTACGCTGCACCGAATCGGCTGCGGCGCAGAGGGCTAAAAGACTACGCGTAATAAATCAATTGAAATGCAAAACAGTGTTTGTTATGTTCCCTTTGGCAACGTTCGGTACGCATTACGCTTGTCAAGGTGCGCGGCAGTTTCGTATGGTGTTACGATCTTTGTCAGAGGAAAGCGTGCGCACATCGGGTGGGATTGCAGGCTTCCGGTGGTCCAAGGTAGCGCCCTGGTCCTGGCCTCGCCGGCTCTTGCAGAGCTGAAATTTGACACCGTCCCTTGTCCGGAAGGGAACGCCACCACCGACGACGACGTATGGATGTCCAGAATCCTCCAGGTAGCGGCTGTGTTATACACCCTCGGTTTCAAACTTTGTGAACAGAAAACGCTCACACACCTTCAAGAAGTAAGCTCATTGACCCTTTCAGCACCAGCGCCCCTTACGCCGTAATATCTGGGCTGCGCACTGCGCTTGAAAAAGCGCGCGTTTGGCGCTCAACGCGTCAAGGCTTTTAGCGCGTCAAGGCATAACGGTGGATGGCGCCAGCCTTCACTGAAAACTGAAGACAGAGCAGGGAAGCAATCCGGAGGAAACTGTTTTAAAGGCATAGTCTTTCTGGTCTTTCTTCGACTACTTAAACCCGAAAATCTGTCTGTCTGTCTGTCTGTCTGTCTGTCTGTTTGTCTGTCTGTCTGTCTGTCTGTCTGTCTGTCTGTCTGTCTGTCTGTCTGTCTGTCTGTCGTCTGTCTGTATGTCTGTCTGTCTGTCTGTCTGTCTGTCCATCCGTCCGTCCGTCCGTCCGTCCCTCGATTCAGCCATCCGGTCAAAAGTTAAAAGAATTCTTGAACGAGAATTATATACCCGAAAACTTATCCGAACTATGATATCTGGAAGCATTATTTATACTTGTAGAATTGTTGAGCACAAATTAAACATTAGGCATATTTGAGGCAAGACATCAACGCACAACTAGTACTCGCGGTGCTCTTCTAATTGAAAATAAACACGTTCTTGATATTTGCGATAGCAAATAAAACAAAGAGTTTAAAACAATATATTGACCCGAAAAGGCTAAAAGCGCTCGCCCGAGCGTAGACCTCGAGGCAGCGTTCCAAGTTCAACAGTAACAAAAGGTTCTAGTAAATGGCAGGAGCAGTGGAACGCGGGAAAATTGAATTAACTTTAACAAACCTCATTCGTGTTTATCGTAGGAGTATCGAACGGGAGGAGGAGAGCATGAGAAATGGGCAGGGGTAGAGAATTTGAATTGAATTTTAATTTTATTTACAAAGTGTGAGCATAAAATGTGAATAGGTGCAGGGGCACTGGGAGGTCCCAAGGTAAGAACCGCAGGCAGGCGCTCTCATGATTATTTAAAAAAAAAAATCACGCAACACTACAACACAATGTGAGCAAATAAACAATCAGCATAAAACAGAGAACGACCGATACGAAAACCAAGGAAAAAATATTACTCTAATAAGCAGGAACACTAAAAACAACACTGAATTCAACCCCAACCTATTCACAAATTGGGATATGAATGCCATATTCACAAAAAAAAAAACACACATAATACTCCAGTTGTAATTCAGTCAAACAGAAGTGCCTAACAAGAAAGATTTGTTTAGATGAAAAAACCCGTAGTGGATTAGATTTATTATCAGGGGTTAGTGAGTTCCAGAGTGAAATGGCGGAAAATCTAATCGTATGTTTGCTGTACTTAGTGAATATACATGGAAGTAGCAGATTGTGGCGTGAAGCACACCGCGTAGAATTGAGATTAGCAGTGATACGTTGGGGGAAAATATCTAAAGCAAGGCGATCGTCTATCTAAGGAAAATACCTAAAGCGAGGCAGTGCGCAGGCTTCAACAGCGCACAACTCAACGACGCGCCGTAGCAGTTTCCAGCATAGCAATAGCAATGTGAGGTGAATACCACCTAAGCTTAAACGTGCAAGTCATTACACACTACTATCGAGAATACCGCGCGGCCACAGCCCTCTTCAGCATGCAAGGGGCTTGGCGCAGCGCCTTTGACTGCAGCGGCGTCTGAGTCGTCGTCTCTCCGAATCTTCGAGAGGGCTTTTGCTTGCGTAAATGCTAATGTGTCGGCGCCTGTTCTAACATTTATATTGAAGGCTGTAAATAGAATTTATTTCCGACGAGAAAGCAATGCGCCTCCAGGCCCTGCTGAAAACGTTTATCTGCCCGTTCGAGTTGGCATATCGTAAGCGCGCCAGTGTGCTGCTACGTGTTTCATCGCTTTTCTCTACTAGCCATGCATTAAACCAGTTAAGTTCGTCTCTTGGCTCTGAGTCACCGGAGCGAAGGCAACTCCTCTGCAAGTCGCTAGCCCACCACGCTACCGCGACATGACGGCAGGCCGTTCTTGCACTCCTTCGACCATGCAACAGTGCACTGAACGTGTACGCCAAAGGGCTGTTCCTTGAAAAGGGGCGAGATGACTAACAACTTTCATTTGACGAGTCATAAAATCGTTCTACCGCAAGTGTCCGTAGGAATAGCCGTATAAAACATCGGGTGCTTCGCTATGTGTACTCGGACAGGACGTGCTCAATTTGGAGCCGCCTGGCTGTGTTGCAGGTGCAGGGAAACATCGCCATGGGTGCCATCACGGAGCTGTTCATGGGGGCCATGGGCTTCGTGGGCGTGCTCCAGCGGTGGGTGACACCGCTCACCATGACGCCCATCATCACACTGCTGGGCCTCTCGAACATGTCGGCCGCCACCGAGCCCGCCAGCACCAACTGGACTATCGCTGTCATGTGAGGTCTTGTGTGCAGTGGCCCGACATGTCCGTTTAGTCAATCGAGTTTTCACGTTGTATCTTCTGTACTAGCCCTGTGCGCTTCATTTGCTGTTTTGACTGAATAAGACCGCGTGCTATTGAGCTCAAGGACGCTATATCGATACCGGCCGCCGCGGCCGATTTTCAAATGGAGGCGAGATTTTAGCCCATGTTAAAGTTCCAGAGTCGGTCACAGCTATTCCAGATACCTTGGTGCGGCTTACAGCCCAAGTGAGCTTCGGCGCGTAAAACCGCGAAATTTGAAGGGGAAAAGACGGGAAAAATATGTTCCATGACATAGAATAGCATAATATACCGTATTTACTCGCATAATGATCGCACTCGCGCAATGATCGCACCCATGAAGTTCGTTGTCAAAATACCACTTTTCTTTATTTTCCGCGCAATGATCGCACCTTGAGCTTGCCGCGACCATATGTCGTATGTGTGCCAATTCTAGTTGATGATGGTCGTGCTTACCTATGTTTCCTCCTCCTTCAACGCAGACATGGCTACATTATTCCCGCAGACTTGCCGATATTAGCGATATCGGCAAGCATGAGTTCATCATTGGTCCGGAAGAAACTCTCACTAAATGCACATAATGTACTCCCAAGAAAAAGAAAAAAAAACGCGCTCAGCTTGGTGCGTCGGCAGCCGTGTCTTGTTTTGATGTTCCGCACTGTGACAGCAGCAGCCGTTATTGATCGACCTTTTCTCACCTCGCAGCAAAGTCGTTCCGGCGCGTTCGGTAATTCATTAAAAAATCGCATTTTGCGTCACTTTGCAACGCGGCTAGCGGTGGTCTGTGGGGCTTCAATTATGTTTTTATTTATTATATTTATTATGTTCATAAGACCTATCGTAAAAATTCTGAGCTGCAACTTGCTTGCGTTTTCTGCGCTGAAACTTTTTTGGAGAAAAATTTACCTCACGTAATGAACGCACCCCTAAATTTGCGTCATATTTTTGGGAAAAAAAGTACGATCATTACGTGAGTAAATACGGTATATAATATATATAATAATATAATATAATATAATATAATATAATATAATATAATATAATATAATATAATATAATATAATATAATATAATATAATATAATATAATATAATATAATGTAATGTAATGTAATATAATATAATATATTATAATATCCCTGCTCAATCGTTGCAGCACCGCCACCCTCATAACCCTCCTGTCTCACTACATGACTCCGTGGCGCCCGACGTCCGAGGTGGTGGCCGTGAAGAAGCTCAACGACTGCATCACCTTCCTGTCCATCGTTCCGGTAAGAGAACAGGGCGAGCACGCCTCTTGCGGTAACTTTTACGCCGAGTCGTCGTCCTCGCCTCGGCGCAGATCTTCGTCACCGTGCTGGTGGTGTGGCTGATCTGCCACATCCTGACGGTGCACGACTCTTCCCGGAAGACCACGCCGGCCGCACGGACCACATGGCGCAGCGCCATAGGGAACGCAACCTGGTTCCGGCTGCCGTACCCGTGTAAGCGCACTGCGAGCTTTCAGCCGCATCGCTAGCTCCTAGAGAACCGTTGCGGAGCTCCAGTGTTTTCAAGGGACTCTGAAACACTTCGATAAACGCTTTCACTGTTTCCTTCGCGTCTGGAAGCATTGCGAGAGCTATAGTTATCGGCAGCACGGAGCGGCACTGCGTGATTTGCTCGTCGCAGCAGATACGCCTTCCGCTTCGGCTTTGCTCTTGTGGCTTTCTTTTTAAAGTGGCTATGGAATGCGTTCATAGCTGCAACTGAAGGAAAGCCGGCCAATAGGCGCTACATGGCCTTAATGACGTAATTCCAGCTGTCGAAGAATTCCAAGACCCGGAAAGTTTCCAAGTTTCCAAGTTATATGTTGGCCATACAGCACCGTTATTGGCTGAGGTACACTCTGACCCCCTAATCTAAGTACTGGATGTGTCGGTGGGTTACGTTCTGCAAGCATTTAAGATTTCGAGAAACGTTCAAAAATGTGTTGCGGGGTCCCTTCACACAACGGCGGGGGGAAGGGGGGGGGGGGGGGTATGTAAAACGTATGCCCATCAGTGAAACACGGAATTATCTGATTTATGCTCGAAACTACAGTAAACCGTCGCTATAAAGAAACCATCGGAAAAGAAAATTGCAGTTTTGAGTTTGCTTTATTTGACTACAAAGGAGTGCGCACACAAACAAAATAAATAACAAATCAAATAAAATCAAATTTATTATCCAGCAGTACATACAGAGGTAAAATGGGCTCGCCAAAGTCAACAGGTAGGCTTGTGCGGCGTCACCCGGCAGCAGCGGCCTTCACTTCTGTAAAAAGCACTCATTGACAGCGATAACCGGAGGTAAAAAAAGACAAGCAAACAAAAAAGGGAAGAAAGAAAATGAAAAGGAGGAAAAAGGAAAGGAAAAAAAATAGAAAAGACGAAAACAAATAGACAAATAAGAATACAATAAATCAAGATGAGTTCTAGCTACATGGGTGGCATTTTCCTCATCACGAAGAAGCAATTAGAGAACAAAAAAATTAACAAACTGTCACCGCACACACATACATACTTCAGCAGACTTCTACTGCTACAATATCAGAATTCCAGTACATTTTATTTCTTCCTGGCCAGATGGAAAACCGGGGTCTACCCTCGGCTGGCACCAAAGGTGTTCTCGTTGTTTCGAATTAACGTGGTTCCACTAAAGGGTAGCTAACCAAGTCAATGTCAGTGATCTTACACGAGATACTGAGCATCGTAAAACACTGCCTCATCCGCAGTCCCAGCTGATGGCTGCCCCGCATAGATGAACCGGTAAAGGTGGCAATATATTAACCTACGAAAAATAACCATTACGGCCAGGAAACGTCCCCGACAACAAACCGGGTCGTGCATTCTTTTTTTCAAGGAACATTTTATGACAGCCATCACTGAACCCGCAGCGTAGGCTGAAGCAAGACCACCCGGGGAGGTATTTTCGGCATCACCGGAATCAGTATTAAGAATGTTGAGGCTAGGAGTTCTTTTTATTGGCTTCCAATTTAGCTGATGCTTCCGGTATGCAACTTGTCGTGTTTATCAACAGTGAATGCCTTATAAATGTTAGGGTGGATCAGAAAAAAAAATTCAGTTCACGATATCCCGCTTTCTGCCTACATTTTAACCCTTTACGGGCCTCATCCTCAAAAGGTCGAAGCTGAAGCAATTCAGTGGCAAAGGACAAAACTAGTGTTGTTAAAATTAAGATATATTACCTTCATTTATCTATTACTCCATAATTTTTTTAAAGAGAAGAAATAGCGACCTTACCGCGCATGTAGTAACTGCAGAACAGCGTGTTGAGTGGCAGCCGCCCTTTGGCGCTTTTAGGACCACAACCGAGAGACTGCGATGACGACCCTACGAGTCGTATCAAGTAGTTCTATAGAGACGATGAGACCATCCATGGGCGACCACGAGTATGCGGACAATGGAATGGGGCAGGCAATCAGTGGTTGTCTTGCAGCAGATTCAACGATGCCCTTTAAGGCGCATTCCGCCTGTTTTGCCACCTAGCACAAAAATTTGTGCTAACATTGCATATTCTATAGTCACGGCTATGACAAAATGGAAAACCCTATTTCCAGGCGAGACAAAATATACAAGCCCTGCATTCTTTTAAAGCCGTACGCAAATCTAGTACACAAAACTACGACATTGCGACGTCGATCGCCAACGGTATCGCGAGGCTGTGGTAACGTGTCGCCCTGAGGCCCATGAATACGGGTTGAAATCGCAGCGCCTCTCGTGAATTATTCTGACATCTGCGCCTCAGATTGGTACTACTGAGCACGTATTTGTCCACTGAGATTCCAGCGAAAGCAACTCCTTCATAAATTCATAAATTCGACATTTAACGTTGCCATGCAGCCACAACAAGTTTTCTAAGCGTGGCGCAATTTCGCTGAGCACATCGCGCTGGCTGTTCGTCCACAGTTCAGTGGGGTGCCCCGACCCCTCGCTGGGAGTCGATGCTGGCGACGACGTTCGTGAGCTTCATCAGCATGACGGAGACGGTGTGCGACTACTACGCGTACGCCGTGGTGGCCGGCCTGCCCCCGCCCCCGCAGCGCGCCATCAACCGCGGCATATTCCACGAGGGGCTCAGCTGCCTGCTCGCCGGATTCCACGGCTCTGGGATCGCCTGCGGCTCGCAGGACCTGCAGCTGGGACTCATGGCACTCACCAAGGTGCCTGCAACACTTCGCTTCAGCTGCGTGAAACTTTTCAGCCGTTCGGGGCTTCGCATTATCGAACTTTTCTCGCTACAGCTTGTTGGCTCTTGTGTCCAACTATTAATAATTTGTGAGAGGTTCTGGAAAAAAACATCATCCCCGATTTGGCCGCAGACCGAAGGGCATGTCATGTGCTTCCATTAGATTCTTTGTTCCTATCGTGAACCATGCAATTTAGGACAGTCATATGGGTCATCTTCACCTCAACGTATTCGATTGGCCAATCAATGCAGCCAGAAATGACACTAAGGCGTATGGCGATGTCGAGCATACGATTTAAGTCAAAAGTTCAGTCAGTGCTGCGGCGTCTGGCAAAGCAAGAATGACGTCATCAATCCCATTTTTCGAGTCGAGTGACGCACACGTTGCTGCCATTCGCCGATTTTGTTTTCTTTGTGGCATAAATTGGTCGCCCAAGCACATTGTGGTAAAGCTGAACAGCAGGATTGCCTTAGAGTGTTGCGGAGGCATGAATGAATTAGTGACTTTAATCCAGAGAGGAGGCTAAAAAGCCCTGTAAGTAGAGGAGAGAAAAAAGACTGGGAAAGACGTCACAAATCGATTGTAATATAAAGGCAACGATGTTAGGTTCAAGATTAATAGTAGTCGTACGTCTCCCGAGGTCCCATCCGAGCAACACACACTCTGGCGTTCCCCTGCGGGTGGGGGGTGTACGGCATAGTCTTTGGTGGCACATATGGTTGGTGTGGCAAGATGGAAGCGCACAGGGGTTCTTTTGTGATAACAGAGAAGAAAAAAACCAAAACTCTTTACTGTAATTTGGTTAGTTTATTTTTTACCGTTATAAGCCTTTGTCACGCTCTTACAGGTAGTAGGCGCACAAACACACTAGACGCAAAAGCACAAAAAAGCGAACTCTGGACGATCAAATGAAGGAGAAGACAATACAAATCAACCACGCGCCTTTACCAAAGCGCGTGAAAGGGAAAGCAAAAAAATTACATCAACTGTGTGTTTTAGTGAAATAGCGTGTTTTACTTGCGAAGTCGTCAAGTCTCTGATACCTTTCGGCATGACCGCTTGCCACTAACGCAGTGGTGGTACTCTGCTAACTATCATGACATTCATCTCAGGCCACCGCAGCTTACCCGCCCAGTTGACTGTGGTAGCTGCTGTGCCCTCACGTGTGTGTCTGCGCATGCGCGCGCAGTGCGCCAGCCTGCGCGTGGTGCAGGTGGCGGCGGTGATGATGATCCTGTTCGGGCTGGTGAACAAGGCGAGCGTGTTCGTGCTGAGCATCCCGACGCCCATCGTGGGCGGCCTGCTGATCGTGCTGCTGGCCACCGTCACGGGCGTGGGCCTGGCGCACCTGCGCTACGTGGACCTGACCTCCTCGCGCAACGTGTTCATCGTGGGCATCTCCCTCATCCTCGGCATCGTCATCCCGCGACACCTGGGCGAGGCCGACAAGTTCACCATGACCCGTGCGTTGGCTCGCCGAATCGCAGCTTGTACACGCCTAAATTTGTCGCCAAAACTGTGGCATCCTCATGATCGTTCCGATGCTTGTACCTCGAAATGAACTCAAGGGCGTGAATTGCAGCGTCCGTGAATTAAGCCTGCCATGTACGCCGGCGATACGGGGGCTAAGGTTCTCTGTTTTTCCTGATGGAAAGGAGAAGCGAAATGCATTGTCTTTGTTTTAAAAGCGCTCAAGTCATACTCCATCTACTGCAGTGCGGTTTTTTTTTCTCGCATAATACAAAATTTGCTCCTCCCCACCCACCAAAAGGTAAATTAGAAGACACTGCTCATACGTAGTGCATACGTTTGCATAATGCTCGTAGCAGTTCCCTATAAGTATAGCAGGAGTAAGAAGAAAAAAAACTGGCAAATTTCTTTAAGACACGCATGCGTCCGCTTTTGCATATGTTTTCGTTAGTTCCCATCGATCACAGACGCAAACTGATAAAGAATTTTGAATGAGCAACCGCGATAGCCCCCTGGCTATCGAGATACCCGTCAAGGTAACCACAAGTTGTGTTTGTTCTACAGATACCTCCCCAAACCGTTCGCATGACAACCTTCGTAGCAAAGAGATCAAAAAAAAAAAACGAAATGTTGATGTACATGACTTTTTCTATTGCGTCTGTGACATTCTTAGTTTCGTTAAAGCTTAGCAGCTTGGAAGCAACGGAATATGAGAATGTTTTTATTCTGGGTAATACAGGCGGCGAACTTATGAGCGACAACGCCAAAGCAGCCTGTCACCGTATTTCATTCCCGTGAAGGTTTTGAGACACTAATTTAAACAGTGCATTTGGCGGGAAATTTACTACAACCGCAATGCTTAGGCTTAGTGCAAATATACATACGCTGTAGATTCACATACAGCAGTCCGAAACAAAACATAGCCACACAAATTGGTCGCATATACACATGAAGTATAGACGTGATTTGTCGTCCTATTTTTTTTTTATTTCTTGGCCAAGCAAAGTATTTATTTTTGCGATAAAGGTATTACAAACATTTTGTATACAGAAGGAGGTCCTATAGTCGGAGATTGAATTACACCTCCTATAGAAGCGAACGTACAAAAATAGTTCGGGTGGCAAAATTACAAAAGGAAAAGGCAGAAATTTGGTATTGCACTAGTGCTCGCAGATTATTGCTATTGTCGAGAAATTAGCCTGTTTTGTCTGGAATGCATACAATTGGATTTGCTTCGGGACAATTTTTGTGTCCGGAAAGCAGTCACAAAAGTCCTAGGCTTTTCGCCAAAAGAGGATCCTGTTTAATGTCTTCATCGTTGTCAGAGTATGCGGCATATACGCTTACAATCCTCTCATCTGGCTTTTAGAAATCAAAGTGGTCGACAAGGTGATCTACGCCTTCTTCTCGACGGGATCCGTGGTTGGTGGTTTCATTGGCTGCTTGCTGGATCACACCCTTCCAGGTAAGTATTTTCATTCACGCGAGACCAGAAATTGAAAACCCGCTAGAACTATTACTGTCTAGTCCACTTATAACAATATCCAAGTGCCAAGAAAATCCCATCGTTATAACAGATTTGTGTTATAAGCGGGTTGCAAAATAAAAAGACGGAACAGAGCTCAAAACATTTTATTCGCACGCCAGCAAGGTGGTACTACTACTAATTTGCGGAAAACAAGCCACAGCCGGTCACCTTTGTTTGCCGCGTGTTAAGCGAGCGCAAATCTTTTCCAATAGCACGTATACCTGGTGCTTCACCTAGCTGAGGTAAGTGTCTTTGGCGGAAACAAAGTCCCCGAGGGACTGTGTCACGCATCGGGCCTCCTACGAAGACACTACCTGAGTAGGCTGCGCAAACGCGTCATTAGAGTCGTCACTGTTGCACTTCTGGTTGCACAATATCACCGGATTCAATCGTTATATCCGATATCGTGGCAGTAAAAAATTGTAATAAGCGGTTTATTTTACCATAGAAAGAATACAAAAGTTGGCGGTGCCACAGGTGTTCATCGTTATATCCGATATATTGTTATGAACGGTATCGTTATAAGTTGACTCGACTGTATAGCAATCGTACTGATGCCTGAAAACGTCGCGTATTCGCAATTTCGCGCTGGTGAGGCGTTGGAATATTTTTATATTTCTCGGCGTTGTTTGTACTTCTTAAAAACTCGTCACTTCACAATCTACATAATGAGTCTAGGTAAGGATAAATGTCATCCTGCCTGAACAAGCTATTTAGGTGTAGCTGCCGGCGCATCTGTAAATTAAGGCTCACCTTTTAAATATGCACTAAAACTTTCATACATAGCTACTTTCTGGGCGGGCGTTTGCTGGTGAAAAAGAATGTGCAACGACTGTACGAAAATTTTCGGAGCCTTCTTTACACGTTTTCTGACTTCTTTTGTGCCTGTTTGTGGTAGACGCTTGCACAACTGTGAGGTCACGTCACGAACCGCCGCATGTCGGTTACGGGCATACGCATAAAAAGTATGTAGTTCCCATCTTTATCTGCCACCATGACGGTGTTGCTGGAGTTAGCCCAAAGTTAGTTTGCTTTATAAAGTTGGCTTTGCAGCAGTACGTTTCCGACAGTCCCACGCTCGCAGTTAATTCCAAAACACCTTACCATGTAGAGTTTTTGCTGTAAAGAAAAAATTAAAGCCGTTCCACTCATGGGAAAGCTGTCGGAAGTGCAGAGCAGTGATTCGCCATAATGGGCTGCAGCGCCGTTATCCGCTCACTACCGCCACCCAAAGCATTTCAAATTTCCCGCCTTCGCAGTGCTCGCACGACCCCAGCCTGAAACTGCGCCAGCGGTAGTTCTGTTCTTTTTGTGCTTGCTTTAATTTCGTATGCTGGAGCTGTTTTGCGTAATTTCGAAGACGTAATTTGTTCCTTACGCGGCTGGAGCCTTTCTGCGGCATTTCGAACGCGCGATATTTTTTTTCCCCTGCTGGAGCCTTACTGCGTCATTTCGAACACGCCATTTGTTTCTTGCGTGGCCGCTTTTGTCGCGTACTATCGTAAAAACAATCCAACGAGCGTTCCTAAGTAAATGAATGCGGGGCTGCCGGTTATATACACATGATTTTGCCTGAAATGTATCCTGCAGTTTTCTTTGCGCTAAATCAACAGCCATCGATGTATACAAACGCCACGTTCACGAGGTTCGAACGGTTATGACCCTTTAAACCACGTGGTTTTCGAGGCCTCAGCGTGACTCCCTGACGGCAGTACAAGAGGCTCTACTTGGGTCCGTTATCTCGCTGCGACGCCTGATTCCGGCAGTCGCATCGACCGTTACAAAGCTACGACGAAAAGGCGAACCCATTAAGTGCTGTGCACTTAAAACAAACCAATGTCTACGTAGTGTAAAGCCGTATATAGACTTTTTAGACTCGTTCCGACGCATCTGCGCGTGCAGGAACGGAGGACGAGCGGGGAATCTTGAAGCTGCGCGAGTGCTTCGACGAGGCCGGCGCCCGCACCATGGTGGCCAGGGACCCCCTCCGCCACTGGCAGTACTACAGCGTGCCCTTCCTCGAGGGCCTGCTCAAGAAGTTCCCCTTCTTGCGCAAGCTGCCCATCATGCCCGAGCGGGAGGCACACGCCACGTTCATCGAGGACGAGTGACCGGGCACGGGAGAGCCGGAAGGGCTTGTAGTTGTACAAGAAGAGAAACAGAAGTTTCTGTTACCAACTCACCCGCTTTTTTAATGCGTAGTGAGGGAGTGAAAGTCTTTTATTAAGCCAAAGGAGTGCCCAGGGACCAGACACAATTTGGGAGAAGGGGGAAAAAAGGAAGGGAGAGATGGTCACGAGAGGTGATGTTCACTCTTGAGGATCCTGGAGAGGAATAGTCAGTTCCTGAATGCGCAGATAGGAGTGGTAGATCCCGGCGAAACTACTTTTGCGAGGCCACTCTCGAGAGCGAAGCGCCCAAGGGAAGCAAAGAAATCGGGTTTGCTGTGTCTCGGGTGGGGGGGGGGGGGGGGGGGGGGGGGGGGGTAGCTTCCATTGTATTGGGTAGGGAATTCAGTCAGGTTTGGGCGGAAAGATTGGTAGCAGCAGAGCGGTCCAAATAAGGTGGATCATATTTGCTATTATAGCTGTGTGGCAATATGGGAAGTAGGGCGAAGGATCACCCATAAGGTTATGCCATTTGCGTGTGATGTGGGGAGTCAATGCACAGCATTCTCTCGCTAGTAAGTAACCCGCGACCTTGGGGGCTACTGTCATCCGCGGAGTCCGTTCCACAGTGTCCTGCACTTATTGCATGAATTTAGCGGTGTTTAAATGTTCGCTCGCAACACTTTACGATATTGTGACATTCCTTTGACCAGCTGCAAAAGGCAACAGCCCATGGTTCTAAATTTAACGGCGTGGGTTCGAGCACGGGCCATTATACACGTCTGAGGCTGTGAAAGATTGAACTGAGTTGTACTTATTTTTTATAAATAAGTAGATCAATGGCGCACTTAAACGATTCTAAAGGCGAACTTAAATGCTGTTCACGCATGCAAACACCGCGCAAGTAGCCTTCGGGGGAGAGAGTAAACGTTTATTAAAGTCGAGAGATTTAAGGTAAAACATAAGTACGTAATTACCCGATTCTAACGCGCCCCCGATTCTAACGCGCACCCGATTTTCCTGGCAAAAAACGAAAAAACTTGCACCTCCGATTGTAACGCGCACGGAAATTGAGCAAAAAAAAAAACGAATGCAAGAGAAATGGGCGATTTATTTCCCGAAGTAATCTCACTCATCTCACTCCTCGTCGCTCTCCGCTGACCACAACACCTCGTCCTCGGTGCCGTCAAGCGCGTTCGTGATGCCACACACGCCTCGCACGCCCACCCCGCGAGCTTCTCCAGAAGTGCACGCTTCAGCCGACCGCTCGTTTTGAACGCGTGAGAGCCACTGCTGCCATTGCTGTTATCACGCGCGCAAGTGGAACGATTTGACGATTTGTGTGAACGCCAATAGAAAAGCCTAGGCGCCTGTTTCCTGCATCCAAAAAATCATTTCTAAAAGCTTTGGCACCATCTTGAGATGGTGCTGGCGATGGGTGGGACAAAATTTCCGCTGTTTCGGCAGTTTCGGTTTCGTATCCGATTCTAACGGGCATGCGATTTTTCGGCCTATTTTTCCGGAAAAAAAGTGCGCGTTAGAATCGGGTAATTACGGTAAAACACAAGTACAGTCTTTGTCAAAATTTTGTGGGCTACGCCGGAAACGCGCAAGCTGCAAACAAATCAATGTACAAGCTTACGTGGCGAGAAAGGGTGAAACTTTTTACGCAGGAAAGGTAGAGAAAACACTCTTCCTTTCTTACTGCCTTAAAATTTTTTGTCACATTAAAAGGTAGAGCCGATTCTTTGACTTCTTTGTGGTCAAGAAGGCTTAGGATTGGCCCACGAAACTTGGACAAAGGGTGTATGTACATTAACGAATATTACAGCGCGAGGGTTCCCATAATGCGGTGGCAGAGGCCCGTATATAGCAGTCGCTGCATTCACACAAGGTAATGCACAACCCATAGTGGTGCTGAGACGGCACCTTGAAGAAACGACGCGACGAAGACAAGTTATTCGGAACACGGCTGACTTAAAAAAAAGAAAACTCCTTTTATTCCGCTGCCGTCTGCGTTTTTTTAACCTCCTGATAACCTCCTGCAGCATCTAGGGGTTGCGGTTTCGGTTTTGATGTCAAGTGATTCTACCACCGGGGGCTAACCTGTGACGTCAGACAGTGTATATATGTGATGTGACTGAATAAATTATTCTCTTTGGCTTGACTCTTCAACTCGAGCGCTCGTCTCCTGCTTCGCCCCGGAGCCGTCGCCGACGCGACACCACACCTCCGTACCGATGCCGCCCTACATGACAGGTGGATCAAATTATGATGATGATGATGATGATGTGACTATGTTTAGCAGCTTCCTCGTTGTAACGGGAGAGGTTTTTCGCACTTGCTCTCACCACCACTACAGTGATTCTGGCTTTTACTGAGCTGTGGCGCTTAGGCCGGTTGGGTAGAGATCAAGAACAGATTGCTTTCACAACTCTCTGAGGGCAGTCTGTCTCGATCTTTAGTCTTTACACAACCGGCCTAAGCACCGCAGCTCGGCTAAAAGCCAGAATCACTGTAGTAAGAGCGAGATCAAGTGCTAGAAACCTCTCCTCTTTGTAATGGGGTGGTATTGCACAGTGCCCTTAGTTGTAACGCTTCGTACTTTCCCCAGTAGCAGCCGATGCTGACCCCTGGTGAAACCACACTTTACTACAAATAGTGGCATGTGATGACACCTGGCGTAGCGAAGACGAAACTGTGCAACCACCAACACCGCGACGTTGATAAAAATTTCTAAGTTTCGGACAACGAATATATATGAGAGCAGTATCGTACGGCACGTTGCCTCAGCTGATTTCGCGATTGCATTTCCCCGAGGTGGCAACACGAGGAGGCGTGAATCATAGAGTTTCATACAATTATATGAAACTATATGGCGTGAATCGT
Source organism: Haemaphysalis longicornis (assembly GCA_013339765.2). Classification (NCBI taxonomy): domain Eukaryota; kingdom Metazoa; phylum Arthropoda; class Arachnida; order Ixodida; family Ixodidae; genus Haemaphysalis; species Haemaphysalis longicornis. The sequence goes on along the minus strand of CM023451.1, from coordinate 171,248,942 downwards.
TTTTTCATCACATCGTGGGATGTTCGCCACACTCAAACCAAATATCCCGCATGCTACGGAAACACCATCATTATTGTACCCGCCATTCTCATAGTCTCTTAATTGCCGCCGTTAAAAAGCGTAATAACAGCGTTGTTTGGTGCTTCCGTAACATGCGGGAGCATTTGGTATCGGCGTGACGAACATCCGACGATGTGATCGTACCGTACATGCTGATCCCACGATGTGATCAGTATCGTACCCACCATTCTCACCGTCTTCTAATTTCCACCGTTAAATAAAAAGCTTAATGACAGCGTTTTTTATTTGTATAACTCCTCCTTTTTTCCGTATGTGTTTTATATATGTTCCTTGTTAACCTTCTCTCCTATCCCCCTATTCCTATCCCCATGTACTCCTTCCTCCCCATCCCACATCCTCTACTCCAACAGGCGTTCCGGTGCCCGCCATTAGGCTAGACAATTTACGCCTGCTCGTGGACCTTCCTGTCTACCTGATTATCATACATACATACATACATACATACATACATACATACATAGTTATTTTATTAACAGCGTTCCACTTTTATTCAACGTTTCGGCTCTCTTTGCCCGCGTTTGCCTTGCGCCAGTAAAGCCCATAATCATCGCCATCAATCATCATCATAAACCATCATCATCAGGTTTTAAAAGAAAGTTAGTGGGCCTTCGAAGAGCACAATCTTAAAGTATATATGGTCCGACTTTAATCTGTTGCATCCTGCCTGAATGCACAGGTGGGCTTTGGCACGTGAAGCCCGGCTTCACGTGCGGGACTACGTAATCGTGCGCACGACAGAACACGCAGCAAATTATTGTTTACTGATGGTCCACGGGGGCTTTATTTGTGAAGCATAAACGTGCTAATTAAAATTGTGCAGAGAATATATAAAACTCCTAGAGGCCCTAATGCTTACGTGCTTTGAAGGCGAAAGTCTAGCGCACTATTGTGACGGGCACTTTCATATACACGTCCACCCGTCGACACAGCAGTCGCCCTATTTTACCGTTGTTAACCCACCTTTATCCACCTTATCATTTCAATTCACACTAATCCAACCTTAATCCATCTTAAGCCATCCTAATTTGCCCTAATATCACCTTAGTTATCCTTAGTAATGACTTCTCTCAATCCTTAGCCAATTATTACTGTATCTGATTTTAAAATAATTCAAATTAATCAATCTTAATACACCTTCATCTATTACATTTAACGTCAGCCTAACGTTAATCTACCGTTGAAATAATTGCTGTCAATAACTTATAATTCATTAATTACTTTGCTAATCATTATTCATGCCTTATACAAGGCTGACATGCCTCGATTCGCCTGTGGCCTTCCTTGTGTGTTCGTGTGTCAGGGCTGGGCGTGAATACTGGGGCGTTGATGTGGCATGGCGAGACGAATTGGACTTACCGAAAGGAAACGTTTATTTGAACATTGAACGACACGACTGACCACGCCGGAGGCGGGCACAAAAGGAGGACAAAACAAGCAAGCGCGTCCCTGTCCTCACTTTGGCCTGGAGCTGCGTCGGCGTAATGGCAGGGAAGGTGGCGCTACTGATTAGCTAGCGATTATGGCATAGGCTGGCGCTCACACTCCACCGCAGTCTGGTTGACCACGTCTCGTGGTCGAAGTTGTCGATACATTGTCCACAACTGTCACCACACTGACACACGCGGGAACACTGTCACACGCTTTACTCGAGCACAAATTCACATAGGTGGTTAGGCAGTCGTCGAGTGCGTTGTGGCCACTGAGACAGTTGTTGCGCTGCTGAGGCGAGTGTACACTGTGCTGCTTGCTTGCACTGGCAGTTCGATGCACACTGAAGCGTGGTAAGGGCATTTGCCCTTGCTTCGAAGTTCGTGAAAGGCGCGCCAGTCGTCCTTGCACAGGAGGCTGGCGACACTCTCTCAAGTTGATGAACTGTCTCATGACCCCGCCGGAGCTGCGTGTCGCACGGAGGATGCCACACACGCTGAGCACCAAGCAATCGATCGTCTTGTACCCAGACGCTGGATAATCGATGTTGCTGGGAGACTTTCGGGCATGGCCTTCGTCCAGCTGAAGCACATCGATGCCACTCACGAAGTGCTCAGCCAGGCGCTGGCACAAGTTGTCCTTTAGTCTGTTCTGGTACCACAGGTGGCTGCGAGTTGGGCGCTGGCTACAGTTGAGCAGGTGTCTGTTGCACAGGCCGTGGCTGGTTGGCTCTGTTGACGGGCTTGGAACCTGTAGGCGGTTGGCTCGTGAGCGTTTTGCACTTTTTCTGGCCATTGACAAAGTTCTGGACATGTTGGGCTTGCTTTAAGCTGTTGGCTGGACGGAAAGTAGCTGGCGGGCGGCTCACAAACGGCGCTTCGATTTTTCCTGGTTGTTGACAATTCTGCATGTGCTGAACTTCCGTTGTCAGAACTGACCTGACATGAAACTCGGTTTCCTCTCCCACCCTGGTCAAGCGTACGGTATCCGGGAGGCTCAGAAGAAAGCGGAGAGAGTCGCAGAAGCCGTTCTGTTTGAATTGAAGTTCCTGGTCTTCACTCTATTTCAATTCGTACAGACGCTGAGGTAAAGTTAGCGGTTGCTTAAGTGAGATCAGCAAAGCACGGATGATGGCTTTGGTTTGTTTGTAGCTCATTAGATTTCCCCTTTAAAGACATGCTTCGCTTGGGTACCTGAGTTTTCAGTAACTGCTTGCCTTCTGCATTGCACAGGTATGGGCTCCGACTGTAGGGCAACGCGGCAGCAGGTAGCACGTCAACACGGTGCTTCATATCAGTGAAATGGTCAAGGTCATCGTTGTGGCGAGCAAAAACAGCTTTGCGTTCGGCCAGTGTAGCTTTTATAACTGCGTGCTGGCGGGGAGTGGGCTGGCTGCCAATGCGGGACGATGGAATATCCGCATGATGGCGCACGAACACCGTGTCGGATGCGACGGAGTCTGATGCGAGAGGGAGCACTTGAGGGCAGCGTTTGGGCTGCTAACGCTTGCCATGGTGGCTGCTCTGGCAAAGGCGACGGATCATGTTGCAGGCAGTCTTTGGCACTGGGGCTGGCTTGAGGAAACAGGACTGGCGTAGTTGGGATCACAGCATTTGCCATTCTTGGGACTAGCTTTTAGTTTGCGATAATGGTGACATTCGTGGCTGCATGCTGCAACTGCGTTGGTTTCGGTGGCTCGAAGATGAGACGTGTTTGTGCTGCCGCGAACTAGTCCTCACCAAGAATGAGGGGGAGTGTATTATCCTCTAAAACAGCATCTTCAACAACTCGTTTGACTAGGCCAGTAGATATCTTTAAAAAAGCTGAACCAACAGGAAGCACTGTGCCTCCTCCGACCACAGCAAGAGGGGGCTCAGTCCACGAGCGAGCGAACGGGGGGAAATGTTCGGGCGAGGAAGACAAAATGGCGCACCGGCTGTCGAACCACGATGGCAGGCTTAGTTATCGCGTTGGCGTACTTGCGTGGCTGCGTGGCTGCGCAGAGGCTCGGGCGTCGACTGCGCCAGATGTGAGGGCTGGGTGTGAAGGCTGGGGCGTTGGGGTGGCATGGCGACGCGAATTGGACTTATCGAAAGGAAAGCGTTTATTCGAACATTGAACGACACGACTGACCACAGCGGAGGCGGGCACAAGAGGACAAAACAAGCAAGCGCGTCCGAGGCCTCACTTAGGCCTGGATCTGCGTCGGCGTAATGGCAGGGAAGGTGGCGCTACTGATTAGCTAGCGATTGTGGCATAGACTTGCGCTCACATGTGCCGTACAGACCGACGCCAGGGTCATGCAAGGAGACCTCTCAATGGGCAATAAAAGATTTCTGCCTTAACAACCTTGGCAGATAGATGAATAAGTGCTCATCATCACGAGGCTTACCATCATCACCATCATCACCGGCTGTCGATGCTTTCCGCGGTGCCAAATGCGACTGCATCGATTACCGCGGCGTACCTGCTGTGACGAAGCACCGAGCGCCCGCAGCAACTCCGCCGTGTGCAAACCAATGAGTTTCAAACGGAAACGCCTAACCAAACCTGGGCGCGTCGGATGAGTGCAACGAACGGTTCACAGATATGCAGGAGGTCTGCGTGGTGACATCGGGAGCCGGCGAAGCTGTCCCAGTGCACAAGGGCGACGATCCCTTGAAGAATTCGGGAGAAGATGCGTCGGCGACGCCGGGCGAGGCCCCGCAGACTAGGGAAACGCGGTGGTTGACGGGATCGTTGTCGGACGCAGTCAGCGGCTGCCTGTCGTCTGGCTTCACGACCCAGCCCGAGGTCTCTGGTGCGTTGGTCTCCCAGGCTGCATGAATACGCCGACAATTGAGCCTACTTTAATAGGAAGCTGCCGCATGTTAGTTATACGAGCGATAATTTTAACAGTGTTGTACTGCGCTCACAAGAGAAAGCCCGAAAAAGTATAGCAGGCACGCTGGTAGGGCCTGGTGCCACACACAAAAAATGGCAGTCGGGCCTGCCCAGCTGAATTGACAATGAGGAATATCACGAAATGAATGACAGATGCAATTCGGCTTGCAATTTTGGAATATTTTTTATACGAGTGCATTGACCAGCTCGCAGTGAAACCAATGCAAATAACACTCGATTGTTTATAATTTTCGATTTATCAATCTTCTGAATTGATTAGGCTAATGAAAACTGGGTGGACTGCAGCTTTTTCCTAGCAGACAAATCGGGCGGCTGCCGTTCGACGGCTGCTTTGAGACACGGCTGGAGGGGCTCTGGCTTATGAGCGATGGCTTAATGCTATTCGACATTTAAACTCTCCCTGGTGGATATTATAATACTTGCTGAGATATGACTTCCCATTGCTATGTAGTTCTGTTTGAACAGTCCAGTGTCATATAGTTTGTTTCGGAATGGTTCCGATGATACACGTGTTGAAGCCGTTCTCTGAAACGTTTTTCGCAGGGACACCCTTTTACAGCTGGCAGGAATTACGGATTGCTTACATCTACACGGTTAACATGCTAAACATGACGAGTATATAAAACTCTGCGCAATAATGGATTCGTCCTAGCAAGCAACAGCAGTGTGAGTTTTCCCCAAGATATCTGCAATAGATTGAGAGCTAACGGAGCATTCGCGAGGATGTTGGCTTTGCCACACAGCGCATTCTGCTGGGACGCCCTGACACAAACAAGTCACAAGTGGGAAGCCACTATACCACCGTAAAAAAATGGCCGCGTATCTGCTCACTTCGCTGCAAATCTCTATCGTCTTTCGTCTATCGTCTTTCACTGCGAAAGACGACAGTCTTCTGCCTCTTTGTCCACGTAAATGCCTCTCCTATCTCTCCAGCTCATATCTCGTGCTCTTCCCCTGCCTTTTGATCCTCATGCGATAAACACGGAGAAGGTTTGCTGAAGCGTATTCAATTTTCCCACGCCCCACTGCTCCGGCCTTCTAAACTTGGAGCACTGCCACAAGGTCCACGCTCGCGCGAGCTCTTTCTGTATTTTTGGGTAAATGTATTGTTTCAAACGCGCCTTTATTATTTGCTATGGCAAACATCAAACACACATTTATTTTCAATTAAAATAACACTGCGAGTACAAGTTGTGCATTAATAAATTGCCTCAAATATGCCTAATGGCTAGTTTTTGCTAAACAGTGTTAATAGGTATGGAGTATGTTTTCCGATTTAGTCGGTCGGAAAGGCTATATGAACCGGTAGTTCAAGCATTTTTTTTTTTTAATTTCTGGCCGGATGACTGAATCCAGGTACAGACAGACGACAGACAGACAGGACAGACAGACAGACAGACAGACAGACAGACAGACAGACAGACGGGTGGACGGACAGACAGACGGGGGACGGACGGACGGACGGACGGACAGGCAGAGAGATATATTTTCCTGTTTAAGTAGCCCCAAGAAAGATTATTATAGTCTTTATTGACAACCAGGTCTTGTGAGGGGGGCGCAGATGAATGTCATAAGCCACGGGGGCGTCTGCAGTTTGTTCGAAACTTGCTTAACTTAAGTGAACTTGCTATGAAAGGAAGGGATGAAACATCCGTGCCTCCCTTTAGTCGAACGCGTAACCGAAGCGGTTGTCCCACTTTCCCCACACAGAACTCGCCCTGACGGAAAGCAGGCCGGGGATTCCGGTGTCATGCAGCCGCTCAGTGCCCGTGAAGAGCGGCGTGACGCTGTTCTTGGGCAGCGAGGCCGGCATGGCGCCTCCGTCGCCCACCAAGTCCCTCGAACGTCGGCCGGCCACGCTCAACGACTTCGGCTTCGACCCGCTCTGCAGCTCCGGCGAGCGCATTCGTGGCGGCAAGGACGGGCACGTGGCGCACGATGCGCGCACGGGATGCGCCACAAACCTCAAGCAGCTCGCCGAGAACCTCGTCAACGAGGCCGCTGGGTACGCAGGAAGCGCGCGCTCTGTCCAGAAGCTCGCTATCCAACTGGCTGTATATTGTGCGCGGACCTGAAGCAAGCATGCGCCTCTAGCTTTCTAGTGTCTAGCTTCATTACTAGGCCCAACTAGTAATGTAGTACAGTGGAGGGTGATAACCATCGTCGTAGCTGGCGGCTCTAGAATGCGCCAGAGATTGCGATATTCAGTGGGTAACAAGATCCCCATACGTGGGCTATTCAATGTTTTAATCACAGCTGTGGCTATTTATAGCCATAGATGGCCAGAATACCGAATGGCGGTATACAGTATGATGATCTATGATGATGGCTCCCCCATCCTTCCTATCATTAAAAATCACAACGCGTGCTGAGTGCCCTTGGAGCCACAGAGGGCGGCTGGCGTCCTTCCGTGTTATTTGGGGTTCTGATTCGAATCACTTTGTAGTTGCAATTACATAATAATACACGTTGCTTCGGCATTTCGCCTTAGCGGAAATTTATCGATATATCCTATCGATATATAGATATCGATCAATTTTTTAAACTGCGTCTGGAGTGCCGTCGGACCACATACTATAACCCCTCCACTAAAGCTACGTCCATCGAAGTTTCGCAAAATAAAAGTGCCGCGTCTGGCACTACTACTATTACTCTAACGTAACGTCAGGCCACCTAACATCACATAACCCAATGAACAGAAAGTCATCATTCGAAACCTAACCTAAGCAACAAGTATTATAATTGAAACTTAATATGTAAGGGAAAGTAAAGGAGGCACAAGCCGGACTCGGGACACCTTCCTTAGTATCAGGAATTTAAGACGGATCCTCTACATCACAATGGCAGGCGTTCAGGCCTGTGCCAGCCTATTCTTAAACACCTCGGTGTCGTACGACGGCGATCTAGCCAGGGCCCCAGCGCCGAGCCAGAGCGCCGTCTGACGGCCGTCTAGACCCTGAAATTTTTCTATACTCTAGTTGCTTTCATTTTAGGATGCGAAGCAGCTTATGGTCGCGCCTGTTCCCACCGCCGTTGTACGGCCGCCGTTGTGCGGCGTCCACACTCCCACTGCGCATGCGCATCCTCCTCCCCCTCCTCTCCTCTCCTCATCTCATCTCCTTTCCTCTCCGATGCTCCTCTCCTCTCCGAAGCTCCTCCTCTCTCCGGGATTGCGCAACGAATGGCCACCCCTGCCGCTCCGCGCGCGATAATGCGAAGCAGCTTGGGGTTAGAGGCGTGACGGTAGCCGCTGCATACTCCTCTGGGGGCGCCACTGTATCTCCGCGGTATAAATGACGCGCCCGGTAAGTGAAAAGTTTGGTAGTTACCATGGAAACCATACGGTAAATATAACGGTAGACTCGACCCCATGGCTGCTTCGCATACTACTCCGGGTTCCCCTACGGGAAGAAGGTGAAATTTTTTTATGCTGCTAGATGCTACATAACTGGCTCGAGAAGCCAGACACGTTTAGTCTACCATTACCCCAAACCTTTTCTTACCTGTAGCGTGAACAGGCACCATTTGGAACGGCGAGATTGCGTGTCATATAAGCTGTGATCGTTGCGCGCGTAACGGCATTCCCCATACTTAACGCCGTATCGTTCTCTTTTCGAATTTCAAAGAGCTAGTCCTTCGGGAGCTTCGAGCCCAGACGTGCCTGAAGCCCCACCGCGCCGGTCGACATACCGATGAACGCGGTGAGCATGACCCATATCCCTTCGGAGGCGTCACTAGAGGTGCCCATCGAAATTCCCCCTTCGGAGGCGTCCCTAGAGGTGCCCATCGATATTCCCGAAGTGGGCTCCACCGGTGCGTTTACGGTGCCCCAAATGGACTCGGCATTATCGGAGGAATCCAACCCGCCTGGCAACCAGCAGCCTCCCGAGGACTACCGTGGTGCAACCCGCTGCTCAACCAGCCAACCAGACTACTGTACAGGTAATGGATGCCCTCCTATAGGCACGAAGACAAATAAAAAGATCTGCAGAAATTCAGAGAATTGTCCACTAATGCGTAGCATTCTGATGCCGCTTGTCTAGAGTGTACAGTTCTTTACACCCAAAGTTTTTGGTTTTTCTAAATCCTGTCCGACCAGTTATCCCCATTTACGGTATTATAACTATTACAGGTGTTACTTCCGCCAACTCTGAATTTTTGTGAAAATACCAAGCGCTACACGGTTCGCCATTTTCGCTTTTTTTTCAATATTTCTTATATTTTGGTTTCGCAAAATTCTGTTCATCCAATCACCTCCATTTACGCTGTAATGACGATTAAAGGTGGAACTTCCGCGAAATCTGAATTGTTTTGGAGGTGCAGGGGGTTACATATGGTCCTGGTTGTGGTGGTACTCGTCAAAAAATGCTGCGCATTAAAATTTCGAAGGTGGATGACCAGCGGAGATGTTTGTAAGCTGTTGGTTGGCCCCGAAATCGCGCACACACCACGCCGTCGCTGCAGGGGAGCGTTTATGAACCCGCGCCAACGTCTTGCGTTTCCCATTTTGTGGTATTCGGGGTCCCGACGGGCGTCGCGTATGCGTTCGGCGCCTACGGCCCTCGTCGGTGGCCTCATTCCGCCGGGTTAGTGCCCAATGCCGCCTACTTTCCCTAACAGCGCCTCCTGTCACAGCGACAAGGGCCACTGTGGCATTTAAAAACAGCCACATGTCAGTGACAAGTTATACCCAAAAGCGGTAACGGTCAAAACGCACAAGCTGGAACACGCCACGAATCAGAACACACAACGCTGTTCCAGAGTTCGTTGTGTCGGTAGCCTCCGCGCACGTTAGTGCCGAAGGGGAGGAGGGGACTCCGTTGCGATCGACGGGGCCTCTGTGTCCTTGAAGAGCGTGGAGACGCCCGCGTAAGCCGCCGAAGTTTTGAAATGCGCCAAAGCGAAGCGTCTGACGCGGCTTGCGACTGGTCCCATTGAGGGCATCGGCAGAAAGGCGCACGAGTGGCTTCGCCGCACAGCCGAGGAGTGATCGGGAAGTACTGCGGCGCTGGCCGATTCGTAACATGCTCAATGCCGCCTATCTTTCCTTAACAGCAGGCTCCACTGTGCAACAAGCGTACAATGTGGGAAAGCCAGCTTACAAAAACCCAGATTAAATCGCTTTTTTTTTAAGTCAGCTTCACTGTATGCCTAAATGAATTGCTGGAAAGACATTTTTCATGCGCCATATCAGAATACGAAGCGCTGGATGAGAACTGGTGGCGGAGGATAGAGGGAGTGCTGAAGAAATGTGCCGAAGTGAGGAGGAGGGGAGCAGCTTTTCTCGGCACTCGGAAAAGCGGGGACGTTAGCCTATGACAGCTCCGCTGTAAAAGCGAACCTGGCCCTCCTATACTAGCCCTTCAAGAAGCCTCAAGAATGCTGCGTTGCTGGTTCTTCTATTGTGAGGGGAGATTTTTCAATAAATCAGCGAATGAGACGTTAGAATAAGAGGATTCACTCGTGCACATATTGTTGCAGACTGTTCTGATTACTATGGTAATTACAGTAATGTTACCGGCAGTGCGTGTGCTCGCTCCCTGTACATTACGGCGATAGTGCCCCTGCCACTGTCAGGTAGCGACCCAATTCTTTAATTCCATCCTCGATTTCATATTTCGTAGATTATCCAATATTTCATGCCTACTTGGAGCTTGTTGCCCCAGTGGACGTCAATGCAACAGCCCAACGACACTCGCCTCGCTTTGTGGCATGAATAGCGGGACAAAATTCTGATACAAGAGAAAATGCGTGTACGATATCTTTTCAGTTTTTACGAATTCGCGCAAGCGCCTTGATTTATTGCTAGAAGTACTATTTTCATGGACGGACACCGGCCTGCGCGACAGTGCGCGTGACCAAACGAAACAAACGATTATTGCATAATTTTAGCATTGCATAATTTTTAATCCCTTCAATACAAATCCGCTTAATATCCCAGTAATAAACATGTTCTTGTACTTTTACTGAGAAATAAATCAGCATGAATTCAATTTTCACCTGAATCTCCCGCCTTAACACTTCGCGTACGAGGTGGAAGCGTGCTACTTATATTAATTTCCCTTCCTCTCGTTTCCTTGTACCTTGATTATGACGATGCCTCTGTTGAATATCCGTATAGAATATCCTTGTATATTGTACTGAATATCCGCGAGCAATTTAACACAAATGTACACCTAATACCACAATTAGAGCTACTTCAAGATTCAATGAAAGCGAACAATGTTTTCCTTAGACTTCGCCGGATGAGGCTAGATCACTTATGCCGTTCGAGGTTCCTGCTTCAGCTTTGTTCAGGCAAAAATAACACCTTACAGCCATTGCCTCCCGTGGCTCTATCGCCCGTGCTCTTGTCTTTCATGCATAAGGCGGCGGTTCGATTCCCCTCAGTTACTCACATATTGACGCGAAACGTTCTTATACAACTAGATCTGTATTTTGTGACGGTGGACCTACAGTGGCCCTCGCCGCAATATATTGGGCAGCATGAGAACGGCATAATAACAGCATAAGCATTCAAGCCCGAGCGCTCGGGACGTTCGGTAGATTAGAAGTTAAGATCACGCTAGGAGCGGCGAGCAGAGTTTTAATGACGTAAGTCATACCCTACACTTGCTCAGCATTCTTAAGGCCTGTGGGTCCGCAGGCCACCAAGGGCAAAAGCCATTGTGCGAAAAAGAAAGGCTAAGCGCGATCAGTGCTTTGAAGACATGCAGGCGTTCGAAGAACTGGATTAGTGGGCAGCTGGTCGGAGTGCCGTTGATGTGGTCGGACCCAGCACACGACTCAGCTCCAATAAGGTCAAACGAGAAGACCACAACGCTAAGTGGCATGCAGTGCAGGTGGCAAAGACGAACAACCAAGACCTTGCACATTTCAGTTACAATTACTTAGCATCGATATGAGTTATGACTTTGTCCGAGTATTGTTTTTGCATAGATCCGGTGACAGACACATAGACCCAAATGTCAACATCTACCTAGACCAGAAAAGACTATCGACTATATTAACTGTGATATTTCTTAATTTGTTCGTACCATTGGCGGAAAGATGACTTAGAGGTGAATTCGAAGCCGCAGGCAAGGGAAGGGACCACGTCTCAAAGTGTCTATGTAACATTGCTTCACATTGGTAACACTTACATTCAAGCTTTCACGTAGACGTAACTAATACTGGATCATTAATGCGACATTCAGGAGCATGTGTGTACTGCTGAGGCACGCAGTTTCTTAAATGATGAAAAATCGAAGCTTCGTGTGACAGACATCACGAATTAATTATAGCGCCCTAATCGGGCATTCTCCTTCAGGTCATGATGGTCGAAGCTTTGGTAGTCCCCGGCCGGCGTGAGCAGTTGTCCGGCACCGGCCATCGAGACGAAGCGCCAATGGGTGGCTCAACACTGCCGCTCGACACCGCGCCACGGAATAGTCCGGCTCAAGGTCGACACCATCCTCGCGCACATGCTCTGCCGTAAGTCCCCCATGATGCAAAAGGGGCGAAATTTATTTCTTCTAAGTGCGGAGCACTTTAGGGGCCCGGCTTGTCGCCGTAGCTCGTCCGCGGTCACAGTGTCACGCGGCTTCACGCACCCAAACAGAGGCTTCGAAAAGCTACCCGCTTGCCCCTCGATTCAACCTTCCAGCCAATAGTTAAGAGGATACCGTAAAGTTCCGAGAGAACGCCCTCCCCCGAAACATACCCCACCCCCTTTAGGGTGAAATATCCAATTTATTGAGAGACCTCATAGATAGCCCACCCCCTAAAATCGGTGGCTTCAGCACCACTTAGTGAAATCAAACGCGGATAATTTATTTATGTGTTGAGAAATAAAGAAGCGCAGGCAGGGGGCGACAGTTAGGGGAAGAGGAAGAGGAGGATCGGGGGCGCTCACTGCCTCGCTAATCGACTCCATCACCGTATCGGAAGCCAGACGCTGGTCCTCTTTCGTTACACATTTTCTGGTGCCGTGAAACCCGGGAACCGGCACACGAGCGGAACTACGTTCGACGGCGCAGCGGCTCCAAGGCACGCGAGGGCTTGATACCTTCGTACTGCTTTATCCTGTAAGCCTTGCCTCGGCCCGCCGCCCCTTTCGGCTCGTGCCCAAGCCCGCCCTTGTTCCCTTGTTATTCGCAACCCAGCGTCTGCTTCATCGACTGGTGCCATGGACGCTCTTCGTATTCGCCGAGATGTCCTGCGAGCGACCGTCTCCGGACCATGACAGTCCTCGACGCCTTGCTGAGGAGCAACGGCCCTAGATAGACAAAATGTCCTCGACCTCATCTTGCATGACCAGGTGAGCCTTCACAAACTCGACGCTCAAGTTCAGGAGAACCTGAAGGATGAAGAATTTGATGCCGACGTTTTGGAAGCCAATCGATTTCGACGAGCGTATTTGCGCCCTGAGAACGCGTGTACGCTTCTCCGCGAGCCAAGATTCTTCCGCAAGCCCCGTCCTTCAACCTCAGGTGGCCCTGTTCACCACCCGCATCGCAACCTCGACTATTTGCTCGCTTCCCGAGGAGGCCCGCGGACATTGGTCCCGGGTGACGTGCCGCCCGTTCGGGAAATAACTGGTGAGGCGGTAGAACAGGACAACGACGACGGAGGTGCTGCATCCTTTCAGGGCGCCAAGCCAGACCCCGATGGGCTCAGCCCGGGAGAGTGGCTCCAGCGACCGCATAACCCTAGTGTTGCCGAGATTTCCGAGTTCGAGAAATCTGAGGGAGCCTGCCGAGACCTCGGCCGTCGCTGGACACGACCATCGTTTCCGAGACGTCTGACCGGCCTTGCCGCAGCGCTGGCGTCACCGACGCGGCTCTCACGTCAGAGGCGTCATTACAGCCCTTCAGCAACCCTCGCATTCACGACTTGACTACCGCCACGGAGACGTCGGACCCGTTCTGCCACGGCCCTAGATTCGATGAATGCGACTCTTGTTTTGGTAGACCTCCGAGTTCCCTGTTGCGACCCTTACGTCGGCGACGCATCTCTCTTTTCGCCAGCAGTTCAGCAAGCCGGGTACGAGTCAAATAAGTTTCATTGTGTTCAGCAACAAAAACACCGTTCGTGAGAAGAGATTGACTCGCGTCTGGGTATAACGAAGCGCCTGCTCCTCCGACGCTCCATGAGCGAACTTCGACGCCGGAAGCGAGCTTCGGCCACGCTCGTCAAAGCCCGGTGGGGAGGTATCCTTGTGGCGAAGCAGAACAGATGCTTCTTTGGTGACTACCCCTTCTTCAGCAAGCGCAACTCGATTCTGGACGAGCCTTTGTACCTTGTTGGGCACGGCGAGAGCGAAGTCATATTGTTCGCAGAGATAACTGATACGGCCGATCGAACACACGTATTTCCTCATGGAAGCAGTATCAGACGTGGAGGCGACGGCAATGCCATCACGCTACCGTGACGCTCTCTGGAAATTTGGCAGTATACATCAACTGTTCCCGTTTGGATCCTGGCGGCTGCCTGGCGACTGAAAACCAGGAGCATGGTCTCTCTTTCCGGTTGACCGTTCGCAATCCTCACTTTTATCCCCTAAGTGACTTTGATCCAGCAACTCCGCAAGCGGTCGTTGCCCGTGACATTGGCCATGGACCTGTACTGCCTCGCTCGAATGACAAGGCCGTTTACCGAGATCGACGGCACCGAGACACCCAGCCGTAGGCTCCACTAGATCGCCCAGCCAGCCTACAAGCATCGCTGCTAAGAAATCATGCGCCGCTATGGAAGTCGAAAAACTGGTCGTAGTGGGGCCCATACTTCGCCACTGACAGTGCCGCTGCCAGCTAGCTCCTAGCGAACTAGGCGGCGGCGGGAGTGTGTTGAGAAATAAAGAAGCGCAGGCAGGGGGCGACAGTAGGGGAAGAGGAAGAGGAGGATCGGGGGCGCTCACTGCCTCGCTAATCGACTCCATCACCGTATCGGAAGCCAGACGCTGGTCCTCTTTCGTTACATATGTGCTGATGCGGCCACTGTTTTGTAGTTTTTCGCGCCTGACCCGAAAGTCTGCCCATCCCGTATTTCTCACTTGGCATCTCTGCAATTTCGGTTGGCGTTCTTTCGGGACTTTACAGTAGTTGAACACGAGTTTTATATAGGCAGAACCGTTGGAACTCCTGGAACCGCTGGCATTGGTCATACATGTCCCCTATGTTTAGCGCAAAGAAAACTGCAGGTGCATTTGAGCCAAGATATATGTGCTTAACCAGCAGTCCCTGCGTTCATTTACGTAGGAATGCTCGTTGGGTTGGTGTTTACGATACTGAGGGGAAAAAAGTGGCCGCAGAAGAAAAAAAAAAAAAACGACGCGTTCAAAATGGCGCAGAAAGGATCCAGCCCGTGCGAGATGAAAGCAAGCACAAAAAAGAACAGACGTCCCGCTCGTGTTGTTCCAGGAAGCACAAGAAGCAAAAGATAAAAAAAAATTAAAGCCGTTCCACTCAATGTGAAAGCTGTCGGAAGTGCAGAGCAGTGATTCGCCATAACGGGCTGTAGCGCCGTTCTCCGCTCACTGTTACCACCAAATGCAATTCAAATTTCCCGCCTTCGCAGTGCTCGCGCGCCCCCTGCCTGAAACTGCGTCAGCGCGAGTTCTGTTCTCTTTGTGCTTTTCTCCCCGCACGTGCCGGCGTTGCACTGCCACATTTTGCATTTACTATCGTAAAAACCAACCCAGCGGGCGTCCTTAACTAAAGGAACGCGAGCGCTGCCGGTTAATTACGTATATTTTCCCTCAAATGTAACTATAGTTTTCGTTGCGCTAAACAACGGGAAGATGCATGACAAGCGCCAGCGTTTAACGAGTTTCGAACGCTTATGACTATATAAACCGCTTGGCTTTCGAAGCCTCTGGGGTACGCCGCGAACAACAGCGTTTCCCCGGGACGCCGCCTTGGTGCTCTATATACTTGGGTCGAGCGAGCGAGGTAGGACGACAAGGCGAGCTCCTAAAGTGCTCTGCCCTTAAAATGATGCGAACTGTCCCAGGACAAGGCGCGCGAGCACAGCGAAAGCGGGAAAATTGAATTGCATTGAGCAAACATCTGTTCAATTCATAAAGAGAGTAGTGAAACAGGCAGGGGAATAGCATGAGGGGTGGCAGCAAAGAGCGGAAAACGGCGCCACAACCCATCTGGCCAATCACTTCTCCGCACTTGACATCTTTCACGTTGAGTGGAGCTTCTGGAACGTTTAGAGCGAAAGCTCCATGCACCACATCTGGCAAGGCCATTCCTCGCGTTGTAATGGCGTAAACCGACGGAGCCCAATTGTGGTAGGGGTGACGCCACGCCACGGGATCCGTCGCGGAGGAACATCGCACCTGTATACGCTCGCTAGAAGCCTCGATGCTGCGGTACCACCTGAAAAAGCGAGGGTTTAGCGGCTGCTTCCATTGCGCTTGGTCACTCAAGATTTGCCATGGATGGCGTGCCGGCTGGTCCGTCTGCCCGTGCACACCAGCTCAGGTGGCAGGCTGAGTCCAATCATCCATAGCCAACTTTCATGAAACTTTAAAAAAATTAAAGCCGTTCCAATCGATGTGAAAGCTGTCGGAAGTACAGAGCAGTGATACCATAATGGGCTGCAGCACCGTTATCCGCTCACTGCTGTCACCCAATGCGTTTCAAAGTTCCCGCCTTCGCGGCGCTCGCGCGCTTCCTGCCTGAAACTGCGCCAGCGGGAGTTCTGTTCTTTTTGCGCTTGCTTTAATTTCCTATGCTGGAGCTGTTTTGTGTCCTTTCGAACGCGTAATTTTTTTTTTTTTGCACGGCTGGACTTGCTCTGCGACAGCCACTTCCGGCAGCTGTGCTCGGTGATCCGACTTGACTGTAACGTATATATAGGGTTGTACGTCTTCGGGTTTTATATATTTAAAAAAAAATCGGGGTAATAATCGGGCGCTATTTTTCAAACGGATCATCAGGGAGAAATGGGCGTTTTGTTGAACCATTCCGAAATTCGGGTTTTTTCCGGGTTTAATCTTGAGATGTACTAAATAATACACTATTTTTTATAATCGGAAACTATCATAAGCTCCTTAACTCCAACACGTTAAAATTGCTGTTTATTTCAAGCCGGTAATCAGGGGGACATCAGGGTTTTCCAGCAAAAACACTCCGAAATTTGGCGTTTGTTCGGAAATAAATCACTAATGATGACGGCAAAGAGCATTGATAACCTCTTAGAAATGAGACATTTTATTCACGAAAGGCTGGTCATCAATTTTTTACACACCCTTGCTTACGTACAATATCATCTGCATGTGCAACGTGCCCGTCTTTAATCCGCCGCGGTGGCTCAGTGGCTATGGCGTTGCGCTGCTGAGCACGAGGTCGTGGGCTCGATTCCCGGCCGCGGCGGCCGCTTTTCTGATGGAGGCGAAAAGCAAAAACGCCCGTGTGTTCGAGATTTCAGCGCACGTTAAAGATCCCCAGGTGGTCCAAATTAATCCGGAGCCCTCCACTACGGCGCGCCTCATCGCCTGCGTTGCGTCGGCGCGTTAAACCCTACAGTCAACATGTCCGTCTTTATTCGTGACCTGTCGGATCGTTGGACGTATCTCAGCCGGGAGAAAGTTCTCTCCAGTCCTGACATCACAGCTTTCATTAGCTAGGCAGAACAATGCCAGTGAAGGATTTTCCATCCTGGGGTAGCGAGTGGTGGAGTCATGCCAATACCCAAAGAATTCAAAGGTGGGTTTTTGGGGTCCAGCATGTACTGGTTGAGAACGGCGGAACGTCAGCAATGATTGTGCAGATTGCTACATTGAAATGGTCCCACTCGCGGGAGAAATCCGGGTTTATCCCGATTCTCCCGAAATATGTTCGGGGTGCAAGAATCGGGGAAAATCAGGTTTCACCCGAAAACCAGGAACCCTACGTACATACCGAGCAACTGTTTAAGCGGAAAAGTTATTGTTAGCCTGTGAGCGAGCCTTTTACCAGCCGTAAATCTGTGTTTACGGGTTTCACTGAGTAGACAATGTCGAGTACATTGTTAGTGAACAAAGAATTCATTAAATTGAGCAGTTCTCTGTCCCTATACAAGCTGCAAGTCCCTGTGTTTTATTGCGGTCCCCCGATTTTAACCGAAAACGGACCACAGCGTATACGCATACATCGAAATACATCAAACGTGGGTCCTTAAGTTTACCACCCTAAGGAGATTCCTTGTACCACAAGATTTTGCTGGCACCATCCCGCTGTATGCAGGACAATTGCGGCCCCCCTGTTCTCTCGCTGGTGCTGCGCCAAGATCAGCATGATATCCATGGCAATCATGTCTCTCTTCGCCGCTTTCATGGTCTACGCATTCAGAGAAGGTAGGCACATTCGTCGTAAGACCATACGCCCAATATTCCCACGAGTGAGAATTTCTACATGTTGTTCACACGTGATAAGCAGTACATCTTTAAGACAGGTAACATTCACTGTAAACAAGGCTCTGCTTCATTGCTTCCTTTATTTATTACAAGTTCTCGCAAGAGAGTGCTGAAGCGTGAGCTATTTCGTAGCTATGGGGTTGTAGGAATGATTCTGACAGCCCGGCGTAGATAGTTTTGCTTTGAGTAGGCGAACTCTGCGTTTGGAAACATTACGAGAAAAGAGCAGTGGAGGCCGTTATGCAAATGTGTTCAAACATAGTTTACGCACTGTTCAGAGAATTCAAATACGTTTATTGAGTGTTCATGCAGTGTTCAAATTTTATGGTGTTCAAAATTCATAGATTGTTTAAATATGTTCATAGAGTTCATAGCGCGTTCTACGTTTCCCGCGTTTTCGGGCATTCTTTTGGTTCGCTTTAGAATTCTGCGGTTTAAAATTGTAAACAAAGTTTGGCCACTACTCCCCAGGATGGCTTGAGATCAGACGAATGCCTGTTTTTTCATCCTGGTTGTTTATAGAGAACAAAAACATAATAAACCGGAATGTATTTGTTGACCCTTCTGAAGTTGTGCATACCTGAATAATTTTTCTCTACGACTGTGTCGTCATTGCATGTATGTTTTTTTCCGGGGATTTTTTACATTGTGGCCTATTCTCTTCTACCTCAGCCGCTAAAGAATACCTTGTGTCATCGTGGTTTCAGATACTTTCGTGGATCTAGTTAATTGGGGTAAGCAGCTTCCTCACATGCTCTTCTTTCCAAGGCGTGGCCGTAGTGTCGAGATAATCTAAGCGTATTTTATCGCTGTTTTTTACTTGCGACTTTCGGTCATTATTGTTGCTGCCAGCCTTGGGCTTTGAATGGGTTGGTTAATAAATTTAATTTCCTATTCGCAAGTTTAATTCAGAAGATTTGTACAATTCCCAACTCATCATTTTTAGCTATATTAAGTCACTATACCTTCATAACCTATATAACATAATTATTCATGATCGTCTGGCTCACTCACTTGCAGAACGTTTTCCTGGCGACATTTGTCAGTAATGCGGGGCCAATAAAAGTCAACCAGTCACTTTAATCATCAGGCTTTTCAAAATGCTTTTAGGAAGCTGTTAGGAAAACAATATCTCCTGCGCAACGCTAAATACGCCCGAGTTATTTAACAATTGACAAGTTTTGCCATATGCTGTAATACACTTTACGCAACGAACACATCTGCGTAGCCACTTTACCAATAAACCCAGAGCTAGTTTTAGAAATCCATGCTTTTGTTTAACCTCGCCATTGCGTACAACAGTTGACACCATTGGCTGTAGTGGATAACTTTTCTTACCCCCTGATTCCTTGTTATCTATTTTGCCCCCTCAATCTTCTGCTTCAGTGAAGGGCAGCAAATCAGTTTTTACGCCTGGGATAACCTCCCTATTTTTCTACTCGTTTTATCTTCCTGCTCTTCCTCCTCCTCTTGATTGCTTACCACTTCCGATTAAATCAAAATCACTGCGCGTATTGTCCGTATTACTAAAAAAATTGTGCACAAATTCCGGAAATCGTCTCGTAATTTGCAAGAATTTTCACGCCGCATGTATTCAGTGTGACTTTTATAACCATATTTGGTGAAGAGTAGCGAAATAAGGCTACTTTTAGTAGTGTTTTTTTTTTTGTCCGCGTTTGGCCATTTACACTATACGGGACGACGGTGTGCTTAGTTAAGTTGTACTTTTTTTTTCCAATTTTTCACCGATGCTCTACTTTCACGTTATTATGAAGATTAAACGTGTTAATCTCGGCAACTAAGCATTTTTGTGCAAACGCTCGGCATTACAGGGGTCGAGCTGTGGGGTACTCGGTAAAGAATGCATACGCGTAAAATGATATCGAAACTACGAGATTTTTTTGGTGCATGTAGTAGTGAACGTAGAGTCCTCTGACATTTCGCGAGAGCTCGACTAGCACTCGTCGCCGCCAATACCTGCGTTTCACTATTTTGACGGCAGCGGCGGCGGCCGCATTTAATGTTATGGCTGTTATGTTATGGCTGTTATGGCTGTTAATGTTATGGCTGTTAATGTTATACTCAAGGCTATTCTGACAGCAGTCGCCTCTCACGCCAGCGCCGCCGCATCTCTGACGTGGCGCTGGGAGTCAGGTCGATACAATGGTGCCAGAGAAACAACAATTCACTCTACAGCTCATTTTGTTTTAACTTACCGGGCTGCTCGAACTTCAGTGCCCTTTATCGTAGTGCTTTTCGCCTGCTCTTCCTTACCTTCTTTTTCTTTGCGATAGCGGCAACATGGAACGCGTCGAGCATCAGGGCGAAGCTTCTAGCAACGCAAGCCATGTCAGAAGCAGGTAGGAGTCTTGATCTGCGATTTTCCGCCTAACTCTATTCAGAAGAAACTGGTCTTTACTGTAGTGTCATTTCTGCGTCTTTTTTTTCCTTGGTCGCAGGCACGTTAATCGAGAACGTCACATATCCGGATAATTGGAAGCGGAACGTCCCTTGAAGTCGAATTGATGTTTGAAACCAACTGCAATAAAAAAAGCCTGTCTGCTGCGCGGGATTCGCATCATTTTAGTGAGCAGCACTTTGGCGGCCACTACTGTGATTTGGCGGCGGCGATGGCGACGGAGACGGCGTTGTACCCGAGCGAGCGAAGACAGAAAGAAAACGGCGGAGGAAAGTGTGGGGAAAGTGTGAGGGGGAGGGAAGGTATGCTGAGCCCGCACTAGACGCTCGTCGGAGCGTCTGGCGAAAGGTTGAGGGGGAGGGCGGCACGCGCTGCTATGGCGTCATCTCTCTCATTGCCTCCCCTCACACTTTCGCCATGCGTCGCCGCCGGGAAGCGCCCTCCCCCTCCCACTTTCGCCAGACGCTGTTCCTCCGTTCGTGGCTCATTAGAATCCCGTGACACTTGCGCGGGAGGTTAAAACACGATTTGCAATAACATGCTCACCGGCGGCGGCGACGCGCGGCGAGACAACGGTGGAGTAGCGCGCGCCGTCGTGCGTTCGCTGATCACGCGATCACTTCCTCAGACGCAGCAGATATGCGCCGTGACCGTGAAGACTGCAGCTTCGCGCTTGCGCACAAATTTCGCAGTAGGGAGTATGGTAGTCGTCAGCTCTTTTTTACCGACATGTTCAGTGACATGCACCTTATTACACGCTCTGCGTTTTGGCAAGCTTTCGTGCTAGTCGGCTACTTTAACGCGAAAACCTTAGATCTCTATTTTTTGATGAAACGCGTGAATTTCAGAAAAGTGTGAGGTACACGAAATCACATGAAAGGTCCGAGCAACCGTGTATCGGGAAAGCTAAACTAGCAGCGCCGCAGGAGCCGTGCAGTTGCTATACAGACGCCAGACGCTGCTTTTTTTCTCTGAGTGTGTCATGTAATGCTTCCAGATTATAAACTCAGGGGCAGAAAATGAATTGAAATGATGAAAAAAAAAAGGAGCGCAAGGAACTTTGTTATGCAGTGAAGGTCAGCGGCCGCTGCTAATACTGAATCCTCCCCAAAGATTTTATGGCGAGTTGTTTGCTGACATAAATTTTGCCACTTGTTAATATCACTAAATGGTTGTTCAGGGGTGCTGTCGAGAACCCAGAAGAGCCCAGCTTATATGGCGCCGGGATGACATTTCACATCCGTTCGCTTTCCCTAATGTGCTGAAAAGTTTTGTTTTATGTTTCCCATTTAACAAAAAAAAAAAAGGTTCTTGTTTCGGAAGCGATACGGTTTGTGGTTAGTACTCTGGAGCGCGCAAGATAGCGGGAAACTTCATTGCCATTTTCACATGTGTTAACGATGTCAACACCTGAGGACTTGGGGCGCAGCGGCTAAGCGAGCGAGCGTGCTATTCCGCGATTTCCCGATAATTCCGGGCTGTATCTCCAACGGGGCCCGGTGGTGGATGGGAACTTTAAAGGGACCGTGCAACACTTTCTTCAAACTTTTTTTGAAACCTTAAATGCTTGCAGAACGTAGTCACCCAACACACCCTGTACTTAGATTATGGGGTCGCAAAGTACCTCAATCAAAAATTACTGCTCTATGCCCATCAGATAACTCGTAAACTATCTCAAAAGATTTTTCTTCCTTTTCCGGTCTTGACGTTCGTCGACAGCTCGAATGACGTCACTAAGGCCATGTCGCGGCTGTTGGCTATTTTTCCTTCAGTTGCAGCAATGAACGCTTTTCGATAGCAGCTTTAAAAAAAATGCCACAAAACAGCAGGAAGGCGCATCTGGTGTGACGAGCAAATCACGCAGTGCCGCTCCGTGCTGGCGATAACTATAGCTTTCGCAGTGGTTCCAGACACGAAGGAAAGAGTGAAAGCGCTTATCGAAAGTGTTGCAGGGTTCTTTAAAGTAAAGGAGATAAAGGAGGAGAAAGCGGACCGACAAGTAGTATCCAGGCAACCCGGTGCGAAACGATTTTATCCGGCCTGCTGCCGGGTCGTCTTGATTGAATTGATTGTGGGGTTTAACGCGCCGACGCAGCGCAGGCGATGAGGCGCGCCGTAGTGGAGGGCTCCGGATTAATTTTCACCACCTGGGGATCTGTAAACGTGCGCCCGAAAGCTCGTACACCAGGACGTTTTTGCTTTTAGCCTCCATCAGAAAAGCGGCCGCCGCGGCCGGGAGTCTTGCTGAGGGTCATCCGCCATGGGTTTAAGCTTTTTAATGATTGACGCCGAGCTGGAGAACATGTTCTCTTTTGAAATCGTACGACGCTGTCGTTCTCGAAGTACACGCAGTGCGCGCACTGCAGAGGGCGGGATGCGGAGATACAATTAATCCCTTCGCAAGAGAGAGGTTCAGGAACAGCACTTCGTAGACTGGGCTTCTTGGACAACAGGACATGGTTACCGAGAAGAAGAGAATCCTGTTGCGAAAGGTCTCAGGCAACGTCAGAAAAGTGACGTAAACGTTTTTTTAGGATAACGCGAAAAAAAAAGCGGAAAAAAAAGGTAAGTTATGCCATTATTGGCCAAGATATGATTGTTATAAAAAAATAAATGCTGTGCCCGTGGCTTTTGGACGACCAGCTGAACGACACACCATTATACAGAAACAGGTGGGGACGAAGACTACACGGTATCAAAGTATGTCTTCTTATTGCTTGCTTCCGATGTTCAGCTTAGCTGTGTAGTTTTGGTTGCGTAACATTCTGTGCCGAGTACCGCATAGCACCAACCGTGAAATGTCTTGCGTCTGCATAAAATTGCGGAATTGGTGAAGTTTACCCATTTAATCTTATAATGGTGCAGATTTAGAGAATGTATTGAAGAAAATAAAATATAGAAAGCCAGAACAAAAAAAGAAAGTACAAAGTCTCAATGGCCTATCTAATCTGTAGCCCTTACGTGATTAAAGGAAAATAAAACCGAAAAACAAAGAGACGCGGGAAAAAAATCGTAAGAGACGCCAACCATGTCTTTGCCTGAAACTGCACAAAAGTGAATAATTGGCGAAGTTGAGACATCCAATCGTCATGTGATAGTGTAATTATAGACCGTTCGTAGAACACAAAAAAGAACGAAGAAATGTTACCAAAAGAAACAAGTAGCCCAATTTGGCATCTCGTAGCCAAACTGCGCTACTTTTAATAGCCACCTTAGTTTACTGATAGTGAAATCTGGCTATAAATTAAAACTCAGAATGAAGAAAAGCGGCATAAAAAAGTCCTACGCATTAGTAGACAACACTCAAAATTTCTGTACACTTTTGTTCCCGAGCTGTTGAACATTACATTAATTGACCACCTCACCTCTGTTTCTACGTACGCCAATATCAAGCCACAGGTCTCGCGACTATTCTATAATGCTCACCTGTTTTATTAATACTCTGTGACCGAGTGTGGGAAACTCCTCAAACTTTACAGTACTCGTACGAGAGATTTTGTTCATTGGGACGTTCATAGTCTGGCTAAAATAGGTGCATATATATACACCATGTATACGGAGTCTTCATTTATTGTATATAATCCCGGAAAACTGACTGTTCCCGCGCACTACCATCCAAGACAACGAGAAATCTACAAACGTAATTCTAGAATATCTACTCAATGATAATTGAACGCGTTAGCACGACCTGGTTTCACTATTTTCATTCCGGGGCTCTACTCCGCTGGAATCAAATGTCGTCCGAATGTCGGCCCAAGGACCGATTTGGGTTACTTGTTTCGCCCATGCATATTGTGCACGTCAAGGCGAGGTATTCAGGATCCGCTCATATCAGGCCAGATCTGGCATTGCGCGCCGGCAATAAAATCTGCCTCTCCCCGCATCATGCCCCCGCGGGCGCACTATACAGGGTGACCCGCATCACGGTTAAGATCTCCCCCGTCCGCCTCTCTAACCGCACTGTTTAAAAGACATCAGTATACGACGGCCGCCAACAGAGCGAAGTAGAACGCGCGCTGCCCGCTCATACCCCTTACATCGAGAGAAGCTGACGAACTACCTGTTAGTCATTGCTGCCATTGTCAACTTGTGGGTACGTGCGAAGCTTCCGTTGTCCAACGTATTATTTATTTTAAACTGATTCTTTGGGCAGAATTCGACGGGGGATTTACTTTTAACCGCATAGGTAGAAGGCTCCATCGTCTTGTAGGTGACTAATCGGCTTGCACGAAACTGGGAAGACGCGGCAAACCGATACGCGCTGAAGGCGCATTCTAAGCGTGCCGGTATGCGGCCATGTCCGGACAAGACATACGAGACCTAAGTGGCTCCTATAAAGAAGCTGATCAAGCATTGCCTACCTATGTTTCAAAGTTCGTATACAAGTCGCCTTGCAGCCGCTCTTCAACAGGGAGTTTAAGTCTAAAAAATTGGCCGCGTATCTGCTCCTTTCGTTGCACATGTCGACAAAAGACGATAGTCTTTATCGACTTTTGCCAAGTAAATGCCTCCCTTCGCTTTCCCGCTCACCTCTCATGTTGTTCCTCTTGCGTCGCGCTCCTCCCAAGGTAAAGACGCCAAAGGTTTGCTTAAATCATTTTAAATTTACCGCGTTCCACTGCTCCAGGCCGGGTGTCTCAATGCCAACGCTGCCGTACGGCGGAGACGCGCGTGAATCGAGGCGCCCTACTTCAACGTTGATAGAACCCGGTTGCCCTACTCCACGAGCGTTCCAAGCAGAACGTGGAACCTATCTAGTGGAACCTTTCGTAACTGTTGCCGGTTGATTTCTTAAAATGGCGCCAGAAGCTAGTGGCGCGGGCGACAGCAGGCGACGGCGGAGTGATTTTTTTTCTGCAGTTGATGAAATATTTAATTTTGCAAAAATCAAGCATGTATGATTTTTTATAAAGGATCACTGCAATTATCACTTCTGTATTAATTTGTTGTCTTATACCCGTGTAATGTCTTGTTCTTCTTCAACAATGGGACAAGTGTGAACATTACGCCGGACTTTGACGGGTAGATTTAGCTGTGACTATATAAGACTATTGCGCAAGCCTTGTTTTACTTTGGCCGGGTGGCTGAATCGAGTCATAGACAGACAGACAGACAGACAGACAGACAGACAGACATACAGACCAAATTTCTGGGTTTAAGTAGCCCAAGAAAGACTACCGTCTTTAAAATGCCCGTTTCACTCGTCGCTCACCCGAACCGTTTCTAAATGCGGGAAGCCGCTTTAGAAGAATTCTTGTAATAACATTAGCTTCCTGGTCCTGGCGCAGCGTCAACGCATTCCTAAACGATATCCCTCCGGACATATGCAGTATACGGAGTGATTAAAGTATAATACGCTTTATTATCTTTCGTTTGTGTGCGCGTGTCGGCAATTCTGCTGTCTTCTTTTCTTTATAAAACAGCAGCGAAGATAACGGAATGAATACAATGAAAATGCGGCTGGTGTTCAGGGTCGGTGCCGTACCCGCCCTTCGCCCCAACGCTTTTGGGTCGTTGGCGTGTGGAGAGTATACAAACCTCGCACGCCGCGTCGAAGGAAGATCCGTGAGCTTATCTGGGTGCTCGCTGAATAAGCCGAGTGCGCTGTATTCCAATGCAGCTCCCGGGCGAAGAACCTTGAACTGGTTCAACCGCACCACAACGCGACCCACACGCGGGGCTCAGGGAGGCGAGATAAATAAGCAGGATTCGAAAATACGTACACAGGACGGCACGCGCGACGCCACCCATTTGCTCAAGAAAAGCTTGCGCAAGTGTGAGGAAGTGCGCGCACGGCCACGAATGCATACGCCGAGGTGAAAGTGCTTAATATAGGCGCGAGACACGACGACATTGACGCGACAAGTTTTTCGGGCAGCCACGCACCAAACACGATGTGCGTATGGCGGTGGTGCGAGCACTTAGTGTCGGATAAAGAAGGCGAAGGCCACACCATTGTTGCCCCTGAGCCCGTAAATACATATGAGGGCTAGGAGCAGCAGTCACCTCCGTATGGCGCGAAATGATTCAAACTTAGAATGTTGTAAGCTGAGCTAGTTGGTACTGTTCCATGGTGGGTAACAGTGCAAACTGGACGAAAACACGAAAAGAAAGAGACACAAACAAGCGCTGACTTACAACTGACTTTATTCGAAAAAAAAACACGCAATTTTATACGCACACAATTTCTCCCTCTTGTTTTCGCGCATGCTCCATGAGTATGCGACGCATGTAAATAATTGTGTTTTTTTTTTTCGAATAAGATGAGTTGTAAGTCAGGGCTTGTTTGCGTCTCTCCCTTTTCGTGTTTTCGCCCAGTTTGCGCTGCTACCCGCCATCAAACTTGAACTTTCTGCACTCGGTATGCCCAAGCCGAAAAATCAATTTCAAAATTTCGCGGGTTTAACGCTCCGAAGGTATACACCTATATATATACTTCGAAGCGTGCTGTGGGGTTGGAGGGCTGCGGATTAATTTAGCACACCTAGGAATCTTTTACGTGCGGCGGAGTCTCCACACACGGTCGTTTTTAGATTCCACCTCCATCAGAAAAATGACCACCGAGGTAGGGATGGAACCCGCGCCCTCGTGACCACAAGACCAACGCCTTAGCCACTGAGTAACCGTGGCGGGCTCACGAGCCGAAGTTATAAATTGCAATTCTTTCATTGGCTCTTCGAAGACTGGATGTGTGCTGCTGAAATTCACCAAAGGAAGCGATAGCACAACAGTTTCAATTGTCCAGTAAAAGCAATGTTAGGCAGGAACCATCACTCACCTACTGCACTGACCAATACAAAGTAACAGAGAACTCCAAACTCAGCAGAGCCAGTAGACAAAAAGAAGGTCTATGCAGCTATATGGGGTGTAGCTCAAAACACAGCTGCAGGGGCAGATCGCATAGGAAACGCCACCATATGCAACTTAAGCAATGATGCCATCCAAGAGCTCACTGCATTCATAAATGCCCAACAGGAGGTGGAGACTGTTCCAACAGAGTGGAAACACATGTAGGTCGTACTCACCCCCAAGCCTCGAAAGAAGCTCCAGGCTAGGACTTTTAGACTGATTTCGCTCACGTCTTGCCTCAGCAAACTGTACTTATTTCTCACAAACTATTCGTCATGACGTCAAAAAGATATACACGAACTCGAAAAACAAGCGATGTTGGTTAGTGCATGTCACAGAAAGGATTGAGAAACAGGTGGATCGGACCCGCGGCACAAAGGACTTCCTGGTAAGATGAAACTCTCTCGATAAGATGAAGTTTCGCTGAGGGTACAACTCTCATTAGTAAATTCAAACCAACACAGAAAACATAACCACAGTGAATCATTTGACCCGCCTCTGTGGCTCAGTGGCTAAGGCGTTGTGCTGCTGAGCCCTGGGACGCGGGTTCGATTCAGGCGAAGGCGCGGCGGCTTTCCTGTTGGAGGCGAAAAGCAAAAACCCATGGGTCGATACTTTGGCGTCCCTGCAGGTGGCCGAAAAGAGCCGGAGCCCTCCACTACGGCGCGCGTGTAGCTTTGGTTCGTAAATACTAAAAAACTGAATTTGAAATATTGAATCATTTAACCGTTCAAAAGTACGTTTTAAATGAGTGACAGTCTGCGAAAGCTTCTTTGCAAATTAGTTTTACCTGAGCGGGCCTGAAGAAAATCACCAAGACATAACTAAAGACATTATAGGAAAATTACTCCTGCGGATCTAAAGCAAACGCCCCACTGCAGCTATTCTTAAATTATGAAATAAAGCAGCTCAGTCGTATTATATGACGAAGATAATGAATTGTACAAAATGCCTTGTAAAGTTTGCGTGTCGTCCAACGCGCTCAATTTCCAGCTCAACTCCCTTATTTTTTCTTGCCTTACTTGGGTCGAAAGAGCTTGTGGGTCTTAAAACTTGTTAATTGCAGTAAATAACGTTTATTGTTTATATAAAAAAAAACCTGAAATCACGAAAGGCTTTGTTTAAAACCCCATTGCTTCCCCTGTTCCAACTTTCAAAAAAGCACCAAATTTCTTCTCCTGAATTAAAAACGTTAAGCCCCCCCCCCCCCCCCTAAAAAAAAAAAAAAAAAACACGAAGGATCTGGCTTATACGCAGCATTCTTGTTAAATGAGGAATTCCTTCCTAATTAAAAAACGCTATTTATAATTTTTTTCTGCATTTTGCTTCGAAGCAAAATAGCTCACGCACTGCCTCGCGGAGCTCAGTTAACGAAATATCTTATTTAGCACCCTAACACAGAGAAACGAACAGTTTACCCCGCTGAATTGGTCCCAACTTTATCAAAGAACGATGAAAGGCGAAGTGAGTGGCGATCACTTTACCCGCTCCTCACGTGAGTAAGGAGCTCGTGAATGTGCATCGACCCTCTTGAAGCTGGAACCTTCAATCCTCTGCATTCCGTATTGCAGAAGGCAGCGGTCGTCCTTGGGTCGCCCAGCTCTACGATGTTGCATCTATTGACGCCGGAGTACTTCTTGCCAGTCGCTGATGTTGGCGGTAAAAAAGCGCACGCCTCGTCAGTCTGCACCTCACGTAATTAAGGCGCGAGTAAACGCGGCCGTTAACAAGACATTCCGTTCCCATGTCATTACATGACGGGAATTTCCGGTTGGATGCAGAACTTTCAATCCAGTTCAGTGATAGGCCCCTCTCCGGACCTAAACTGACCTAAAAAGTGCTAAAGTACCTTTAATAACGCATAAAGCTCATCTGAGGAGCATTTTTTTTTTTCAATAGAAATATCCCGGAAATGAAAAA
This sequence comes from Haemaphysalis longicornis, assembly GCA_013339765.2. Classification (NCBI taxonomy): domain Eukaryota; kingdom Metazoa; phylum Arthropoda; class Arachnida; order Ixodida; family Ixodidae; genus Haemaphysalis; species Haemaphysalis longicornis. Next base: position 171,219,954 of record CM023451.1, on the reverse strand, counting down.
GGGGGCTCGAACATAAGGTGTAAGCGTTAGAAGCCGCGACGCTAGCCGCTAGGCTGAGGCCGAACCGTAAGCTCGTTTTGGCAGTTGACCAACAAGATTGCAGCAGTGTTCAAAGCTAACCACTGGACGGCGCTAGGTATGACCGGAAGTTCCCGGCCTGCACTGACTTGGAAACGGTAATGTCGCGCCGTGAACTGCTTTCTAGCAGCCATTGCACTTATTGAACTTGTGACGGCAGCAACCGTCGTCATTCTGTGATCTCGCCAAATTAGTATGTGCGGATTGTAGAAATGTTTTTTTTTTTTTTTTGCCGCTGTTGTTCTGAACGGTTCCCTCACAAAAGGAGGGTTGTAGATATGACGGGAAAAGGGGTATGGTGGGAAGGAAGCAAGTGAAGATTAGAAATCTTCAGCGGGGAACGTGAGTGAGTCTTTAGGTCTTTTGAAGGTGGAGATCCGCTCCGCAGTAGACCAGCAATATATCGCTCGTAATACGCCGCTCTTAGTACATATTTGTGCAACTTCAAGTAAAGTGTTTTTATAGTGTGCTGGTCAATGGGAGTGATGGTGACTAAGTTAAGGGATAAGAAAGGCGTATTTTTAAGCTTCGAGCACTTCCCTACGAGATGGTGGAATCGAAAGGGGGGGGGGGGGGGGGGATCATTCGAGGGTAATACCATTTTCGAAGTGTTCTCCGGGCATAGGATGTGTTGTTGAACATTCTGTTAATAATTATTTCTTGCAGCCTACTATGTGAGAACATGTATGTGACGTGATCTTTTCTGTGACGAACGCACAAAATATCCCGCCAAAAATTATGCTAGCAGCTCTGCCGAAAAAAAAAAAAGAATTCACGATGAGTGAGCCCATGATAAAAAACCGAGCTATTCTTTTCGGAAGTAGAAGAATTAGTGAGGTGAACGTGATGACCCGGGCATTGGAAATTTTTCTCTCTCTTTTCAAGTGCTGGCGCAAGCGCATACGACTTTCCGGTGGGTGCTGCAGCTGTACCTTCGGCTGCTGACATGAGGCCCTAAAAGCAAGAGCTGTTTATGGAACTATCAGCGGAGTTTTTCGCCGTATCGGTCGCTAGTTAGGCATTACAAATTTCAGCTGGGTGAAAACCAAAAGCTAGATAAGTTATTCATTAGCGGGAATCGAACTACTGTCCTGGAGGGCGGAACTACTACTTCCAGAGGGCGTTTGCTAAAAGAAGAGAAGAAAGAGAGAGAGAGAGAGGAGAGATGAGAGATAGAGAGAGAGAGAGAGAAGAGAGAGAGAGAGTCTAGAGACGAGAGAGAGAGAGAGACCTAGAGAGAGATCGAAGGAGATAGCTATATAGAATTTTTGAAGCAGGAACATTTGAGGAACGAAGTCGCCACATCACGATTGTAATGTTGATCGCGACCCAGAAGCGGCCCCGGAAGCCATCACTCACCCCCTTTCCCAGGCGACGATGTTAAAAGCACGGGTTTAAATAACATTCAGTACAACGAACGAACTGCGCGCGTTGGTGTTCTTGGAAACCGAAGGGAGGGCCTATCCGGAAGCACAGTGCAATCCAGCACTAAAATGAAGCTGGGTATAACGCTGGAGCTGCTCGACAAGGCTGGAAAGCGGTGAACCTAGGGCGGGTGACGCGGAGAATAGGCTGGGAAACGCCGGTCCTCAGTGATTAACGCGGGAAGACGCTGCTCATAGGACTGGCGCAGACTGGAGCGCCGTTGCGACTCGGCTCACAGGCGACCGACACACGCAATGGCGCTGAATCAATTGTAGTGTTTTTAAACAGCTGCGAAAGGGGCGGGAGGGGGGGGGGAGCGCGGGGGGCTGCGGCCGTTTAAATTTGGGAAAAACCGAAAATTGTACGTGACTTTTTAGCGGCGGCAAAAGCGGGGAGGAAGAAATGGATGAGAGGGAGCAAACAGTGTATTGAGAGAAAGAAAGGGGGTGACGAGCTCAGTTCAGGAAGCCACGCACTTCCGGGTGGCGCGGCTGATAAGTCGTCGCTGTTCGTCCGGGAGCAAGCTAGTCAGTGCGCATTCTCACCTCTGAAAGGAAAGGGAGGTGGTGGGATAGGGAAATAGCAGGAAGAACCCTACAAGGTGAGCTCTTGTGGTGGGGATATTGCACGAGTCGCAGAGGTAGGAAAGAATGGTGTGGGAGATGTACGGGAGTATGGTCGGGTTAAAATCGGTGCCGGTCTGTAATCTGCGCCACGTTTGGAACTCTTCGGTAGTGAATGACGAATAGGGAGGGAGAACGTTGAAATGAGAATGACGGTAGTTAGAAAGGAGGTCAGTGTATATCTGAGCGGTAGATAGTGGAGGGGTGGTGCGGATTACAAGTCCTCTGTCTTCGGGCGGGAAGTCAGGAAGTTGAGTTCGTGGCCAGCGGCATGTGTCGCCTCTATATATCCCCGGAACGGAGGCGTGTCCTGGCGTCCACACTATCCGGATGGGGGGGGGGGAGTCGTAACGGACTGGAGGATCTAGAAAGCCTAATGAATGATGCGGCCAAAAAGGTAGTAGCGGCAGGTCTAATGAGAGTCCATTAGGATAGTGAGGTGGCCCGTACTGGTTCATCTGATTTGCCGCCAAGGCTATGGCGGTTGCTTCTGCTGTTGTGGTTGTGGCGTTAGGTGAAGTCGCCGACGTGAGTATGGTCCCCGTGGAGCCCGTGGCTGCTGGGGTGGCACGGGAGGTGGAACTGCAGTGAGCAATGTCTGTGTACCTGGTGTCGGGTTGGCCAGAGTAACGGTGGTTCAGGTAGGACACCCCAGCTTCACGGCGGCCTTTGTTATACTCGGGGTGCATGTTGCGCGATATTGGTGAAGTTGCTCTGATGAAGCTACGTACTCAAAAACAGCAAAACAGCGCAAAGGACGGGACAAGGAAGAACAGGACGAAGCGCTGGCTAACAACCAAATGCTTTATTTGGTCCCGTCCCGTACCGTCCTTTGCGCTGTTTTGCTGCCATTGAATGTGTACCAACCAGCCCAAAACTTTACCTTGTGGAAGCTACGTAGTGATGGCGATAGGGGCTGGACTCTCTTGGCTGGTGTAGGTGCTAAACTACACGAAGCACGGAGTACTGTTTGGCCAGTGAGTGTCAAGGCCAGGCGGGAGAGTTGGTTAACCTGCTGGGTTTCCAGGAGTTCAGCAAGGGGGTTGTGCATACCTAACTGGAGTAGCTTTGGCTGAGGGTGAAGGCAGAAAGACGGAAGCCGATTTTGTATGCCCGACCGATGAGTGCTTCGACCTTGGAGTGTTCTTGGGGCTTGGGCTGCGGTCGTATGGGGCGCCGTACGGGATGCGGCTGATGAGAATGGCTTGAATGAGGAGGCAGGTGTCTTGCACCACCAAAGATATCACAGACGCTTTGGCTGCGCCAAACCCGACTTGTCGTGCGAAACCGCATTTTCTTGCACCACATTTGTTTGTAAAGATCATGGTCCAGGTTTTGATTTCGAACGATTGTAGATTCCTAGCGCTTGTTTATTATCACCATACACCGCCGGCAGCAGCATCTTTGGCGAAGACAGAACTTCCAACGATTTGAATGTAGAGGCACCCTGCGCCGTGATTGGTAAGGCATCGGCTCCGCAAACGGAGGGACCCTGGTTCGACGGTGGCCCCGGTATCATTTTAAGTGCAGAGCGTCGTCGTAGCTCGCTCGCTGGACCCAAGTAGAGCCACACCGCGTTCCGTCGCAGCTGCTGTCGTTGCGGCGAAACCCAGCGGCTTCGAAAGCCAAGCGGTTTATATAGTCATAAGCGTTCGAAACTCCTGAAACGCTGGCGCTTGTCAGACATCTCCCCGTTATTTAGCGCAAAGAAAACTGTAGGTGCATGTGAGGCAAAATATACGTAATTAACCGGCAGCGCCCGCGTTCATTTAGTTAAGAACGCTCGTCGAGTGGTTTTTACGATAGTAAGCTAAAAAAAAGTACCAGTGCAACGCCGGCTCGTGCGGGAGGAAAAGCAAGCACAAATGAGACAAAACATCCCCCTCCGCGAGGGGCACGATCAAATGCAGAGCATTTCCGCTCTTCTCTTCCAGCGTAGACATTGTCGATGAAGTCGAATGGTGAAACGTGAAAACGTGCCGTGAACCCCCTGCCGCGGCTATGACGCAACGTGGAAGCGGCTATGACGCAACGTGGCGCGGCTATGACGCAACACAATCCAACACAAATCCACTTTAATCCAATCCAAAGCCAATCCAAACCAAGCCAAGCCAAGCCAATCGAATCCAATCCAATGCCCCTCGCGAGAGAGTGTTATAGCGCCGAAATCGCGCCAACCACCACACGAACGCGTGATGTTGACCGTCACGATCAACGCCACAGATGTTAGCGACCGGAGCGCGCGCGAGAACTGACATATGTGGTTTAAGCGCGAACCGACCGCGGCGAGAGAGCGCGATGCGAGCAGCATCAGCAGCTTCTTGACGTAGTTTGAATGAGTCAGGATATAAGACGCGTTCGTAGCCTTCCCATTCTGTGTCGCTTTGTGGCGCAGTGGGTAGAGCACCATGTACATTGCGTTCCGCCCGCAGGGTCGAGGGATCGAAACCAGGCGCCGGATAGTATTTTTTTTATATAGTTATAGGGGGGGAAGAGGGTGCGGACTACGACTACGGACGTCAACGCGGGTGACATCGTGAGTTACTGAAATGCTCTGCATTTAAAAGAACAGAACTCACGCTGACGCAGTTTCAGGCAGGGGGCGCGCGAGCACCCCGAAGGCGGGAAACTTGAATTCATTGGTTGGTAGCAGTGAGGGGATAACGGCGCAACAGCCCATTTTGGCAAATCACTGCTTGCACTTCCGACAGCTTTCACATTGGGTAGAACGGCTTTAATTTTTTATTAGTCTTTCTCTTTAGCTTTGAAGAGTCGTCTTCATACATCCAGGGGTGGATTAAAGGTTGGTAAGAAAAATTATGGGTCTACCCTGGAACGAATGGACTTCGTACACATTCAACGTGGCTCCGGAGTCTTCTATCGTTCTACTTTTTTTTAGGTTACGGGCTTCGAATAGCGGATTCGGGCCATAATTTTCTAATGGTGTTACTTCCTACGGAAAAAACGGGAAATCCCGGCGAAAATGTTGTGCAATACACATCAGTGAGTGCGTAACATTGTGTGAGTTTTGGAACTTGCATCAAATGAAGCAGCCGGGAGTAAGCGCTGAGAATATAAACCTACGCGGGTTCGTGCTGTTGTGTGCAACTCTGTGTGAGTATTGGAACTCGTACGAAAAGGAATATCCCTGGAATGGGTGCTTCAGCCATTGTTACAGCCATTGCTGAGTTTAACGTTATGGAAAACGTTAGGTTAGGGAGAGCGAGTATATAGTGCCAGACGCGGCGTTTTCTTGATCAACGCCACTGGACGTCACTTTAGCGCAGTACTTATAGCACCGTCCAGCGGCACTCTAGTCACAGCGTTTCCCATAGCTCGTACAGTGCTACGCTATAGCCAAAGGTTAGCCCGTCCCGCATATAGGATGTATTGGCCAACGGTTCTGCCGGGATTTTCGTTTCAGTGCAAGTTTCAAACCTCATACAATGCGACCAGCACATCACTCGCACATTTTTTGAGAGCATTTGTTTTGCCACAGGGCACATTTTTAAAGACGATAGACTTTCTTAAACGCAGAAATTTTGGTCTGTCTGTCAGTCTGTGACTCGATTCATCCAGTCGGCCGAAGTGGAACAGATGCTGCGCATTTATCTTATATACCCACAGCCAAACCAAAACGACTAAGTCCGGTGTCAATGTTCATACTTGCCAACACGTTGAACACGAACAAGACATTACGCAAACATAAGGCATAAAATCATTAAATAAGTGATATTTGCTGTGTTCCTTTACTAAAAAATCTATGGATACTTGGTTTTTGCGATAACAAATGGAATACTGCATCAACTGCAGAAAACGGTCGCCTGCTGCCCGCGCTACTATAGCTCCTGGCGTCATTTAATAAATCAAGCGGCAACAGCAATCAAAAGTTCCACTACATAGGTTCCGCGTTCCGCTTGGAATGGGCGTGGACTAGGGCAACGTGGTTCTATAAACGTTGTAGTGGGGTGCCTCAATTCACGCGCGTCTCCGCCGTACGGCAACGCTGGTATCGAGGCATCCGACTTCGCGCAGTGGAACGCGGTAAATTTAAATTGACTAGAGCAAATCTCTAGCGTATTTATCTTGAGAGGAACGAGACGGGAGAGGAACAGCATGAGAGGTGAGCGGGAAAGAGAATTGGGAATCATTTACTTGAGAAGGGCGCCTGTCGACTATCGTCTTTCGTTGACATTTAATTGCAACGAAAGGAGGAGATCCGCGGCCATTTTTGCTTTGATGCTTGACCGACTGTGCGTATGTCTGCGGCGTAAACACGAACGACGGAGCTCCAATCTACACAGTGTACATCACCCACGGCAACTCCAAACAGACATCTACACTTTCATGCATAAACACTTTGCGCGGCGGAGACGGGAACGAGGGGCGCCAGTATTCTCCGCCGTCTTCTTTAATCTTGACTTTGATACACAAGAAGGACTACTGTTTCGTTTTTTTCTTGGACAACTTTAAGCTTGCAGCCTAGAACGGCCCTAATCAACAAGCCACACCGTATACAGATAACGTTGCAGTTTTGTTTAGGCCCAAAGCGATGGTCCTTCCTTTCCAATGCTCTAACGAAGGCGTATTCGTTTTGCAACAGCCTATATAGACATCCATTTTCGCAAAGTTAAGGAAGCAGATATTTTTATTACAGCTAAGTAATTATATTTCGCGTCCGTTTCCCAATACATGCGGGACCAGCGCAAAAATAATTCTCCTGGCCATGTTTAAATTAATTTTAGTTGAGCATACTTTACTGATGCAGGTTTCAATTTTTGAAATAGTTTGTTATAAGCTTGGTGTCGAATGAAGTATCCCTAGGGACCAAAAAATTAAACCGCAATAATAAACCGATTAGCAGATAACTTAAGTTTACTTGTATCCTATCTGCATTCAGGGGCAAGAGATTAACTCGCCACCTCGTATGTCTTTCTATACTTTAGGATACAGCGGCCGTTAAATAAGTCCACACTGAAAAAGATACGGAATACATCAATGGATATAGCAGAATTTTTTACATTGAATTAAATGCAATTGCCAACAATGGACAGCTTTTTTAATGTAAAAACAATCAGCTATGTACTAGGTATGGAATCAAAACTGAAAATAAGGTATGCAGCATTTATTTCACATCGCGCCACACATTGAAAGCATTTGAAGATTTTAGCAGCATGGAGACGCACACGTGTTGCTAATAAAATGTGCAAACACACTAATCAAATAGAGAAAAAAACCCACAGTCTGGCACTGACAACAGAAGCCCGTCGGCTCGTATAGCTATAGTTTAGGAATATAATCTGGTAACATGGTGCGTTCCTGCGGGTCCGCCGCGCTATTAAATTCGACAGGCACGCAGCAGTCTAGTCACTGCAACTTCGTGCTACTCTAAACCAACCCTTCCCGGCCTGCCTCGGCCCCCCTGCCCGAGATTTGAACAAAGAGTAGGGTGTGGCATCCGACGACGGCTTCTTATCCACACCTCGTGCTAGAGGTACTCCGGCGAGCGTCGCTCTTCGCACGACATCCCGTTACTCTCCCCGTCTGGCGTGAGAATGGTCTCTGCGTCGGCCGCGAGCGACGGCCGGTGGTGGTGGCGGCGGCGTCGACGCGTAACCGGATGCCTTCGACTACGCGCCGCCGTAGGAGGGCGCTGCCGGGAGGCGGAGCCTCCTTCGGCAATTGCGGGCAAACATGGCGAGCGGCTCGGTGACGCCAGTGTGGCTCCCGCCTCGTGCCGAACCGGCCGCCGAGCACCGTACCGCACCGCCCAGTGCCGCCGAAACCGCGGGAGCGACGAAGTAAGCACGGTGCGCGATAGGATATCTTACAAACATGACCGGTACCACCCGTCGCCTACCCTGCGAATGAGTGAGTACGAGCCCATGTCCTCCTCCGCTTTGACAGCTGGCTTGCTGAAAGCTCTAAACTGAGTCGCTGGTCAGCCAAGTCTTTTCGTGCTGAGTATACGAAACTTTAATCTTGACTAGTCGCAAGTGACGTCGGTGTGCAATTTGGAAAAGATTTGATTCGTCGTTGTGGTCTATCACACGCGTGCCAGGCCCTCCTCGGAAGCCGCACTCAAAATGACAGACAGCTTCACTCACACAGACACGTCGGGCTCACTCAGACGCATGCTTGATGGCGTGGCAGCAGCTCCAGGTGCCTGAATTTATTGTACGTTTCTTCGCGTGTCGGGTAGTGGAACTGACGCGCGAGACATCGGGACCGACGCCGTCCAGACGCGGAGCGGCAGTCAGCTGAAGCTACGTGGCGGAAACAGCGACATTCAACGCTACCGCGTTGCGAGGGGCTCATGCACGAGGCGCGTCTTATTTCTGCCGCCTCCGATCGCTCACTCGGGTTACAGCGCGGGTCGTCCCAGGGAGCTGGGCATCGCCGCGTCCCTCTTGCGTCACGACGGTGTTTACGGCCTCCTGACGGTGCGTCATTCCGACACGTTCCGCGCACTCACTCGCCCGGTGCATTGTACTCTGTGCTCAACAGAGGGCGTTTTGTAGATGCTGTGTGGTGATGTTATTTTACAGACGCATTACAATGAAACATGGGACATCTATAAGCTCAATGCAGAGATTTTTCCCTCCCGGGACAGCCTTCTTTTTTTCTTTTTTTTTTTTTCTCTAGGTGGTGGTAATGACCTATTCTACAGGTCATCACAAAAACGATGACACATCTTCGTAAACTCCTTTTCTGTCAAATGTCTCTCCACTTGAAATGTACTGCGGAACGACCAAGATTTGCTAGTTATGCTCCGCGACTAGTTAAGCTCATATTCCTTTGCTGTGTTTTTGTTTTGTTTGTTTTGTTTTGTTTTCTTAGCGTAGAAAAAATAGCGAGGTAATGATGTGCCTCTGCATAAAAGTGGTTAGATGGGGCCTTATGTACTATGATTCGGCACCGTGATGAGTTTGAGTCGTGCAACTTTTTAAAATTTTGTTTACTCAACTGTTTAGCCATTGTGTATGTCCTGACGATAAGCACGTCGTTATAGTTTCGTTACTTGCTGGAGCACGTCTTTGTTGGTGCAACTAATGGACATGACAAATTGGCACTTCTGCGTGTTATTGTTCTAACGCTAAGATTGTTCTACCCGAAACGCCAGCCTTCGCTCGAGTCGTGAGTGTCCGAACGACGCAAGCAACGGAAACTGCGAGTAAAGCGCTGTTCGCGGAAAAAGCATGTTTTTACTCCCTTCAGAGGGCTCTGTGCAAGCTCGACAATATGAAGAAAGACTCGGCGAGTGGAAGAATTCCGCCGACGAGAGTATAGTGCCGCGTGCAGTTTCCAGATCACGTAATCTGCGATGAAATCACCATACAAATGAAGAGACCCAGCTCGCGATTTCCTGTAAAGTTGAGAAAGGCATTTAACGACGCCGCGGGGCCGCCTTCAAGGCGGCGTCCCGGCGCAGTCCGTCTTCTGGAAGCGAGCCTGCAAAGTCGCTGTCCCTGGTTCTATGGGTATTAACAAATTATGTGCCCCGCTGCGGCCTTGCTGAGTTGCGGCAATTCGCTAAAGGTACATTAATTTCAAGAGCAGCAGGGTACTAAACCGGAAGGAGGTCAATGTGCCACGGTGCGCCATGCCAGCGTAGTATATGCGACCATAAAACTACGTCCGCGTATACAGGTTGCTTAACTTGTTGGCAAAGTTACTACGCATTAGGACTCGCTTTAAAATTGTCCTTATCATTTTTATGGCCCACGCGTGATCAGACGAGGCAAAAAATAAAAACCCGGAACTTGTACGGCTGCAGATAAGTCAGTGCCTTTCTATTTCAAATCGCACATGCTTAACGCCATGTAATTGCGACTTCTAGGGTAAAAAGAGGTCGCGTATCTTCTTGCTTCGCTGCAAATTTTGTCGGAAGACGATAGCCTTGTGGCGTTTTTGCCCCTTGACTCTTTCCTTCTCCACCTACTCCTCGTGTTCTTCACCTCTCCCTTCGCAACTCCAATGATGAATGCTGTGGAGGCTTGCTCAATTTAATTCAATTTTTTAGCGGTCACATTGATCCCGTCATCTGTTTAGACAGAGCACGGGGTTTTCTTTGTCTTGTTTATTTTTTGTTATGCTTGGAACAGCATGGGCCGATATCTTTTTGTTGGTCATCGCTTTCATCTCGACCTCTTTCAAAACGTTTTTTAACGCGTAGTTTTTATTTGCTACCGTAAAATACACTCCAATGGGGCTGAACGATGTGGACATGCATTGCCCATGCCCAACTGTTTCAGTAATTAGGTACGGTAGTACCTATACACATTGTTTTCAAGCATTATTCCAATTTTTTCGGGCGGCTTAATGGACATGACAGACAGACAGACAGACAGACAGACAGACAGACAGACAGACGACGGACAGACAGACAGACAGACAGACAGACAGACAGACAGACAGAAAATTGTCGCAGAAGGTGCCCGACAAAGTCTATCGTCTATGAAAGGCAAACCCATACAGTCCATTGGCGCATGAGGCGTAGAGGAGCGGCGTTTGGAAGGACGTATCACATTCGGGCTGAATTGACGGATCGCCGACCAGAGGAAAGAATGCGCCTTCGCAATGGAACTGCTGGCGATCGGGTTGCGGCGTACTGGGGCGACGTTTGCGCAGCATAAAGCGGGCTGGCATACGTTTCTTCCGAGGGGTTATCTAACCCGGTACGTTTTTTTTTTTTTTTTTTTTTTTTTCGGGGGGGGGGGGTTCTGCGTTCTAAGCTGTGTGCAGAGCGGGGAATCATCCCCTTATCCCTTCAGATTTTAACGGTAACTGCGCCGATGGCTTACTCATCAAGTCTAGCCCTTGCGTAAGAATGTACGGCAAGGGAAGATTTGACTGATTGAACCTTAACACTAAAAAAGTCGCAGAACAGCTTATTATAACTTTGTTTTTTTTAAGGTGCAACAAACCTCATATATAAATGTGTGTTTCTGTTTGTTTACTATGTAGTAGTAGAGAACCTTTAGGAGGACCACTGGTAACGATGGAAGAAAGGGATAGGTAGGAGGGCAAGGGAAGAAAACAAATGATGGTAGTTTCTAAAGTCTTTGTTGATTCAATAATCGGGCCAGTTCTTAGCATCTGCAGTTAATGGCCAGTTCATGGTAACAGCGGTAGAGCGAGTAGTTAGTGCAGGTTCTGCAGTTCGATCGGTAAACGAACCACTCAAACAACCCGTGCTACACCGCTTTTAATTGAGTAAACTGCCATTTCAGGTGACAATTGTGCATGAATTGTTGTGTATGGAGGTGTGGTTGGGAGGACTCCTGGTCATAATGGAGGAGGACCACTGGTCCTTCTTGCCAACCTTTGGCAAAGGCTGGGAACCACCAAAGCAGGTATGAAAGGTCCAATACGATAGGCACAAAAACTGTGCCAATCGCCGGCCGAAAAGACGGCCTACGTACGCGAACAAATCGTCATCGCTGTCGTCGTTTTCTCGTGAGGATTGGCCGAGCAGGGAAATACAAACGCTGAAAATTGGAAATTGCGAACAATAGCGCGTGTTCGCCATTTAGCGTTGTTCGTTAACAGGCCACTGCAATTATGCACACGCTCTCTGGACCTTGGTCCTTGCGCTGGACGTAAACCAAGAACAGCTTGTGCAAGGGCAACCAAAGCGTAATTTTGTCAACACATCTACATTTTCTAAGAAAACACTTCTTGGTTTGCTTCCTCAAAGTAACACATATCCGAAGGCACGTCTACTAAACGCCTTCCGCGAGTACCCAGATGCCCCAAATCCAGTTCACTAAAAGCTGATTACCCAAAGAAAGTTCTCTCAAGGACGTGGAGGAAAAAAAACTTTATCCAACAGTGAAATCGAGCTGTTTAGTGGGAGGGGTCTTCAGTCCAGGACTCCGTCGGTGCGGCCTGCCGTCTTCGCCCTATCAGCGAGCCAAATCTGCTTGCTGGTCCGAGCTGGCATGTCAACTCTCCCACTGCTCGTATGTAGGATTAGGAATTGGTGCAAGGTCTGGGTTTGACTGGCATGCCCAAACTACGTATATGGTAGAGCGTTGCTGGGCTGTCGCAGGGCCTGCACAGGGGGGTAGTATATTGTGGGTGTATAATGTGTAGCCGCCTGGGGTGTATAAATGTGTTTGTTTGGAGTTAGTTCGGAGGGCTAGTTCCTGTTCTTTTGTTAACTTTTCAGCCGGTGGCGCGAAGGTGCATCGTGTGAGCACGTAGTGTTCGGTGATGTCGTTGTGTGGTATGAGTGAGCGTCTGGCCCTCTCGTCATCCTATTCCGGTGCCCGGCGACCAAGTACTCGGGCGTGATCGTGAGCCGCTGCATTACCGCGAAGGGATGAGTGTGAAGGCTTTCAAATTATCTTGACTGTTCTTTCAGGAAGGTTTTTGCTCAGGACCCGTTGGGCTTTCTCCGAAATCCTTCTGGCTGTATGCTTTCGACACGCCGCTTGTGACACTGTGGTAATGATCTTGGCTTGGGTGTGGCCTACGGCTAGTGCGAGCGCCGCTTCTTCCGCTTCGAGCAGTGCAGTTCTCACAAGGCACGTTGCCTAGCAAATCGGTAATAACCATAGCTGCTGCGATAGTTCTTCCATGATTCTTCCATCAAATGCATCATTCCTGCCAGACGAACCACTCCACCGTTTCACCGCCGAATGTTTCTTTTCCGCGGCTTGAAAAACACCAAGGGGGGGGGGGGGAGGGAATAAAACCGCTTCGTTTAATGCTGCTAATACTAGTAAGCTTGGGTTTCACTTGCCTTGGGCGAGCTAATGGCTCCAAAGCATTTGGTAGAGTACTCTATCCCTCTATCCGTAGCTTCATAAATACGCCGAGAGAAGTCCCGCGTAAGTCGGTTCAAGATCCTACAGCGCTGTCATTCGCGGCCTCGAGATGAAGAAATATGCGCACGCTCCCCGCCAAATAATTTGACTGCCTGCAGGCCGTTGATAGGCGAGTCGTTAATTGGCGCCGTGAGTATATGGCTTCGCGTCTTGTCTGAGTGCACGCCAGGGCCTACGGGGATAACGGCGAGGGGGGTTGCTTGCGGACGGGGGGCAGCATCAGCAACCGCTGCCGGGGTCACGTCCGCTCCTCGCTGGCGGGCTCGGGCCCGCTCCGACGACGGCGACGGTGCGGTGTCAAGTTTCCCCATCTGGCGGGTGCAGGCAGCGGGTAGATTGCTCGCTAAGGAGGCGCTGACCTTCCGACAACTGACGGCGGCATCCCCGGGGCTGCTGCACGTCCGCGTGCATCGCCACGCGGTTTTCCTTTCTTTCTTTTTGACTCGCAGTGCACGCGCGCCCAGGCGCGCGTTCCTTCCGTAAGTTGCAGCGCCGTTCGGGAAGTTGTGAAAGCCAGTCATTGTTCTACTGGCTGGAAACGCGAATGAGGCAACGACGTGCTTTAAAGACGATAGACTTTCTTGGGCACGGTATGTCTGTCTGCAGTCCGTCTGTCTGTCTTTCCGTACCCTGACTCAGCTTTCCGCGCAAAAGTTAAAAGAATACTTGAACAACGCGTTTATATAGGCAAAACTTTTCCAAACCATAAATCTCGAAACACTTTTCATACTTCTCAACATTGTTCAGCAAAAAGAAAATGGCAGGTACATTTGAGGCAAAACATCAACCCATATGTGGAATTTTCAATGTTCATTTACGCGGCAGCGGCGGCACCCGACTATCGTATTTAGACGGAATTTGCAGCGAAGAAAGCAGATACGTTGACAATTCAAAAGAAATTAAATAGTACAGCTCGATTGGCGAATTCCCCATAGACATATACTAAGAGCAACACTGTTGTCACAAAACACGATGTTGACCACAATTTTGAAGCTATCACTACAGTTGTATCACGATTGCTGTTTTCTCAGGTGTGTGTATTTTGGTGTATGAGGTGTTTAATGCCACAATTTGAGGGGGAGGAGGGAGGGAGCTGATTTCAATGTACACGCAACATTGAGAAACGGCCACAACAAATACTGTGTGCCTGATATATTAGTAACCTGTACTTACGAAGCAAAGAATTTACCGGAATCAGTTTACTGCCTTCAAAGCTGGCTTTCCTATGAAGATACGAGATACATCATTACCTCAACGCTAATCCCGTTGTGGGTCATACCAGTCATACCAGCACAGCTGTGCGCATGATAGGAGAGCATAAGTGTAGCATACGCTACGTTTTACAGCTAAGCTGTTTATGTGTAGGGTTAAATTCATTTTGTTCTGCGAGGTTAAAAACGCCTTGCGGCAAAGCCAACTTTATCGCCAATGCTCAGTAAAGAACGGCTGCAACTCTTCTTTTATGAAAACGTTTTCAACAAAAATATGTAACAATTGGCCGAAAGGACGGCTCTACGATTACGCCGAGTTTCATTTAAGTGTTATAAATAGTTCACAGTGGAGTTGTAAATTCTACAAAATTGTGCGCTTCTACGGAAGGTATACGGATGGCCTCATGTTTGTCTCCTAGGGTAAAACTCTGTTACTTTAAAGTGTCCTTAATCACAAAGGCATAGTTGCTACCACTGCCAAATGATCAGAAGCATCAATCTACTGACATTCTGTAGCCATACATGTATGTTATGTGTATACGATACTGCTTTGATGATCGCCCACATTCGCAGAGTGCAACGGCTTTTTTAATTTTTTTTTCTAAACTTCTTTTCTAAACATTTGCTCACCACTTTCTTGCCAGGAAAAATTTGCCCCGCGTGGACGCCTTTCGCCTGAACTTATCTGGGAGGTCTCTGCTGATTGAGCAATTAAGAGGAATTCTGTGATTCGCATGGAGCGTATGTGACTGTGTACCTCCTGCTTTTAAGCGCAGCTGGTACTAATGCGTTTGGTGAGATCGTGCCGACCAACCATTGTATCCCATCATGCACTGCGGCAGAGCATAATTGCACATACCACTTCAGAGGGGTGGGCGAAAGAAGATGAGCATAAGGCCTGCACGTTTCCCAACGCAGCCGTCAGTGCCGCATTAGGCAGGCGGGAGTGTGGAGACAACCGCCCATTTCATCACGCAGAGCGACAGCAGACCGAAATGTCATCGCGAGCCGACTTACAGCACCCATCAGACGTTTAAGAAGTTAATGAAAGACCACGCTAAGCGGTTGCAGTATAGGAGTTGCAGCGGCGTCTCCTCGGAAAGCAGTTCGCGTCCGAGGGATTGCGAAAACGACGTCGCGAGGATCCGCGGCTGAGATCGCACCTGGCAACTGAATCGCGAAAATGTCGGAGGCAATTAGTCCCCGCGGTATTAGGAAGGGGAAGCAGACCGCTGGCGCCGTTCAAGACAGGCGCAACGTTCTCAGGATTGCCGCAAGGCTACCGAGGTCTCTCAGAACACGTTCCGGGACAAGCCATTGAGATATTCGTTGTCCGTGCGTGAAGTGTTGAGGGGGGGGGAGGGGGGGGGGCGTGACGATATGAAACTGCTGTCAGATGCCTCCGTGTCCCTATTGGAGACGACGTTTCCAAATGTGGTTTTACGTACGCCTCTCTTCCCTGGTATGTATTTATATTTGTCGGGGAGCCGCAAGACGCCATTCTTCTCGGTGCCGAATGGAAACGCACTGTGTTCGCGGAAACGTTTGGGGTAGTCTACAGGTGTTCTCTCACCGCGATGACCACCTGGTCAGTGAACGATTGATGCCACGTACGTGGGGTTAAGCAAGTATATGTCGCCGGATGTACAGCAGTGAAGAGTACGGTATAGAGAAGGGGTCGGGGGGGGGGGGGGGGTAGTTAACGTTCTGGTGATGTCACAGTAGTAGCGCCACATCCTAGCATCATCAAAATGACCTGTTATCGCAAAAAACAATGCTGTGCTGTATTTTTGGCAGTATCCGTTCAAATCATAATCCGAGAGTTTTTTTTAATCTCTCACAAAGAGCCGACTTGGAGAAGAGCGCAAGATGTGCAAAAAGTTGCACAATAGGTTTCTAATTTCTTCTTAAAGCGCGTGCAGGTGCAGTCATAAGTAATTGGAACAAGTATTTGTGAATATCATAAATATTTGCTTTTCTGGCTTTATGACAGCCATTACCGGTGTACAGGAAGCTCTTTCCATTAGGAGGGATTCCTTTAAACGCACACCAATGTAGTTTCCGAAAGAAGAAATTTCTGTAAATTTACGAGACCATGTTCCAATTACTTTTGACGGCACCTGTACATTCCACTGCCAGTCTTCTCAAACTTTGGCCATGGTTCCAAAAACTTATCACGCGAACTAGTGACGCAAAATCCGTCGGCACTGAGCTAAATATTAAGGAGTTGCCGTTCTCGGGCAACGCCGCACGCTGGCAGCGGAATAAGCCCAGCTTCCGGGATGTGCGCGTATCCGCCGACCACCACTTCCTTGGTATGGTCGTATATGTCCGCGGCGTCGCTGAAGCGTCACACTTAAGCTGTAAAAGCGCAAGCTACAGGAACGAATGTATCGGTAACCTCGTGAGCCGCGTACGTACGCGCACTACAACATCCCAGTCCACGGCTGTCATATCGACCGCGTGCATGCGCAATACGCCGTGTGCCTGAGCCATCTGTGTCTGAGATCTTCGGCTCTCTCTCCCAATTACGTGAGTTCTGTTTTGAAACACGGAGCTGCCTGCCGGGCGCGCCTTTCGGGACTCACTTGAAAAGTCGGTCGCGAGGGGTAGCTCGTCATCGACGCCAAATGCACGAAAATGCCTGCGGCGTCTCGCACGTACGTTGCTCCTTGTTTGTACATTTGAGCTAACGGCTGCGTTGCAGATTATTTGTTTATAACTCATAATTTCCGCTGTTACAACAGGCCAGGCTGCTATACAGGCGGCCGCGCTTGTGTCGCTGCCTCTTCGCGCAGGCCTTTTGATTAGGGTGGTGTTCGCACGGGTCTCGCCTGCATCCCTTTTATAGCACCCAGTCATAGAAAATACAAGACCACAAGTAAAATCAGAGCGAGAACCGAATAGAGGAAAAGGGCTCAAAGGAAAAGAGTAAGGAAAGTACCTTGACTCGCAGCAGCCCACATGTGTGATGTTTTAAAGAATGGAATTGAATGACCATGTAGGGTTTAACGCCTGCAGTAACGTTGGCCACAGGTATGTTCAACCTATAGGTGGAATTCGTTGAAAAGTTTAGCTGTCAATTTCTTCGCTTGGCAACACTGGAAACGGCCACAGAAATGGCCGACGCACCACGGACATGGCGCGGCTTGGGCCACTGCGCCCGCACGCCGAAGAATAAAAAAACGCCGGCGTGCGTCGTCTGCTCCGTTTCAACCCGATTCTCAACGTTGGTGTCAACAGAGATGTTATTAATCGCAGTCACATTGGACTCGTGGCATTACTTTGCGTTCGGTGAGGTAGTTTGTTAACGTGCAACACAGTTATGTGCTTAGCACGGACAAGTACCGCCATCCCGCGGAGCCCGACGTAATGAGTGACGGCGCACTCACACAGTTGCCTGCATGCGCGCCTCGCCAGTGAATACAAGCAATTCTGTACCGCGCAGCGATTTAGGGTAACGACCTAGCCACTTCGCGTGGTTAAATTGGAGCTATTAACGCAATTGAGCTCCTTGTCGTCGTCGTCGTCGTCCGTAATAATAATAATAATAATAATCCTCATCATCATACCCACCACCACCACCACCATCATCATAATAATAATCATATTGAACTACACGAGCAATCTCCGTGACATTTACTGCCCTTCGGATGCGATATTTCCTATCGTTATTGTCGGTCCGCAGGCTGGAATGCTCCTCATTTGGGTTGTGCGTAACGTATGGGTGTTGGACCTCCTGTCAAGGAACGCTTCGGTTGAATACAGCGCCGCTTTAATAAGAACTAGCTTCATCATTTGACCTTTCAGCCTGATCGGCATGTGTTTGATGCTCAGCATCCTTCAAAATTTTCCATTCTCCCTGCATTGAGCTGGTACATTGCTTTCCAACATTGTTTCCTGTTCGTTCCACACTCTAGAGAACAAAGCTCAACTGAATTGTACTCTATATTTCAGAACCATCGAGCTTTAGGTACTGGGTACTGATTACTACTACACCAAATCAAACTGTGTAGAAAAGCAGCAAAGGGGCCACGTTAAAATCCCACCGACTCCGCGGTGTGGAAAGTGTGCCGAGCGACCTCCCAACGTTCGTCCTTCGACGACACGTATTTTTCGACGCTTGCCTCCGTTATTTTTCCAACATGTTTTCGCTGGAAGACCGCAAGACGTACGATGCATCACGTAGTACATGTGAGGCAGCCCGTTGACACAAATTTTCGTGTTCGATTCTGCTTTGCAAGTCAATGAAGATCTGCGCCTCCCTCTCTGAAGCAACACAGCCTCCATGTCTAATAAGAAAACAACCATGCATATATCTCTGTCCGATCAGCTGAACGGATTCCGAGCCACCTGGCCCCACAGCGGGCACGGTGACAGCGGTAGCCGTGTTTAAATGGGTACTGACACCAATTTTTGGTGTTAATATTATTACACAGTTAGCTTCCTTTACTCGACAGAATGCCCTGGCTGAAATATGAACGGACTGCGACGCGTGGAACATACTTCAATTTGATCCCGTTTATTGCAACGACGGAACAGCTCGCGAAGCTGTGCGCAGCAAACGGACATCAGCGGTGCATTACTCCATGAGAGGGAAAATGAAGCCGTACGCCTCCAACGCTCGTCAGAAACTCGGGACGTCACTTTACGCGCGCGGCCCGGCGAGCTCCGATTGGGCGCTGGCGAGTTCACGAAGCGATACACGTACACGAAGTGATTGATACGCAGGCATAACCGCTGCCCAGAAAGACACTCTTACCAACAACAAAGTTCCACACGTGGGAAAAGAGCCAATAATAAGGCCCAGAATCGCAACAGAAGCCGCTATCAGGTCTTTTATTGAAAGCGCTCATCAAATTTGCGCCGCATTGCTAGGCCTAACGCCTTCAGGCAGTTCATCCGCTCATTTCTAGCGGCGGCGCGGTCGAAACAACGCCTCCTCCGGCCTTCGCGGTATTTTGACGTCCGCATAAAACGGTGAGGTCATTCCGTGATTCTGTTCCACGCACCCTCCGGTCTGGAAGCGCTGGAAGCCAGAACAGACGATTTTCAGGCCGTTCAATGTAATTAATTATCGCGCACTCAAGCATTTGAAGTACTGTTTCGGGTTTGCCAGGCCTTTAAGCATTGATAAAATAAATAAAAAGGTACATAAAATTTTTATGTCAGTACTCCTTTGAATTACCGGCACGCCGTCATCGTCAACTGATGTCGTGCTGAAGTCGACGGCACGCTGACATGCGGCGCTCTGCAAAGTAGGCGCACGCGTGTCAGCAATATCTCCTGGTACTCAAGGCGGCCACTATAAAAAAATGCAAAAAATCCAAGTAGGAATCTTCAGATAAATGTTTAAGCCGATCTGCTATACACGTAGCCCCTTTAACATTGGCTTCTCTACTATAGAGAAATGCGTTGCGGGGGCACATTTTGTCAGGGTCAATGTAGGAAGTATGATATCAACGTATGATAACCCAATCGCTTTTTATTATATACCTCCGTAAGGTCACATATTTACGTATAAAGCGCCGTCACTGGAATTCTCTAAAGTCGGCTTCGCCACTATAAACAAATGCGTTGGTGGTAAGAATTTTTTTCATGGGCAACATAAGGAGTCTGAGATCAAAAAGGCAATAGCTCCTTTAATTAAATACCTCCATAAAACCACACGAAGCCTATGAAGATCGCAGTACGCCGAGCCCCATTAAGTCAGCTTCACTACTATACATTAACGCATTGCTGGGGAGGCATTTTTTAGAGGGAGTTCGGGCAGTCTTGTATGCACGATTGAAAGTTGGGCGAGTTGGCTATACATCATAAAACAAAACGCGGAATAGACGACGGCGAAGCAGAATGAGGCACAGACAGACGGCAATCCGCGCTTTTTCTAAGACAGTCTTATACGAAACGTGAAGTCCCTAAGGCCTTTTAATTGTGGCATTTTGCTATTCGGCGAAAGTGTGACATGTCAAGCATTACGGACGGCCGGAAAGGTATTATTCGGCGTGTCACATTGGAATGAGCATTTAAAATGCTCTCAGTAGAGATAGCTCCCGGGTGTGCCTCAGAATAACTTGAAGAATAACTCAGAATAATAGCACATACAATATTTCAGAAACAAGAGTGTTTCGATCCGTTTGTTTATTTAAGCAGTTTTCGATAGCGACTCCGGTGATTGTTGCCTACTGAAAGGCGTATCAACCGTTTGCGCGCCTTCTCGCTAAAAATGTAACCTGCACGCTTGTGTGGCGCCACGCAGTATGGAGAATAACATGACTGCAGTTGTTTTCCATCGCTCCATCACTGTCAGATTGTCCCGCAGAACTTTGCACCCGCGGTACCGGGTGTTTTTAACTGCCATACTTCCCGGTGTCACGTAGGCGCTACGCAGAATTATCGCCATGAGCAGCTTCCTTTAGCCGCAGCAGAAAATGGCTAAAAAACACGCAGATCCATAAAATGTGTCGCAAGCGGTACAGGCAACGCAGTCGTTTCCAAGAAAGGGAACGCGGCGTTTTTTTTTCTTTAACAAACTTTATTATGTGTCACGGTATCCCGAAACATTGCATTTTCAGCAGCATGGTTCGGTATATGGTTGTTTATTACATGCTAGCTTGTAAAAACAGGCAAAAAAAAAAACTTAGAAGCATGGTCATGGTATACTGCGCGAACGCTCAGGCGTGCATACAGGACAACTGCCGGTGAAAAGGATCCAGCTCACAGCGCGACCCAATACCCAGAAAAAAGTCTTCCGAGAGGACAGCCTAGTGAACACCCGTGCCTGCCTGACCATGCTATCGAAAATACGGAAAGCAGTATGTATATACCCAGGTTGTTTTCGCCATATTTTTTTTTTCAGCTTTAGCGGCCCGGACCGTATTACCTGGTTGGCACAATAACTTGCATTACTGGTTGTGCCGTACTGTGCAATATTCGCGATTCCTTGATAATATGACTTCATTCAAACCAACTCTGTCAAAGTTCTCGAGGGCCGTTTTCAGCCGTGGGGAAAGATGGCCAGTGAAAAATCGTGCCATTTCATTTGTCGCACAGATCAATGTCTAATTTATGATGTAACGTGGGTAATCTGTCCAACTGTGAACACCCTGCAAGATTAATTATAGTCGCACGAATAGGATTTGAGATCAGCATGGTATATCACGGCCAACATCGACCCTTAGACAAATCGCAGCACGGGGCTTAAAATAAACTTCCGCTTACGTTCTCACCTTTGGTTAAAACTCCGCTAACGCTTCAAAATTAAACGCGGAATGAGGACGCTTGCTTAGTGTCAGTGTTGAGAGAGAACGGTTGGAGTCGACCGTTTATTCAGGCGCTCGGGCGAAGGAACAGCCACACGCGGGGATGATGATTATGTACAGGCGATGATGATGACAGGAACAAGAGTTAGTACTGATAATAATGCACAGATGATGAGAAAGTTCTATAAGGTTCGAAACACCTGTCTTACAGTATTATTACTGTGTTGAATCGAGTTTGTTTATGTTCCCCCCATACAAGAAAAACAAATATGCTCAATACTGGATATACCTCTCGCTGCTGCTGCCTGGTTCTCTTCCTGTTCCTAGAGCAGTTTTTTTCCTCGTTGCATTATTACAGAGTCCAACTCTCATGCAAGAAGCACACATTGCCTCACTTCTCCAAGAACAGTTCGGAAATAGCTAGCACGTAAACGAAGAACTAACGGTCCAAAATATCCCTAACCACATTGCAGGCGAGAAACGAGAATGAGCCAACTGTCCTGCGTCTACATGCTTTCTTGCGATGAAGCCTTCCCGGTTGCGTCTAACGTGGCAATAACAGTCCTCAGCTAGAAGCTCGCACCGACTTCCTTCCCGAAACAAGTAACAAAGGACAGCGCTCAAGCCGGCCCGCCGAACCCGCTTCTCAGCCCACCCGATGAGCATACAATCCCGAACCGGCATGGCATAATAAACACGACAAGAAGACTTCTTCGGGCCAAAGATGGCGGTAACGTAGATGGCAACGCGCGAACCGCTGTTTCCTGGAGCAAAAGGTCACGGGGTAAAAGCTGCAACCATCGTCGGCTCCGCCGACCCCGCCCACAGAACGGGTGAAGAAAAAACAAATCACCCTCCGTCCACATCCTTCAAGGGAACATCTTTGAGCGATCCACGCTCGCGGCAACGGGGTCGCGGTGTAAATGGAGGGCAGGCGATTCTTAGAACCCAATAATCTCAGCTCAACCCTGTAATTCTGCCCGCTATCAGCGACATTCGGCGGCGCGCATACAGGTGCGGTTTGTTGGGAGGCAGACGCCAAATCGACGGTATATTAGCAGCGACATCGCGACACGTGGTGTCATTGAGCAGCGTCGCTGAAGATTCGGTTCCCACTCCTACCTTGTATAACTAATTACGCGGCGACAGAATATCTGGCGCCGACTGAAGTACCGGAAGGAACGTCCTATTAAGTAGTTATGGGGGACTATTAGCTAAGCGACTGGTTCGGGTATGTCGGACAAGTATAATTGCGCAGATGATAACCGGAGAATTCCTGGTGGTATGTGGGAATCGTGTATGCTTGGCTATCCTTGCGTTCTGTAGGGCATTGTACCTCTGCGTGATTTTCGTAGTTCGTAGTCCATATTTACTGCCCAGTCCTAACCGAATGCATTCAAAACTTAGTTATTTCCATGTTTTGTGTGGGCGTAGAATGCGGGAGAACTATATATGAATCTTGAAATAAAATAATCGGGCATTTGTTACCAAAAACAATAAATTGAGGAATTCTACCGCGATGATGTTCCGTATTGGTGCCCGTGAAGCGCGAAATATAGATGTGTGAGCTAAGAGTTCAGACGTTTGAGCGTAGCCAATTAAACGATAAGTGCTGTAGGTTGAAAATGAGTGATCATGGAGACAAAACAAAAATACAAATAACGACAGAGGTTTGTGAAATTAATGGGGCGCATCCGGACTGGCCAGATATGGTCAAGAGAAATTACAGCAGACTCCCGGGCGAACGACGGAAGCACTTGTAAGCGGCGCTCTGTCCTTGACAAATCTTTTGTGTTTTCGTTTTTCGAAGCTTTACTAAGCAAGCTAGGCGTAATTAATACAGAATGTGCACAGTTCCGGGTTTATTGTGCGAATGATGTATCCGAGAAATCAGTCCGAGCGCACCTAACGCCCGAAGTTTTGAATATTTTTCTACTCGGACCATAATCTTGTGTTTAAATAGTTTTATTGCGTCGATCCATAAGTATGATTCTATTCTTGTACCCATAATTTATTTATTTATCTATGTTTCTAAGTTTGTAGGTCATGAATTTATGAATGTGTTGCTTTGGAGAAACCCATCTTAGTTTCCGAACCCATCCTTGCTGCCTACCCGTCGAGGCATGGGTCTCTCAACGGGTAGGCAGTTGTAGATGTAGCTACAGATGTAGTGATGAGTTGGTTGCGGGTAAATGGAGTCATAGGTTGGGTGCTATGAGCTTGGTTTTGAGTATTCGGAGTAACCGAATGAATGTATAAATTCGTTTGCAACGTTTTTATAGCAGAGCATGCGTCGCCGAATCCATTTTGAAGGCCGATGACGTGTCGCTGCCATGGAGCAATCGTGACGTGGCGGCCGGCGTGGTCAAGAGGCCGCTGGCGTGAGATGTCCGACGCGGTGGAGATGAACGCCCCACCCGTGGCATCTGAAAGGAGGCGCCGCCAAGGTGTCATGACGCCAGCTGCTAGGACCGCAGGTGCACCGGTCCACGGTGCGTCCAAGAGCTGCCCCTCGAAGCTTACGAGGATCGCTTTCGCCCACGCTGGCGTGGCGTGGATTACCTTGATGCTCGTGGATGATGCTTAGGAAAGCTTTCGTGATTGATGCTCATGCATGATACTTGAGAAAGCCAGCAAACGCTGGCGCCTGATCCGCAACAGCATGTGTCAGCTTACGCAGTCAGGAGCTAGGACAAGAGCTGCAGGGCCGCTCTCCTCCTGGCTGCGTCACCAGTATTCGATCTGGTTTCGCCTGGTTTCGTTAGCCCTGCATGAACTGCCCCTCGTTGAACTCACCTTTTTGGTGTTCTCCCCTGACGTCAGTTACTATTTCCTTTCCGGCAAATTTCACAGGGATATATGTTGTGCGAAGGAAAGTTTGACATCCACCTGAATGCAGCCATACGGCTACAAACGACTCGCGCTACAAACGACTAGCCTCCTGCTAAGCTCAGTTGGCAGAGCGACTGCTCCGGTTAAGCGGTGGTCCCGGGTTCGAATCGTGCACCAGGACGATTTTTTTTCTTCAACTGCGAAGTTTCTGAGGAAGCTGTATAGCTTTCCTTTGTAGCCGTATGGCTGCATTCAGGTGGATGTCAAACTTTCCTTCGCAGAAACTTACTCCACCTTGGGGATTTCCCCTAAATCTGGTCGATATATGTTGTTACTCTTTATCGGCGCCGTCTTTAGTTTTTCTTTAACAGGCAACGCATTCTTGAATTGTGTCCCCTTGTCGCCTTGGTTTGTTGGTTGCTTGCTTCTCCCAAAGAAATCGCACATACTTTCGCAGGGAAGGGGAAAATTATCGACAGATGAATTATGTACACAATGAGTGACCTCCTTTTTTGATGGCAGAAAAAAGCTTGAACACGGTTGCGCAACCAAAAGACGCGGGAATAACAGAGAGACAGGCACGCGCAAAGCAAGAAAAAATAGTTCCCGTGCTCTTGAAGCATAAATTGGCAAGATAATCGGCCACACGCTGCACCTTAAGAGTGGATGGCAGACACTGTATCCCTGTAGAAAAAGCCCCAAAACCGTAGCACGGAGAGAATGATGACAGGAGTTGTTAGAGGAAGACAAACTTTGGAATGCCGCCGTTCTCCCTCCATCCGTCTTTCCCTTTTCCTCTTCGCCACCCTGTTCTCTTTTGGGGTGTTCTGCCATTGTTGTCGTAGTCTGTAAATGGTTTGCTTCTTTACTTTTCTTTCCTTTTGCCTCCTTCTACTGTTTTTTTTATGCATCCTTCACTTCATCCTCTTTTCCATTTCACGGCGATCCTTTCTACCTTCTTTCGGACACGAATTAATTCTGCCGATCTTGCTCCTATTTTAGCTCATCCTTTCTGACGCCCACCTATTTCCTCCCCCTTATGGGCTATCTCCCTCGGGAATGGCATCAATGATTGCTTTATGACACCACCCAATTATTCACCTATTGAGTTCTTGTTTACCGCCTGCATCCCAAAATTCAATTGTTGGCGCAAAAGCGAATACAAGTATCTAGAATCGCCGGCAAATTAACTAGAATAGTTAATTTTGCAATTGCAAAACGCAAACCAGGAAGGAATCTGGGCATAATGGGATTATGAAAGAACGAAATACCAGTACCGGAGAAATAACAAGTACCCGCGAAATAACGCTCGAAATTTAAAAAAGTCTCAGTTTCGCCACCGCGACTGGCGCAGTCGTTTCCAACGTCAGTGCAAATTGTACAACACCGAGCGCACTTACTAGGTCAAAGTGCCCTTAATGCACGCTCGATGAACAACGCGCTCAGTGCCGCGGCTTCGCGCACGTGTTTGTAAACACGGCATTCGTCCATAAACGCGCAGAGTTGCGAGTGCTGGTCATGGGCCAGCAGAGCGCATAGCGGGACGAACGAGCTTTCGAGTCAAAGGCGCTTAAGCGTCAGCAGCGAAAGGAAACGGCACACGACCTCTGAATCAGAATAAGAGCAGCTTTGCAGCTAGTGCAAGATAAGGCGCGCGCGGGCATGCAACTCGAGAGGCAGTGAACTGTTAGTTCCTGCTGTGGCAAGAGCCCACAGCCGGTAATTTTTTGAGAGGAGGGACAGGGCAAACGGGGTTGTTTCTAATTCCTTAATTGCGGCCCGCAGCCCTCGCGGAACCTCCGAGGAGGAGGAGGAGGAGGAGGAGGAGGAGGATCACTTTAAACATGCTAACACATACATGTGGATGCGAGTGGCCCACATCTCGGAACACTTCCCCGGTGGTTTTGTCGCTCCCTTTCATCGCGTCATCATGGACGTCAACACTTATCAAAACCGTAACATAGAAGAATTACAAAATATTTTTCTGTGTTTAAATTGAAGCGCTGGCGCTGCTGGTAGGGTGTCACCCTTGCCAACAGAAAATCGTCGGATTGACTAGCTGGATGGGTCGTATTTAGTAAATAACCAAGATTGCGGCGGACTACAAGTGCAATGGCTTTCTAAGCCCGCCGTCCTGGTGTTTCTCCTTACTCGCTGTGGTGGTTGAGTGGTTAAGGTGCTGTGCTGCTGAGCCCAATGATGCAAGTTCCATCCCGGCCACCACGCCTGCTTTCCAGATGGAGGAGAAAAGCGGGACGCCAGTGTGGCGAGACTTTTGCGAACGCTAAAGATCACCAGGTAGTCAAAATTAATCCGGAGCCATCCGCTATGGCTCGCCGCGTAGCCCAGGTGTAGCTTCGGTGCACAAAACCGCATAATCAAAACTCCATAGTCTATTTTCGGCCTACTAGTCTACTCTACAGACGGGAACAGACGGGAAAGCTTCACTGTACGCGAGGCTTCGTACGGGTTGTGTGCGCGCGACTGCAGTGATGTGTGAATCTCCAACGGCTTTATTTGCCCGGCAAGAACTTCCGAACGTATTCAATGTTTGGCCATGGGGTCACTGTCGCCAAACGATATCTACATTTAGATGCCACTGTGGCGTTGCTGGGACAGCGGTGGGGTGGAAGAGGGAATGGTGGACGGAACGGTGTCCGGGGTTATACAGGAGAAACTCGTTGACCAGAAACGCTCACATTCTTTCTAAGTGTGGCAGGGGAGGATTGGCCCAGAATGAAGCGCGCCTTGCAATTGCTCCGAAAAGAATTATTTGCCCTACTATGACTGCACGCTAGATCTGCTGACTATCCTGGGAAAATTATTGCTGTCTGTCTGTCTGTCTGTCTGTCTGTCTGTCTGTCTGTCTGTCTGTCTGTCTGTCTGTTTCTGTCTGTCTGTCTGTCTGTCTGTCTGGTCTGTCACTCAACATCCCGACCAAAAACATGTGAAAGACTGTTAGAACAAGAAGTATATATATACGGGCTCATGCCCATACATTCAACAAAGTTAAAGGCGTAATCCAAATAAACCTAGGCATAATTGAACAAAAAGTGCGAAGTTTTTTTCGGTAATGAGATTAAAACAATTGTAAGGACAGGACGAAAACGCCCTAATCACTTGTCGGGCCTTTCTCGTACCTGTCCCTTGCGGTATTTTAAATCAGGGAACTTAATTTTGCGTCACATTTAAGGACGTAAAGAGAACGGCAAATATATGAAAAATCCCACGTGAGGCGCTCGCGAGCGACCGTAAACAACGCCCTCAAACAGCTGCCTCTGAGTAGCCAGAATGAAATAGACAAAAGAAAGAAAGAAGAAATCGCGACCGAGTAGTTTGTTCCTTATCTGCACACGGCGGCCTGCGAATGTTGCTGCTGCTGCTCTTCCATGCATGGGGTGATCGCTGTCTCTTCGGGCGGGTAACACGCGTAAGCAGTTGCTTTCAATCAGTTTGTTTGGGGACGCTACTTTACAATGCGCGCGTAAGCGTCGTCACGTGGTATTTTTCATATTTCGCGGGTTTCTTTATCAGTCAGAATAAATGAGTACGCAATTAGTTCGTCGCTGAAAATAGCGCAGTTAGATGCCCTCGCGGTACCTACAAGTGCCTCATGACACTTTAGTGATTAGGACAGTATTTCTCGAGTTAGATAATTAATTACAATTAATTAATTAAGTCTCATTAACGAAAAAATACTCTCCGCTTCTTCACAGTACTGCAAAATTATGCACTAGGTTTCTTCGAGTTACGCAATTTCTCTTTTTTTATTCTTGGTGCATGATAGCTGGGACACCCTGTATATATACTGGTGGCATGCCTCATACATATCAACAAAGTTCAGCCCAAATCCAAATAAAACGTGAGGCATATTGAACAAGAGTGCGAAGCTGGGCGATTCGGTAAGGATCCATAATTAGAACAGCGCAAGGGACAGGACGAGAAAGGCGCCCGTCCTTGTCGCCTTTCTCGTACTGTCCCTTGCATTGTTTTAATCATGGAACGTTAGGCCCATTTTAGGCACAATGTAAGGACGTAAGTGAGAGAAGCGGCGATATTTTGGTTAAAAATACATGTGAGATTGGTTTAAAAAAAAAAACGGGTTAAAAACAGCGTCGGAGAGAGGCAAGATAAGAGCTGACACTGAAAGCACAGAGAGAGAAAAACTTTAATCAGAGTTGAAGTGAGCATATCTGTGGTCCGGGTCTCAGTCTAAGACTCAGCTGGTACGGCCTGCTGTGTTCGCCCTTTCCGCTACCAAAAGCTGCGTTTCAGGATAGGAGCTGGACAGTGTACTCTCCCACTGCTCGCGTGAGGGGCTGGGGACGGGGCCAAGTTTAGTTTAGTTAGTTTAGGTTTAGTTTACATTCCCAGACAATACGGTACAGTGTACCCGGGGCTTGGCATTGAATACCTAGGAGACCATAAAGAGTGGGACACTGAAGAAAAGCATGTCGGTTCTTGCATTCAAGCCCGGCATAAGCAAGAGTTGCCAACTGGTGACGCGCGAGAGGTCGGAACACCGGAAAATTGAATTGAGTTGGTCAAACCTTCATTCCCTTCATCATGGGAGCAGCGTTAGAGGAGGGAAAGAGCGTGAGGGATGGGAGGGAAGAGAGAAGGGAATATTACCTGACAGAGAGTCAGGAGAATATCGTCTTTTGACGACATTGCAGAAAAACCCGCAGACGGGCGGACAATTTTTTTTGCGTTTACTTTTGTTCTAACGCATTCTTTCTATACTATATACGCGCTATATACGCAGTATATATAGAGTATATATATATAGTATATATATACTATATACGCAGAAAATAATGATGATGAAGATGCCGATAATGACAACGACGATGATGGTGGTGGCGTGGTGGGGGGGGGGGGGGTTATTATACGGACGCACTCTCGAAGGCGGAGTTCTTTAGGAGTCTTACTCGTTCTTGTGTTTATGGATGCCGATGGAAAACCTTTCGCCGCCCATTTTTACAGCGCCACTGAGTTTTACAGCGAAGCTGTGTATGCCTATACTCGGGAACAAGTTAAGAACGGCACCAGCTCATGTACGGTATCACTCCGCCTAAGCGACGGACCCGGATGTCAACGGGCGCGCGCGTTTTGAAAGGAGACTGCCACGAATGCGTGATAGCGTCTGCCTTTTCTCACGTAGTTTGTTTGGCGTCGCTGCAGCAGTTTATAAGCATATTAGGTCCAAAAAGATACAAAAACGGCTCGTGCCATGTTCAAAATATTCCCAGTAACGCGCTACTTGTGCTGCGCGGAGTGACATCCGGCTGCGGTGATGAGGCACAGCGGCAACTTCGGTGCCGTTCTTAAGTTGTAACCGAGTATAATACCCCAGTTCTCGCCCCGGTGTGGAAGGAAAACTCAGTAACTTGGATCAGTGTATGAAAATAATTAATAAAAATAAGAAAAGCAAAACTATAGGGCATTCGCATTTTAACATGTCGATATTGGCTCCTGGAGAAACGTCTTCCCAGCAATGCATTTGTGTATAGTGCTTTAGCTCACTTAAGAAGATCGGTTTTAAGCTTTGTTTTTGTAAGTTGGCTTTCCCGCATTTAGAGTAGCGCAGTGAAGCATGACCATCTACAGAGGGAGTGTGGTTACAGCCCCACTTATACTCGTCTCCACCACCGCCACCTTTTTCCCGTACCGCGTATTGTTGTTGTTGTTGCTCCTTTACTGATGGCACATACCCACGTTGGGGATTGGCCAAGAAACGGGGTAGCTCATTGGTCTAACACAGCCACCTCATAGCACTATAAAATAAGCCTGCAGAATTTGTAGAAGTGAATTGGGGAGATGGCCACGGAATTATATAATAGAATATAATAGCATGACAGGCATCTGGTCTCTGAAGTTTACTGCTCAGCACGCTCGGCGTCTATTTTAATGCGTGCACTATGGGTGGAGGGGGGTGGCTTGCACGTGGAGACAGGCTTTACGCGCTCACAGTTGACATACCTGTACTGCTAGGGGATGGGGGGGGGGGTTTGGGATTTCAATGGGGACGTGTCACGGCCGGATGCGACGTGGCTAGACGGATAGACGGAGATGCCTACAACTTGGGACGGGCTAAACGGAAAGGGAGTTTCGGGAATATATTCAAACGGCACTGTTTTAGCGGGAATGGGTTCTTCAGGATACACCTAAACGTACCGCCCCATGTTTTCCAGCCGGAAAAAAAATCTAGTCTTTCTGAGTGTCATTCTCGTATATTAGAAATTCTTTTTCGTGCACTTCTTTCGCTGCGCCGAGCTTCGCTGGTCATCTCCTACTTCAGAGAGCGTAACGGCAATGATTTCTTCTTTTGCTTGTTTTGAGTATGCCGACGGCCAAAAATATGCAATAAAGGTTCGTTTAGTGTTTGTCAGGTCGCCCAAAGATTCAGATGTGGTGAACCAAGTATGCGGGCTATGTTCGTGCCCCTAACATGCGAATCCTCCTTCCATATACGTGTTCCGTGGTACTTCGTACTCTTCATTGCATTTTCTAGTCAGTGAAAAAATGAACGGGCACACACACAACCGCGCCATCGTCACAATCCCGCGGCAAGCAAACTACTTGTCAATTCCCCTTGGCCGCTGACGCGTCACGTGGCCTTGTTGAACGCTGCATTGCGGGCGCCTCACGAGATGGCGCAAGCTGGCCTAAGGCGCATAGTTTGAACCTGGAGTCATAGAAACATGCTGTTCTGCGACAAATGCATTCCAGCACTAAAAGGGTGGTCAGCGAGCCGCTCGCCAGGCTGTTGTAGTGACAGCCGATAAGCAGCCGGGTAAGCCGAGAGGCCGATCCTGCGAACTAACTAAACCCCTCGATCCTCAGTTGACATGTTGTACGGGTGATAATACGGGTAGCTGAGTTTTTACTGATCTAAGACAACGACCAGCCACTGTTTCCGACTTGCTCACAATGCGGAAGGCCCAGCCACACAGCAGAGCCACTTATGATATTCTTACGCAGGTCGCATCGGAGTAGTCTGCACAAATCGCATGAGCTTGTCACTGATTTCTTTTTCCCTTTCTTGTTGTTCTTGTGTAGCTCTTTCTTACGAGCTTACGGATAATAAGCATAATAAGCATTATATTTTGGCAAACAAGTTACAACTCTACCGCACGTATCGTTAGGGGTGGTGAGGCCATGCGTGCAGGAGCCTAAAAAAGAAGATGCGTCGACTTTGGGTTCCGTTTTCAGACCGAGTTTATTGGGAGAATCTAGAGAGAAGGAAAAAGAAGTATACAAAGAAAACAATGGGGAGGGTTGCTGCAGGCATCCATCGCAACGTAAGCTTTCATTCTGAGCATGCGGCGGGGTAGCGTCGTTGTTCATTTCGTAGCGTTCACGGAAGCACTCCGCGCACAACACACGCGCAATGGCCCCGCAGGTCGCAGCACATATATAACACTCGTGCGCCGGCGTCCCCGGGGCAACAGACGCTCTGCGAAAGGGCCTCACCGAACCCCGGAGACTGTTCCGAAGGCGCCTACGGCGATCCTACAAGGTGTCGAGTGACGGGATCCAGGCGCTTTGCGTAATTCACTGAAGGCGGGCAAGCTGACTTGAACTCCGTCTGCGTGTGGCGCCTACGCTTCTCCCGTCTCGTCTCTTTCGTTGGCTGCAGCCTCCTTACAATAAAATACAACACCCTTTACCACAGTGTTATGATGTGCACCTTGCTCCAAGCAGACATTTGTCTGTGCGCACATTTTCCCATTGCGATGCAGTGCCATCGTGATTGGGATTACCCGCTTCCAATTCCTGGCGGACGATCTTCTTCTAGCGGGCGAGTTAGTGCGATTGTGAGGCCGCTCGCACATCATGCCGTTCCTCGCCTGTCCTATACGGCTCAGCTGGCCTGAATGGTCGCAAATGTGGAGCTGAATTACGATTTCTCTTCTCAAACAATGGACTTACGCGATTATCAGTTCCGGACCATCAACGGACAGCCGGAACCCCATCCGGGACAAAATTTCCCAGTGTATGATGAACAGAATTGTAATCCCCCTCTCCATGAAGGACGATGACGTACCATCCACTATTCGCTGTCGCGAAGATTGTATTTGTGAGTGCGTGGCTCGCGAATGCATTAATGACAGCCTGACATCGTATTCTCTGCCCTTACTTATTGTTTTTAACGCTGCATTGACTCCAAATATTTGCTGTTCCTTGGCGAATTTCGAGACTTCTTTTTGGCGTTGGTTTCTCGGCGTCACTTTCTTTAAGGCAAATTTCTACTGACGGGTTTAAAAAAAAAGCACTCTAGGCGGGTAGTGTCTGCATGGTGACAGCAGAGCGCTACTGTCCCCACACTTCGTGGTCCCGCTTCGAAAGCTTCAGCATTATACAGCCGCCTAGCCAAGAATGAGCATGTCATAGCTAGAAGCTTTGTCGCTGTAGTATTCGAAGTACTGGTGCAGACAGTTGAAGAAAAAAAAACTGTCAGTCTGTTTGATAAGAAGCCTAAAGAGTAGTTTAGGTTGTAAGTATTTTTTCGCAAATTACTTTTGCGCGCAGTCTTAGCCATACGTAGTTTTATAAAACATATGACGTTTGATGCAGCTTTGGTCGTACGTCATCATGAAGCCAACGTGGCAGTAATGTTACCACTCTGGTCAAGCCATTTGTAAAGTGCACGTCCTCGCTTCGTGCCTTTATATGACTTTGGTAGGCAGAACCTCAGCCCCATTCGTAGCGTACGTTGATGACGTTCTCATTCTGAAGCTGACACGGTGTCTGTCACCACTTCAGTCATTTATCAGCAAGAACGTGTAAGTTCTCGATTCCTCCATTTATCCGCAAATGATAGGCAGAAATTTTCGTCGTACATTGCTACATTCATCGCGTTTCGGGGTGGCAGAACTTGATCAGTGGCGCATACGAGAATTCCGCGTCTTGTAGAAAGACGCAACTTCTTGCCCTGTGTCAGCGGCACTCTGCAGCTCGAGGGTAGAAATAATTCAAGAGCACGTCCCTGGGGACCGCGTCAGTAAGCAGAGGCTCCCGCACCAGTATGGCATTTCTGACGCCTATGATTTCACCAGAAATAATAAAAAATCCAGTATATTGCACCGACCGGGCTGTTGAAGGGTGGATACGGGTCGGTGTATGAGACCGCTGGGAAGTGCGAATAGTTTCCTGTTTGTTCTTCAACCCCGCCATCGCTGCTTCGTGCGGTACATGCGTCCGTCCGGCGGGGTTACAGAGCAGAAAAAATGTGGGAACAGGTGTAGAAATTAAACCGCTCTTTGATTGTCCTTATTCACATTGCATTACCGCTTGTCTCCTGAAGTGTTCTGTTAGCACGGCGTCTCATTAGGTTAACAGATATCAGATGTCTTGCGGAGCAATTCTGAAGCGAAGTTTCTCATCGCAGTTTATGAGCACCGACATTCTCTGCCATGCTCGTACAGGGCCCAAAGAGCACCATCGCGAAAATTATCGGTTCTTGTCATAGCTATACGCAAAGGCCTTATTTAAAGCGAGGCAAAGTAACGGTCTTTTACTACCGCTAATTTATGATTATTGAGCAAATGCACCCTTCGCACTCCTTTAGCGTGCCATTATCGTGTTCTGTCTGGAATTTCCCTCCATTTTTGTCCTAACACCACCACTTCAACCATGCAAAGACTCTGCTTATCATCAGAATCGCTGGGCCGTTTCGCCACCCAGTTTCTTCTTACTCTCTTATTTTTTGCATCTCTTAGTGAAAACGGTTCTGTTATACAAAACGAAAAAAAAGAAGAGAGATCAACGTTTCGGGGTGTAATACCACTACAACCTTGTTTTTTCTCTTTGTATTAATTTGGTTGTAAAAGGTGTAAGCGAGTGACAGCTAACACTTGCGTCTACTTGCTTTGTGCTATCCCACCTGCTCAGTAGTAAGTGGGCGTATGCACGGGGAACAGATCTAAAAAGTGGCACGTGGAGTGCGCCACGCGCGCGTCTAGACGGAAAACTACCTGAGAATAAGTGCGAGCTCTAAATGCGTAATGTGCGGATTACGTATGCTGTGATTCTGGCCGACGGGCAAAAATGAGCAAGTGGCAAAAGTGACAGCTGACGCTCGACTGCTCTAGGGGGAAATACAGAGCCCCGAGTAAT
Source organism: Haemaphysalis longicornis (assembly GCA_013339765.2). Classification (NCBI taxonomy): domain Eukaryota; kingdom Metazoa; phylum Arthropoda; class Arachnida; order Ixodida; family Ixodidae; genus Haemaphysalis; species Haemaphysalis longicornis. Next base: position 171,185,566 of record CM023451.1, on the reverse strand, counting down.
CGCTGTTCAGCTATTCCTCTCTTGACCACTCCATTAAGTTTGGAGTCACGTTACTGCTGTTCAGGCATCCAGTGGTTTTTTTTTCCAAAGCGAGAAATAAGTTCAGAAAATTGCTGCAAGAAGAAGCTTAGAACCTTCGCAACAAAGCTTCCATTACGCGCTTTGAAAATAAAAGCCACGTTTCGCTGATTATTTGCTCTGGTTGCTGAAGTTATTGAACGATGAGTTATAGTAAATTTCTGAAAGCAAGGTTAAGCTTTTGGCGAAGTAATTCGCGTTTGCGGTTATATTGAGTGATGACACAAAATGCTATTATTGTATGTACACAGATTATGCCCACGTCACCATAAAGTGACTGGAGATAAAAGGCCCCCCAAAGTCGCATAAAAATTTTTTGAAACTAATGTCGCAATTTCCACTCCATTTTACCCGCAACGTTCATAGCTACAGCTGAGACATGTCCTAAAAAGCAAAGGCTATCTCATCCTCGTTTTTTCTAAGTTTTTTTTTTTTTTAATTTCACATCGCATTGCTTTAAGATCAGTTGTCACCTAAAGATCTTTTGCGAAGGAAATTACTTGCGACGTCATCGACCATGTCAACGCACCTCCGTTAGGGGAGGTGCACGAAGCCGACAACTCACACAACAGCTTCATTTAACTATAAAGTCGGCCTTTTAGTGCGCTTGGCATTACTCCACTTCCCCCGGCAACCTATTTATCAGGCATAGCACGGCAGCTCGGTCACCCTCGCGATCATATCCCGGTAAAGAAAAGGTTCCGCTGATTTCTGTAACGCTCACAGAAAAAAAGGGTGTAATTGAAAGCCAATAACAAATTACAAAAACATCACTTCGTTACAACATTAGCTCTTAAAAGCTGATTTAAACCACTGAAATTACGGAATAATGTAACTAATCGCAACAAAAGCGTTAAATATTTCACCACTTGCTATACTTAAATATTTATTTAGAAATACTTGAACTGCGTTACGTACAGGTCCACTCCTGGGACTCGCCATGTCCTATAACGCTAGTGAAGTAGGAAAATACACATAAAATAAGTGCTAGAAGTATTTGGCCATTCTATACATTCTCTTTTTTTGAGTGAGCCTGATTACATTCTCAAGGCAGGCTTTCAAGCGGGAAGCGTATTTAACGCCACCGTTTCTTTGCGCACCAGAAACGTTTCCTTTGCGCTGTTTTGTTTCGAAAGCTCCTCACTCCAGCCCAGGCGTATCCGATTGCGTCTTGGTTGCCCGCACAATACGGCTTTTTTTTTTTTTTTTTTTACAGAAAGTGATTAAAGCTCCTCCTTGTCCTCAACATTAATAGCTTTCCGTATTTCTCGGGCTGTAGTCAACGACTCAACCTGCTTAAAAGCTGAAATTTCATTTGGGGCGAACTGTCTATAGGCGCGATCTATACACGATTTAATATTTCGAAATCGTTTGTCAGGGTATCACTAAGTGTGACTGTAAACGTGAGCTGCAGCGGAAACGCAGAGGGTCGCTTTTTAATCCAAAGTGTCCATTGGGAATATATTCCACACTCGCGCACGTGAAGAAGATCTCAAACAGAAGCCGCGGAAGACAGACACATCTACAGCTTTTGAACCTGGCCTACAAGACCAATATTCGTAAAAAAACGTTTTTCGGGATGCGAGAACGGGCTAGAGTACACAAAAAGTGTCCGAGTGCGTATGACAGGAATTTTGTGCCGAAGTGTGCAAGTGGATCGTTTAATGCGGGGCTGGCCGTTCCACGCCAAGCTGTTTTGGCTTCAAAGCCGAACTGGAGACTGCTGCAACGGGCCGTTGGATTTTGAACGAACGGGACGAAGAAATAGGCGTTTGTGGAATCCTACACGCTTTGCCCTTTTTATTGCGGTAGTACCGGGAAAAATGGTGCTGATGGGTTCGAGACTAACTTCTCTGCGGTATAAAAAATGTCCCACAATTTCGCTGCTCGACAATATTTTTATAGGCAGCTGTGCAGTGCTTGTCGGTGTGGAGCGTGTTTTAATGTTTACTTTATATTTCTACTTTTACTTCCTAAAGTTCTCTGCGAGCAATAATTTCCATATACCCTATTATAACAATAAAATGCTGTTAACAGCTGCACTTATCCATTTTTGTAGAAACACTGGGCGTTACACCATGGGTGCTATAGAATCAACGTCAGAGAATGCTTACGCATTGAGAAAGTCTCAACTGCCGCCAACATCGCGCGCAAAGCTGACTACGAACTCTTGCAGTGTAGGGGTACGTGTCTCGAGCAACGCAAGAAGTTTCTGGCCTCTTGTGTAACGCGACGCGTTACCAAGGAACATCTTCGACGTACTCACACCTGCTTCTAAAGACTGAGTCATGCGGAAAGGCCTGCCAGCGGCTGTCCTTGTCGCTTCCTCCGCTGAAAGCCCGAACCGTGTACAACCGCCCCGCGTGTCGTTAGGGGTGAAGGTCTCGTGCGGAACCTAAAACATCACGCCTTTTTCTTAAAGTACGATAGTCTTACCTAGGCTACGTAAACGCGAAACTTCTCGTCTTTTTGCCTGTCGTTTGATTCAACCACCCGGTCAAAAAAAAATCAGTTGGAGAAATTCTTGAACACGAAATGGCATAGGACAGAACGTTCCAACTACTAACACTGCCGCCCTGGCTCATACATGTCCGCATTGTTCATGGCGAAGGAAACCTCAAGCATATCTGAGGCAAAATACAAGCGCATAATCCAGCGTAGCATCATTATTTTAATTAAGGATGCAGGCTGTTTTTTTTTTACTATAACAAAGAAAAAGAACAGGATTAAGAAACGATGTACAGGAGTCTTGCGATAAAATGAAACACAGAAACAAAAAAAAAGCCGTTCCACTCAATGTGAAAGCTTTCGGAAGTGCAGAGCAGTGATTCGCTCATACTGGGCTGTAGCGCCGTTATCCGCTCACCGCTACCACCCAATGCAATTCAGATTTCCCGCCTTCGCAGTGCTGGCGCGCCCCCTGCCTGAAACTGCGCCAGTGGGAGTTCTGTTCTTTTTGTGCTGGCTTTTCATCCCGCACGTATCGGCGTTGCACTTCCACTTTTTTTCGCTTACTATAGTAAAAACCAACCCAATATGCGTTTCTAACCAAATGAACGCTGGCGCTGCCGATTAATTACGTATATTTTGCCTTTAATGTACTGACAGTTTTCTTTGTGCTAAACAACATGGAGATAGATGTATGATAAGCGCCAGCGGTTCACGAGTTTCGAACGCTTATGACTATATAAACGCTTGGCTTTCGAAGCCGCTGGGTTACAACGCGACGACAGCCGCTACGACGGAACGCCGTGTGGCTCTACTTGGGTTCAGCGAGCGAACAACGACGACAAGGCGAGCCCCTAAATTGCTCTGCTCTTAAAAGAGGCACGCTCGGGCTGCGCCAAGCACGAAAGCAACAAAAGTTCGCAACGGATGGCGGACGAGCAGTGCGAACGCGGGGAAATTGAGTTGAATTGAGCAAATCTCTATTGCATTCATCACGGTAGGAGCGGGAGAGGAGCAGAAGGGCATGAGCGGTGAAAGCGGGAGAGGGAACAGAATGTTACGTGGCAGGAGTTGAAAAAGGCTATCGTTTTTCGGCGACATTTTCAGTGAAACAAGTAGATAAGCGGCCAATTTTTATATATTCAAGTAGCATTCTTGGGCGACTTCACCCAGATTTCGGTGTAGACAGTATCTGTCGAATAGTTTTTTCCACAGATAGGAGTCGATTTACCCTTCAAGCCTATGAGGAATGGGGAAAAAGGAAAGGAGGAACTATTGCGAGGGGGAGGGGGGGGGGGGGGGAGGGTCGGTTGGAAGCCCCTTGAAGGAGCGCCGGTGAACGGCAAAGGCACAATCTGACTTTTCAACCAAGGAGGGTGAGGTAGTGCAGGGGGAAGGGAGAGGTGAATTCGGTTTGTCGATACGACTAGAAGAACGCTAGTCGAATAATGTACATCCACAGCCAAAGAAGATTGGCTTTGATCCGCTCTTTATTTGCATAAAGATTGCATGCCTCTAGCACTCCTAATATAGCAACATGGGTACGTGCACGCGCGCTGAGTGCATTCATGACGGGTGCTCTGGCACATAATTTGCGCGCAGCCTGATGTTCAATTCTTCTAAATATTTGAAGCGAAAAACTCTTTACTCATCTCCAGGCATACAGGTCATTTTCTGTTCCCGAAAGACAATTGTCCCACATTTTCTTTCATCGCTCGTTCTTCCCCTCTCTCCCTCTCCCTCCCTCCCTCTCTCTCCTCACTCCCTCCCTCAATCCCTGTCTCTCTCCTCCCCCTCTCTCCCTCTCTTTGCTTCAAGCTTGCTTCTTGAAAGTTCCAGCTTCCGACATTGAGGCCACGTTCTTCCTATTTTACCTCCTATCCAACGGGTATCTCTTCAACGGCCTCTTCATCGACCACGTAAAAAACAGCTATTTTCTGTCCACGTTTGGTAAGCTTCTACGCTGATTACATATAATATGAGGGGGCGTGCGAGAATGCGTTCCTTCGGCAATTTCAGCAGCTCCGTGCGCTATGTGGTGTCTCTCGATTGCCACGACCAGGGGGCACTTACCTAGGTCGATCTGTCCTTGGAGGTATAGTTGTCCGCAACCGAAGCACTAGAGGGTGAATGCGAAGTGTATGGTAAGATACCCAGTTAGCTTTCGAGGGGCTGCTGTAGCGCGAGAGCGCTAGCTGCGCAATTTTCGAAAAAGGCGTCATGTGTGTGGTGCGAAGTCTAACGTCGCTGGCGTACAACCTGCGACGTAGACCAGGGAAAACTACTGAGAGTACAAGCTCAGCTTGCGATGTCCGTAACTAAAGAGGAGGTAGGAAAGGCTCTCAAAGGCATTAAAAGAGGAAACGCTGTAGGTGACGATGGCATAACCGTGGATAATTTGAAGGAGGGAGCAGATATTGTACTGGAAAAGCTCGCTGTGCTATTTTCGGAATGCTTGAAGACTCAAAAATTCCCATGGCCTGTAAAAACGCCAACATTATTCGGATTCATAAGAAGGGAGATCCCAAGGACCTCAACAATTACAGACCCATCATCCTAATCTCAGTTGTTTACAAGCTGTTTGCTAAAGTTATAGTTAGCCGCATAGGTGACAACCTGCATTTTAAACAACACAGAGAGCAGGCGGGGTTTAGGAAAGAGTCTTTTCTTCTGATTTCTCTCGTCAAGTCTTTGTATATATACCGCAGATTCCGTAACCTGTTATTGGCGTTCTTTCTTGATTCATTGTGAAATTATTTTTGCATGCTACAAGCCTTGTTATGCCTGTAACCGAGACCATTTTTTCCTATATACCTATGTCCCTGTGTGTCAATGTGCAATAATAAGCCTTGTAGGCACTCTCGTAGTTTCACACACTACCTCTTGCCCAACCGTACTCATATTTACTTGTGTAAATAAAGTTCTGGTTGGAAAAAGAAGGAAAGGGTACTCAAGCATGGATCACATCCATGTTGTCAATCATGTGTTAGAAAAATCAGCGAAATACACTAAACCCTTTCGCATGCCATTTATAGACTATGATAAAGCGTTTGCTTTTGTACTCACCGCAGCTGTGTTAGAAGCATTAAAAGACCAGGGAATAGAAGAGACCTACGTAAGACTTCTAGAATATATATACAAGGAATCCACGGCCAGGATAACCTGCCACAAGCGAAGCGTTCAATACCCGATCCAAAAGGGAGTAAGACAGGGTGACGCCATCTCTCCAAACCTATTCACGGCCTGTCGGGAAGGGGTATTTAGAAAGCTTGACTGGGAAAACATTAGGATTAAGGATAAACGGGGAATGTTTGAGCCATTTGAGGTTTGCGGACGGCATAGCCTCGCTGAGTGAGACTGCAGAACACATGCAAACAATGCTTGAGGAACTACAATCAGAAAGCACGGCCGTGGGGCTAAAAATAAATATGAATAAATCTAAAGTAATGAGCAATAAGCATGCCAAAAACGTGTTCTTCAGCTTAGGGGAAACGAAACTCTAGAAGAAGTAAAAGAATATAACTACCTCGGACAGATGGTTAGTGCTGACCACAGCCACGAGAGAGAAATCCGGCGCAGAATAGGCATGGGTTGGGGAGCACTCGGCCAGCACACCCAAATAATAAAAAGTAAGCTACGTCTGTCACTCAAAAGAAAAATCTTGAACCAGTGCATACTGCCGGTGATGACATACTGAGCTGAAACTTGGCGCCTTACTAAACAACTAGAAAGCAAACTTAGGTCGGCTCAACGGGCCATGGAACGAATAATCTTAGGAAGTAATACTCAGGGACAGGAAAGGAGTTACCTGGATCGAGAATAAACTAGAATAGAAGATATCATAGTTCAAATAAAGAGAAAGAAATGGACTTGGGCTGGCCATGTAGTGTGAAGAACCGACAACCGGTGGACAATTAGGGTAACAGAAAGAGAGAGACAGAGATAACTTTTATTCAGCATAAATGATAAGGCGCGGTGGGGCGCGACCCGGAGGGTCGCGACGACTTCAGCCGCTCGAGTCACGAGCGCCTTCTGGAGCTGGGGGTCCGAGTGGCCCAACGCCTCCATCCACTGGTCAGGGGAATTAATTGGAGGGAATTGGTCCTCGGCACAAGCCCAGATTTGGCGTTGGACCGAGGCCCTTTCACCGCAGCGGGGGCAGAGTGAGGATGGGCATAGGGAGGGGTGGATGCAATGAAGGACGGCTCTGCAGAGGTAGGGACTCCGTTTGGAGTTGACGCCAGAGGCGTTCCTCCTCCAGGGTGAGGGATGAGTGAGCGGGGGGAAGCTTGCGGCGGGAGAGGCGGTAATGCTGCGTGACCTCTCTGAATGTGAGGACACTGTCCCTGCCGTGTGGGCCGTCTCTATCCCTCCAATGCCCGTGTCAGCCGCGAACCATTGGAGTTCGACCGTGTCAGATGGCGAATTTAGACAGAGAATTTTGTGTGCCGGGGCAGAAATGAGCCTTTTGGCAAAGTTTTGTACGGCCGTTTTCGAATCCGAGAATATAATTTCAGGGGTGGGCCTGTGGGTTAATTTGGGTGTGAAGGCTGAGGAGTTTATACCAAGAGATGGGTCTGGAAGGAGGGAAAGCCAATAATCCGATAAAGGGATGAAATAAAGAAATTCGGGGGCAAAGAATGGACTCGAGCAACGCAGGACAGGTGGAACTTCCGCGCAATGCGAATTTTTGTGTAAATGGAGGGCTTTACAGGGTTCGCCATTTTCAGTGTTTTTTTTTTTTTCGCAGCTTCGGCAACAACGAAATTAGATCGTTTGTCGATCGAGCGGCGCCACAGCAGCGAATTCGCAGCCGAATTCGCGACATATAGAACGGGCTTAAACAGGTGACAATCGCTGGAACATATACAGCTCTCTCACTACCACGGAATCACCGATGGCTCGGCGTGCGAACTGGGTATTGTGTGAACGTGTTTGCTTTCGGATATGCATAACCACTTTAACATAACTTTAACGTTGCTGAATGAAGAACCAGCAAGCAGCAGCTACTCGCTCTCGCTCTAAAACCGAATTCACCGCGTGATGTGACGTATATTTATGTTTTTAATTCTTATAGCGCATGTTAACTGCAGAATTCCGCTTTTCAGCGAATCTGTGTGTTTTATTATTTCCAGTATGGCTTCTATTTCCCGCGACCGCCATTTAGTGGGAACGTTGGCGAAAGGACAGTGGGCTCAGTAAAGGGAGACATAGTGTTCAAATGAAGGAAGCAGCTATAGCAGTTGTGATAAGAATTGGTAGTAAATAAGGCAAAACCATTAAACACCCCATTGTGCAGAAAAACCCTGTTGTAGTTATCAGGTACAGAGGATGGCCGCAGATGCAAAGAGCAAATAAAAATAAAAATGCATTTGAGTTCGCGTGGGATTTTAACTCGCGTTTCCACAGCTCGTGCTCAGGGAGTTACCACTGCGCCACCTTTTTTTTTTCTTCATCGTGAGTAGAACAGGCGCATCACAGGCGCGCGAAACTCTGATTCCGAGATAGCTGTGACGTGAAGTATCACCAGCCTGCCTTTTGAAGTAATCCGCGCAAAAAGACTAAGAAACGAAAGCCAAGAAAGAAACGCAAACACGATGTAGGAGCAAAGACGTCGTTGATGAGTATCGCCGGCCTATCGCCTTCAAAAGGAATTTTAACCCCCGCCTTCCTCTCCTCTTCCTTATCTCTCTCTAATTTCGGCGCACGTAAAAGATCCCCAGGTGGTCAAAATTAATTCGGAGCCCTCCACTACGGCACGCCTCATCGCCTGCGTTGAGTCGTCGCGCTAACCCTACCAATCAATGAATCAATCAATCAATCAATCAATCAATCAATCAATCAATCAATCAATCAATCATCAATCAATCAATCATCAATCATCAATCAATCTTATCTTTCTCTGTCCTACGCTCCATCCCCCTATGCCCCTTCTGCTGCACTCCTATTCTTGCCTTCCTCTCCCTCCTCCAATCCCATTACTTTCACTAGTTCTCCTTCTCCCCGTCCCCTATATCCCACGTCTTCAATCGAACCAAAGCCTTTGTCTTCTTCACCAAAGCCTACGGAGTCTTACTCTCACCGAATCTATCCCGCTATGCTTTTTCTCGTCCTCATCTTCCTGAACGTGATTACTCACTTCCCTCTCTATATTCCCCTTTCCCTTTCCCTGCTCTTTCTACCCTCATCTGCCGCTCACCAACACCTACCCACCAATTCCGAATGGGTCAGTGACCCGTTAGGCAGCAGGCGCACTAGTAACATTCAGTTCTAGCTGCTTGAAGTGGTTGACAAACAGACAGACAGACAGACAGACAAACGGATGGACGGACGGACGGACCAGAATTATTCCGCTAGGGCAGCTCAAGACGATCGTTTTTAAAGGCGGTAGTCTTTCTTGGGCACTTCAACCCGAAATGTCGGTATGTTTGTCTGTCCTTCGAGTCAGCCTTTCGGCCGAAAGTTACAGGCATACTTGAACGAGGGGCTTATATAAGAAAAACTTTCTCAAACCACTAAATCTGAAAACACACTTCGCGCTCGTGGACTTTGTCACGAAAAAGAAAATGGGCATATTTGAGGCAAAGCATCAATAAATAAGTGATATTTCCAGTGTTGTTAAATTAAATATACATGGCTGCTTATTTTTGCGATAAAAAATAAAAATACGCGGTGAAAACAACGTTTAAACCCAAAAATACGGAAAGTGCTTGCCCCCGTGGCTCGTGCCTACTGGCGACATTCCAGGAAGTCTCACAGTAATATTCCAGCAGATGGCGCGCGAGCAGTGGAGAGCGCTAAAATTGAATTGACTTGAGCAAACCTCCACCGTATCTATCGTGGCGAGGAGCGATGCGGGAGAGGACAAGCGTGACAGGTGTGTTGGGGAGAGAAGAGGGACATTTACTTGGCAGCGGCGGCACAAAACTGTTGTCTATTCGACTACGTTTTCAGCGGAGTAGGCAGATACGCGGCCATTTATTTTTTTTAACGTTTGTGGAACTGAATAAAAAAAAAACTTGTTTTGCATACATTCTGCATACATTACGCCTCGCGTTGTACTTACGTCGTATAAAGTCCTCGTAACAGAGCGCGCGATATCAATTGTTCTTCAAGCCGTCGATGTGCTATGGATATCTTCGAACCATCGATATGCGTCAAGCTGCACCTTTCATGGCATCCGCTGTATATCAGCGGATTCTAGTTGCCTGTTCTTTACAGCAAAGAGCACGCATAAGAGTTTGTCCCATACCATGAGTATTGCTGCAGTTTAACGCGTGCGCATTCCTTCCTTTTCCGTGTGATTGAGGTGATGGTGAAACTTCAGCTGAAACCAACGCGTCACGGTACAGCGAAAAGCCACGCGCAGGCGCCTGAAGAGAATTTTGCGTGCAACACGACGAGAGCCGACCGTCGGCTTGCCGCACTCTTTGGCCTTACGGCGACGCAGCTCTTTCAGCCACCGGCGTTTTCGTTCGCGAGTGGTTGCAAGTGACGAACAGCAACCCGCGACGAGCTTTTAAAGCGAAAGCTTTCTTAGTATTGCCGGTTGCGTCTTGTCAAAAAAAAAAAAAAGAATGCGTTTTTCCATAGACCGGTTGGTCGACCGAAAAGCTCCGATAAGATATCTGGGCACACGGCGCTTGCGTGAAACCAGACTGCCGTTGTGTCAAAGCGGTTATACTTGAAAATCACGAAAAAGGAACGATTCTAGACAAGACAGTACACGCATCGACCACTAACTAGCGGTACAATAGTATACCTTTGTCTAAAAAACCACGTATCTGTATACTTGAGATCGTTAGTGTATGTGTTTACTTAGCCGCATGGGTTCGTTCTTCGTTTCTGACTTGGGTCATTGAAGGTCTGACGGTCGATTGGACGCACTTTCCTTCGAGTGGACGAAGCTTTCGCGCTTCTCTCAACGTTCTTTTAGCAAGGGATGGTAATTTTTTTTTTCTTGCCTCATCCTCACCTTTTCATCGTGGGGATTTGCCAGGCCGAAGCTGCGCCTGTGCTACGAGGCATAGCCGGTCCACGGACTGTGTCTCAGAGCCCAGGCCGGATTAATTTTGACCACCTGGAGCTCTGTACCGTGCGCCTAAATCTCGACACCAGGGCGTTTTCGCTTGTCTCCTTCATCAGAAGAATAGCCAGCGCCGAAGAGTGGAAACTGGGCTGGTTGGTACATAACTTCGAAATAAAGCGGCAGCGCTACAGGCTAACGGAACGAGGAGCGCACGTGCTTGCTCACTTCTCATCCCGTTTACTTTCGCAGCCACCGCGGCCGGAATCGAACCCGCGTCCCTTGGCTCAGCAGCACAATGCCCTAGCCGTCCTAAACTATTCCACCAAACTTCTTTTTCTCCTCATCATCATAATCATCATCATTGTCGTTAACAAGAACATAGCAACACAACAACGACATAACTACAACAACAACAATAAAAATTAGCAGTGGCGTAGCTCAGCTAGGCCAGTATATACTTAGTGTGAGCTAAGGTTCAGCTGGTTATTCTTAGATTTCCTGGTTGTCTAGGATTAGCTGATTATCATGCTTACTGTTGCTAAAACGATTTCCAAACCAATCCAATTCAATCCAAATCCAGTCCAGTCCAGTCCAGTCCAGTGCAGTCCAGTCCAGTCACTGCTCCTCGAGCATGGCTCCTCCCGCAGCACGGCTCTCCAGGAGCCACGCGAAACAGCTATCAAGTGGTTCCGGCACAGCGTCAGACTTGGCTACTGCACAACGGAGGCGCACAGCTAGGCACGCGCCGACGCCAGTGCGTCTGCCGCGGCTATGACGTCACTCCTCTCGAATGCTCAGACCGGTGAATGTAGACTCAATTCTCCACACATCCGGACTCCAATTGGATTGAATTTCAATCCAACAGAATCTAATTTAATCCAAATCCAAGCCAAGCCGACCGAGACAAGCCAAGCCAAGCCGAGCCGAGCCGAGCCGAGCCGAGCCAATTTCCAATTTATTTCCGTGTTCCCCTTTCCAAAATACAACAAGAAAAAAGGTGGGGAACAACACCCGCACCAGCAAAGCTATTGCAGGTTTGCAGCCAATCAGATATAAATGAACAGGGGCAAGCGCCCAAAATGCAAATTTCAAAAAAACATATAGTCGAATAAGAAAACACCAAAATACATGAAAATCACAACACGAAGAGAGCATGGGAGCACCACACTGCAGTTTGAAGAGGTCGTAAACTCTAACACATACAAATGCTAGAGGCAGTATCCGCATTTCCGAATTCATGCAGTCTGTCTCCACCACAGAGTCCGGCTGCAGAGAAGCTCACCACGAAGAACAGCACCAACGCGATGATGTGAGGATGAGCACAAGCTGTCTAATTCAGCACAGGTAGCAACCACTCACAGCACCTTAAAATCCATTAGGACAGGCCACAAACTAGAACTGACAATCACAGAGGCTCGCACTACACCCCCAAACAACACACATCGCTTCGGAGACTATTTCATGAGCGCGAAACGTCCGGCATGTTCTTGCTCACAAAATCGACAAGCTCGATGAGGATTTGCACGGCCCGAGAAATGTCCAGGGCTTGTCGCAGATGTGGAGGTTCCAGAGGCAAGCGGACGACACGGAGGTAGTGGCTCACTGAAGAGCCGAGCCAATCCAAACCAATCCAAACCAATTCAATGCTTATTGCGCTTGCGCAGAACGGCCCTTCACGGCCCACGCGAAACTGCTCAACCTCGGCCAGTGTAGCTTACGGTACAAAACACAACACACAACATTCACAGCACAACACACTCGGGTGAGAGGTGAGCACAACGCCGACGACGCACGCGACAAGCGTTCCAAGGCGGTTCCCTTCCACAGTGCAGCGCCCCTAGTGGACTGGTAAGATTTTACTCGCGTTTCGTGCAGCACCCAAGCATGGCGCGCATACAGCGTCCGTCACACTTCCCCTTCCAGACAAAACGGCCCTTCACGGCCCACGCGAAACTGCTCAACCTCGGCCAGTGTAGCTTACGCTACAAAATGCGCCTCGACGTTTACTCTGCGAGTCTCGGCGAGCGCGTGGTCCACCTTGCCCCTCTTCTGGCCCCTGGCCGCACCGAGTGAGAATGAACGAGGCCGCAAGGCCGATCATGCTCCCTCTCAACCCGAATTAAGCTGGAAGAGAGGGTGGGAGAGGGGTGTGTGCGAACGCTACGAAAGCAACAGCAATTTCCTGCACTTCGTGCACGGGAGCGCCACACGCAGAGCCCATGGACGCACGTGACACCCTTGAAAATGTTTGCCACCGGCCGGCGATGCCCGCGTCCGCTTTGACAGGAACCAGGCTCGTTTAACCGCTGAACGGTTTAGGAAACGAGCGCGGACATTTTCTTCTCCTCGGGAATTGCTTCTGACTCGCGCATCTATATGGGTGTCACAAGTAGTTGGTGGGAAGTACTATTACGGAATCTGATGTTTGACGCTACGAATCCACGCATGACTGATGCTTGAAAAATGACCTGTGATTAGGATATATTATCCTGATTAAGCCGCACAGAGTGTATCTTATTTTATACAGATTTGGCTGCGACGGCCCAGATTAACGAGCATAACAAGCAGACAACAACAACAACAACAACAACAATTCAGCGAGTACGAAAATGTTTCATATTATTTCAATTTCAATTCGATTTCGATTATTTTATTTCGCGTATTTGTACAGAGAAAAATCGGTGTCGAAAACATCTGGGCCCTTACCGAAGTTGCTAAAGCTGTTATGGGTCTAATAAAGGTTGAGACAAGGTCGTTGCCTTATTCTCTCTGCTACTGTGACTGAGAGTCTTCGTCAACCACCCTGGTTCGCTCAACATATACGCTATTAGCGTAACCATGCTTCGCTACTTCGGTACCAGCATGCTCGAAATACTGATGTAGGCCTGTAGACCTCCGGTGGTGTGATTGCGTCTTCTTATTGCCATCGTCATGATCATTTCGTCCTTCCGCCGTTTTCCTCTATTCGTTGGATCTCCTCTGTTCCGGTATTGGCGCGTACACCCGGGAAGAAAGTTTTCTCAATCACCCTTGTAAGACCTACATATTCGCTATTACCATAAACATGCCTTGCTACTTCAGTAAATGCCATGCTCAAAATGCACCTTTGGGCCTCACTGCGCGACTCTGACAGACGTTTTTAAGTCGAAGGCCACAATGCGTCCCCTATAGGTGCAGCTGTGTAGGGTATGCGTGCTCGACTCGCGTTCGATAAGCCCCTGGTTCGAATCCCGGAGAACAATTCACCCGAGTTTCCTTGCTTTCCTTTGCTCGTATTCTCTTCCTTCTGTTGACCATTTTCGAGACAATCGCTGGGTCACGCCGACGCCAGATTTTCGCGTAATAGGGCAGTAAGTGCTTTCGGATTAATAAAGGCTCGGCACGCTATGTTATGAATGCCTGCTGTCTGGATGTCAGGTGACTAATTTTCGCCTTTTATGCGCTCGACGGTTTTTTTTCGGGAAATATCAGCGTTTTTTTTTCCCCGGCTGATTCCCTATGGGGTTCCACTCTTGAAAAAGGTTGCTCCAATGAAAATCTATCTTTTTCACTTTGTGGACAGTCTTTAGTTATTTGTTCTATTTATTCAGTCTCATTATACTGTCTTATCCTCTGAGTTCTATAAGTACCGAAAATATAGAAATAAAGAAAAGATATTGGGAAAAAAAATAAGATTGGAAAGGAAATTAAGTTGGAAATAAATTGATTTAAAGTGCTATAGCTATCGCGTTGCTTATGCGGAAGTATCTTTTTTTTTATTTTTGTTTATTTCAATGTTTCTGTGTGTAGGTTTCTTTTTTTTTTTTTTTACTTTTGCACAAACCGCCAAGTACATGCTCTCCGTAGTCTTGTGAGCGTGGTGACGTCACGCCAGTATAGCCGCAAATCGTCTGTCTCTGCGTAATATCTAAGCATGAATTTGGCGTGGCGTGATAGTCCCCACAACTCTTTTGAATGGTTTTTGCTGAGTTGGCGTTCGTAGGACAGAGTATAAACTTACTCAACATTGAAATGAACGAAAGACTAACGTGCAAGTTTTTTGAGAGCGACTTTTTTTTTTCGATTTGTTGTTACGGGTCACTTCTGGCGCCTACCGACATTACTTTGCCCTAATGCAAGGACGCAATCTAGACATCATTTCGTCACGTGATGCGTAACCGCAAACGACGCCTTCCAAAATGGCCCCACCTAGCTGTTACTTTTCCTTTCGTTGATGAACCTCTCCTGCCTTCACGTGAGTCGTTAGGTCGAGCCACGTCACTGTTGGTCTCGCACAAAGCCGCGTGGGTCTTCATTAGGAGCTGCCGCCTGTGTGAAGAGTTCCTTGGGCGTTACTCTGAAAGCGATGCAAACGCTATAAAGGCTATATGCGCTGTCGTCGAGGCGGGTTCCTTCAGTCGTTGAAGCAAGTGCAGTCTCCGACGAGCTTGTTTTCTCGCGCGGCGCCGTGTCGACGTTGTCAGGAAGAGCACCGAGTTGCGCAAGGCGCACCTGTCACGTAAATAAAGGCCTGTCGCGCGATAATTGGGCTTTCATCCCTTTCAAATGCGTCTCCTAGCGAGCCAGCGTGAGTGTTTTTAAAAGACCGTCGTCGGAGTGTTTCGGTTACAGCCCTCACTTCCTCAAATCAGGTGTTTGGTGTTAGTACTTGATCGTTGATTCGATAAACTAGCTGTCTGACTTGTTGTATGGGTGCTTTTCCAGAGAATGTGAGCTAGGAATACCAAATTACCACGAAGGTAAATAGATACTAGTGCAAAACTAACAGATGCAATCTGAAAGTTTTGATGGGATGAAAAACTTGCGAGAAAGGAAGATGCGCCCCGGTATAAACCGACTAGCAACCAGCGTGCTGCAGTGGAAATCCAGCCGTACCTTGACAAAAACGTATGCCACAGAGTACAATGGCGCCGGAAAAACTGAATGCCAATGCTGCGAGTTCCCCGGGAAACACACATATGCCGTTGTAATCCCATCGGCATAATTCTGAAAGACACAGGTCACTTGGGGTTACGGAACAGAGACGTCCCGTTGCAGGCGTTCGTGACGGACGTGACGGAATGCAGGCGTTCCCGGAAGCTGTATACGTCGTGCATTCCTTACCATTAGAGTGCATTCGAACATGTGCAACGGCGCGTTTAAGGTTAGTTCAGCGGCCCGTGTTTCTGTTGAGTAGTCAGAAAACAATCGTGCATGTCCAACGTGGCCGCACTCCTTCAGTCGAGAATTTTGTAAGGGCGGACACTCTGGGGGAGATTTGTTAAGTATTTCTCTTGAAAAATAGCCTACGGAACTAGTCTCGAAAGTTCAATCTGTGGGCATACCTTTTCCCGACATAATCGCAAAACGGCTGATGAAGGGGAAACACCTAATTGAGCTGTGCTACGTAAGACGCGTGTGTAATTTTTGTGTGACGTTCCTTCAGTTTCAATGCGGAACAAGTCCCTTTGAGCAAAGTCGAGCAATGGCATCTTTTTCCGGGGTTTGGTGTCACATGCAAAGATTTTGAAATCCCCATTGAAGCGTGCTGTTGAGTTCCTTATTCGTCTTGCAAGGCTGCAGACTATAGAATACTACGCTTCTCAGTTTACCTTCCTACTACGCTCGCTTCCGCCGCCGCTACCAAGCCTAACGCCGACAACAATAGCGAGTATAGGGGCGAGTGCATTCTCCCGTTATCGGGGGCAGGCCGATTGACACCTTCGCTCTGCTATCGACGCCCGGCTGAAAGTATCCCCCCGTCACTATCTACGCCCCTTCGCGCCAACGAGAAAACAATAAAACGAACGCGGAATAAGAGCAAAAGAAATCTAATGCACGTCATAAGTTCTCCCTCGCCGCCGCGTGGCGGCGTCTTTTGGACCGCCGCACCTAAAGCGACCCGCCGTGCTTCCCTCGCCGACGAAAGAGGAGGGGGGAGGGGGGACGCCACTTTAACGAGAGGAAACTTAGTTCACTCGTCCACGCACACGCACGCACGCACACGTCCAGGCACAAGCGCATCCGCGCTCTTGAGCTCGCGTCCCCGAGGGACTCCCGCGCGGTTGTGAGCTGCATCTCGGGTGCCATCGTCTGAGTGAGCCCAGTGGTGTAGTTGTCGTGAACTCGCTACCACATCCGCGCCAGACAAAAAAGCAGCCATGTTTCAGGCGGCGCGACGTTTCAGCACCGCCGTCACGACGACGTCGAATCCCATGTTCCAGGCGGCCAGGCGCTTTAGCACGGCCGTCATCAGGAACCTCGGGGTGAGTGACACCTTACCTTTTTGTCCGCCCGTTCTTTTCTCCCTGCGGTCTTGGCACCGACCCGGCGTTTAGGTGGCGCGCTGGATGCGACTGTGTCGAGGAGTCCTATGGAAGAAGGGGTGCGGCTTGTGTGGCACTGACTGGCCTGACGTCGAGGGGGGTTTGAGCCCTGAGCCGCCTCAGAATGCCCGATCTTCTGACACCCGGTTTTTCGAACCGGAGGTACCGGCCCATGTACCTCTCCAATGAGAGCTACACCATTGAGGTAAGTACGCATGTTGCCGCTGGGAATGTCGGTCATCTAACACGGTTCTTACTAACTCGCCCTTTTCCAATGTTGCCTGACACAATGAGGCCGGCCCACTGGCGCATTTAAAGCAGCGTAACTCCAAAACAACAGCGTCGTACTTGTGGAGCTTGTTCTTCAAGGATGAGACGTTCGTGGACGCGTCGCAGTTGCTATAGCTTGCGCCTTGGTATTTCTGCTCTTTACCCGCGTACGAAACTGGCTGAAAGAGGGAATAAGACGGAAGTTCACGCGAGATTGAACCGTAGCCAGGTGACGCAAACGGAATGAACGATCGCCAGAGAACGATTTGCTTTTATTGCGCAGAACCGGACCCACGTGGAATTGTTTTTCGCCTTGTGCGCGGACTACGGAATGCTAATTGCGGATGTTTGCTATAGCGGACGGTGCAGACGGGTCTTAATAGGCTGATCGTAGTTAGTCGTGTACTGTCTGCGGACCACCGTGAAGAACCGATGTAAGTGGAAAGTTTTGCAACTTTTTGTATTGCTGTTGTGGAGATACGTCGTCTCGAAACGTTCTAGTGTTAGAGGCGGCGGTAAAGCGGAACATAAGATCGGTCGTTTTGCCCGCGGAAATCCTTTTGCAGCATACAGTGAAAATCGTGTTTAGCAGTTCAAGTGGTCGTACCACAGCTGAGTCGGCTAAAAACGAATTTAATTGCAACCCAGGCTCGTTCGCAAGAAACACATTTTATAATAAGTCGTGCTTAACTGCCCTAAACTGCGTCGTATCATCCTTTCAGCATACTTCCAAGTAGGCATGTTTTCGTCATAAGTGGGGAACATACCTTACAAACTTTTGCCTCGGAAAAGAAAATATTTATGCTCAGCTCGCACCGTTTGCTGATAACGTTCGGAGATCCAGAGATATGTCATTTTTTAAACGTTTAAGCAACGTTCACTCTGCCAGAAATTAATCGAAAAAAATCCGCTACAGCATTGCGGAAAACGCTTTTGTTAGCGTTCATACACGAGACCAAAACACCCATTTTCAGCTATTTCGTTGTAAACAGCGTGAGTTGAGAGATGTCAGGGTCACAAGTCGGGACGTCCTCGGCCGGCCGGAGATGTACGTACGTACATAAATGATGATGCAAAGGAATTGTGACAGTCCAATTCGCAAGCTATGTCAAGTCTGGTCGTAATCGTCGACTCCGCCATTAACACCGTACCCAAGAACTACTTCGCAGTGAGCACAACCATCGCTCCTTTATAATAACGCGGTTGCACCAAGGCCGGCAATCCATCTGGCTGTTTGATCAGCCGTGGGGAACCCGTAATTCGAGTCATTATCGTCCAACCATTCATGCTCTATTATCGTTGGCCGTCCTCTACTTTTTTTCTTCGCGTGATACGAAAGCTTATATTCGTAAGTTGTGTAAGCTAACTTGCCTTCATTCATCCGTGCCGTTCTGCCCGAAAGAGATGCGGCAAGAACTGACGCAAGTTAGTGCAAACTTAGCAGTACAGTGTTCGTACTCTGTACCGCAGGGAGATGAAGTTGATATCACGTTCCTTGCTGAACAAGCTTGTTTCTGACAGGTTGTTTCCTACTGGGAAAGCCTATACAACCGGAGCTCGCTAGCTCGAAGAGGGGAGGCTGACGTGCCCTTTAGGAACACTAAAGAAGCGTTTTCTAGCTGACACGCAGACCCTCGTCTGTCGTGGCGCTGATAGGAACACAATACATGTCCCCGCGGGGTTCAACCCCGGCCGAGCGTAGCGTATCAAATAGTTCTGTCGAAGCAATGACCGCTTTATGAGCCCTCATTTCGACGTGGCTCTTTTCTGAATTAAACCGACAGATCGGAACCGCGCGAAGATTTTCGGATTGCTTTTTTTTCTGTTTGTTCGTAAGTGCGACGCGTGGATTTAGAGTTCAGCGAAACAAATGCAGATCGCATATCTCCCCATAATAAGCAGATTCGGATTGCAGACTAAAAAACGCCTAAACGACGCAAACAGTTACAACTAAAGTGATTCAACCAATAATTAATCAAAGTAGATGGTAGATAAATATGAAGCTGGATGAACTGGACCAATTACTATCAACGTGCATGGTATACGTATAAGCATGGTATATCAAAGGGCATGGTCCAGGTTGCATGGAGTTTCTGTTTCAAACTTCGTTTTGAATTCGAGAATTTGCTTTCATTTGATTTTTTTCCTTTAATTCTGACCTCAAGCAGACTGTCTATAGAGTGAATACTGCATAGGCAGTGAATGCTGTATAGACTGTATCGACGATTATGACTTTAAATGCGAAGTTTCGGGCAACCTAGATTGTATTTTTCTGCGTAATCCGCCATATGTTCGGCTGCACCGCAAGGTAAAACCTTGCATTGATAAAAGCTCTCATTATTAAAGCTTACTTATTGCTGTCACTTACTGCTGCGTAGTTATTGCTGTCACTTGCATCTTCGATGCAAGATGCAAGTGGACACATGGGTGGACTTTCGGGTGGGAAGAATGAACTCAGCTACCACTCGATAGACGTGGCTGGACATCTTTGGGAGAGGCTTTCGTCCAGCAGTGACCCAACCAGAATGATGATGATGATGCTGCTGTTGATGATTGCTGTCACTTCGCTGAATCTCTCGTAACCTTATCGTCGTCCGTCTGCAAAAAACTGCTCCATAATCCGCGCGTACCTGTTCGAAGAAATAGTTAATGGCCTGAGAAGCAGCTTACGGCCGATTCGCCCGCTCACTAACGCCAGTTGTTCATTAGAGAGGTGTGAGGTTTTTTTTTGTCTTCCCATCGATGACGTTAGTTAGGAGCGGAATGGCCGTCACTGCCTGTTATAATTCGCCCTTGTGTGTCATGAGTCAATACCTAATCAGTGGTATCGGCCAACGACGATGACAGCTGCGATTGGAAGTTGGAGAACTAACTTAATGGCTTCTCGTAAGCAGTTAACGACCGATTCACGCCCGCCTCACGAACGGGAAGTATCGAAACGTGTGAGCGGCGGCCACATGGCCGTGGTTGAGCGGTCACTAACAATTCCGGCTTCGAGAGGGGGAAATTCCAATCGCTCGCTCCCGCCGGTGTGAAGCGAGTCGTTCACCACCTCTTGAGTCCAGAAACACCCAATCAGATGGAGATAAAATGATGGTAAAATTACATTGCTCCTTTATTTTGTCAGTGAAAAATGTCATTTTTTTATCGCCACATGGTGGTGGCTGCACTGATATATAGTTTTCTATTTTGTTTATAAAAAAGATTGTTCTCGCGTTTTGCGAGTTTGGTCAGCGAGCAACGTCAATTTTTTTATCGCCACATGGTGGGGGCTATAATAGTTCTCTATTTTGTTTATAAAAAAGGTGTTTTGAGCGTTTTTTTTTTAATTCTCGAGATTCAGTTCGCCTAAGTGTTAAGTCACAGTGGTGTTGTTAAACGTCTTCTATGATTCCTTGTACACAATTGCACCGTGCTGGCACGGTTCCTGTATTTCCTTGTCAGCCGGATTTCCTGGATTTCCTTGTCAGCCGGACAGCATTCGTGTGTGTCTGTCGCACATGGTTCTCCCCGTCGAAAATAACGCGTGCATTTGCGGTGTTATGAAGGCATTTGTAAGTGGCGCTAATTTTCGCTTCGTTGGTTCTTCGATTCCTTTTGTGTCAAATAATGGCAGCTCCCTCGTCTTGTTTTCCGTCGCAAATACAACGCTTGTTTTTAACTTCCTAAACATTTACACGCGGACCCAACATTAAGAAATCAGCCTGTCCATCTGTAACGCTTGATGGGTCACACTTTCGCTGCATACGAAAAGGCTGTTATTAGAAGGCCCCAGGGCCTCTTCCCTTTGCACTTCATATTTTCACTTGAGGTCGCTTATATTCCCCTCAAATGTCTTCCCAGTAACGCCTTGTGTACAGTAGTGAAGCCGACTTTAAGAAGCCTCGCCGTACAGCGTTTCATAGGTACACATGGGATTTTATGGAGGTACTTAAAATAAGGCCTTTGACCACACATATCTTGTAATGACCTTTATATAATCCCTGGAATAATATCTCTCCAGCAATGCACTTGCATAAAGTACTGAATGGGGCTTTAAAGGGACTCGGTGTACAGTGCTCCTTAGGAATATATAGGGTCTAAGAAAAAAAAAAAAAAACAGGGGACATGATACTGTGGCAGTACAAAACCATTTATATTGCCACTGAAAATGTACTCGAGCAATGCATTTGTGTACCGCAGGAAAGCCGACTTTGAAAAGGCTTTTATATCGCTTTGTAAGGATACATGCTTATTAAATAAAAGGCCCTTGGGTGATCGAACTTTCATAACAGACTTCCTACATCCCCATAAAAAACTGTCGCATCAGCAAAGCATCCCTGTATGATAGTGAGGCCTGCCTTAAAGGGCTCAATGTATAGCGCTTTACAATGATACACAGGCCTTTTGGAGGTGTTTGATGGACCTTGGCCGTCACACTTCAATATCAGACTTCTTGTATTCCTTCTGCAAAATGTCGTTCCAGCAACGCCAGCGTGTATAATAGGAAAGCCGACTTCTAGAAGCTCGGTTTTGCGATAATACGTCTGAGCGACAATCACTACACGGGAATATACCAACTCAGACATAAGCGGCAGTACAGAAACAATTCTGAAAATGCATCAGTACTGAAAGAGAACCAGTACTTCGAACGCCCCAAGTACAGGTGTAGACGACAAGCGTTGCCTTTTTTCGCAGAAAATTACGAGGACACTTACGCCTACTTTAGGATCACGGTGAATATGAAAGCATTAATGTCCGATTGCCGAACGCTTTTCTGATTGTTATCGTACCCTTTTCCCTTTTTGTGGTTTTCTTCTCTTCGTCACTGTGAGATTATCGGCCGATCGCCCTCTTTAAGCTTACATCCAGGTCATTACGTAGTCAACATGTCAAACAACCTTAGACTAATTGCAACTTACACTCGCGTTCACTCGGGTGCCTCAATACTAGCGCCACCGCTGGAGGCGACGGAGGTCGGGGAACAGTTCGCCTTGCTCGCGCCATCTGTTGGGACAACGCCGTACGACCTCAGGTTTCAGCGGATGCCGCATGACGGCGCTCCTTTCCTCCATGCCCCGAACATACCCTCGTTCGCTTTGCCATGTAAAGCACATTAAGCGGGAACGTAGCTTCCTGCTCGCTGTACTTCTGCTTGTCTCCAACACATATAGAAGACCACAATGCATTGGCTAGGTTCCATTTAGTCAGCCAGCTAGAGCAATCCTACTTAAATTTACTCATTTCCTTTTTAATGCAGTCACGTTACTTTTGTTCTCTTTGCACCGTCGGTCATTTGTGCGTCATTTCTTGCTTACGCAGGATATGACGCCGGTAGCCTTCGCAGCCTTATAATCTACTTCGTTCTGTCTCTTGTACCTGTAAATACTCTTTTCTTATCATGCCACAGTTACTCAGCGTTTATAATATTACGTACAGAGCACTAGCTTATGGTCTCCTCGGCAGCACGGACAGTGTGACTTGCGGAAGTTCCAGCAATGCGACGGAAACGCTGACATCGGATGCAGTGCGCCGGTTTTCCGCGAAGTTGATTGATTGATTTATTGATTGATTGATTGATTGATTGATTGTGGGGTTTGACACGCCGACGCTGCACAGGTGATGACGCACGCCGTCCGTGGTGGAGGGCAATTAATTTTGCCCGCTTGGGGTTCTTTAACTTGCGCCGAAATCTCTAACACACGGGCGTTTTTGCTTTTCGCCTCCATCAGGAAATCGGCCGCCCCGGAGGAGAATCGAATTCGCGTCCTTGAGCTCAGAAGCACAACGCCTCAGCCACTGAGCCGAGCCACTGCGGCGGGTTTTTCCCGCGTAGTCGTACAGGTGGTATTTAGTGTAGCCCGGAATAACATAACCAGGGCTCGGATCAGTCCGTATAACCTCTGACATCCCCATGCGACGTGTCGGTCTTACTGGTGCTCTCTGCCGCACGATGTCATGAATTTCAGCTTCAGAGACGCGTAGTGGCACTCCTGATGACTCCAACAGCAGAGTTCGCAGCGCACGGTTGATAAAATATGTACGGGAATATCCCCGATGTTTGATATTTGCAAGAGGTGCTGGATGCATTAGCACTTATTGTGTCAATAGGCACGAAATTGAGTCGGTAATTCGGCCGCAGCTGCAGCATCGTGTCTGTTGTATTATTCTATAGATTGTTTTTCTGCGATAGTGGGTTGGATTGAGTAGCAGTTTTTGTTGGGACCACAGGCTTCAGGATCACAGCACGAAATTTAAGTCGTAGGGCTGGGCTAATTGGTCACGTGGTAATGGATGGAAGACACTAGGAATGCTAGAAAGCGCGACGCATGACAAGAAATACAGCGTTTGTATAGTGTTTGCCCTGTCTGTTCCTCTCGTGTGTCCCTTCTTTAAGCTCCAGTAATCCGTCTTCACTATCACAATAGGGCCGTGATTTAGGCGTCTGGGAGTTGATGTGCTTCCTGCGACGAATAGATACCCTTCGAAGCCTCGGTGTCGTTTGGGCGCGACGACGAGTTGAACCTTGTCGCCATTATAGGTGAGCGCTACGTCGTTACCGTATGCTCGTAGGTCATTGCGGTCAAACATTTGGAAGAGATTGAGCTGTTGTCATAAACCATACCTTTCTGGGCTATTTGTGTCAGTGCGTGTCGCCACAGTCACGTCGTGTAATTCATAACCCGTAGGTATAGCAACTTTCCATAAAGTTTCACAGGCCCCCTTCGCCCCCCCCCCCCCCCCCCCCCCGTCAAAAATAAAAATTTGCCCCCCCAAAACCAATTTCTGGGGTCCGCTATTTTGCGAGCAGCATAGTGACCGTCGGAGCACTCTGCTACAACAATGACGACTGTGTAAATAAAGCCTTAAGCGAGCATAAATAACTACCAGAACTTACAGTACGGGCAAAGCACCACTTCATTTCGGCCTCTTCTCTCGAGTGAGGGAAGGTACTGACTGTTATCTCTGGTTAGCAAGTAATATACGAGTGTTGTACTATCGTGACAGATAGTCTGCGTCTCGTGTCTACAGCTGAAGCGTTAATTTCTCTACCGCCTTCCACTCAAGGTAATCCACTACACGTTGGAAGGTGATGCTTCTATTTGGATGTATCCCTCGGAGTACAGACAACTATTAGCACCATTAGCCAGGCAGAGAAACGCGATTCAGTAGCCTAAAACAAGTATTACGGACGTTTGACCCCGATAATGCGCGCATATGACGTATTGGGGGGCGCCGTTCAGGTTCCCGCTGCTGTGTTTGTGTTGACGCACCGTTAGCCTAAAATGAAATCGTGCATTATCTCAGAAAACTGGCGCCCTTGGCCGCCGGCTCTCGCGTGCACGTTATCGAGCGATAGCGGTGGCGTAGAACGGACAATATGGATCAGTGCGTTCCTTTGTTAACTGACCGCTGCCGCGTCGACTGGAAGCCCGGGCACTCGTGCCGATTGAGCTATCGGTTCCCCGTAGAGCATTCTTGTTTTGTGGTTTCCTGAGAACGCTTTTATATTGTCCTGATAAGAGGAATCCCCGCTGCAGAGGTGAGCTCAAGTCCGGCATTATCAGAGTATAGACGATATGAGGTTATCCCGCTCTTGTGCGCGTGTCACGTGTTCGTTTTAGTGTATCCGATTACGCGGATGGTGAAACCTTCCGTATTTTCCAGTTTATAGTTTCCTTGCGCGACGCTTGATGCGCAGCGAATGTAGGGGGTTCACGACGAGAGTAGCCAACGGCCCGGCGTTTTAGGCCTGTCGTCATGCTTTGACGCCTAATAACGTCGTCATCCCGTACCCGTAGGCTGGCGTACAACGAGTATGACGTTTCTTGGTGTGTCGTAAGTCTCAACTTGGATGTTACCGAAGGTTAAGTATAAACATAAAGGGTTAGACCTGACGTCACGCTTTGAGATCTAACGTGCCTATTGGAAAAATTACTCACTGTACACATCGCGCATTCATAGTAACTTATAGTAGAATTGTGTCAGCAAAGCTACATAAATATGGCGAATATTGGCTTTTTTATTTTTTCCCCATTGAGCAGAAAACAAAATTTATGATTCCAATAAAGGTATTGGAAAGGTAATTGAAAAGGATACAGGCTTTATTCACTTCCGCATATCTTACCACTGCCGCAAACCACGCGTAGTAGTCGGTTTTTTCACCCATTATTGCGTCTAAGGCGGAATCAACTTTCGCGTGGTTCCGTTGCACTCATGCCAGTTTTGAGTGTTAGTATATTTTCAAGACCATACAAACTTTATTGTGGTGGCTTTCTTTCTTTTCTTGCTATCTTTGTTCCTGACTTTTTTTTTTTCAAAAACTTGCTGTCATCAACAATCAAATCGTTCTGTTTCCAATCTCAGAGAATTTGCGCATTTCGCTACTGTCAGACAGTATCCCTGCGAACGAAAACATTAGCACTATTTTTGCTAACATGGCGGTGAACATTCCTCCCGAACCGTAAAATAATTTTCCTTTCTGGACAATAAAAATTCAGTACCCTTCCAGCGAAGTTGTGGTGCGTAAAGTTAGAGTCGTCTTACCGGCTAATTTCCGTATATATTTTTTTCTTATAGTTCCAGCAAAACAACACTTCCAGACGTTTGCTGTAACCATACTCCCTCCGTAGATGGTCGTAGGTGTATTTACAGCAGACAGTAGTCCTATAACATTTACAACTTCACTGGGAATTAATTATGGAAATTGTGAACGGAACTCGGCGTTAGGGTAGCCTTCGCGGCTAATTGTCACATAATTGTTCGTCGGAAAGTTCCGGTAACACAACATTTAGAACCGTTTTTTTTTTTTTTTTTGTAATCATTCTCTTTCCATAGATGGCCATGCTTCGCCGTGCGACAGGCAATGGGTGAAAGCCAGCTTACAAAAACCAAGCTTGCATTGATTCTTTTTTTAAGTTGGTTTCACCTCTAAACACAAAAGCATTGCCGTGGAACATTTTTTCAGGGCAATGTAAGCCGTTTTATTTCAAATCATGAAGGCCCTAGAACGTGTTCTTATTTTTTAGAGACTTCTTTTTTTGCGCACGCTGAAAGTGGATGGCACAATTTTACGGTCCCGGGGATTTGAGTGGGCGCCTCAAGGCGGCGCTAAGCTCGCGTGCGATTCCTGTCTACATCGTTTTGCTGCCGCAGATAATCTGCTGGATCCTAGCCATAGTCATAGCCATAGCCAGCTTCACTGTACAGACTTTCGTTCCACCTCGCCTACACCCCGCCCCTACAGTGTCTTCTCTCGGCCAGGAAGTTGAGGAGCAGGAAAGAATTTCCAGGAGTTCTTCAGATGGGTGACCCTCCTTCATCTTGGTCCATGCGTGCGCGTGTGCTTTAAAGAGTGGGTTTCTCGCCTACAGGGAGGCACCAAAATGTAACCATTTTCTCCCAGTTGTAGGGTGAAAATCTGTCATTAAGAGCGAAATTTACCCCCACGCATATGCATCCAAGGAATGAATAGGATCATATGACCCTGTAGTGGCTTTTGCCCTGAAACAACATAAATAAATGTTTGTAAACAAAACGAAGGGCCTAGGAAGGTAGCGAGATATTGGAAGTGACACCTGTATGACAAGGCGACCGTTTTGGACACGGAAACGTCAAGTATATGTTTTACTGCCGTTTAGTCGACGTCCTTTTATTCTTACAACCCCATATACCGTTGCGTACAATGTGACAAAGATTCGGCCATGCCACAACGGTTTCAGTATAAAGGACACTCACCCTTCCTGTTTGGAAACGAAAGAACTTGCTCGCTGTCTCCAAAACTCTTCGCCCACGAAGAAAACTTCCTCCGACATGCAGGACAGACCTTCCGGTCGCATGCGCCTTAGGATAGATAGGCCACATAGCCCTACGCCGGTTTCACCACAGCGCAAAAGAACCCGCCACAGTTGGCAGGCACGTAAAACGTCTGGAATACATCTTACCAGCGAAAAGGAGACACGGATGAAGAAAGATGCACCGAGTACGATCGCCAGCGATCGCCCTGTCTTCATTTTTCTTCGTTTGTATCTTCTTTTCACTGGTAAGATGGATTCACTTCAACGCCAACTAGTCCAACTTTTAGCCTTAACGCAAAGCGACCCTCGGACAGCACCGACCGTTTATGTATCGCTTGATTTCCGGGTCTCGAAACCCGCAGTGCACAACACACATGTAAGGGGCAACGACTCATTTCTGAACCGCATGCTTGTTACTTTATGTGAGTGGGTAATTTGGACACAGCAGTTGCTCGTCTATCAGGCTAGCTCAGTGTATTTCACATGATACGCAAATTCTGGAAAATCGAAGGTACCCCACAATTCCAATTCCAAATCTGTGTTTTCCCCCTTTTCCGTGCTACGTGAAAAAAGAGAGATAAGAATGTGGAGAAGCAAGACCTGTTCAAAGCTAGGCTATGGCAGCTTTGAAGCCAAAACAAAATAAACAAATAGGGCTACAAGCCAAATAAATATTTTTTTTTTCAGAAAAGCCAATTTGAAGGAGGAGGAATAAACTTTATTTAGTCGAGCCTTAGGTGCTGATGTCTTGGGCACCCGCCTGGTGGGGGGTTTCCTCTAAGTCCGGGATACCCTGGCCTGTGCTGGCCACCCAGGCCCTCTCCACCAGGCTACACTGGGAGGAGAGGTCGGAGCTGGTCAGCCGTGCCACCCACTGCTCGTATGTAGGTTGGGGATTATGAGTAAGATTGAAAAAAAAAAAGAGAACGTCTTTGCAGTACGTAACAGTAAAAAATCAAAGTTTTGAGTGAACACATCATTCCAAGCACCACATGAAATCTCGAAAGTAACCAGTTACGGGAATGAAGAAGTCAATGATTTACAGTGCCTTACAGTGCCTTACTGCGTGACTTACACTGCCTTACACATTCCGTTGTAACAAGGAGGGGACAGTAGTTGTCAGTAAAAGTGCGTCCACGATGTCAACCGAGAAAATGTTGTGCCAAAACACGAGCGGGGCAAATCCTTCCTCGGAGCATCCTCAGAAAACACCGCACCAACCGCAGGAACAAGACAGATGCTAAGGGAAATGCAAGCCCCGGGATTCTGCGGTTGTCCGAAGACTGGCCGACGTACCAGTGTCATGTCCACTGGATGAAAGGGCTCTCTACCATCCAGTGACCGTGTCAGTGCTGTGCTAGCAGCCCGCAAGAAGTAACAGACCGAAAATTGAACGCTAACTAGCCCCTTGGGCGGCCTGGTATGCCTATACCATAACTTTGCAATCTATAGACTGCTGGAACCCTGCGCGTTCTGGACATTTCGGGGAGTTTCTATGAGAACCGGTTGCCACGTGTCATTTGATACCCCACAGTTAGCTGTATCGTATTCCTAGAGTGCTTGTTTTAGACCGTAGCTGTATGGTAAGAGAAACGGATAGGGTTGTGGTGACCCCGTAATATTCACACGCGAACGTGTTGCTTGCGGTAGACGGCCTCGCACTTGGAAGACGCGTGGATCCCCAGGAATTTTCGCTCTCGGACACGAAAAATACATGTACCCGTGGGCAACTACTCCTCGCTTAAATAACTAGAGCAGATAACCGCTTCTACCGTGGTAATGAACTGGCTACTCCCTTTGGGTCGTACCAGCATTTTTCTTATCATTGACCTTTTTACGGAATCGAGATAGCGCTTAGCTTGCACGAAGCCAACACATTTACACAGCTGATGTCAACGCCACGTCTCTATAATACAATGGGGAAGTGCCGACGATAGAAAGGTTCAAGGCCGCTTTTATTTGCCCATGCGGATAAACTTGGACGCACTGCCATGTTCCGGATTGGGTGCGTCGTCTAGAGTCAAAAATAAAAGGGTATCCATGCAAAGTTCCATCATAACAAATAATCGGGCTACGTTGATCGGATCCTGTTTTCTTGAGCCTATTTCATGTGGTTTCCTTGCTTCGAGGCAGTTTTTTTCTCCCTCCTTGAGATTATAACTGCTAGATTAACCTGGAGTTGGTCATGTGACCGTGGTGATGATATCGCTTGGCCAGTCCACGACGGGAGCGTTCGGCCCTTGGCAGCAAGAACTCTCGTAACGTACAGCCTCCCCATACGCAGCTGCCTTCGTGAAGGAAGCAGGTGACTGGAGCATGATTCGTACCAGGCTTTGTCTGTTCCTAGCGCTTTCGGAAAGGAAAGATCAAGGGCCCGCTTTAGGGGTAAATATGAAAATTCGGGGGCGCAGGATGGAGGCGGAAAGCCCACGACAGGACGCTTTCGGAGAAAAAGAAAAGTAGCCTAGGAAGATGATTACCAGCGACGCTTTTCAGCACACAACATAGATGTGACGCTGTACTTAGGCGAAATGTATGAGCAAATTTTATTCTCTCGAGCGTGGACTCTCGTCGTCTCTAAGGAAGAGTTTTGCGTCCTTTTCGCATCCTTCACCTTGGAAAGGACGAACGGTTAGACGCTTTCACTGCAGACGCCATCGTCACCGCGATTTGGTTCTACGGTGGCGCTTCCGCCTGCGCGGAGAACAGTACGTGCGCTTGCTTGACCTTGCGAGCACAAGGCACTTGCTTCAAGGTCAAACGAACACTACCAGGCGTTCCCTGGGGTTGTAACTGGAGTACTGAGGTTCGCTAAAATGTATCTGGTCGAAGACAGCAGGCTGGAAGCACGGAGATGTAAACGGGCAGCATCTCGAGATGCCAGGCAACGACCGTACTTTAGCGCCGGGAAAACAATTAAACAATTACCCGAAGGTACTGAATACGCTTCGTTTGAGCCAGTGTACCACAATGGGGGCATTTCTCGCTTTCTCGCTCCTATCCTCACTCAGATTTGCGCTTTACTGCTTACAATGTACCAGCCGCAGAACGTTATGACGCTATGTAATGGCATTCTAAACGTAGACAGGTGACACCAAAGTGTTAACTGCAGGAGGTACGGCGTACCATGTTCCCAAATGCTGTCACATATTAACGTATTCTCAAAGAATGGGCCACTGTTTTAGCCATATGAGAACGGTACAGTGCAGTCTTCAAAAAATTACGTAATTACTAAGGTCTGCTTAAAGTGCTTTGAGCGTGAAAGCCTAGCGATAGTTGTGGAAGACTTCTCTACTGCCACATTGTATGTGCGCTTTTTTTCGCTTTCGATTGTTTGTCTGTTGGCGCCCGTTAAGTCGACAGGCAGAGTGGAGATAACTTTTACTCTACAGCTTCCCGAGAATCAGAGTTTTTCGTGGTGAGGCTGTACCTGTTTTACTCCCGTGCCATCACGTTCACTGTCCCAAAATATGACGCTAGCGCCGCACACTCTAGGCCAACTCTTGTTCCACGACTTCCAACGCACCTCTTCTTTCTTATCCTGACTTAAATAGCTCCTGCATGGAGGGCACCGCTACGCTGAGCCAGCGCGCTCAACCGGAAGTTTATTTCAAGAGCAGATGGTATAAGGGCGAAGCGTATATGAACATTCAGGGAACGAACTCAACTGGTCCACATGGTTCGATAGGTACCTGTCAGTGCCTGACTCTGATCCGATAATTTGACCTTTGTTGTAGTTTGGTTCTGCAGCTCCGCGTCTGCTTTGTTGCTGGTTGCGTTTTCGAAGCGACAATAGGAAGCATCCGTCCTGTTTCACTTAAGTGGACTTGCTTCCATGTAATAAACAAAAATGCTGAAGTAGTGTGGTGACACCACACTCGGCTCTTGCTCTGGAGATCTTGGCTCAATTCACGTACGAACTCAAATGTGTCTTTAGAGAAGCCCCTTAGAAATTAGGGCTGTTGGCGTCTCCTGTCGTCGTCGCCGTCGTAATCGTCGTATCATGTAGTCACGGTACTAAAACACCGAGAACTCGTTTACGCCTCGCGCTAGAACGCAACGAGCACTAAAAATTACGCCCACCTCCCCTCGCGGGAACCCTGGTGTGATGCGACGCTGAAGGGGGTTCCATCGTGCGTTTCCGTTGGGTCGATTACTCGAATTGCGTGAGCAATCGTCGGGTAATGCGAGAGAGAGAGAGAGAGAGAGAGAGAGAGAGAGAGAGAGAGAGAGAGAGAGAGAGAGCAACGTAGCGCGGGACGACCGTCGACTGAGAGACCGGCCGGAGCGCGGCACTCCGCTTATATGCGCAGCGCGCCCGAAGGAGAGGAGACCGCGAAGAGAGAGGGTGCTGCACATGCGCACAGCGCGCTTGCGCCGCGCGCAGCGCCGCCCACCGGCGGAGTGAGAGTGCGCTGCGCCACGTGCCCGCAGATGTTGGGCGAGAGTGTTCGCTATCGGAGAGAGGAGAGGGGGTGAGTGGAGGAGAGACGCAGCTGTGCGGACGCGGACAACGACGACGACGGACGCAGGACAGGGCCGCCGGCAAGAGATGCTCCTCTCAGCGTTGCATCTAAAAAACACCGAGACACTCGTTTACGCCTCGCGTTTGAGCGCTTCGTAACGCGTACTAAAAAAACACAGGGACACTCGTTTACGCCTGGCGCTAGGGAGCTTCGTGCTTCAAAGACAAGAGACATTTACAGCAAAGCTGTATACCTCTACCCCCCTACGGTTTCATCTCCGTTGGCAAAAACTTGTGCACTGCATGCTTCGCCCCTCCCCAGGTTTCGCCTTAGTGGAGATGGCCCGGGATTTTTTTTATTTACTCTTTACAGAGGCGGCCATTAGCAGTACCGGTCACTGACGACGGTTTTTCGCAAAATGGGACGCTCAAGGCTGTAAACCCGTTATTATTTCTTCCCTGCGGAACTGAAGGTTCATTTTGAGTTGAAGATTAAAAGTCAGGGAGGCTTTATAAGAATTCCCAAGTCCTCTTGCAGTCTCATATACGTACCACTAACGCTGGAACTTCTCGTTTCTATGAAATAAAGCGGAGAGTTGGACGAGTTGGTTACTAACTAATGGATTCGTACTTCTCGCGAACCTTAACACAGGACGAAGAAGGAAAACACAGAACACAGCGTGTGTTTCGTCTTTTCCTTCTTCGCCCTGTGTTAAGGTTCCCTAGAAGTACGATTCCATTAGTAGTTTCTATCGTTGCTCATATTTCTGCTTTACTGGTTACGATATGCCGGCTGTAGAACGCTATGGTGTACTTGGAAGGAAAGCCTCGTGGGCGTAAATGTTGAAGTAAAATTAACGGCTGATTACTTTACCAATGAGTCTTAGCACCTCCTCTTTACGAAAACCCCACTGTCTCGGTGTTGCGACGAGAGTTAAGCGAGCACCAGAAATATCCTTTGGTTTTGTTCCTGGTTGTAGTAGTAGTGACCCCTTCCGCGAATCTAGGGGCTTCAATACTTAACTTGTCGAATTCTTTTATCACCAGCACCCTTCATCTCTAAACCCGTGACTTTACAGTGATGCTGTATATGGCGAGCATGGCAAGGTTATCCGTGTTCGTGTGTCAAGAAAAACAGATCTCCTACCCAATTATTCAACGCACTCTTGTGGGGTATGATGTGCCTAGAATTAATAAAAGCTTCAGGAACCATGCTAGTAATGCCGAGGTCCATTAGCGAAATGTCGTACTGGAGCCCTGATAATTAAAGGGGCCCTGAAAGGCATTTTGAGCACACTAAATGAACTAGCGCAATCGCTAGATTGGGTCGCCAACGTCACCTGTGCCAAGTATTACTCTTTTACGCGCAGCGGAAAGCTCACACTTTGTTGCAAAGTTTGTCGCTTTTTCTCACCCTTTCCTTCGTGTTTTTGGACGCCGCCATCTTCACATGTCTACATCATCGATTCCCAGATGTTCGTCCTGAGCTAGACATCCTGCCTATTGGGCGGCTTTTTCACGCACTTCCGGCAAAGAGATGAGTCGTCTGCTCAGCGTCGGCTCGCCGGCTGATCTGCCAGCGGAGTGCCGAAGTGCTTTGACATTTTACGACAAACGAAACAAGTGTAAACAAACGCTTAACCGTTTGTATTGAAATGCAACACGGCCATAACACGGACGTGGATTTTATCTTACGTGAGTACGTACCATAAAGAAAGTCCCGTGGCACTTCTTTGTGCAATCGCAGAGAACGCCCTGAGCCGAATGCCCGGGTTTGACGCGTACATTTTATTCAACTTCAAAACAATCCAGAGATGCGTTTCGAACGAACGCAACGTCACAACATGCGTTGCAAGTCTGAACCGCGATTGACAGACGATGAGTTGCTCCTCCTGCCCGTCGTAAATTCGGCACTCACCTCACACCGGTTTGCGGGGACGAGCAGCAAGTCACAACTCTGGCGCGCAAGCGAGAAGGCTTTTAGCCAGGCACACTGCACATACCCCATGCGAGGTTGAGTGGTACGTCGTTCGAGAAAGATAATCCAGACCATGGGAAGCACTATCCACCCGCAGAAGTACAATGTCGCATTTCATCGCGAAACGAACGCGTCCACAACACACAGGAGGCGATGCACACACACACACACACAGCTTCGGTCGCTGCATTGGCTTAGCTGCAAGCTTCGTTCGGACAATCAGCGATGCTACGACGATACAGAGCTGCGTGAGGACGGCGTGCTAACCACTTCACGTATTTAAAAACACAGGGGCAAAGAACTAGGTTCATCGGTAGTAAAAAATCTTTCCTCCATTATAGTGCCTGAAATATACTGGCTAGTGTGCCGAGGGCGGGCTCCAGGCGGGCGCCGGGAGCGATGTACGCGGCCGTCTGCCGCTTGGGGCGCTGCCGTGCGGGAGTGTGCGCG